>LR999915.1:1887500-2512500 GCA_905220335.1 Noctua pronuba | reverse complement strand
GGTGAAGATAACAGAAAAAAAGACCCTCTCTCCTAGATTTTGATAAATAAGGTTATTTACTGCAAGCTTCGCCGCGAGAGAGTCCTGAGTTTGTCTATGTTAATTGTTAAAGTCATCTAATCGTATGACAGGATCTCAATTTCACATCTCACTCTCTATTACTGAAAACCCTTTCTGATACACACTTACAGACACACACACACACACACACACATGGTCCCACACAGACACAAACACACACGCAAACACTCTCAAACTATAGGCTTCTTTTAATACGCTTTTAATTTATCTTTTATTGTTCTTTAGTTTTATTTTATTGTAAATCTTATTGAATAAGATTCTGTAATATCTCCTCTTAGGAGAGGGCACTGGCTCCTGTAACACAAGTCCATCGCCTTGCTCAGGAGTCAGGGACTTCACACAATTTTGTAACCACTTTCTTGTGTATTAAAGATTATTGATTTATTGATGTTGAATGAAAAGCACCCAATCGGCAACCAGACAAAACAGTTGGCACCATTTCTCGGCAATGTTTTAAGAACTGTATTGTATAGCTGAATGAGAGTAACAAACAATAAGCGCCATCTACGCGGAACTAATCTGACAATTTTTCATCATCTGATTTTTATTTACATCTTTAATTTAATCTTTTGTCCACCTTCAAGTTACCATTGGACATTCAAAATTTTATCAGGACAACATAGGCATACTAAATTATAACAAAAAAACTCACCTTTAAAATCCGGATTAGCAGGGTTAGTAGTAGCCGGCACGTACAAATCAGCCAACATATAGTGCGACGACGCGATAATTTGAGGATACCTCTCCACCTTCAGCAACTCGATGACATGTTCCAGCAGCTGACGGACATGTTTCGACCTGTTCGTCATCCGCATGTTCCTAGCCACTCGATACAGCAGCATAGCCACTGGCGTCGTGAACGGATTGTCTAAGCTATCAGGACATAAAGACGTCAAATCGTATAACTTGACAACGTCATCATGAGGTCCTTTGAAAAGCCAATAGGTATGTCCTGCCTTCGTTGCGTTAGACTTTAAGAATGATAAAATGTTTTGAGCGACATTGCGTATGACTTTCGGCGAAAATTTGGAATTCTCCATGTTCGGGAGATCCTCAGTCTTCATCGGTTCATATTTCTGGACTATTCCATCTAAATGGTAGCACATTAAGACTTCAGGGACGTTGCACATCAGGTTGTCGAGCCAATAGTCGATGCCAGTTAGTACGTTGATGGGTTCCCGTGCGTCTCTGAGGCGTAGACTGACGCAGGGTCTGTCTTTGTCGCCGAAGATGGGTAGGTCGCTGCCTATGAGCATGTGGATGTCCTCGAAGGTCCAGAGGACGTTGCGGTTGTATAGGTGTTCGTTTGGAGGCTCTTCGGGGCGAGTTTCTGGTTCTGGGAGGAATGGACCTGTGCGGAAATGGAATGTAGATAGATGATTTTATTCTTGGGGTTTCATAAGGGATTTCTAAGAAAACAGAGCTGAAAACCAGATATCCTTTTTTTAAAGGTGAACGCACACTTGTCCGCGCCGAAAGAATCGACTGCGCCGAACGAAACGTTCTTTCATACGTATAACGTTATCTATTCGTCCGATTCGGCGCGGATGAGTGTGCGAGGTTTCATAGAATTTCTTTCATACAATTATAAAATTCGATTCTTTCGGCTACCTCGTTTCCTTCGGCTCTGATAAGTGTGCGTTCACCTTTAACGACCGTTTCTGTTTTTGACTTTTATTTCGCCCATTTTAATTCCATTCTAATCTTTATCAAGAAAACGAAAAAGACAGAAGGCGTCTTTCGCACTCGCGTTTAAACGACTTAGAAACAGGTCGTCAAGTTCCTAACCCTCCTTAGAAAAGGGGCGATCTTTTGACTGGACATTTGCTGTCTGGTAGTCTACTGCCCGACGGGTATTTCTGTTAGTTAAGTTCAAAACGTGGAGGTATAGATGTTGCGACGCGTATTGCAAGATGCAGTGTTAACGCCTTATATCTAAAAGTATTTGGCATTGTTTTGCTTAAAAGGAGGCTCCAAACACGTTTAAATGTACTGATTATGCTAATTGTGACAATAAATAATTTTTGTATTCTTTTTTTTGTAATACATTACGTTTATCTGTGAGCGCCATGGTGGATATATCCGGCAGCGGTTGCGGCTGCGGAGGTCGGGCAGCCACGCTGTGCGACAGGAAGGCCGCCGTCAGCTGCAGCGCCGAGCTGGGCGCCGGGGCCAGGGTCAGCGACATGCGCTCCTACGAACATATGGAGCTTAGTTAGAGCCCTAAGAGCCTAAACAAATACACACGATACGACGGCACATCGTGGTACGTTGCGATGTCATCTCGCATTTTTATATGTGGGCTTTAAAGTTGTTTTTCCAATTAAAAAAAACGTTTTTTCGAAGTCGCCTCTTGTTTTTGGAAGTCGGTTAAAAACCCAGGGAAACTTTACTTCGGCTCAGCGTTGAGGGTTGAGATTTTGATTAGTGAATAAAGTTGAATTATTTTTTTAAAATTTCACATGTCTGACAAAATGCGACCTAAAACAGAGCAGCAATTTGGAAACAACTTAGAAAATTAAATTTCGCGGGTTATTTTAGACACTGGTTTTAAAGGAACTTACTTGTTCGGACATAGTCTTCAATATGTTTTCGTAAAAGAAGTCTTTGAGCCAGGACCATTCTGACTTCATGAGGTAGTCGTACACGTCGAAATCGTCCAGAAGTAGCGTGTTCTCTACGCGGTGGACCATCATGCTTACCTACAAACAAAAGTAAATATAACAGTCAGTGGCGGTATCTTTGTATAAGCTCAAAACCTTGGCTTGCACTAACACTTGCTCCTTAATTTAAAGGTTTTTTCAAGTCTCAATTTAAAAAAAAAAAAAAAAACTTTTTTCCCGACATGACTAATAGCTCAAAAAGTAGGGTTGAGGTAGATGGGCAAGAAATCCACTACGTCGATGAGTACATTTATTTGGGCCAGTTCGTTTGCTTCGAATACAGGCAAGACAGAGAAATCGACCGTCGAGTCGAGAACGCCTTGAAGATTACTGGTCCATGAAGTCACTGATGAAGGGTGACCTACCTTTATCCCTGAAGCGCAACCTCATCAACATGTGCATTCTGCCCAAGTGCACATCCTATCCTATGGTGCTCAAACTTGGTCCCTGACTGCGTCGCAAAAGTCCAAACTCAAGGTTTGCCAAAGGGCGATGGAGCTTAGTGTATTGGGTATTAAGTTCAGCGACAGAATTCGTATTACCACAATACGCTCAAAAACTGGAATCGCCGATGTGGGCAATAAACTGCTGGGTTGAAGTGGGATTGGGCGGGCCATGTCTGACCGACACCGATGGACACGAGGACCAATGGGCCAGAGACGACTCTGGCTCATCGGTCCTCGTGTCCATCGGCAGGCAGTGGGTGCCAGAAGACGGGGGTCGTCGCCGAGGGAGGCCTAGAAAACTAGGAACGTGGAGCCAGGCACACCCAAAGAGAGGCCTATACCCACCAGTATGGGAATGATGATGATGAAGTACAAGTAAGCGTTTCATACTTTCGAATATGAAAATTAACTTAATGAGACTTGTTTTGTCAAGTTCAAATTAGATTGGGAAAATGCTGGACAGAAAACTCAATAAACCTTAGCTAGTGGTTTCAGTCTAGAGGACATTACTCAAACAAAAAATAGTGAGAAAACTTACGGTTCCATTAGGCTGGTAGGGTAACTTGAGCAATTTCTTGATACACTCGGCGCCGGATATGACGTCGACTTCCCCTACGCAGTCGGGAAACATGTGTGCCATCCTGAAGCTGTTGTAAAAATATTTTTTACAGTATTTTTTTGAATAGACATTATCTTCAATATTCTTATAATGAGTCTCCTGTGTTTAAGGGGCGTCCCGCGTCGCCCACTCGATCAAGAGACGAGGCGCGGGTGCACAAATACCGGGTCTAGATTTTCTTTAAGATTAACTATCACTCTCACCCAGCCACTATTTTAAGGTCTTAGATCCATGTAAGTATTGTATTGTATAACGGGCTGGTTTCCGCAACTCCACGTCAAAGCGCGTATGTTGCGTGCGGATCCATGTAGGTATCTGGAGGGCGAACAACAGTTTCTGATATGCTCCTTTAAACAGTAATGGTAGCCATACATGCTAGGTTATGCATAATAGTTTTAAATGCGCATGCAAAACCTTCATGCAAAACACAGTTTTCTCTTACACACGTTCATGCATGCCCGTACAGTTCAACTATACAGGCAAAATTGTACATGCATAACCTATCGTGTGTAGCAGGCTTAACATCTCAGGCTTATCACAATATCTTACCTTGACAGTCCATCACCCCTAGTAAGTATCTGCTTCAGCCCATACGAGTCTATAGCGGCCCCCCAGTTAGAGGGGGGCATGTTGAGGTCTGTGTTACATTGCAGCCGTGCGTACCCCACAGGGCTCTGAAATGCGGTGTACTTTACTACTGCTGTGGATTTTACGCCTGGGGAGGGGCTGCGACTCTGCAAATAAGAAAGGATGACATTTAGTTTGAATGAAATGTAAATGGAACATAAAGGGTGTAAAAAGACCCTTAACGAAGCCGAGAGACACTTATTCTCCCCATCATTGTAATAATTTTTTTGTTCTAGACCATACCTGGGAACCTTCTAGTTACAGAGATATTGGAGGTCAAAGTTCCAGTTTTTCACAAGTTTTTTTTTAAATACATGTTTTTAAAGTAAGAATTTTACTTTAAACACCTCCATGACCCCCGTACCATTCAATCCATCCATCAGCACAATGTTCTGAGTGCGTAACATTGAGTATTACGGTATCACGTGATATTTCACCCCAAAAACAAAATCGTTTCCCAGCAAAATTTTTTGCGTAAAGTTACTTAGTTTGATGTACAGAATGCTTGGTTGACGGCTTCGTGAAGGGTCCGTTTACACCCTGTGTACTTTCCAACTTTACACAGTCAACACTCATAGAAAACAAGAATAAAATAAAAATTAATTAAGGGGGTATTTGATTTAGTTTATTGTCTTAAACAGATCATAAACATTTTCTTTCCCTTAAAAAAAACTTACATTTACATATGTGTGGTATGACTACAATTACTATTCCTTAGTTTTTAGGACCATTTGCTCATAGGACGATTTGCTAATGGGACACTTTGCTAAAGAGTCATTTTAATAACAGGTTGTTATGTTAATAGGACCATTTGCTAATAGGTTGTGTCATAATGGAGCCATCAAGACATGTTTAAAAATAGTCTGAATATGAAATTCCAGAAATTTTTTGCAGATACAGAATTTCATAAAATTTATCATTGTTGCTTCCAGTCTAACCAAAGGCAGATATGAATACCAGTAAGTATTTTAAGATTTAAGTTGATACAAAAAATAAAATATTTAAATAAAATAAAATAGCTTATGTCCAGCAGTGGACGTCTTTCGGCTGAAATTATGATGATGATGATGATGAAAATAAAATATTTATTTATTTGGCTCACCAACAATTGAATATACAGAAATGAGATACATCCAATAGAGTCACAGACCAGTGAACCAACCTCTTACAGGTAAGCACATAATGCATTACTTATTTGGTTGGTTTGGTTTTTAATTTTAATACTCTTTAATTTTTTTCTTTTTCAACTTTATCTTAATTAAATGATTAAATGGTTTTGCCTGTTTCATTCATTCATTTAACGGTTTTTTTTTGCTTTAAGGATAGTTATCCATTTTGAAACTCAAGTTTTTACATGAATTTACGATCAATTTCAGTCATGAAGTGAGAATCGTCAACTTGGGACAATGTTTTTGTAAAACATCTGTTTATATTATCACATTACAAAACTTGAGCTCTATCATTTTCTCTAAATAAGTAATCTCCATTTCAACACATTTTAATAAAACAATATATTGATAGTTCAAAAGTTTACTATTTGTTTCTTTTGCGCTAAATGATTGAGTAAATTCCAGAATTTTTCTAGAAAAAGTTCTTACCTTGGTACGTTTTTGATCATTTTCAGTTTCTACGTCCTCCATTTCTTTGATATCTTAACACCTGGATAAAATTAGTTACACAACAGGAGTGTGTCCGATTTCAGCACTGATATTATTCAATTTCACGTGGGTTGGAATTTATTTATTGTTTCTTTCAACAAATATCACGTTAGTAAGAGAAGTCTGGAAACATCATCATGATACCTGACTGATTCTTAAGCCCATTGAAATAAAGATCATTTTAGGATCAAGATCAATAGCCAAATGTAAAAAAAACGAATGTCATTTTGACAGCGGCCTGGTGCGTTGCAAGTTTGTGCAAACTAGTATTTTGAACATTATTTTAAAGTATGGTTTCACTACAAAATTGTTCAAATTCCAATAAAAAGCAATCAATAAAATGATCACCAGCATAACCTTTGTTTTGCGAAAGTTTCAGTGTTAAAGCAACATTCCATCCAGATGACTATCTCAATCTGCGAACAAATAAAATATCCCATCGCCTTCGCTTTTGATATTCTAGGTGCCAAGCACCGCCAAGCAGCTGTCTATTGCAATGTTGTGTCGGCAGGCAACTGTATCGGCCAAGAGTTGGCCAAAAGTGAAAAACAACCTTTTGATCTCGCTAGAGTATTAATTTTCTGTGCTTTTGATAGTTTATGGTGCAATCAATAAACCATAAACAAGCAAGCCAAGCCTTGATGCAGCAGCAGGACGGCCATTTTTATTACATTTGACGTTTTGCTTTCGTTCGGCTTGGTGGTCGTCGTTATCGTGTATTTTTTCACTGTATCAATTGAATTGTGGTGTTTAATTGTGCTGTCTTACTGTCGAGCTGTAAGTATTACGATTTGTATAATTTTTCAATCCGTAATTACTAGGAAACTTATAAATTCTCATGGTATTAATCGATCGTGAAACGGGCTACGTAAGCATCGTATTGGGTTCGGATGATCTTTTGTTCTAGTTTCTAAAGCTTTCTATGCCTTGTAACAGCTTTATGTGCTAGATGCATAAGAATATAGCCGTTTTATTGTAAAATAAACTTCAGTAAGAATAGAGTCGGAAAAATCAATAATCCGCACAATCACCTTGTGCTATTTTCTGCCGGCCGGCAACTTTCTACAACTAAACACTACTTGTAAAGCTAGTGATTTAAATACCACGCTGCAGTGGGTGTGCAGCTTAAAGGGCGGATCGTTAAGATTGGCGTGCGAATGATTTAGAACGCACTTTACTTTGTGTCCTAGAATCTAAGATGGCGAACCGAAGACCGCAAAATAATAGTGGGCGTCGCATGGATTTCCAACGCAATGATCGCGGAAAGAACTTCGGGCGCAGCGGTGTCTCGCCGTGGCAGGGCGGCGGCCCCGGCGGGGGTTTACCCAACCTGCTGCCCCTCTCTGGGGGCTCCACTGAAGCCACCCTGGCTCTAGCAAGTAACATCATCAACCTGCTGCAGCCGCGGCAGAACCCTGTCCCCTCACTCCTCGACATGCCCATTAGACGGGACTTTGGTGGACCCAACATGGGTCGGTATGACCGAGGTTATGGACCCAGCAGGGTAAGTACCACACTCCAACAGACTATAGAGCTACATAACAGTATGAAGTGAATTTAAATGCAATTTTACAGTTTTGATGACCTGTTAATCCAAATTTTCTAAATGTCTGGTATTTAAAATACTATTTCATTAATAAAAATAATGTTTTGATGATTGTTCTATGCAAATATGTATGTCATTTCCTACATTAATGTTAAAGTTTTGAAGTAATTCTGTCATCATTTTCATGCATGAAAAAATATTAAAATCTTCTGGAAGCCCCTTTGTATTGGACCCCAGAATCTTCAGCTATAGTTCAAATAATGTTCATAATCACATTTTAATGACAAACCTGAAGTATTTCAAATTTCAGCGCTTCTTCGTGGCTCGTAGAGCCCTGCAATTTTCGTACTAACAAACATGTTCTGATCAATTCCCTTTAGATGGGCAATCAAGGTAATTTCCGGCGTACGGGAACTTACAATCGCTCCGGTGAGCGTGTCAACAACAATCGTAAACCGTATAGGCCCAATGATGGGCAGAGGCAACAAAACAAGAGTTCCCCGAAAAAGGAGGCCGATTCAAAGGCTAAACCTGTTAAGGAGAGGTAAGGAACCCTGAATGTTTCCTTCCGGTGGTGACACCGCATTTCTTGTGCCTCTGCTGAGGTTGAGCCTCGCTGTGAATAAATTTCTGTTAACACCTTACGTTCACCGGCCTCTGTACGTTAGCCGAATTGGCATTACGTTAGTTTCTGCCTCTTTTGAGGTATGAATACATTTCAATTACAAATCTCGAATGTTTGTTTTTACGTTTCAATGAAAATTGTCTTCACCATAGGCAGGTATAAATAGTTATCTGTCTATACTGTAAGTTTCATTAGACCTGACACTTGGAGCTTCATAACCGAGGGTGCATCACCCGTCACTGGTTTTTGCACCCATTCAAACCTTATGTTTAACGCTTTCTTCTTTGGATTGTAATGGACCGATAAACATTTAATATTTGTAATATTGGTAAGTGTGTAATAAGATGAATTTACATATAAATTTGGAGATTGACTTTTTTGCAGTTCTGTAAAGTATTTAGAAGTCTTTTTATCCTTTCTTTATTAAGAAAAACTGATTTTTTAAGACATGTATTTACTGAGAAACTATGTTTCGGATACAAAAAGTTTCTGAAATATCATAAATATTTAGGAGATAATGCCTTCCACATTTTGTTTAGAATATATCCCCCGAAGGTGATGTGATATCTAGTTGTAATAAAAGATATAGATGGTGGGTTAGGAACTACTTGCAGTAGACAAGACGTGATAAATGATATTATAGCATTTCAAATTTCTTTCCATTCATAATTTTTCTAAAAATCAATAAGCTACAAAGAGAATAATTTAAATTAAATATTCACAACAATGGACTCATTTAAATCAAATAAAGCAACTGACTAAATAAACAATAGGACACTTAGGCGTCAAAGTACTCCTCCACATTGTTATCATCCGGAAACATGCCCAGAAGACTGGCAGCATTGCCACATTGAATGGCAATGTTAACTCTGACCAAAGAAGGAGCGAGCCCTCTGGTCATTTTTTTTAGTTTTATTTTTCTAATTTCTATCTAGTCAAGCAATCTCATAACATTCTCCTTGTTCCCAACATTTCTATTTATTTGAAAATTCATTCATTGTCACACTACAGCCATGTTTAGAAACATGCGTTCTCCACTCCTATGCACCTGTTGCAAAACAGCATGGGGCAGAGTTTCATGATAGTAAACAAGTTGTTTGTTGGAAGAAATTAATATATTTCCGAAACACATTCATTCGTTTCACAAACATATACATTTAGTTTCTAAAACAGTGTTTTTAAACAAATGTTTCTCAGTGAACACATGGCTTTACCAACTCCAACTAATTTAAATTCGAATGCATGACAATTGGATTCCAGTAAGTGTTTGAAAATACAATTTCACTACTCAGATTATTTACCAGGCAATAAAAACTACATTAAAATATCAAACTACAAAAAATTATGACTACCAGACCAACAAAAATACATTTTACAAAAAAAAAACTACACCACACAGAAAAACTTCTTTATTAAACGCCTCCTTTATTAATGTATTGCTAGTCTAGTAATAGACAAACTTATAAACCCAATCCAAATAGCATAGACAACTTCAGTGTCCCAAAGCCATAAAAACCTCATTTCTATAAACCTGCTGTTATTTACCAGCAAATCGTCCCGCACTGACACTGAGGACAAGAACGATGGTGAATCTGCTGAGAATCAAGACAAGGAGAAGGGCGAGGAGACCAGTGGGAAGAAGGAGCCTCCGAAGACCAGATATGATGACATCAACCCTGGCCTGCTGAAGTGTCACATCTGTAACAAGAGCATGTGGGATGGCAGGTCGTTTGAGAACCATCTGAGTGGACGAGCTCATGCTATCATGATGACGAAGACTGCGGAGAGCTATGCGCTCACTGCTGATACTATGAGGCAGGAGTTTAAGGTGAATATGCAATGGTTTTTTCATTTAATTTTATTCAGGACTAGCTGACCCGCGCAACTTCGCCTGCGTTTGGATTTTTCCCCGGTTTTGCAAAAATATTCATGAATGCTCCGATCCTTTTGGTCGTAGCGTGATGTTATATAGCCTATAGCCTTTCTCGATAAATGGGCTATCCAACACTAAAATAATTTTTCAATTCGAACCAGTAGTTTCTGAGATTAGCGCGTTCAACCAAACAAAAAAACTTTTCAGCTTTATAATATTAGTATAGATTTCTTTTGGATAACATTCAAAATTATCATAGATAGAAATACTAGATGGAGGCTTCTGCAGGACACTATTGACTTGATAATTAAACTTTTGTTTCTTTAATATCTGATTGATTATCTATCGTGCTTTTTGCCAACTATATAGACTGGGCTTCCAGTCTAACCAAAGGGAAGACTGCTCGTTACAGTTTCGGACAGATAAAGATCTACGACTGTCAGCCGGGACTACCTTCTTAACCTGCTTGTCGAGGCGCGTGACAGATCTGCCCATTGCTAAATAAACTCTTTCCATAGATCCGCGAAATGAAACGCACCCGCAAGGCCGGGCAGCAGCCCGCTCGCGACTTCTACTGCGCCATGTGTGACATGTATGCAGCCGACGGCGCCATCCATCGCACCACGGTCGGCCATCGCAAGCTCAAGAAGTACCTGCATCCTACCTGCACGTCCTGCCACAAGGAGATGCCGACGAGGATCGAGTTAGATGAGCATCGGCTGACGGCTGAGCATCTCAGGAATATGCAGGATAAGCAGGAAATTATTACTAAGCCTAAGCCTGAAGGTGAGGGAAATCAATTTTTTTAATAAACTATTTTTTTTATTACAAAATGGGCCTGCTTTTGACCTCGATCACGCCTGATGGAAAGCGGTAGATGAGGTCTATGATGGAACGAGCGTGCCCAGAACTATCTTTGAATGTCAAATGTTTAGCCTTCAACAATCCAAAACAAAACAACTCTTAGTTTCTGACTTTAACAATTCTTAGGCGCTTCTCCCACTGTACCGCGCTCTGTCGCGTAGCGCGGGGCTGCAGATTTTAACATTGTAAGAAAGTATCTCAATATGTATAGAAAAAACGCCTAGGACATCACACTGAAAACGCACGCGTCAGCGTACAATGAATTTTCCGCGCTACGCGACGGAGCGCGGTGCAGTGGGAGAATCGCCTTAATGTTTTAGCTAACAGCAACATGTTTGTCTGTTAAATTATAAGATCTTGATTCTAGGAGTAGTATACACAATAATATTGAACTTTGAAATACGAAAAACAAGAACACTTACAGCATATTTTTGTTGTCCTACAGCTATTCTCGAAATAACAGAAGTATTGCATTTTTTGTAGTTGCATTGCAAGCTTTTTGGATGGCAGTCAATTAAAATCGATCTAAATGTTGACAAGAGAATCTCCATCATGGCTTTTTTTGTAACTTGTCTATTCACATAAATGTTTCTTCCCAGTGATGGTGATCTCAACCCTGAACATGGAGCAGCTGTACCTTCGCGAGGACAGGCAGCGTCGTCGCCGCAACGATGACAAACAGGACAATGAAAAGGAGGCTGATGATGCAGAGGTCAAGGAAGGGGAGGGAGAAAATCAGGTCAGTTAGCAGAATGATTAGTAATACCATATCAAGCCTCTTTGAGAGGTACAGGGCCGTACGTAGTCCCACCACGCGGGCTCGGTGCAGGTTGGTGAATGTCAACATCTTCATTTTTTTGGTTGTAGGACATTTGGTTTTCTCAGGATGTTTTCCTTCACCATTTTGATAGCAGTGGTGATGGAATAAATCAGTCAATTGCTTAAGAAATTTCGGGAACCAAGTTCACTCAAGGAAACTAATTTGTTAACAGATGAATGAGCTATGATATAAATTGTGGAAGTTTTGTCTCACTGCAATCACTCATGTAATATTATTATAAATAAAATGAAATACTTTACTTCAAACCTTGGTCAACGATGTTAGTAATAGACACTGCTTAAAAGTTATGTTAGTAACAAACGAAATAAAAGATTTTAATTCATATATCTGCTGCACTCACCTGACGCACCGGGTATATGTACATGTACACGTACCCAATGCGCCATAATGGTGCAGCACGGCTTTTCACTAATAACCTTCAGAATGTCATTGCCGCTTCCACGCACTCTGCGCATCATAGAAGCAATTTTTTTCCGTAAGATGGTATTGAAACCGTCAGTACGTGCTTCTGCCAACATTCCTGACGCGCTACAGTGACGTGGGAGCCTCAATATAATCCTGAAAGTATTGTTGTACTGAACTGCCAATGCCTGAAGCGGCCAACTTAGGCTGCAGGTCTTCTTCCATACTTCTCTATTAGTCTTCCATCTCATGAGTAGCCATATCATTTCTAAGAATTAATTCTTCTTCAGTTTTCTCTTTTATTCATATTTGACCTCCACTTAAACTTGAAAATATAATTTTCCCACCAGGAGGAAGGAGCTAAGAAAGTGGCAGATGGTGAAGCTAAACCGGAAGGCGAACAAAAGAAGAACTCCATCGATCAGGACAACACTATCCTGGATTACAAGGAGGGCGATGACCTGGCGGGAACCACCCAGGACCAGTTCCCATCTTACAGGTTGGTTGGGCTTTCATATTTTTTTAGATTGAAAATGTAATTTATTGTGTACTCTGGACACAACTAACTAAGAAACTAAGGTTTTTCTTTTATATTACTGAAGACGAATATGTGTTGTGATTAAAAAATATTCAGTAATTGAGCAGTATGGTGATAAAATTAGATTTTAGAGATGAGCTGAAAATAATACAGGAAATCATAATTGGGTAATGGTTTTAAACAACATACAACTACCTTCATGGTAAGGAGGTTTGTTTCACGTAAGGCTCTACTTTGGAATTATGATCATGATAATTGTCAGATTTAAATATTGTGCAAAGTATGTCCGCGAAAAAGCTTCATTTACAACTTTTTTCGCTACCCACAGCACGGAACGCGGCGTCGGCGCGTCCTTCCTGTCTGAGTTCCGTTGCGTGCAGTGCAGCCTGTGCCGCAAGCTCCTGGACAGCGAGGAGACGGCGCAGGTGCACCTGCGCACCTGGAGGCATCACCAGCTCTTCACCCGCCTGCTGGCCGAGAGGAGCGGCACTCAGCTGGTACGTACGTCATGTGTTACGTGTGTGTTCTCTGAAGTGGTTCGCAGAAGTGAGGTCACCATCATAATCTCATTGCTTTTCCCATCTACACGCTCTGCTCTCTGAAGGCATAAGCAAAGATGTGTCTTGAAGTCCATCATCACGTCTAAGCCTTTTTATTTTTACATGGAATATAACATACCCTTAAAACCTTAAATGGGTGATTAGTAAACAGGAACCCAGTATAAATCACTATACTACCTCTTTCGTCTGCCGGGATCAACCAACACAACAACTCTAAATCTTAAGAGAAAGATTACACAGGGCCAGCCTATGCAATCTTTCTCTTAAGATTTAGAGTGTTACGTTTGTCAGCCATTCTCTCCTAGCAGCAGGCAGCATGTAACTGGTATGTATACAATTTTATAGCAATAAGTGATGGCAGGTCGACAATAAAGATAAAGTAAAGTTATTTTACATCTGGATTTGCATCTATTGTCAAAAGGACAGTCTCTAAAGCCGCGCAGTAAGAGCGCTCGCCCGCTGTAACTCGCCTGGGCGCGGGCACATGCTCGCGTGTTAGTATCGGAGCGCTACCGGCGCGGGCGTCGCTCTAAGGATATCTTGTCAGAGGGCACCCCGAGCTCCATGCCCCCGCACGAGCTTCGGTAGGCCCTTAATACGGTTTTTTACGCGCGTAGAGTCGTGGGTATTTATGTTATACATTTTAACAACTATTTGATAACAACTCCGTACTTACTGTATTGTACTCAAAGATTCTAACACCTTTATATATCTATTTTTAGCCTCACCCGTACCCGATAACTGAGGAGTCGGTAACGAAGAAAGAAAAAAGAATGCGCGGTTTATTTTGGTTCAGCCGTTCTGCGTACAGACGTAATGTAAGACTTTTGCGCGTTGCATACGATCGACGCGACAAACGCTGTGATAATGTATAGAGAAGAATCGTCAATTTGTCGCAAAGAACTAGGATGGCATCGTAGTACCTTACGACAACCAGACAAAATTTTAATGTCGTGTGTGGGGACTCAATGTCCCCCCTGACATTGAGTGGCTGTTGTATTTGCAACGTTCTGTTCAATGCTGAAAGTTAAGGGCGTCCTAAAACTGCAACAGCGCTCTAACTGTCCCTGGCATTTGAATTTTCTACAGTTGATGTGCATATACTTAAATATACAATCTTATATAGATCGTAATAAGTCTTAAGTTTATTTTGATTAACCGGTAAAAAAAGAGGTCCAAAATAAATTACGGTTGCCATGGAATTAGACTAGACAACCCAAAAAAATTTTAATCATATGAGATAGCAAAATAGCAACATACATTATCATAGCGAACAGTTTTGTCGTATCGATCGCGACGCACGAAAGTACCCAAAGACATATCATAAGGAATCGCTTAATT
Source organism: Noctua pronuba (assembly GCA_905220335.1). Lineage (NCBI taxonomy): Eukaryota > Metazoa > Arthropoda > Insecta > Lepidoptera > Noctuidae > Noctua > Noctua pronuba. The sequence goes on along the minus strand of LR999915.1, from coordinate 2,497,816 downwards.
CCCGAATACTCGCTATTATTTGGGCGTAAATGTCTTTCCTATGCTGCCGGCTACCAAAGTACACTAGGCACGCTTTACTATCTCATTGTTTTTGCATGACGAAAACGTTGATCGTTTATTTAAGAGGTCATGTTAAATTGACTAGTGAAACTCTACAGACGTTATGGGTATTGATATCTAAACATGTTAAAACAAAAAAATATGCCCGCTACCTTCGGCCGCGTGAAATTAATAAAAAATGTACTACCCTATTTGAATCGAATTTTGTTATCAATTTCAAGTTTTATTTTTTTGCTCGGCACGCTAGTCTTTTTTTTTAAATAAGAGTAGCCTAAGTTAACTTCTTATAACATCAGCTATCTACCAGTAAATGCCAGTCCTGTCAAAATCGGTCCAGCCGTTTCGGAGTTTAGTCGTAGACACTTTCATATGCATTCAGTGAAAAGTTGTTATTTAGAAATTTTAATCAGACACTTTAATTTCATTTATTTGTATGGATTAAAAATTTTGTTGTTAACATCCATTGTCATTCTCGATCCACTTCAAGTTCGACTCTTTATTTTTTGTTTTTTAATGCTTAGATATCGGTACTCATAATAACTTTAATGTTTTGCAAGTACATTCAATTTGACCCAGTAAGTGTATATTTTAAGTTCGTATTATCTTGAATAGTCACACATTCCGTTGTTGATAGCACGCATCCAACCCTTACGTTTCGTTAATCTTCGTTTTATCTAGTATTGATGTGCCTGAATGCATGAAATATGTCTTTCCGAGTTTCAGCCCTAAATGTTTTGTTTTATTTTCAACCTTGCTGACTCGCCCTGACAACACATATGAACAAAAATATTAATCTGAGACATATATCTTCTCAACAATCAAATCAATCAGCAGTTTCTGAGATCAACTTCTTCTTAGCGTGTCGATGGCAATCTAAATTGTGTCGGCCCAGAACTAAGCCACTAGTTTGGCGCTTTTTTTTTCCGATGTGAAATCATCAAACCCGCTTTGGGCGGTGTGGAAGGGAGTGTCAGACTCGTACTGACTAAAACCCATCCATGTTCCTTCTTTGCTCTTTGTGATCCAGGGCCGCGGTATCTCTTTCGAACAGTGCTGCAGCTAGTTTGGCGCCTTTAGTAGTGTTGAAAGGAACAAACAAAACTCACTGAGATTAACTCTCTCAAACAGACACTGTGAGTGTCTAGAGACGATACTTTTCAAAAGTACTGCATTTGCCTTCTGAATCTTCGTTTTTTCAAGTATCCAGTAAGTAAACAGACCCTTCACGAAGCCAAGCATTCTGTACATCAAACTAAGTAACTCTACGCAAAAATTATTGCTGGGAAACGACATTTTTTTTGGGGAGAAAAATCACGTTTACGGTAAAACTCAATGTAACTCACTCAAAACTTAGTGCTGATCGATGCTTTAAATAGTAAACGGGTCATGGAGGTAATTAAAGTAAAGCTAAAACCTTTAAAAATGTTATTTTAAAAAAAAACTTGAACTTTGACCTCCAATACCTCTGTAACTAGAAGGTTCCCAGGTATGGTCCAGTACAAAAAATGAACGCAATGACGGGCAGAACAAGTGCTTTTTGGCTTCGTTAAGGGTATTTTTACACCCTTTATTTTACCGATTTCGGTGTTCAGTCAAATGTAATATCCAGCAGGTATATAGAAGTCCACTGTTGAATTTCCAATACTCGGCTCAACATTAAGAGCTTACATTCCAGTACGCCGTGATAGAAAATTTTTCGCGCTCCGGAATGGCCCCAGCGAACGTTTGCTTAAATTTGCGATAACGCCCAAAAATTTGGATTTACTGGTCAAATGTGTATCCTGCATAACCCTTCGGGGATTACAAGCGTGTTGTTATTTATGAACCAATTATTTCCTGACTAAAGGTAAAGACTGGGTTCTGCCACCTAGTCCAGGTTCTCGCCTTCACGTCATATCCAAGAAAGCCTAAAAATAACATAATTATTATTTTGTAAAATATCAACACAGGAGGGCTCAATTTTAATTTTACTATCGTATCTTCAAGCCAATTTATATTTCAGTTACTACTCTTTTCTGTTAGTTATGTGTGTGTGAAACTATCGTGTACCTAATCATGATTCTTTTGGCGCGTGGTTTCTATCGGAACTAACCTTTGTTTTTTAAATACAATTTCCACATCATTTCACAAATGTTTACCGACAGCGCCCTCATTCAAGCGCCAAAAGAATTATGTAAGAGTATTAATATAAGTATGCTTCCATGTTATAAGCTTTGTTATAAATATTGTCAACAGGGACCTGGTGCTGACAGCAACAAGCGACCGCTGAACGCTGAGGACTCTGCCGACGCCAGCGACGCCAAGCGACGCAAGATTGACGAAGATGGAGAGGAACAGAACGGAATTGATAATGATGAGGATGCTAAGGGTGAGTAAAGCTCTTCTCGTCTTACATTGCTGTCCCTAGAATCTATAATGTTGTTTTTGTGAACCTACCACTTCAGTTCACATTGTGGACAGAATTTTTGGATAAAAAGGCAGATTTTTCTTGAAACATAGCTAAGAACACAAGCCACCTATCAAACGAAAAAAACTTAATCAAAATCGGTTCATCCCTTCAGGAGCTATGATGCCACAGACAGATACACAATACAAACTTATAACACTCCTCTTTTTCGTCGGGGGTAAAAAAGGCCGCAATGATTAGGATGGCTTAGAAAATACACACACGGTTTCTTTTGTACTAACTAAAATAAGTTGCTAATCATATTTTCGCTGTTCCTAGATGATGGTGAGGAAGCTCTCCTGAAGGAGGGGGAACATGAGCCCAAGACCCCAGGAGAGGAGGCCCCTAACGATGAGCTGGAGAGCTGGGAGCAAACCGTCGATGAAATACTCGAAGATGAGATCGGCGCGGGTAAGTTTACGATTATTACGAATTATAACCTACTAGCGGCCCGTTCCGGCTTTGCACGGGTGGACATTTAAATTTAAACATTTTGAGATAAAATATAGCCTATGTTACTCAGGGATAATGTAGCTTTATAATGGTGAAAAAATTTTTGAAATCGGCACAGTAGTTTTTGAGTTTATTCATTACAAACATACACACAAAAATACAAATCTTTCCTCTTTATAATATTAGTAAGATAATTTTTATTAAACAAATTCATTGAATCTTTTGAATTGTTGTATAGTTAAAGTTGGTAATTTTTTTTTTGTATTTAATGCCTGTCATTATGGGACTCTGCGCAATTAACGACGTAAGTTTTTTGGCTAATTAATTAAGTCATGTTTGCAATTATAATACTGTTTCATTCGTCTAGTTGTCGCAAGCGCTGCTGCTGAGCATGAGGTCCTGGGTTCGATTCCTAGGTCTCGCAAAGTGTTATTGGGTTTTTCCGTCAGGAAAATCTCAGGAGCAAGGAGTCTGGTTTTGTGCCCGGTTGATGACAATACGCTCGCCCTCCATTATACGGGTCTTAAACATAACTGGCGAAATGTGGGGTCTCCGTAGTCGCGCTTGTAACCACTAGCACATAACACAACTATAACCAAAAAATATTCCACAGTGGAAAAAAAAGAAGAACCTGAGCCCATAGCTGAAGAACCCGTCGTCGAAGCGAAGCCGGAACCTATGGTACAAGAAGAAGAGAAGCCCCAGTCCCCCCCGCCCGCGGTGCCCGCGCTCGTGGAGGAGAAGCCTCGCGGCTCCCCGCGCGGTCGCGGGCGCGGCCGAGGCAGGGGGCGCGCCCGGTACTAATGCCCGATCACAACTTTTTCTTTAAATTTTCATCGTCCTAGGCTGTACATGCTGTTTTTAGTTTAGCCGGTTTTTGTGGCTTAGACCTCGTATTTGTGGGATAAAACAGTTGAGGAAATCCTCTTACAGCAACCCAAAATCAACTGTATTATATAGCAACCTAGTTTGCTGTTGTATTGGCAATACTTTGATTTTTGCAGTGATTTAAGATCAGAGGTAAACTGTGAAAGAATTGTAAACATTTTTTCCTGTCAAGAACAATGTTTTTAACATGAATACGAGGCTTTAATATCTTCCTAACACTGAAACATTACATATTGGCAGCAATGTTTCCCCGCAACACCAAAACATCGAAGGCGCGAATTACACAGAAACGGCGTAAGGCGCAGCGCGGGCATGGAATTTATAAGGAAACGAAAGAACGGCGTGCCTGTCTCGCGCCGCTTGAGTGTAATTCACGACACGTCGCCTACGTACATTTTGTATGAAAATGTTTTGAAGCGGCATCATGCCTGCGTCGCGCCTTCGCCGTACGCCTTTTCTGTATAATTCGCGCCTAAGAAGTCGTGAGGAACATCGAGTGCAGTGTCCGATTTGCAATGTTCGACTCTTCGTTGAAAGTTGAAAATCCCTTGCGATTCTACCGTCAATATGTTGCTTTAACGCCATGTGTGCTTAAATACCCTCGTCAAGCATTTGCGGTATAGGACGATGGTTGGGGTAGATTTTACCAGAGAGATTTTTAGAAATTGAAACTACTACTCTACCAATAAAACTAGTCATTCAGTCATATTAGTAGAGTATTAGCATTAACTAAGAACTCGCCACTCCTAGATAATATCCGGAATATTATCGAGGAATTAATATTCAAAAGGAATGTGGGAAGGCTTTTAACACCCGTGGGATAGAACAGGCTAGCTGAAATAATAATCGAAATTGTTTGCAATTTTCATTAATGCTGTGAGTTTCTCTTTAGACTGCAGTCAAATCGGGCATGTAAAGGTGGGTTTAGACCAAACGAACATGGAAAAAAAGTATTATTTTCTTGTTCTTCTTCACTTTTTGGTATGATATCAATGAAAAAATGCTCTGTCGCAGTTTTCACAAAAAGAGTTTGGTGTTGAGTAGAAACATAATGTGCATTCACTCTTTTGGTCTAAACCAACCTTAATATGTGTGTGAATTACACGAAAGTGTATGAGATTTACATAATATTTAGAATAATTCTCGCTATTTCTGTATCTAGAATGAATTGTCAATTTAAAAACGGATATTATGGCGTGTAGTAGTAATATCATTAAGATATTGTTTTGCATTTTACTTTTTACACTTTCTCTCTTTTTGCTATTAGTAGTAAAAGTATCATTTTTATTTCCATTTCAATAAAAATTGATTATTTCTATAAATTTTAACAATGAATGTCTGTAATAGATTAGTATTGTGTGAATGCCAACTTATACAGGAAGCGACACCAACGCTAAAATGGCTACCACTTATTCAGTACCACTTACTTTACTTACTACTTTTGACCCCGTCACATATAATTTTTTTAGTTGGTAATTTAAAAAAAACAGTTGCTTCCTACAAAACGGCCTGCCACATGGCCACATAGAAATTTTTCATTGGTAAATTTAAAAAAAAAAACAGCTTTTCCATACACTTTTTGGCCGTGTAGTTATTGCAGTTTTGTAGGAAGCAGCTGTTTTTTTTGATAACCGACGAAAAAATTCTAGGTGAGGGGTTCAGAATGATGTACTCAATACATAGTAAAGGATTTAGCGTCGGTGTCCCTTCCACCTTGTATTTGTATGGAGCAGAATAAATGTTTTACCAGGGATATTTACTTCAAAACTATATAAGAATTAAGTTAGTAGGTATCCTATCAAATAAAAAGTAATCTTTCAAGTTTATATTGTGGTAGAAGAATAGTTTTAACTTCTTTGGGACTGATTCAAAAATATTAAACCGTGTATTTACTTGGCAATAATTTTGCGCATAGAAATTGGCTAGTAAATACACAAGAAACGTGATTTTTTTATTGTTTTAAGATAAATGTCGAAAAATATTTAGCATCAAAATATGGCACTATGTAAGTTTTGCACAACATAGAGTCTGGCGACAAAATTAACGTCTTTATAGTGTGTACCGCCTTTATTTTCGCTTACTAGGTAGAGCACAACTCTATAATAGATATAACTTATAAATTTCTAGCATTTTAGGCTTAAAACAATATAATCAAAGACTTCATTGTATCTCAAAATTCTTAATTATAAACTAATATAACTATAGAAATTGTAGTAAACTTAGATAAAATAGAGTAGGCCTGCTTTTTTCTATTAGAAAATGTCACATAGGAGCCAAAATGTTAGGACTAAGAGCTTTTGCAGACCACTTTTTTTTATGCGCTTAGTACTCACGTTTTTGATTAGCATGTCTACGTGTTATCAACATGCTTTAGCAGATTTTGCATGTTTGTAGCAATACAAACGCAAGGATCGTGTGCAAAGGTAACAACGTAGTCTTGCGTATGCTGAGCGTCTTGATTGCGTTCTAGGCGCGTCATCAGCGCATAAAAAGAACGTGGTGTGAAAAGGCTCTGAGGTTTATTCATAAACACTGCTTCTAGTTAAGTAATGATTATTGTCTTCTTAGCCAGCTGACATCTACGTCTCATAACTTGTGGCAGAGTTTGTGAATATAGCACTTATAGTTTAGGGGATCTTCTTGATTTTATAATCATATAAAAGGGTGAAGCCTACGGGGTCAGATAGCAAATTCACTTTGTCATCTCAATGTTCAATTTTGAATGAATTACCAACTTTATGTAACACTACAGCTACACCCCTACTGTTGTTTACCTTATTTGTTTGATGCGCGCTATTTATGTCATTCATAATGTAACTGTGTCTATTCAAATAAAAATAAATCAGTAAAATTCTATTCTTTGTTTTATTTTGTTTCCCTCTCTAACCATAGTTCGAAAAAAGAATCAATTACTTACCCTAAAAAAAAAAAAGACAATTAAATACTCTGGTTGTTAAAAAAATCGTCGTAATGAAGATGGGGGATGAATTTTGCAAAATATCATGAAAATCTAAAGCGCTTATTCCATTTGGCTGTAGTTTGTTGTTGAATTTAGTCAAGAGTTGCCATAAAATGAATACCAGTTTTTTGCAAATATCTCAAAACCTAACGTTCAATCTCGAAAATTTCTTACCCTTATATGACAGGGAGAAGTAGCATACATTCATGAGGTTAGTCAGGTCTGTCCCTACAGAAGTTGCTACCTGATGACCATAACCACTACCACAAGTTTCACTAATAAAAAGAAGATTGTGGTGCACAGAACAAGGTTTGTCTCTCAAATTGGGGAAATTGTGTAATTACATTAATTATCAGCTCCATCACTAAGGTGTAAGCAAAAATGTGGCCTTAACCTTTTGAACGCCATTGTCACATATACATGACAAGCAAGCGCATGCCCTGTATGCCAATACTACATACTATGTGACAAAACATGGGGTGAAATTGTGGCTTGTTGTGTTGGCGTTCTAAAGATAAATTTAGTGGTGAGAGCTAGTAGAAAATAATAATTAGGTGGTTAGGTGTTTTGTCTAGTTTGGTGACTAGAGCCAATGTTTATTCAGGAGCACAAATTTTAGACCCTGTTGAAGTTATTTGTAAGGCAGAGCAATCTGGGAAATCTACCATCTGTTTATTATATTACATGGTTGAGTATAGGGATGCCTCTATTTTTAAAATGTGGTTATTTTAGGTACCAAATATAGTAGGGAATCGAAAGAAAACATTTAAATAATTAAAAAATATTTATTAACTTAAAGCTACGTCTTATTCTACTTCTTCATCAATTTAAGCATTAACTTGGTGTCGTTGATTTGTGTTTTTAGTCGTTTCTTCTTTTTTTCAACAGGCTTGGTTTTTGGTTTCGATACTTTTGTTTGAGCTGTAGTATTGTCCTTTACTGCTTTCTTTGGTTCATTTCGTAGTTCACTGGCTGTTATGTTCTTTACGAGCTTATTATTACCACTAACCACTTCTTTTATTAAAACTTCTTTCTGAAACGTAACCTTCTTTTCCGCGTTTATTTTCTTTTTCAAGATTTTGTTCGATACTGCCGGACTTGTTGCTGCAACTTTCTGAGCTTTAGTGACTTTGTTTAGTGCCTTGAACTTATTCTTGCCGAATTTCACCATTTTAAATCACATTTAATTGAAAATAAAGCACAAAAATCCTCCACAATAAAATGCACATGCAAACAGCAACAGAACATCTGACATTCATAAAATAACAATGTCAGTGCCAAATGTCAACGTCACCCAAATAATGATCTGTCAAGTACGTTTAGTTGTCAAAAAAAGCCCTAGTTCTGCACCTTCTCGGTGGTGTGAAAGAAAGGACATAATTTGCAGTTATTAACTATTTTAAATGACGCATGTGCACAAAATATATTTTTTTTATTTTTAAAGTAGAAAATGTCAATGTTCCGAGGGTTTCCGAGATCTGGTTTTAATGTGAATACAGCTTATAATTATGATGCTTTTAATAATAAAAAAGCCATTTGTTAAGAAAGCTTACGAATAAGGAATAAAATTAAAATAAATGATGGTTCATATAAAAAAAAGAAATCGCTAATAACTTATTTAATAATAGCTTTATCAAGAAATGCCACTTGACATAAAATATTGCTAGGTATACGCTGGCATGTTATTTTTTTCAAAATTACCCGCTCCGTACACCCTTGCACCCGCGCGAGCTTTAGCGCACACACTGAGGGCTGGCTCTTTGGTTGGGGTGACCATCTTTCTTCTGAGCTGAGTAAGAAAAGAGGAAAGGATTCTTTTCATTGAAATTGTTTCTCTTTACAGTAGATGTTTCCCATACCTCAAAAAGCATAATAAAACACGATAGGTACACTTTCTTCAATAATTTATTATTGTCATATCGTCTCCTTAAGACATTGCGCTTAACAGAAACATCGACACATATAACATTGATATACAAATACATGATTAAATCTACGACGAAAATATTTAAATCTAAACATATAAATATTACAAAAGAAATGAGCAAAATAAATGCATTCAAGATTGCATCAATATTTCTGCATGTAATTGTTTATTTCGAGCGCGTCTTAATTATAATTATTTAAAAATTCATAACTATTTAACACCTACAAAATTAAAATGTTGCTATTGTAAAAAAAATGGTACGTATTTATATGTTTTTGAGATTCTTATGGTGAGATTGATCTCGCAAGACAGAAACTACTAGTCTACAACGTGTAACGAAAAGGGGATATACCTACATACTTAAGGGTGTGCTTGAGACCATCAAACTGTAACACATACTTCTTATGACCAACATCGTAATCGCGATAAAGTACCTAATTAGTTTACCCATTCAACATGGGATGAGAAATCGGATTATTTTTTTCCGATAACGAAGTTGGTCCCATGGAGCATTTTGTGTAATTTGATGAGCACCCCTAAGTATGACTATATCCTATTCGTTACTCGGTGTATAAACGTTAAGTTTCATGTCTAGAAATGATCCACTGCTGCGGATTTCTCATTCATAAACAAGGCTTTTATAAAAGTTTTAAAGTTACCAATTATATCATAATCCGAAGTGTTGGTCAACGTTTTTCTTATTCTTATTTCACGTTCAGGTATTGAACAGATACTGGGACCTAAGAGGGAGTTACATTTGTTTACAAAACTTTACATCTCATACAAACTAGTCCAATATCTAGACACTCTTCATACAATGGCTCATGATTATTACTTAAACTGTAATATAACTAGTAGCCGGTATTTTCTGAATTTTCAGAGACAACAATGGCTCAAGTTTATTACTTAAATTCAAAATCAATACATATACTAAACCATTTACTGGTGGAAGCTACTTTTGAACCGTCAAAGTGTCGATCAGGGGACCCACCATCACCTCTTAATAATCTTAATCTTACTTCAGTGTGTGGAGGAGGACGAATAGCTTAATTTCTTCCCCCACTGAAGTAATATTAAAATAATACTGTTATAACAGGACGTGGTGGAACTCCAGTTATCAGAAAGATGGACGAAATGATCATACGAGAGCCATCGCATGTTAGAGTCAAAATACATAAGTATATGTAATTACATTTTAACATAGCTACCTCAGGTAACTGTGGCAGTTGCAACTCGCAATGGAATGTTTTGAGTATGTTTCGAACTTTTTTTATATTTACAAAACTAAAACTTACCAAAAAATAATAATCTACGCCACGATTTCTATAAAATTCGTTACAACACCTATTATTATGCCAACAAATACACAGCATACAGTCATACCACTAAAATAAAATTATATTGAAATATTATTATGCATTGTTATGAATTCATAGCTTTTAAAAAGCTGGTTTTATGGTGATGCAGTTTTTTAATAAAAAATACAATCATACGGTTTCGTATTCATACATTCATAATAACGATAATTTCTAGTACGTTTTGCATTGAGCTTACTTGACTATTTCCACATATTTATATGATTTGATTACAACACCCAAACATTAAAACTAAACTTATTCTACGAAAATCGAATAAAATTAATAATAAAATGTTTCTTTGGGAATGGCAACACTTAGATCTTAGTTTAGCACAGCCATACTGACAAATCAAACAAGTTTAAAATTGATTACTAACTTAAAAATATTAGAAATATACCGAATACATTGTTGTACATACCACGTACTCCTAAGGTTTTTAATTTATTTTTCAATGTAGTAACAAAAACAGAGATAGGTCCCGTGGGTACTGGGTTGCCTGTTTACTGACAAGACAAAAGTTTGACAATGTCGAAGTCAGTATATTTCTAAAAATATATAAATATTATAAAAATAAATCTTCAAAAACTGTAAAAGTTCACGAAAAACAAGGAAACAAACTATTAAAATGAACATGAAATCCAAAGTTATTAGCAATAAATAAATTCAAATGATTTTTGACTTAGGTACAGCACATCAAACTACTCAAAACTGTCAAATTTTCCCAATCAACCTTAAACTAATGCTCTAGCAATAAAGTTGAAAATTTATTAAATAAATTTGACAGATTGTAATAGCAGATGTGCTGCTAGTGTGTACCTAATGTGTCTAAATTCAAAATTATTTTGTAGCGCAATGTACATTCCTAATTCTTTTTTTTTACAATATACTGTATCAATCATCTTTTCTCATTTTGACACTACGCAACGTTACGAAAACTAAACATTTATAAAGCTTATAACATTTTGAATACATACAATGTTATTCTAAACAGTTACAGGCATATAAAAGCTACAACTAACATTGTTACATAGATATCTTTTTGTATTGTACTTTATGTGTTGTCCATTTCTAGTAGATGCACTTTAAATAGAGCTGCCAAACATCCCGTTACACCGGAACGTAACCGGTTTGAAAAAATCTCTTCGTAGAATAAAGAAATCCTCAAAAAATGTATCTTCCCCACAATCGTCTCGTCATTACTAATGTCCCGGTCTGCGTTTTACCATCTATGGCAGCCCTTACTTAAAATGACGTTAGTTTGGAACTTTTTTTGATAGCAAAGGTAACTGAAAAATGTGAACCATAAACTGCTAACATGGTTAGTTCCAAACTTCGTCATTGGTTGAAAATCGGTTATTAATGTCATTTTATATTTCAAAATAGCTTGATTGAACTCATTGGTCAGATTGGGACTTAGCTAAGGGCAGGCCATATGAGCTTTAATCAAACTTCCCATTTGTGGTCCCAAAAAAGGACTACACATTTTTAAGTTTTATTTACCTGATGGATGATTGTTTGCTTGAGATTGGCAGATGGGTCTACTTCTTAGGGTATTATGAAGTTGATTAAAATTTAATATGCAATATACAGGGTGGAATTTTTATAATTATTTTGTTCGTGGTGTGATCAAGCGTTAAATCTGCGTCGTCTTATTTAAAAAAAACTTTTATTTGGGATGATAATAAAATTACTTGAAAAAATATAAAAGGTAAGTGGCTACTTACAATTTTGTAACTTAAAAACTAATGTCTGGTAACTGGATGCATGGCAGTGTGCGCATCCAAGTTCGTTATTTAAAACAACAAATACGCTATAATATAATTACGCTACCGTCATGAAATTCTAATTTACTATTATTATGCATTTTATTTGTTACTTGTTAGCAAATTGGCTTTAAAGTTAATTTAACTATATTATTATGTTTATAGGTGAATGTCTTTTGTGGCTTCAGACTTGCTTGCTTCAACTCTCTCGGCAAAGCCTTATGCTATTTTTATTAAAATCAAAATACTTACAAAAGTTACAAAAAAAGGACTATATTCTTCAAAGCAAGAATGATAAAAGTATAGCTACACTAAACATATTTTTACGTATTTTGTTTACTGAATGCATTTGTTAGTGTTCTTGCAAATCGTTATCTGTAATGGTCTTATAAATTTCACTAAACAATATAATTTCGGACATAGCGTACGTATTGAAGATATAAGCGATAGACTTAGCATTTAATAAGCTGTTACCTAGACTGTATGCACTTAGAAAGGTTTCTTTTTTCAAATTTTGAAAATGATATACTCTACGCAAAATAAAATAAAATTATTACTTGTCTTTTATCGCTCGCTAGCTGCCCGTAGTGCTCCGTAAATTCACAATGACCAGTATAGTATATCTTGATCTGTGGCGGAACATGGAACTAAATCTAAATGTACTGAATTTGACATAAGAATGACATTCCAGCTTGGCAAGCAGCGCTAACCTGAAGTTTCAAATACTGGTCACTTGTAAATACAATATGATGTTATAATATAATATACGTACTTACATATTTGGTAATTGAATACATTTAATTGTATTTAAAACATACAACAAGTAGGCGGCTCACACACTTGCGACAAAATGCATAGAAAAATCGCATTAGCGACAGAAAAAATGTAAATATGTGAGCAGCCTATGCCTATATTCTTATACAGTGAATAGTATAACAGTATTTTTCTATTATAAAAGCACAATTGCACTCGCCTGTTTTACTAATAAACTATAGTTGGAAGCCTTCAAGTGTACCCAGCCAAGTTCAACATAACACTGCCTTAATGCATTTTAATTATTAAACTTTTTAAGGAAGTCTGACAACCAGTCTTACCAAGGAATATCGTATTCGTATATCGCTCCATGTAAAATACTGATATTCAGCTGCATCCGGTTAAACTGGGAGCCGACCCCAACATAGTTGGGAATAGGCTAGGCTAGGATGATGATGGTTTGTTATTTAATAATAAACTACACACTACTATAGCGTATTTTTCTCTCATAGTAAAACAGGCAGGTCTAATGCCTTACCGAAGTGGTCGGATATGTTGTCGGAAGCAGTCGTCGTGGAGGGCATTCACTGAAAAGTAAGATAAATTATGTATTAGATTTTAATAACATGCGAAACATGAAATGTGGGTGTACTATTGGTAGTACATCTCTACCAAGCTCTTCAGTGCCTCTAATAGGCATAATGATGTTTTTACTTTAATTAAACGAAAGACTACGGGACTGCCTTTAACCTATTGGAGGCCCTGGGGGCCCAGACAAGTGACAATCGTGTTCAACTTGGTACATGTACCAAGTTTGACATATTGATTGATTGTACACACGGCGGCACATGAAGCTGTACATTTCCAGTATAACTTGGTCTCGCTTTGTATATATTTCCTATACAATGAGAGATCCGCATAAACTGGTTTTGTATAGCTTGAATAGCCGTCGTATGTACAGTGACTTTCAACAGGTTTTGACACTTTGAAACTTTCCGGTGACAGTTTCGGTTTTCAGTGACAGTCTTGCCTAGGGTCTTGCCTAGAAGCCCAGAATGTTTAATGGAAAAGATGGCCCGGTTTTAAAGTAGTTGACAATAGTTCTCTTTTTGCTCCATATAAAGAATTGGTAGGACATAATAATTCCATGGATCTTATGGAACTTACCTTCATTTTGGGACGCGCTGATAAAGTCAACTTTTGCACAAGGAGGGTAGCGCAATCTGAAAAAAAAAAAGATAAACGCAATATGGAAATAAATTTCTTCAAAATACAATTGTCAAAATGTAAGTGTTTTTCGCAAACATACTGCTGTTTCATGGACTCAGCCCATCGCAGTCCACAGCTGGCCATAGGTTTTGTTCAAGCTGCACCATTCATTATACCCCTTCTTTTTTTATGGGAAATCATCAAATAACCGCTCCGCTCTGGGTGGAGTGGGAGGGAGTGACTAAAACCCATCCATGTTCCTTCTTTGCCCTTTGTGTTCCAGGGCCGCGGTATCTCTTTCGAACAGTCCCGCAGCCCATTCATGATACCCTGACCTTTCGTATCCAGTCTGACTTAGCAACCTTTTTAAAATCGTTGGTCAAAGTCAAATTCAACGTCAAACCATTTATTTCAATTGGGCCATTAGAAGGTACTTTGAACGTGAAACTTTAAAAACACAGTGTGACAGTAACTCACTGGTGAGGGAGCTGAGCCACTTGATCCTGGTCCTGGGATGCAGCAGCAGCAGGTACACCGGCACAGCCGTCAGGATCATGAGGCATCCCACGCCGGTCTCCGCGGGAGACGCGAAGGCAGGGAAGGCTACCACCAGGATCGTGCAGATTATGTAGATCACTGGAATGGAAGATTTAAAATAAGTAAATATCGAAGACCTTCATTATTGTTATTAAAATCAGGTAGACAGTTGAAAGAACTATATATAGCACTAGCTGACCCGCGCAACTTCGACTGCGTCACTTAGGGGTATGAAAAATAGATAGTAGCCTATTCTCAGACCTACTGAATATGGATATAAAATTTCATGAAAATCGGTCAAGCCGTTTCGGAGGAGTATGGCAACGAAAACTGTGACACGAGAATTTTATATATTAGATAATTATCTATCTGTCACTTTTTCCAAAATGTTTACAAACAATTCAAATTAAATATAGACTTTTTCGGCAAACTGATTTATTAAATCACTAGCTGTTGCCCGCGACTTCGTTCGCGTGGTAATTTTGAGTGTGAAAAAAAAAGGTAGCCTATGTCCTTCCCCAGGATATAATCTATCTGCTCGCCAAATTTCATTACGATCCGATCAGCTGTTTAGTCGTGAAAAGGTAGCAAATAAACAGAGTTACAGTCGCATTTATAATATTAGTATACATAAAAAACAACGAATGGATTGCCTTATTAGACTTAATGTTATAACATTAAGTTAAGAATATTTAAAATTGCGACAGCTGTGACGCTTGACCGATTTTATTTAGACTGCAGTGGCACTACAAAGAGTGCTAAGCAATAGAACAAAAAGTACTACAGCGCCATCTATGACACCAATGATGAACTAAACATCGAAATACAGATAAATCCTACATCGCTCAAGTAAACTTAAGAATAAGATATAGAAAAAATCCGACAACAACTGTCGGGCAGCAGCCCACCAGACATACCACCCGTCTTGTTGCAGGATCCTCCCTTTTCTATGGGGGATGAGAAACTTTACACCCTTTTCTCCATACCCCCAAAAGACAACGTTATACCTTCCAATCTCACTTAACCGTAAACTCGTCGACATGTTTATCCTGCCTATCCTAACCTATGGTGCCCAGATTTGGTCTTTGACGGAGGCTGAGAAATCCAAACTCAAGGTTTGCCAAAGAGCGATGGAGCGTATCATTTTAAACATCTAAATCACCGATCGAATACCACAATACGCTCCAAGACCATCGGCGATGTTGGCGATAAGTGTGCGAGGTTCAAATGTGTGTGGGTGGGTCACTTTTCCAGGATGGGTCAGGACAGATGGGCCAGAATCGTCACACAGTGGTGCCTGAAAACGGTCGTCGTCACCGAGGCAGACCGAAGAAACGCTGCGTAAAGATTTAGACTTTTTCCTGCCTGATTGGCCAGAGAAGGCGAAACACTGGTAAAGTTGGAAAGGAACGGGGGAAGCTTTTGCCCAGCAGTGGGATAGAATAGAATAATTAAAAAACAAAAAAAAACTTATACCGTCGTGTTTGTTATAAAATAATCTACCTGTTTTATAACACATTAATTTCGCCATAACTTCAAAACCAAACGTCCAATTTTAATCATTCAAAGACCAAATATTATTTACATAAACTGTACTTAGTGATGAAATAATTTATTTTGATAAGGATTATAGCATGAGTAAAATAAATGCGTTTAAATGTAGTCCAAAAAAAAATCAAGATAAAAAAATGGTTGTTGTGCCTCACTCGACATAGATAGGTATAGTGTGTCCCGTATTTTTTTGTAGATATTTATAAGATCTACAATTAATTACAACATTTTATGGTTCTATCTTTTGTAGTTTAGGCAGCGTACGCAAAATAAGTAACTTTTCTGGTTGATTTATTACACCTTGTGTCCGAAAAACCCAAATATCTTACGGAACCCTATTTTTTTCCAAAATAAAATTTAGCCTATGTTACTCGTGGATAATGTAGCTTTCGAATGGTGAAAGAATTTTTAAAATCGGTCCAGTAGTTTTTGAGACTATTCATTACAACCAAACAAACAAACAAACAAAGTTTTCTTCTTTATAATATTAGTGTAGATATAATTTTCCACACTATTTAACAGTATAGGTAATCTTTTTGTAAACCGTAACAATCAATCTTTCAAAGAATCATCGTCTGCCTAGCCTTTTCCCAACCATGTTGGGGTCGGCTTCCAGTCTAACCGGATGCAGCTGAATCAGTATTTTACACGGAGCGACTATCAATCTTACAAACAATGAATTCTCTAAATTGCTAGTGGCATCACGGGTCTAACGTCTGGTCGACACTGACTGGATATGCAGAACGCATAAGTTGCCTTCCATGCGGATTCTAGAGGAGGTTATCTGTGGGTTTAAAGCTTGAGAGTTTTAGATATAACCTCGGGGTACTTACCAGGGAAGAACAGATTGACTTTGATGGGTCGTTCAAGGTTGGGCTGTGTGTACCTCAGCACAGGTAAGCACAGAACTGCCGCGCCGATACTTAACTGAAATGAAAATATAAGATCCCTGTCAGTTAAATTTCATTCAAAAATTGTTACAGAAGATACATTTTCAGGATTTTCGGTGAGCAACTGACCTAAACCTTTCCAAAGATGTTTTCACTTATCGTGTTTACTAGCTGAGCTAGGCTTAGATTCGCTCCAGACTTTCCGTTACCTCCGATTCCTCCCTATGGTCGACTTCAGCCAGCCTTCATTATTCTTTGGTCCTTATCCCAATGTATTTGGGGTTACCACATCACAGCCGGTCCTCTCCTTCCATCAAGCCGTTATCTCCAAAGTCATCTTTTTTCTAGCGTTGTCATCTTAAACACACTTATGTACGTAAATAACACTGACCCAAGTAGCGAAGCCGACATAGTTGATGAGCGCGTAAATATCCGACACAGTGAGGTACACCAGGCTCAGCAGCGCGACCGCCAGCACAGCGGCAGCCGGCGTGGCGCGCGAGCTCACCATGGTCAGCATCTCGGGCATCTGGCCTTGAGCTGCTCCAGCGAAGAACAGTCTGAAACAAAATTTATGGTACAGTCTCACGGTCTCACCATTATCATCTGCCTAGCCTTTTCTCAACTATTTTGGGATCGGCTTCCAGTCTAACCAGACGCAGCTTAATACCAGTAGTTTACATAAAGCAACTGCCTATTTGGCCTCCACAACCCAATTACTGGATAATACCCTTGATCATCAGCCACACCCATCACCATAACATCGGCTACTAGCAATATGACCTGACGGCTAAAATACATGATTGAAGGTACAATTACGAAAGCGATTAATTTTACAAAGATGGACCGTGGCAGTACTAAATTGTATCTAACTCTATTAAAATGCTTATGCCATCTGGCGAGGTTGCTGCCTGTTGCCATCAAATAAATAAATGTCGTATCGGGCTGCAATTAGGCTATGCCGCTGTAGTAGCCTTCAATATTGTACCGCATGGACTCTTACTAATAACTACGCACTAGGTACTTTAGTACACACATGTTCTGACACCTGCGCACTCGACGACCTTTTAACTGCATCAGTGAGCGTAACTGAATTTTGGGTTGAACAAGTTTGATTTTTTTGCCATTGATTCGCTAGCAAAAAGAACTTACCAAACCAACAAAAATGTTCTTATTTTCCAATGCTTAACGCAGGTACACAGACTTCAATTTAGCAGTGGAATCCTGCTAGTACATACGTTTTACAATTGCTAGTATTTCGTTCACAACCATCGACAACAGCGCTGTTACGCGTATAGCGTTGCCTTCGTCATTTTTACTTTCACAGGTTCTGTTGTCATTTATAATAGTAACACAAATGTCAAAGTTTATCTGAGAGAGGCTTTACCTTGAAGAAGTGAGCAGCACACCGTTGACGGCCCCGAAGGTGGACGCCGCGACGAACAGCGGGATGGAGAGAGCGAACCAACCGAACAGGCGCTCGGCGAATGTTACTGCTACGGCCGCTGAGCCGAGCACCTAGCGATAAATGGTTAAATATTAGTTAATTTGTAACATCATAGAACATTGAAAGGTAATTAAATGCATGTATCTGGTCAAACGGTTATTTTAAGACGCCTTGGTACCTAACATTTTTTTTTTTTTAAACTTGGCTGTACTCTGCCGTTGAGTTTTGAAGCGTCAAAAATAGCGGTTTTAAAATACGCCAAAAAAACGAGCCAAGTGCGAGTTGGAATCGCACACAAATGGTTCCGTAGTACCAAACAATATAATAACAATATTTCTAACGCTCTTAACACAACTGGCGAAATGTGGGCGTCGGTACTATTAGGGCACCTCTGCGTTTGGTTATTTTTTTAGAGGTGAAATAACTAGCAATAATTACTTATGCTTACTGCGGCCGCACAAGTTAGACTATTACTTTTCGCGTAAATTGAGTAATTAAGGCTATTATTATTTACTTGTCTAACCTTCAATGTCCAACAGCTTACAAGAACATTGACAACACTAATGGTTCCTCATTTTGACCATCAAAAGTTACAAAGAATCGAAAATATGTGGCAAAAAATATGTTTATTGATCCTTCTCAGTATAAGTGAATGGCAAGGCAAGGTAATTAGGTAGGTTGGTCTTCTTTTTTAATTTTTTTCATCATTTGCTTTTTTATTTTGTTACTTTTTTTATTCTGTGCTTGATGAACTGACGACAAATAAACTTTATTCTTTCTTTGTTTTCTTTAATTACGGTGTCTTGATGGATGGAGAGGGAGAGGAAGACCAAAGAAACGATGGATGGATGGTGTGAGGAATGATATGAAAGATAAAGGAGTAAATGATAGCGTGACGGTTGACAGAGGAGAATGGAAGACAAAAACGTGTTGCGCCGACCCCGAATAACATGGGACAAGGGCAGGAAGATGATGATGACGGTGTCTTAAAATAAAATCTGTTTTCTTCCTTGTCGCCACTCCGTGGGTAATACCGAGTACGTGTTCGAGCTCGTACACGCTAATCTCCAAAACCATTGTGTATGATTGGTTCCAGCTTGAAAGATAGGATAGATTTGGACACGATAAGTGGCGCCGTGCGAATCAAGGGCAGGTCGCTCGTACAAATAAATAGTACCATGACTTTCCTGCAGTAAGAGTGCACAGTAGGCCAGACCTTATTTCTATTCTGCTTTTATACACCGTGACTTTTTAGTCGTCTTACAACGGCAGCCCACTTCATATATCCAATGACTACTAAGCATTCATAAAATAATAGGTATTTATGAGATTTTAATAATTTAAAAATAAAAATATTATTCAATATTATGACGTATGACGTAGTTAAAACACCCTGTTGTGAGCGATGATCTACTGGACTCGAGCGCTGGGTAGGTATATTCTCCCGTTTGACACGTAAACATAATTAACAGGAAGTTTCATAATTTTTTCGAATGTTTATTTATTTTTCTTTGTACCGATTACGGTAGGCAAAAAAAAAAATCGTGCCTAGAACTATTATATGTCGGGCACATTGAGTGGACCACCTTTGTGAACGACTAAAAAGTCACGGTGTATACAGGGTGTAAACAGACCCTTCACGAAGCCGTCAACCAAGCATTCTGTACATCAAACTAAGTAACTTTAGGCAAAAATTATTGCTGGGAAACGACTTTTTTTTTTTGGGTGAGAAATCACGTTTTACGGTAAAACTCAATGTAACGCACTCAAAACATTGTGCTGATGGATGAATTGAATAGGACGGGGGTCGTGAAAGTGTTTAACGTAAAAATCTTACATTAGAAACATGTATTTAAAAAAAAACTTGTGAAAAAATTGGAACTTTGACCCCCAATATCTCCGTAACTAGAAGGTTCCCAGGTATGGTCTAGAACAAAAAAATTATCGCAATGACGGGGAGAACAAGTACCTTCCGGCTTCGTTAAGGGTCTATTTACACCCTTTATGTAGGTACATTCTTTTGTTGTTATTTTAAGTTTATTATACTTTGTCAATTTAGTATTATAATCTTGGTGATGATCATACCTCAGTAGGCGACAGCGTGGTGTAGAATGCGACGTTGGTGAAGGTGTACACTACGGTGACCAGGGTGCAGGAGATAGCGATGGCCCGAGGGAGATTCTTCACGGGGTCCTTTAACTCTTCGATTATGAAGTTTAGGTAGTTCCTGGTGGGATGGAAATAGTTTAATCATACCTTTCAGAATTATACTTCATCCTGATTCGTAAGACTATCTAGTAATTAACTAATTACCTACGTTATGTAAGTAATTAGGGTCCAGAAGACGTCGACGACCTTTTTAGGGTATTTGACGCGACCCCCAGACTAATTGTAGCGCGTCTTTTTCGCGATCCAAGATGAAAAATCTGGAATCCAAGACTTCTCCTTCGTAAATTTATTTTGAAGTATTTTTTTCACCCCCTAGTAATTTCTTCTGTATCGTGGGTGCTGTTACAAACATTTAAACTCACATACACACACAGCCAGACCCGGAACAACTACCTGTAGGCAAAACAAATATTTGTTCCGTGAGGGAATCGAACCCACGACACGGAGCGTAGAAGCCAGTCGCTCAGCCACTGCGCCAACCATGTCGTCGAAGCAGCAGGGTCTGCAAACTAAGCAACTAATTAATACCCTGATGAAGTCTTTCAAAATTATCTCCTTAAGAGAATACATAACACCTCACACAGTACCTATTAACTGTGAAAGCAGCGTTTTTGCGAGTCGAGGCGACGAGTGCGCGGTAGTACGGTGAGGGGGGCAGCAGCGACGTCTGCGCACGTCAGGGGGGATGGGGGAAGTGTATGAAGAATATAACTTTTCAGCAAAAGATAGAACAGTTCAACTTACCATCCGTTATAGGCAAACAATCCCGAGTAGAAGGACAGCGCTATTGACGTCACATCGTTGGTGGTGCCCTCGAATGTGAAGTGCTCCACCTCACCTGGAAGAAGTAGCAGATAATAGTTAGGACAGGCTTTGTTAATAAACGCTTTATTCATGAGCATATATCAGTAAGTGGATGGCATGGTGTAGCCTTTATCCACAAGTATCTTAAGATGCGGAAGATATAATAGACTCCTCTCTTGTATGTAAAAACTTTATCTCTATTGTCGACATATATATAAGAGAAAGGAGGTGTAGTACATAACATAACATCACGCCTGTAATCCCCGAAGAATGGTTAGGCAGAGGTGTACCTACCCAATTAGTTCACCCACATTTCGCCAGTTATGTTACAAGTCCCATGTAATAGAGGGCGAGCCTATTGGCACCAACGGGGCACAAATCCAGACTCTGTGGCTGCTACTGAGAAATTCCCGTTGGAAAACCCCAATAACACTTTGCTCGACCAGGGAATCGAATCCAGGACCAGCTCAGCAGTCGGGCTAGTGCCCACTAGACCAACGAGACAGTCTCGATATAGACACGGATCGATGAAAACCACTCTTCTTTAAAAATAAACCAACAACGTCTAATTCTGCCGACCCCTTTTCTACATCATAGCTTATCATACCCAAGCTACACTAATTCAGCATTCTATTGTAATGTCGTTTCACACGAACAGACCGTCCGGATTGCAGCAATCATTTAATAACGCTCTCTTTGTACCGGCCCACGCGACTAAAGGAAGTCTGAATTGATCTTATTTGTGCATTGTGCATGTCCCGAGTCGTGTCTTAGATGATAAGTGACCCCTATGTGCTCCCTTAGTAACTGGTCCTGCTAAGCGAAGGGTATTTCTATCAGGAAATTCGCAGTAGCGATCCAGAGTTTCTATTTGTGTTCGTTTGATCGCGATTTAGGGTCGCCCCAAAGACTATTTCTCTATGGGTCGCCCTCTATTACATGAATGTATCTGTCGAAATAAAGGGTGGTCAAAATAGTGACGTCATAATGGATGAAGGGCCTCTTTTAAAGGCTGATTCATGCATTATACCTAACTCGAAAACAATCAAGAATCGGTGAACATACAAGGGGTATTTTCGGATACCCCTTGGCATGAGTAATCTATTTATTTTATGATGTCACTATTTCGATCATCCTGTACCTATACCTAACCTAACCGTTCCTGAGATATCATGCTTATTATAGTAAAGATGAGGGATAGTTGTATATTATAGTTACAAGTGACAGTAAAAATGAAGTGACTACACAAAAACACATGAAACTTCGTCACTAAAGAGCATTCGCCTACTGCATTGAATCATATTATTGATGGCTACTGCGATCAATAGAACTTTTCAATTTGTCTCTACATTTTGCCACGGCAAAAAATAAACAGCCCCCTCTCATCCCTTCGGGCACATTAAAGGCATTTAAGGGTTTAAAACAAGAGGGTGGACTGCGAAATCCATTAGTTTGTTTCTTTTCACCACAATGTGTCTGCTTCAGACACATTGTGGTGAAAAGTGAATGATTATACTTCATGGACATAGTTTAAAAAAAACGACAATATGTTTTTTTTACACGGTATACAGGGTGTAAACGGACCCTTCACGAAGCCGTCAACCAAGCATTCTGTACATCAAACTAAGTAATCCTACGCAAAAATTATTGCTGGGAAACGACTTTTTTTTTTGGGGTTAAAAATCATGTTTTACGGTAAAACTCAATGTTACGCACTCAAAACTTAGTGCTGATGGATGCTTTGAATAATAAACGGGTCATGGAGTTAATTAAAGTAAAGTCAAAACCTTAGAAAGTGCTATTTAAAAAAAAAACTCGGAAAAAATTGGAACTTTGACCTCCAATATCTCCGTAACTAGAAGGTTCCCAGGTATGATTCAGAACAAAAAATATCGCGGTGACGGGGAGAACAAGTGCCTTTCGGCTTCGTAAAGGGTCTTTTTACACCCTTTATAGGCTTGCGTTTGGCCGCAACTCGACAGTGTATTGATAAATGTCGTTTGATACACGTGGGGATTTGTTACTGCAGTTCTCGGCTCCATAACACCCTCGCCTGCACCTCGGGTGTGAATTCCGCCTCGAATGCAATAAAAAAGTTTCCCCACTTATATCAAAATGTACTATTCTTTTTCACCCGAGCAGAGTACGGTCGCCCAGGTACCTACTAAGAACTTAATTAACAATGAATGAATCAATGAGCAATACCGTTTAGCGAAACGTAATTGCTTGACAATGTTTATTCATAATTTTTAAACATAATTAATTGATTGATTCGCCGACTTAACAATTACATTTACATGGATCTGGGTCAATTTCAAGGAATACAGCAGGATTTTCCCTGATCTTAGGTACCTTATAATTTTTGCGTAACTTTCCCTGTTTGGGTCTTTAAAAAAATCGATAAGTGATTGGCATTATTATTTTCCTCTTTTTTTATTAATCGTGTACTGTATTACCCAGAAGTTGAGAGTGAATTTCGACTATCATCATCTGCCTGCCTTTTCCCAACTATGTTAGGGTCGGCTTCCAGTCTTAACCGGATGCAGCTGAATACCAGTATTTTATATGGAGCGACTGCCTATTTGACAACCCAGTTAGTAGTGGATAATACGATACCCCTTGGTAAGACTGGTTGTCAGAATTTTTGGGCCACTGACTACCTAACGACTGCCAAAGATCTACAAATGACACCCGGGACTAACGGCTTATAGTGCTTTCCGAGGCACGGAGGAAACTCGGTATGTAAAGGGTGGTCACCCATCCACAGACCAGCCTAGGCGAGCACGGTTTACCTAAAGATCGACCCGAGCGGCTGTTATTATTTAGCCACGAAAAAAAAAACTCGACCAAATCAATCAATTTCGACTAATGACCAAGTTTATTGGTGATAAATGATGATTTATGAGCACTTTATAAATGAGCACTTACTTATATTTAATAATGAACTCTTTAGCTCATGTTTCTTGGGATTCTGCGTTATCGGTAAGTGAGCGAATTAAAAAAAAATGCACTTGCAAATCAAGTGTACAGTTAGGTACTTAATCTGTTTGCAAAAATTACCCTAATATTAATAAAAAATGTCGTCAGTCTAGTGATAGCGACTGCTGAGCATGACGCCCTGGCTTCGATTCCCGGGTCGGACAAATTGTTATTGAGTTTTACCATCAGGAATTTCTGAGTAGCAGCCACGGAGGCTGGATTTGTGCCGGTTGATGGCAATAGGCTCGCCCCCTATTATATGGTACTTAAACGTAACTGACGAAATGTAGGTGTAGGTACTAGCCTGTTAGGTACACCTCTGCCTAACCCTTTAAGGATTACAGGCGTGATGTTACGTTAAGTTATTAATAAAAAATAATCCTACTTCGCCAAGTCGTAACCAACAAACTCTACCAGATTACCGAGAAGTCACCCATTCATAATTTTTTCATCGCATCTGTAAAAGTGAACATTTTTTCCTCGAACGTAATGTCACGGCCATATAACTCAGAACACGAAAGTCTATTCAATAGTTCATTGAATATTTATCTTCAATACCTTTTTTTTTCGGGTGGGAAATCATCAATGAGAGGCCCGCTCCGGGAGTGGCTATTATCCTGTTATTCTTTATTGCACACAAAACAACAAAAAAATATACATACAAATTGCAATAATACGGGGTGTAAACAGACCCTTCACGAAGCCGTTAACCAAGCATTCTGTACATCAAACTAAGTTACTTTACGCAAAAATGTTTGCTGGGAAACGACTTTTTTTTTTTGGGGTGCAAAATCACGTTTTACGGTAAAACTCAATATAACGGACTCAAAGCATTGTGCTGATGGATGAATTGAATAAAACGGGGGTCGTGAAGGTGTTTAAAGTAAAACAAACACATTAGAAATATGTACTAAAAAAAAAAGTTGTGAAAAAGTTGGAACTTTGACCCCCAATAACTCCGTAACTAGAAGGTTCCCAGGTATGGTCTAGAACAAAAAAATGATCGCAATAACGAGGAGAACAAGTAACTTTCGGCTTCGTTAAGGGTCTTTTTACACCCTTTATAGCTTATGTACAATGGCAAACCCAGAATTGGGTTTTCTTGCAGCAAACCAAATTTCAATTGCGAAATTTGCATAAGAGGATATACCTATGTGCATTAACAGTACATTTTATTATTCATACTTTTACTGACTAAAACCCACCCATGTTCCTTCTTAGCCCTTTGTGTTTCAAGGCTGCGGTATCTCTTTCGAACAGTCCCGCAGTACCTTCAATACCTTTGTGCACTTTTTCTGCCATAAAATATTTCTGTAGATTTTTTTGTACCGGGTCTAGTAACATTGTCTTTCAATTCGCATTTCTGTCAGACTTTCACAAGCATCGCCGTTCATCAACGAGACGAAAATAACCTTTAAAATAACTTGGCATAAAGTATTATTTTCTACTTTTCTTTTGATATTAATTTATATTAGGTAATAATGGTAGATGTGTCCAAGCCTACGCATCCAAATTCCCCCACAGAGGATTAATCAAAATACGGTTTTACATTACGTGGTAGTCACACAACACTGCTCGGCCGCGCGGTCGGGGGATGCGGATCTCTCGTCGCATTGGCTTGTATGAAATCTGAAGATGACTAATACACGTCCACCGCACGACCGAGCGTACGAGCGGCGCTCACCGGCTGTCCGCGCGGTGCATCGCCCGTACATCCGCTTCGTCGCCTCTGCCCTACCGCGCGGACGAGCGGTGCCGTATGAGAATCGACCAAGCGTGTTAGCGTGCATTATCGATCATCTGGCATAAGATAAAATTGGAACGTTTTTTTTGGAAATAATGAGCTTGATAATAAATACTAGTAAAAGTGTTCCAGCCAACGCATCTGAGCCCCCCCTAGTCCCTGTGAAGGATTGAACAAAAGACAGATGTATATTGTGGAATTTCTTAATGAGCACAATTATTTCAATTGTTATAAGATTAGCCCTTGGTTTCTGCAACTCTCAGAAAAACTGTCATCAGTACAATCTTATGTTAGGTTTTTTGGTTGTCTAAAGTACTACAAAAATGTTATAGGTAAGTTCACTAGAGAGAGAGTACATATAAAATTCACGAAGGAAAGGCCTCACAGAGTAACCCAATGACTTTATACACTTATTTTTTAAGGTAAGCGCTCATAACACACCGAATCATATTATTCGCATTTCAATACAAAATGTACCAAATCTATGTACCTGTAATTAGTACATTCTCCTCCTAAGGAGGAGCCCCCGAGGCTAACGAATTTCTCTAGCTCCTTAGTAGGAACTAAGAGAAATTCGTTAGCCTATCCAAATCTAAGTCAAGTCCAAGCCTAAGTCTAAATCTTATATTTTTACCTATAAAAAATCGAGGGCTCAAGATCCAATCGTGTCACTGACTCTCAGAATCAAATCAATTAATAATATTCCATTTCATATTTATGATAACCTTCCAAAACCAATCTTGGTTGAATCTCTGGCGGAGTGTTCAAGTGTTGACTCAATTGCACAGATCGATCTCCGTTATCAATCGCTCTGTTATCTATGGCTCGTTGAACTCATTGCTAACTGGTTTTTGCGATTGAATTTATTGTTGTTCAGGAAGCTTTTGTCGTTGGCTAATTGTTTGGTGTGCAACCTCCGTGAGTTTTCTCTTGTAGCTGAAATAGCCGTTCAGATGTGTGGGCCTGTGTTCTTTAGTGTTGATCCTGGTTACTCTAGATAGATAGGTATCAATTTGCCTTTATTTTTATTCAATGATTAGAATTTGTTTCTTAAGCGTATCTACACGAGATTAGGCAAGGTCCAAAATAGCCTATAAGATAAACATAATTGAAAAGAACCTTTGCGACTTACTTACTTTGGCAATTCGCAGTACGTTCGGAGTTAAATTGACCTAAATAGGTATCGAGTTGGACAACGAAGTTAAGATTTTTTTGGCAACCATTTAAGGTTTTCTGGGTAACCAATACCAGTAAGATATACACCATTCGAAAGAGCTTTCAATTAGAATATTTGCTACTCTTCAACTTTTGCTAATTCGTGAAAATACAATGACTGAGTAGCCACCGCTCAGTCATTGTTTTTGTTGCAGTTAATAGAATAGAAAGGAAATAACTTGATCAAAATTGGTCCTTGGGTCCATAAAAAAAATACAACACAATTTTAAAATACATCGTTGACCTTCATTATCATCAAGGATATTTTTGTATATCATTGAATAGCCAGGCTACCGCAACACTTTCCATATTATTATGACGAATCGACTCTATACCTTTGCCGATCATAAAAACAGAAAACCAGAAAAACTTCATCGTAGTAGCAAATTCTTGGAATAATATATTTAAAACTAGCGGCCCGTCCCGGCTTCGCACGGGTGGAAATTTATTTTCCCCTAATTCCCCCCTCCCCCGTATTTTTTTTTAGTAATAAATATAGCCTTTGTTACTCAGGGTGAATGTGGCTTTCTAATGGTGAAAAATTTTTTGAAATCGGCGCAGTAGTTTTTGAGTTTATTCATTATTATAAGACTTCGCGCACGGCCACTGCGTAGGGAGCCGCGCGGGTACCTTTTCTTTTTTTTTTTTACGGATGGGCAATCATCAAATGACTTCTCCCGCTCTGGGTGGAGTGGGAGGGAGTGTCAGACTCTTACTGACTAAAACCCATCCATGTTCCTTCATTGCCCTTTGTGTTCCAGGGCCACGGTATCTCTTTCGAACAGTCTTGCAGCCCCGGCAGGCATCGGCCCTTGCGGGCCCCTTAGATCTAAACTCCCCTCGCGCACGCGCACCCCGCCTTGGTGACGCCCACTTCGCAACGGGCCGTGCAGCAGAAATCGTAATATTTTAATTTCGCCATAACTTCAAAACCAAACGTCCAATTTTAATCATTCAAAGACCAAATATAATCTACATAAACTGTACTTAGTGATGAAATAATTTATTTTGATAAGGATTATAGCATGATTAAAATAAATGCGTTTAAATGTAGTCCAAAAAATTTTCAAGATAAAAAAATGGTTGTTGTGCTTCACTCGACATAGATAGGTATAGTGTGTCGCGAACTTTTTTGTAGATATTTATAAGATCTACAATTAATTAGAACATTTTATGGTTCTATCTTTTATAGTTTAGGCAGCGTACGCAAAATAAGTAACTTTTCTGGTTGATTTTTTACACCTTGTGTCCGAAAAACCCAAATATCTTACGGAACCCTATTTTTTTCCAAAATAAAATTTAGCCTATGTTACTCGTGGATAATGTAGCTTTCGAATGGTGAAAGAATTTTTAAAATCGGTCCAGTAGTTTTTGAGCCTATTCATTACAAACAAACAAACAAACAAACAAAGTTTTCCTCTTTATAATATTAGTGTAGAAAAAAAGTTTCGTATTGAAAATAAACACAACATTATCCTTATAGATTCTTAAAAAATAAGAGTAGAAGTTTCCGGATATTAATTTTAATCACGTGAATGAGAGCCGTATTTTTATGACAAGGAAAACATCGATACTGTATAATAAAAGTAATATAAAGGCCTAACGTTACCCCACTGAGGACGAATTGAAGGATTGCCAAGCTAAGATTTTGCTTATAAGATAAAACTTGTTTTATAATGGATTCCATTCTCCGTTTAAAATTAGCGTTTTGTAAGAGAACTCGCAAATAATGCAGGGTAAGTTGTAAATGGCAATATGCTCGCCCCCTAGCATATGGGACCCAATGATAAGACTAAAAAGTCCACGCTTCATTTAAAGGGGAGCCGTACACGCGGGGTGAGGTCCCCGGGGATTGTGCGAAAAATGAGCACTCACAGCTTTAAACGCAGTAACCTTATGTCATCCTAGTACTCACTTGGTAGATCGTCCTATAATTTCCAACAACCATAAAGTAGTAGTGGGGTAATTCTGGTTCACACTCGCATACCCTATGCAATTTGTCAGTTCAACAACATTCATCGCGTTTCTTTTGTTGAAGAGTAGTCTTCAAGCATACCGATTAAATGTTTGAAAAAATTATCTGCTCATTACGTTTTTGCTAGAGATTTTGAAGAAATTCATTTCTTCAAAACCGAAGTGTGGTACGCATTGGGGTGCAGTCTTTATAAAAATATTTTCTTTTGGTTTCTAACCAATAATGTATAGTGAGCAAGCGATAAGAAAACCAACGCTCAACTTTGAAATTATAGCCTCAATGGATAACAATTTACAGGGCAGAGTCATTAATAAATCTCCACCTGAGCAGGTTTTCCTTGCTGCGGCCAACAGTCTATTTAAAGACTTCCAGGTCATGCTATGCCAGGTCATGGCAACTCATGTCCAGGTGGGAGATTTTCAGCAGATGGAACGAATGGGTTAGGTAAGGATGCACTACTTCGCCATAGCTTCAGTATTTCCGTAGACTGCTCGCTCGAGTGCTTGCTTTCAAAGACCATCTCTTTAAAAAAAAAACAACTCTACAAACTACACACCTTACTAAAATTACAATAAAAACACAATAAAACCTAATGATGTAACAGCTGTTTCCATTTCTAAGCGTCATATTTGCATGAACGTAAGTGGATCACGGTCAAGTTTAAAACTATATCGTGTCGTGAACGCGCTTGAGTAATAATGAACGCAATCAAATTATTTAGTGGTCTGTCTACCCTGACTGTTATAAAACTGGTTTCATCTGTTTCTGATAAAGAATTTATTGTGTTTTACTGTTTTGCTTTATTTTAGAATATAACTGTTTGTTGTTGTGCTGCCTCGGTCGCAAGCGCGACTGCTGAGCATGAGGTCCTAGGTTCGATTCCCGGGTGGAGCAAATTGTTATTGGGTTTTTCCATCAGGAATTTCTCAGGAGCAGCCATGGAGTCTGGATTTGTGCCCGGTTGATGGCAGGCTCGTCCCGTATTACATGGGACTTAAACATAACTGGCGAAATGTGATGGTACTATTAGGTACGCCTCTGACTAACCATTTGGAGATTACAGGCGTGATGTTATGTTATGTGTATAACTGTTTACTGCCTCGTTGGGTTAGTTGTCGCAAGCTCTACTGCTGAGCATGAGGTTCTCGGAACGATTCTCAGGTCGGGCAAAGCGTTTTCCTAATGATGAATTTCTCAGAAGCAGCCCATAGTCTGAATATAATAATATGCGTGTTTGTTGACAATAGCAGTCTGGATTTATGCCTGTTTGTTGACAATAAGCCCGCCCCCTATTACATGGGACTGAGTCATGCATGACTGACGAAATGTGGGTGTACGATTGATTCACCTCTGCCTGACTCTTCGGGAATTACAGGTGTTATGTAATGTCATGTGTCCAGTCTTAACAAGGGGTATCGTATTACCCAGTACTAACTGGGTTGTGGAGATCAGATAGGCAGTCGCTCCATGTAAAATACGGTATTCAGCTGCATCCTCTTAGACTGGAAGCCCAATATAGTTGGGAAAAGGCTAGGCAGATGATCATGTAATGTCAGGTGTACTGCTGCACCGGCCACTTCACATGGAGTCGAGAATTAAGCATTGCTGCTCTCAGCGTGTTGGTGATTATAAAGCTTTGGCTATGCCTATCCCTGTCTCCTGATACCTTCACCATTTTCTCCAGCTCCTGTGACGTAATTCCTCGCTATATGCCAGATCTACGAATCAATTACACATTCTCTATAGCGTAATGTAATATTTGTTTAAACGGCATAAAGTAGGTAACATTTGTTTGAACAAATGTTTTAAAATGTCCAAGGTTGATCAGTCTGTTTAATCAGTAATTGAGCAAGCGCTTTAACTTACTTCATCGTAGACTTTGCAATTATATTAGTAGATAAAACTGTTTAGGTATATCTATATCATCATCTGCCTAGCCTTTTCCCAACTACATATGTTGGGGTCCGCTTCCAGTCTAACCGGATGCAACTGAATACCTGTATTTTACATGGAGCGACTGCCTATCTGACCTCCACAACCCAGTTAGAACTGGGTAAGACGATACCCCTTGGTGAGACTGGTCGTCAGACTTTTTGGGTCACTGACTACCTGTAACGACTGTCAAAGATCTACAAATGACAGCCGGGACCAACTGCTACCAACTCGGTATGTAATGGGTGGTCACCCATCCACAGACCAACCTAGGCAAGCACGGCTTAACCTAAAGATCGACCCGAGCGGCTGTTATTATTTAGCCACGAGCTAAAGGTATTAAGGTTATTATTAAGGGTATTAAGGGTATTATTAGGTATATCTATAACAATAATACATATTTACAACATTGACCCTAAAATTAGCAATTAGAATGCATTGACAAGATCAATCATTATTTTTCGTGTGAAGAGTCAGTCATGTGAGATAACTGACTAAATAACTAACTCAATGTGAGTTAGCCGTGTAAAAATAAATATAGTTTTTTTTAACGCGATTCCTATTCAGCTTTCAAGAAGCTATAACTCAAAAACTATCAAGAATCGCGGAACATACGTGTATTTTCGGATACCCCTAAGCATGAGGAATCTATATTTTGACGTCAATATTTGGACCACCCAGTATATTCTTTGGCGTCGCGTCTTTTATCATTATGTATGTCGTAGTTTCAATTAATGCAATCGATGGCAATTAACACCATGCTTTGTCAAAACGTATGGCTTCAAGAACCTTTGAGAAACCTCAGGAATAGGTTTCTTCTAGGCAAGCGTGCTCCATCCTTGGCCACATCTTCGCTTCACATTAGGCGAGTTCTGGCCAAAAGCAAGCCTATCTAGAACTCATATAAAAAAAACTAATAATAAAACTTAGACAATAAACAGGGCACATACCTCTGCAAAGCTGGTAGATTCCGGCAGCTATGATGATGAAGAGCGCCAATAACTTGGCGTACGTGAACCAGTCCTGGACCCTCGTGGCAGCGCGGACTGACCAGCAGTTCACGAATGTTAGCAGCACTGGGGACAAAATGTTGCTGTTACAGAAAGAGGTTAGTCAAAAATGCAGTTAGAGGCACAGCATGGGGTCAGCATCGCCTCAACTCCAGGTGATCAGAAATCTCTATATTAAACACCACGGCATTCTGTCAGCCCTCCTCTTATTTTCTAAAGTGTTGTATTGATTTTGGAAATCTATTCTAAGTATACGTTTTGGATGGGTATATCGGACTAATTTTACAGTTTTACTGGATATTAATATTGTTAGATATCACGTTTAGAATGTTGGATTATTTTGACGAACTAAGCTGAATTCATAAGAGATTTAGGGTTGGCTAATTTTCGTAAAACTTAGTCCACTCATAAGGACCGCAACGACATCAAGAATACACGCATCGCGGGATCAATTAGAGAACAAAATTGGCCCGCGCGTTTGGTCTCTAGAGTGTCACTAAGGAACAAATATACATATATATATATAATAGCCAATAGGCTGATAAACACATTGCTCTCCTGATTACTCCTCCTCCGGATCCTGTGCAGGTTTTAGAAGCTTAAATCGCTCTGTAAACATTTTTGGTCCTCTAGGAAAATAATGCAAAATTGACTTTAACCTTTTAGGAGATTTAGAGGTTACAACATTTTATTTTTAAATGCTTTCTGAAATCTCAATTACGACGTAAACCTTGCAAATAATAACAAGAGCCTTCTGTAAATATTTATTCTTTTAGATTGGAATCTGGGACAATAATATAAATAAAATGCCGGATTGGAGCGGAGTGGAATCCGGAAACTGGGGTCGACTGGGGTGTGGGGACTCGGAACTTATTAAAATAACTTACATATTTCCTCGTGCTGTGGTAAATATATGTCTGGGGCGAAAACTCATTAAAATAAGTATTACTGTGGCAAAGAAAAATTATAACGCTTTACCAATATACAAGAGTCTTTCAAAGGTTTTTGGAAAGAGTCAAAATGGTAAAGCAATTTGCTTCACGATTTTACGTTGCCTTTAAAAAAACTAACATACCATTCTTATGGGAAAATTCTGACAAGAAGTCCATAAAAAAAGAAAACTTTTATAGTATTAAACTCATGGAAATTAGTTTGTAAGTGAAGGATCCGGTGCATTAGCGATTCAAGACACGTCGCTCAAAGTTGATTACTACCGCGTAAAGTGGAGCAAGGACCAAGAAGCCGGTCCTTGATATTCCAGGAATTCGTTTGATGTAATTTCATTAAACTTAGAGAAATTCTAAGCCCAGTGCGTCCTAGGTACATAATATTTAGACCCGTAGCGAAGGGTCAATTTTTGTAAGAGGTAAGCCGGAGTACATATCTTTAATGTGATTTTATTATTTGTCTTTAAAATACTGACTGTGCCAGTTTTCAAAGGGAAGTCGATGGGAATCGAGTTGTATGGAACCTTCGCCACTGATGTAGACCAATATTCTACCAATTTCACTTTGTGTCTTTGTAAAGTGACCAGATAACCTAAAAAAGGGGTTATGATGATCCATCAATGAAGACGATGATGGAATAGTAAAAAAATAAAAGGTCTGACTTAGGTATGGTTAGTCTGTAAGGTATATATCTATAGACCAAAGTAGCCTGAAAATAAATGGATGTAGTTGTTATGCTACCGAAAAGCTTATGTCAAACCTGTTGAAACGAAGCGCTTTGTAAGTAATTTCCAATTATCTAGGCCCTCAGGCCCCAATTTTTTGCTAAAATTGGACAAGCCATCACCAACCTTAGGTAGGTATTTAAAAAACCCTTTTTCATACTTTCATAAGTTGATTGAAGAGATGTTGGAGCAGGGAATATATCGCATTTCACTGTTTAATCATAACATCGTTCTCCGCCTACCGCAGGCAGTCCTCCGATCTCTTGAGAGCTTCAAAAAGGCAGTAAATAATACTCACATATACAACAGGCTGCCAGCAGCCTGGTCGCGTTCTCAGGAGGATCGCACTCCGGGAATATGGGCTTCAGCACGTACACACTGAATGTTAGCGCCACGATCGCCTGGAAATAAAGATGGCGTCACTTACGAAGGCAGTAAAGAGGATTTATGATTAAATACACTTATGGAGGACCTTCTATATTTGAAATTTTCTTATGTTTTTAGCAATTTAAAGGCCAGCATCAGATTGTATGTTCTTATGAACCAAATTAACAAAATATGTATCTACAGACTTGTAATCATAAGAACCAGCAACTAACGGTTGTGATTTAAATATCGTGATTTCATGAAATAGTCATTCAATTAATATATATTTAAAAGTGTTGTTGATAGCTTTAATTATTAGAATTCTGTCTGGCATTTAGCTGCATCTGGTTAAACTGGAAGTCGATCGCAAAATAGTAGTAGTAGTAGTCGATCGTAAAATAGTAGTAGTAGTAGGGACGAGGCAGAGAGACGATGACATCTATATTTGATTCATACTTTGATTAACATTCAATCTTACACTGACCTGCAAATTGCAAAAAGGTAAGAAAATTTGCATTTCGGAAGCTACCCTAACGCATTTGTCTTAGGTTAAAATTCGGAGACTATCTCTCCCCGGTCGAATAACTCTAGTCGTTTACGTCGTATTCTTGCCGACGAAGAAAATGAATCGCCTTGTGAAACTACTCTTGCCAATTCTATAAATTTTGTAGTTCGGCACATCTAAAAGGGTATAATGGTCGCTAGAGCCTTGGTTGCAGACGTTTTTTTAGTGTTCTGTCTTGGCAAAAATAATAGAGGTTCATAGATTTTACTGTAGTAATTGTCTCAGGAAATAATTAACTTATTCCTATTTATAATATTCCACAAAAAAGCCTCAAAAAGCTCCGAAAAATGATAGCTAGTAGTATTGCATTGTATATTATATCGGTGTTGTATCAGCAAGTCTACGTCCAAAACATGTATTATGCGTAAAAGCCTAAATATAAACACAGCTGGGCGTCAATAAAACGCCGCAGCAAACGCAGCACCAAATACAGGGTGTAACAGGACCCTGCACGAAGCCGTCAACCAAGCATTATGTACATCAAACTAAGAATTTTTACGCCAAAAATTTTTTTGATGTGAAAAATCACGTTTTACGGTAGGACTCAATGTATCGCACTCAAAACATTGTGCTGATGGGTGGATTTAATAGTACGGGGGTCGTGGTGTTATTTAAAGTAAAAGTCTTACATTAAAAACATGTATTTAATAAAAACTTGTGAAAAAGTTGGAACTTTGACCCCCAATATCTCCGTAACAAGAAGATTCCCAGGTATGTTCTAGAACAAAAAATGATAGCAATGACGTGGAGAAAAAGTGCCTTTCGGCTTCGTTAAGGGTCTTATTGCACCCTTTAAATTGTCATCTGTTCTATACTAAGATCTATTTAGACAACTATACGAACAAATAAAGTTCAATCTAGTGTCACAATACCAGTAATCCAATAGAAAGAAACATTTAAATAAGACCCACGTTGGGCGTCAATAAAAGAAAATGCCAGCTGAACAATAAAACAAACATCTGAAGCAATATTGTGTTCTATCCTCATAAAGACGGTTACAAATTGAAGTTCAATGAACTTCGTCAACCAATAGAATTTACAGAGTTCAATCTGGTGTCTGAGTAATAGAAATCCAATAGACATTTAGGTAAGTCCCACGTTGGGCGTCAATAAAGGAGAATGTAGGGGTATTTGTGTAACAAATTGCTGTAGCAATATTGAGTTGTACCCTCATAAACAAAATGTATTTCAAAGAAATTTATCAACTAATATAGTTCAATATGGTGTCACAATAACAGAAATCCAATTTAAATAAGATCTGCATAGACGTCAATAACGGAGGATCAAAGTAGTAAAACAAATCTCTGTAGCAATATTGTGTTGTATTGTATCTGACGGCACCGTTGGCGCAGTGGCTAAGCCATTGGCTGGTGCGCTGCGTGTCGCGGGTTCGATTCCCGCACAGAACAAATATTTTTATGGTCTACAAGTAGATTTCCCGGGTCTGGCTGTTTGTGTATGTGAGTTTAAATGTATTTAAACGCACCCACGATACAGAAAAAAAACCCTAGTATGGGGTAACGATTTTTTATTTTAACTGTTAATAAAAAGTTCAATAAACTGTACCACTCAGCAAAGTTCAATTATTTGTCACGCTAAATATAAATTCAATGGAAATAACATTTAAATAAGACCCACGTTGGGCGTCAATAAGAGAGAACAAGGAGTGAAACAGATCTCAAGATCAATAATGTGTTGCGACCTTATAAAGACGGTAAGAACATTACAATATTCTGATACCAGTTCAATGAACTTTATCAACAAGTATAGATATTCTCGCAGTAACAGAAATCCAATGAAAATAACATTCGAATAAGTCCCACGTCGGGCGCCCATATCGAATAGCAGAGAAGCAGTGACGCAGATCTTTGTAGCAATATTGTGTTGAACTTTGTCAACCAATAAACTTAAATCCGTTGTCTCAGTAAAATAAATTCCAATGAAGATAGCATAAGCCCCACGTTGGGCGTCAATAAGGGGAATGTCTATAAAAAGTAAGAAAATGTTCATTGAATAAAGAATAAACCGTATTCAGTGATCGTGGGCTGTATGTTATGTACTTTGAGGGCAATATGTGTGGGATGATGTTTGAAGAATCACTGTAAGGGTTGTTTTCATTGATTGAGGCAATATTTAAAGGAGAATATTTTGAAATTGATAGTATGTTTATGTGAAACATTTTTATGTATTTTAATATTTTCTTTTGAGTGAAATACACTTCAAAAATGCGTTCTTAAACATTAAAATTAAGGCCCCAGTTCAACTACTCGTATATAACAATTTGAATTCTAGAATTACTTCAAACCATAATGTGTAATTTTAGTAATAAAATTCCTTTTATCCACTTCATTCACACATGAAAAAAGATAAAAGCTGTGGGCCTGTGGCATCCTTAATCGGATTACTGACCGTGCGGCTGAAAGCTATAATTTGTATTCCATTCTTGTGTCTCCTACGCAATAAGAATACGTCATCACCCCCCCGTGTCTGATGACATACTGAGCTTTAGTTATTACGTCATTCGAATATTCAAATTTAGAATCAATACAAAAGTAGGTTCTGATGGTATCTCAAAAGCAATAGGTGAACTATAAAAATAAACTTGCGGGGCCAATAAAATAAAACAGTTATGAAATATGTATACGAGGGTACATGTCAAGGTTAAATATAAATTCAATAAGGGCTACCCCAGTATTTTGCTGAAAGGTATTGGAATTTGATTATAGACCTGAAAAGTTCTTTGCCGTTCAACAGACTGAAATAACTATTAAGTGCCAAGTCAATATTAAATCTCCGATGGAAAGAACTTTATTACCTATAGAACTTTAGGGTTATGAAGAACAGGATGTAAAGTTCTTCATCCTCCATAGAAAAGGGAGGATCCTCCGATCAGATGGATGTTGTGTCTGGTGGGTTACTGCGCGACAGTAGTTGTCGAGTATTTCTACATGGTCTTAAGTCGCGGATAACTTTAATAGCGCGATTTAGAATTTTGATGTTAGTTTCTCATTTGTGTCATAGATGGTGCTGTAGTTAATACTGACGACATGACGAGTAATAAAGAAGTATGGAAAAAGGAGCCATACACAAGACACACCAAATAAATTGTCATAAGAATGATGATTTTGTATAATACTACAGTTTTTTATTCTCTACATTACTATAAACATATACAGTGAAATTATAGGTAAGTACAATGTTTCAGATGACCTTCCTGAAATAATTCTCTTGTAGCGGCTCGCGGTTATCCCATAATGACTGGCCATTAAGTTTTAAAAGTAATTAGTTTTACTTTGTTACTATTGTTAGAGTACATACATATTGATCTTCAGAATTACTATATTTACTACCGAACCTAACTTTAATCTTTGTTGGCACTCGCATACGAAACAAAAGCAACGAAGATGTAGGATGATTTACCAATAGTGTGAGATTCTAAGTAGCAAAACATATGTATGTGCCCAGATTCTGTTTGCACCGAAATTTTTTTTTCGGGCCGTACGCGTGGTCCTCAAACAGTTAAGACATAATTTAAGTCAGTTACTAGTAGCCAGACCACCTGCAGCTATAACTAATGTCGTCAATGGTGTTCTGACATGTCTGCTTTGTGCTCGGAGTTTATTGGGTATACTGGTCACTTCATTCACGACCACATGAAAGAGCAGCACACCAAAGCTCTAAACGAGAGGAGCTCCACGACCTGATCCCACCATCACATTTTTACCACCGGACT
Source organism: Noctua pronuba (assembly GCA_905220335.1). Taxonomy (NCBI): domain Eukaryota; kingdom Metazoa; phylum Arthropoda; class Insecta; order Lepidoptera; family Noctuidae; genus Noctua; species Noctua pronuba. Next base: position 2,459,411 of record LR999915.1, on the reverse strand, counting down.
AGCAGACGTACTGTGACGTACCATCCGCACTAGGTTGTTAGCCCGACGAGTCGTACTCAGCGCTTCTCCTCCACGTTTATTATGCGCACAGCCAAAGAGTATCTGTGTTCCCTCCCACATTTAACCCGTCTGCCTTCAAAGCAAGAGTGAACAGGCATCTTCTGAGCACGCTCGTTCCATCATAGACCTCTTCTACCGCTTTCCATCGGCGTGATCAAGGTCAAGAGCAGGCCCATTTTGTGATTAAAAAAAAACAATCACTCTAAAAATCCATCACTGTCAACTGCGAACCATCAACACTGAAATCGGCTAGACGGCATCATCATCATCATCATCAATAGTAGGTACTTCTAAGTTCTTACCTGTGAACAAGGCCTGACGATCATGCACTCGATCCAGAGCCTGATGAAGGCTGCGAAAGGACCGAACGTCTCCATGATGTACGCGTAGTCGGCGCCGCTGCGTCGGATCATGCACCCGAGCTCCGCGTAGCAGTATGCACCTACCTGGGGATGAGAAAAAAGTTTTAAAATAAAAGAAGAGATAGTATTTTCAGACTTAGATTTGAACCTAATTAAATTAGTAATCGATATTCCACCGACGTGATGGGTATCGATTTCTCATCGTCTGCCTTTTCCCAACCGTTTTTAGGTCGGCTTCCAGTTTAATCGGGTGCAGCTGAATACCAGTATTTTACATGGAGCGACTACCTATCTGACCTCCATAACTCAGTTATTACTGGGTAATACGATGCCCCTTGGTAAGACTGTTTGTCAGACTGACAACCTGTAACGACTGTCAAAGATCTACAAATGACAGCCGGGACCAACGGCTTATCGTGCTTTCCGAGTACTAACTGGAATAAGACCTCCCAGTGGTTGATCAATTTTCTTCAGATAAGATTAATGGAAGGTTCCGTTTTAATTCATCGTAACGTCTCTATGGGAAATCTTTATCTTTATGGGAACATGATTGCTTGATAAGTAATAACTATTATCGTTGGTTTATGTGGGTTTATAGGACCACCAGTGGTGGGAACTTTGTGGTTGAGCACATCCTGCTATCAAACCACTACCAACTTGATTAAATGTTGATATAGGTTAGCATTTTAGCAAAAATGTAACATCATTTTGACAAGCAAGGAAGATAACATTGTCGAAATTTCTACGATACGTCTCGATTTTTTAAAGAAACTTACTTATTTAGTGAAAAAAAATAAGTCCTCCCGACCAATTTTGGTGGCTTCCCAAATTCAGCGGAGGCTAGCTATCTATTCATGCAGATAATATTACCTATCTACATAAAATCATATTTATTCGCTTTTACACATCCGATTACTTTGAAAAAAAAACAGCCGAAACAAACGAGGTCAGTCTCTTTTAAAGTCCAGACATAATCTTGGTCAAGTCACATGAGGACCATGCAGATTCTGAGGAGATGGTCTTTGGAAGAAAGAACCACACAGATTCGAGTGGACCTGTCCAGTATGTGCACGCATTTGTCAGTTATCGTGTAGCTCGACTCCACAGTACACAAGTGCACTCTCCCTTTCAATCTCAAAGTCAGACACAGTTCTCCGACGAGATTTGGGGGGGATCAGGACTTTCGGAGGCAAGGGTGTTACAATATTAGTGAAAATATTATCACTAGTAAGGGATCGTCCATTAATCACGTGAGGCTCGAAAAGGGGGGAGGAGGTTCGGAAATAATCACGAAATATCACTAGGGGGATGGGGGTGTAGTGAGATATCACGTGTATTTATTTTTTCTTTCAACGCGCGATTTCTAGACCGAAAAGCGGTGCGTGACCTTGACATTTTTATCACGGTGGTTAATTTTCCAGAATTAAATTAGATTTACGTGTTAACCTGTATTTAAAGATAATATTCTGAATTTTTTGTACCAAAAAAATACACATGATTTTGGGTACCGGGGAATGGGTAGTCTAAAACCTCACCACGTATCACCATGAGGGAAGGGGGGTTAAAGTTGTTAAAAAACATCACGTGATTAACGGAAGATCCCTAAAGGAATGTTCTTTCTCCGGGAATAACGCCTAAACCCTAATCAAAATGAGTTCTTTTAATTTCTTTGCCTCATTATAAATTATTTCTAAAAACAGAATATAACGGAATATAGTACGATAGGTATTGACGTCTAAGTCACATGATCGCAATAAAACTTAGGTATAATGAGTAGGTATTATTACTAATTTCGTCACCATAATATTACTCATATAAAATATCACAGGGATCTCCAACCTGAGGTCAAAAGAATTAAGTGACACGAAAAAATATTGTTTGATTTATTTACGAAATAGAACTATTATGAGATCGTCATTGAGCTAATTCTTACACAGAAGCTAACTTTCCTATCCAAACAAAAACTTGATGAACTTAGCGATGTCTCAAAATATATCGCAAAAGTCAAATGAAAGTGTATGCGTAGAAATTTTTCATTTTCTAGAATAACTTTGTCGACGTTATTCCATTAGATAACTTTCCTTTTTTTCAAGTAATGATAAAGAAGTTTTCTCAATCTATACAAATATTTAAAAATTAAGTGTCTATTTGTAATACCAAAATAATAGCTTTTTACTGAATGTTTTTGAAAATATATACGGCACTAATTATATTATTACTAATAAAATTATTACAAAAACACTTTTTTTTTTCAGTTTTTGTCGGTCTGTCTGTCTATTTGTTCCGGCTAATCAACAGCAACAGTCCTCAATAAAAATTTCAACAATTACAACCCCAGTGCCTTTAGAAATCCCGAAATAGCAACCCAAAGATAAATGTCAATTTTATAAAGTTCACTATCCCTGGTAGACTATCGGTAATGTTATGTTCTGCCGGGCATGTGATAGATAGTGGTTTGTTTATGTTATATATGTATGTATGTACGTCATTTAACTTTATATGGCACACGTGGTGATAGCAGTACATACGGGGTGTAAACAGACCCTTCACCAAGCCGTCAACCAAGCATTCTGTACATCAAACTAAGTAACTTTACGCAAAAATTTTTGCTGGGAAACGAAATTTTTTTTTGGGGTCAAAAATCACATTTTACGGTAAAACTCAATATAATGCGCTCAAAACTTATTGCTGATGGGTGCTTTGAATAGTAAACGGACCATGGAGGTAATTGGAGTAAAGTTAGAACCTTAAAAAGTAGTATTTAAAAAAAAACTTGTTTAAAAATTGGAACTTTGACCCCCAATATCTCCGTAACTAGAAGGTTCCCAGGTATGGTCCAGAACAAAAAAATGATCACAATGACGAGGAGAACAAGTGCCTTTCGGCTTCGTAAAGGGTCTTTTTACACCCTTTATGTAGACGGCGACAACATAATATGATGCTCTGATAACGTTGAGTTCAGCATTCATGTTATGTCATTTGTATAACGGAATATCGCAGTTTATTTGATGAAGTATGGAAAAAAGATGAAAAGAGGAGATAGTAATCGATAGAAGACTGAAAGTTGAACATAACACCAAATCTAAACATAAGTAAGTTCAGCATAAGACCACAGCAGTCCCTAGTCTGGATTTGAGCCCGGTTAATAGCAATAGGCTCGCCCCCTATTACATGGGACTAAAGCATAAGTGGCGAAATTTGGAGGTACCTACTATAAGGGACCCAGCTTAACCCTTGAGGAATAACAGGCGTGATTTAATGTTATGTTACGTAGCAAAAGCCGGCAAAAATAATAATTCATATCATGAAACAGCTAATAGCGAGAATTACAATTATTCATGGCAAGGAATTGAAAACGAATATCCAAAAGATCAGTTATCGCATAATTTTCCGGCTAGTAGCCTCTTCCAATTGCCCGAGTAGTACCTCAACCCAAGTACCCACACAGGACTGGATAGAAAGTAGTTAATACCATTCATCCTATTGAAACCGAGCCAACTGCAGTTAACCAAAAGGCCATGTTCCTCTTCTACAAAGATTTAAAGCCCCCAGCAATATTTATTTGGACCAATAAACAAGATAATAACACACTAGATAATATTATTTTTATATGTACTTATAGCGTTTTTATTGCATTTATTTGCAGCAGTCAAAGTTCAAGTTTGCGTGATTATCGTGTGAGAATGACTCAGATTTGGGTAAGGCTTTCGACAGATTAAATCATGTTATTATCAATATATTATTCAAAAATTGATAAGGTCCCGTTCTGACCAAGGGGTTACATAGTAACCAGGTTGTGAACTGTGGAGGTCAGATAGGTAGTCACTCTTGATAAAACAATAGGTACCGATGCTACATTGTTGAGAAAAGACTACGCAGATGACAGTAATCGACAATGTCTCTTAAACATCTTTTAACATTCTATAATATAGAACAAGAAAACAAATAAATAACTTGAAAAGCACCGAAGGACCAATAATTCAAAGTAAAAGATGAGTCTCTTAATAAATAATATTTGAAAAAGACATTTCACATTCAAGAACTAATTTTATACTAAGCTGTTAAAGCTTTACTAGATATTAATATGGAACAACAATTTTTAATAAGCCCCTCGGAGCTTTGAAACAATTTCTCTTACAGCCAATAAGGAACCAATCTCTCAGATTGGCTTATTATTCTGGTTTTAAAGTAAGTAGGTCTTAATAGGTTCCTTGGGGTATTCTCTTTAAAGTTATATTGTGAGCAATTGTGGACGAAACATTAATCAGCAAGGACATCATAAAGGAGATTTTAAAATAATATGTATAAAAAAGATTACTCTGAAAAATATTTTATATTTTACCGATGGAGGAAAAATTCAACAACATTTTACTTGCTTTCATTCTATGTTACCTCGAAAAGGCAAATTTTGTGAAAGGCATTGGATTGACGTTTGGGAAATATGGTACATAAAGGGTGTAAAAAGACCCTTAACGAAGCCGAAAGGTAGTTATTCTCCCCGTCAATGCGATAATTTTTTTGTTCTAGACCATACCTGGGAACCTTCTAGTTACGGAGATATTGGGGGTCAAAGTTCCGACTTTTTCACAAGTTTTTTTAAATACATGTTTTTAAAGTAAGATTTTTACTTTAATCACCTCCACGACCCTCCTACTATTCAATCCATCTATCAGCACAATGTTCTGAGTGATGTACATTGAGTCCTACCGATTTTTCACCCCAAAAGAAAAAGTCGTTTCCCAGCAATTTTTTTTGCGTAAAGTTACTTAGTTTAATGTACAGAATGCTTGGTTGACCGCTTCGTGAAGGGTCCGTTTACACCCCGTATTTAAGTGGCAATGTGTTTTAGGATTTTAACGATAATCTGTTTGATGGTTATAACCAAATTAAAGAGTCATAATAACAGACAGGTCAGAATCTTCAATTGAATCAAATCATTGTGTTGCTATAGTCTAAAAGGAGGGGTCTAAGGGATAGCGGTTGCCACTTTCCTTTCAATTGAAACATTGACCAAATACCAAAAAAAACATTTCCAAATGGCTTACCATACTGAAAACTCCCGAAGCTATCCACACCAACAGACTAGCGTTAACAGATCCAGTGTACTTCAGGACACCGGTAGGAGACACGAAGATGCCACTGCCGATGATAGAGCCCACGATGACCGTGATGCCGTTCATTAGGGACATCTTCGCCTCCAACGCCCCTTCGCCGTCATCTTTCACATCGATGTCCCCTTCTGGATCCGATTTGAGAGCTTCGCTTTCGCATTCTTCTTTACTTTTTGGTGACCTGGAAACAAAGAAAACAGTTATGTGAGTCCGTTTATCTATATGATCTAGTGTTTTTTGATTGTTAAGTTTTACTAAGTTCAGTATTAGTACACCCACATCTCGACAGTAATGTTCATAATGTCCCATGTAATAGTCCCATCACTATCGATCGAACACAATGTCTAGGCTACTAATGTGTACACATACACTTTGCCCGAGCTGGGATGAGAACCCAGGACCATGTGGTCAGAAGTAGTTCTTGCGACCATTAGAATACAATCATAAAATTGCTGTATTTTATAAAAAAATTATCTGTATTGCTGAGTCTTTAACATATACTATGTGGTAACTTCTCTACTGACCTCGTCTGCTATGCTTATTTATTGTTAGATATAAAAGCTATTGTGGGACGCAACATGTGTCGATACACTTGCGCCATCCCATCTTCCTAGCTCGTCGTGCTGTGCTGGGGCTGCCGCTGCGGCTGCAGAGAACCTCAAGCGGCGTAAATATAGTAACCTTATTGGTAACTATATTTTCGAGCCGTTTGGGGTTGAAACTCTAGGACCGTGGGGTCCGAGTGCTCACAGCCTTTTCAAGGAAATTTCAAATCGCTTAGTTGACACTTCCCGTGACCCAAGGGCTGGCTTTTACCTTGGCCAAAGGCTTAGCGTTGCCGTACAACGTGGCAACGCCGCCAGTCTCTTGGGTACATTACCATTTGACAGCGTTGAGGAGTTTTTTGAGTTAGTGAGCCATTTTTTAAGTTAGTTACTTTAGGTTATTTTAATTTATCAATGTATTTAATATTTCTAGAACAATTTAGATCTAACTTGATTGCGATAACTAAAATTGAGGAGACTATTAAATTCAATCGTGTTCAAGTCTGAACGATAAAAAAAAGCTATTATTGATTTACGTAAATATAGGGTCAAGTGTATCTTGGTACTTAGTGGTCACACTAGTAAGTACACAGAAAAACTTGAATCAATGTAAATCTACAATCGCCCTTTCTGCTATGATCTAAAGTCATTGTCAAATTGTCCCCACTGATTTGCAGATGACTGTAAATTAAAATTCAGATTACAATTTCCTCGCGTGCCAAGAAAAACTGGCCAAACAGTAAATACTTCACCAGTTCAGTGACACAGGACGTTTGGACTGATTGGATAATACTACATAATAGGATTTGTTACGTATTCACTCCTCAAGAATAATGAGTGTCGAAAATAGTCAGCTCCGACCTACGTCATTGAGTAGTCTGTTAGGAAATAGGATAGGTTAGAAACAGTAATTGATACTGAAAGGCGAAACATATTGTGATTACAAATGACGACTCCTCTGAAAGAATAATTTATTGTAAACGCTTTTCCCAAAACACTTGTGTCTACGTAATTAGAGGCATCCGAACTGAACACAGCTCAACACAACACCCTATAGCTAAAACGTTGATTAGGGATAACGAGGTTGTTAATCCAGAAACCCGCGCGTATCCCCGATAAACACGTACTCTACCCTAAACCTAGTATAATAACCTTGGTAGGCGGTGTTCACAGAAATGTTAGGTCCCGATTATTCGCAATGGAAATGCCTTTTCGGTTGAGCATGCATAGTGCGCCATTTAGTTCAGTAAAATCTATTCAAACCCTTTCAGTTTTGTTGTATTCTTCGTAATAGGTAGATCCCTAATTTCGTGGAGATTTTGCATGTTATTCTAATTACTACTATTCTCTGTCACTGTGTAATATTGTCTTTATGTAGTTCTTCTAACTTATCAGTCATATGTGTTGCTGGAAAGTGTGTTCCGCTCATATCCTCTCCCCAGCTGAATCACTGGACAGTAGTGAAGGATGGGCGCTTGGAGGTCTACCTAATATAATGATGACGTTCAAAAAGTGCTAATTTTCATCCTAATTTGAATTAATGACTTTGATTTTATACAAGATTGCCAACACCCATCTTGCACTTTTTATTAAAATGGAAATTAAAATCTTCATGTGCAAAAGTCAAGGTTTGCCTGTCAAAATCAATTCTATTCTATTGTCAAGGAGACCGACTGGCGACTGGCTAGCCACTAGATAACGTGTTAAACTGTGTCTTCCGCACTCGGGTTGCAGTTGCTCCGGACTCCAGTAATTCGATTAAAGACAATTTGGTTTATAGTATAAAGTGGTTAAATTGGCGAGTTTGTTAGCGCTATGAAAAAATTCTAAGAGTGATAGTTTTTGTTTTAGTTTCAAGTCTGCTCACAGTGTGCACTGTGCAATGAATGCATAAGAAAATATGAATCTATAAAAATACTGTCACAACTCACAAGCATACATTCGAAAATGACGTTTTTATTTCTGTTGCTCCTAATTTATTGAATTGAGTAAGGAAACAGTTGTTACATTTTAGATAGATACTTGCAATTATGTAATCTAAGTTTAGTAAAGATGAGGCCATTTAGAATAAAAATATAATATATTCGTTATATACAGTTCTTTTACTACAGAAATAAACCAGTTCCTACATAAAACAGTACTATTGAAAAGAGTTATATCCAAATCAGAGCAGTCCATGTGAATATCATTGTACAATGTTCCCAGACTTCTTTTGTCGTGACGGTCAAAGGAGCGATTACATTCAAAGAGAGCTTGCGAAAGAAACGAATCGTGAGGGTCCCACAAGGACACATGCTTGGATTCCATCTGCGTTGTAGTTTTTTCGCAAGCCTTTGATAGAGTTAAGCAGTGGCGGGTATTTGAAAATCTGTTTGTTTTGGCTTTGAGACGATTTGTTTTAGCATATTTTAGAGGATTGAAAAGTTTATAGACGGTAAATAAATAAGATACACCAAAACAATTTAAAAAATGTCTAGAAATACCCGTTCCTCCAGTATCACGTGAGTATTTCGGCAGAACAATTTAAAAGTAGGAAAAACCGGTCAGAATTAATTGGCGCGACTTATGTAACTCTTGATTTGCATATTAAGATACAGTTAATTAACATTTTAGATACACTTAGAAGTGACATGAGACAATGAGCGGTACAAACATCAGGTTCAGGAAGATGGGGTTTGTGACCCACTGACCTTTAGTTCGATAACAAGTGTTTATGTTTGATTGGAGATATTTATACAGAAGTGAAGGTTTGTGTGTGTTTGTTACTTAGTAACAGACCAACGTAACGTCTGAATCGATATCAAGAAATGGAGAAGGAGGGTAGATAGTGTATCGATGTACTACCAAAAGTAAAAGAAATCAAAGGCGACTAAATCGCTGATTACATTGTGTTTGTGTCTGATAGATGGAATGGTGTTACAAATTCTATACTTTTCTAAGATTAAGACAGTAGTTTTTTTATTTGATAGTTAGAACAGCTTTTATTGATTAAAAGAAATTCTAAGGCTTTCAGTTCGGTATCCTTGGTACTTTGTAACCTGATGCTACACATTGCGTAATGCAAGAAAAATATCGATAATTCAAAAAAAAACTCAAAAATAACACAACTTGAAATTACAAAGCCTCATAAATAACAACTGTCGAACTCCATCTACGCTGGCACAAATTTGGGTCAAATGGTACTGCGGAAGCTTTTAAAGCACTCTGAAAGTTTTCTTCACAGGGTTGGAGTTTATTAACAACGTATTCCGCCATAACCGTTCAGCGAATATGGACTTCAATTATATGAATGATATACTCTTCTCAAACTACTAATGCTATTGAAGGAGTGGGTAGAGCTTTTCGGACAATTGCCTTTCCTTTCTAAGGAAATGCCAATATCTAACTGCTTCATTTATTCCCGTTTAGAGTTACATGATGGGTTTTCGGGAATTTTGTGTTAAGTTCCAAGTTCCCAGTAATATGGCCAGCTTTTTCCTATGTTAGAACTCAATTGTCAAGTTTCGGATCACTGTTGAAATTCAGTGATACTTTTCCAATACCTGAGGATAAGATTCTTGACAACTTCTGATCACTTAACTCAATATTTTATATTTTTATTTCATAGTTTTTGGTAATGACAGTCGGATAACTTAATAGTACAATTAGCTTGTTAATTGTAACACACAACGAATGTGTAGAAGCAATCGTTTAAGTACCTATGGTGCCTTTGTTTTTTTAAGTATAGCAAAAACTTGACTTAAGAAGTTTAGGGTCAAGATTATGAGCGAAATGTGAACTTACAACCTCTTAATCTTAAAGCTACCACCCAGCAATTATTACCGCATGTATAATAACATAATCTTTAAATAACAAGACCTCAGTTGAAGAAACAAATCAGTATCAGTTTACTCTGAGAGAGACAACTCATTTATCAGCGTCTGTAGTTGCATGAGATAACTCAGGTCATGAGGTCAATACGGAGATAAGCGAGTTTGGAGTTCCTGATTGCATACTGGCGTTAGGGACAAGTACTTTATTCATAATACTGAGATTTTGTGATTAGTTTTAGCAGTTGATCAGCCAAATTAATCTTAAATTAGACCAATTTAAGATTACTTCGGTCTAATTATGGATATCTGCATTACGGTTTCTCAATGTTCTACTATGTTGTAAATAAAGTATTGTAGTTGTGCGTTCTTCTTCTTCATCGCTCGCTCAATGGTGAAGATTGCGACCACGTACGGCTCGTCTCCAAGTTACGCTATCTTCTGCAGTGCGGTACTTGTTACAAATAAATGTTTATCTTTCTTTCTTTTGAGTATGGATCGTTTGCTCGGTACATGCTGTCTCAAACAGACTTCTTAATCTTGTCTGGCTATCTTGCCTGTGCGTTATAGTAACAAAATCTTTAGGCTATTCAAATATGCTGCCTTAGATGCAACGGGCCCAGACCGAGATAGCGTGATGAACTTGCCTCTTTTCAAAAATATTGGCCAATAATAGCAATAGGTAGAGAGGGACAAGTGGAACGAGGGAAGGGAAGTCTTTGCCCTGCAGTGGGACACAAAAGACTTATGAAAATACATATAACTGATAGTTTATGCAATCCAAATAACAAACTTAGAAGTAGCCAAACACTGCTGGTGCACCTGCCGGTTGACTAATCAATTTGTCAAATGATTGATAGATATGTCCATTTTGATTCAATAAATTCGATTGGCAGTAATTAAATTGCATTGGTTTTCAATTGATATGAACAGAGTGAATGCTCTCATCAGTTCCAGTGACGTGTTAATTGGGGCAAAGTATCGAACGGCGGAGCAAACATCATTATAATTAATTTAGGATATCATAAGGAAATGGTAAGTAGATACAATTCACTGTGTTTACAAATAAAATCTTTACGCATTCTTCCTTTCAATGGCTTACCTAGTTTCTTTCGCGTTCGTTTGTTATTGAAGGTTTTCCTTTTCACACATTTTCCTTTCTTTCTCGTCTTTGATTTTCAGTCATTTCATTATCATACTTTTCAGGTCATTGCCTTTTTTGACGTGAGAAATGCTTAGACGTTTAGGTCCTTCTGTTTGGTAATATTTCTCCACTTTCCTTTTGTGATGATTTAAGTCCGTCATTGTCGCAGCCTGCAGCAGGCATATATGTAGGTAGGTACATCATCATCATCATTCACCTGCCCTTATCCCAATTCATTTGGGGTCGGCGCAGCATGTCTTCTTTTTCCTTCTCTGTTACTCGTCATCTAATCAGACAGCTCCTTTCGTGCCATATCATCCTTGTCACAGTTCATCGTTTCTTTGGTCTTCCTCTACTCTTATACCCATCCACATTCATATTCAAAACTTTCCTCACGACAGATAGGTATATATTGTTAGTTAATTCATCAAATTATGACTTAGAACCGAAGGGTAAATAATTAAAATTCCAATTTGCGTGTAAGTAGGCCATTTATTTCGTCTGACTTATTAGATACGCTTGGAATTAAGATATTACGAACTATACGTTCTTCAAGGGCAACAACCTGAATTATGTTAATTCTTTAAACTCGTTAGTATTTAGAAGTTTAAGGTAATGTTTGGTTCTTTGTTTAATTAACTAGAATCAATTTCTTCCATTTGAAATACATCTTAGCATAATCTTAAGTTCTTGACTAATTATTTTAGTCGCTGAATTTGAAAAATTTGATAGGCATTCATTTCATTTAGGTGTCGCATGTTTGGGGAGTTAGCCGTGTAGGTGAAAATATGATGGCCTTATGAAATTTTAGCTTGCTGAAAGATTTTGCAGTGTATTGAAAAGTATCAAGACTTAGAAATTCTATGAAACTCTGCCATAATTAAACTAATATATAAACTAAACTAATATGGGAGATTAAGAATTTAGATGGGTATAAGAGTAGAGGAAGACCAAAAAAACGATGGATGGACTATGTGAAGGATGATATATGGCAAGAAAGGAGATGTGTGTTGAGATGACAAGTAATAGAGAAGTATGGAAGAAGAAGACATGCTGCGCCGACCCCAAATAAATTGCGATAAAGGCAGGAGAATGAATGATGATATAAGGGAGATTAGCTACGCCGCATCGCGAGTCTTCGTCGTAGACACTAAATCCAAAAGCACAATCGTAGGGGAAACAAAATGCCCTGGTTAAGGGTGTCCTTCGTCAGAAAATCGGAAAAAAGGACCAAAACTTGGGGACTTAGTTACGCCACTTCTTCTCAACTAAATCACTAGAAGTGGTCCAAAGGGCGCTTAAGGAGAACTGTCTTATGTAGTTAGGTAATTTTGGACTTTCAAAAATCTCTCAGCCACATTTTATTCTGATTTATAAAAAAAAGATAGAAAAAAAAATAAACCGGTTAAAAGAACTAATTTAAGACAGGATGAATAAAAATATCGATTTCAGCAAACGAGGTTATTGCCGAAACACATTAAGTTAACAATTAAACAACCTTGTTAGGCATATAATTACTAATTAGGAGCTACCAACTAAAAATCAGATCAGACATTAAAAATAATTAACGTGGCGATTAAAACTACATTTTCTCACGTTAGTTAGTGGTTCGATTAGCTGCCTATAGGTATACTTTAATATATTATTATGTATGCAAGTTTTTGTCGAAGAGTGGACGATGATTGATGGTGAAGTGAAATAGTACAGCTTTCCCATTTTCATTTTTACTACTCGTAGATAATCGATCTATGCAAGTCTGCAAGATATTCGGAATTAAAAATAAACTACGATACTGGTGTCAGAGTTTTTATGCCGCCCATGGGCCTCTGACTTGGCTTGGCGAGAAATATCTCTCAGGCATGCTGGTTTGGTTTCCTCACGATGTTTTCCTTCACCGAAGCAAGTGATAATTATACAATACGCACATGAATCCGCAAAAACAGAGGTCCGTGTCTTGGGTTCGAACTTGAGACCTATACTTAACTGACTTTAAAATACAAATGTGACTAGAATGTTTATTTCTGCCGTTTTAGAAGCTCAAGAAAGACTTTCTCTCTGTCTTTTTTCCCACAATCCAGCTTCCACAATATCAAGTATAAATTAAAACCTTTCCTCTATGTCCGTCGCTGTTTCCCCTATGTTTGTCAGGTCATTAACTACGCCACATCTGCCAAAGCAGCCGCCCTTGGCCTAGATCCATCAAAAGGGCTGGAGCCCTAACTACGAGCAGTGGACATAGGGGACGCGGGATATTGAGTCGATTGCGACAGCTGGCCAGTTGAAGCCAACTTAGGGGAGGATTTTGTAGCAAATAAGTTATGAAATAGCCGTGTAACAATTCGGATGTATAATAAATTATATTCTATCCATCAGGCTTTTTTTTTTTTACGGATGGGAAATCATCAAATGACTTCTACCGCTCTGGGTGGAGTGGGAGGGAGTGTCAGATTCTTACTTACTAAAACCCATCCATGTTCCTTCATTGCCCTTTGTGTTCCAGGGCCACGGTATCTCATCCATCAGGCTTACTTTGTGAAACTCCATGACAAGAAAATTTTGCTATTTCAATATTTAGTTTTAATTCCACCAAAATCTAGATCTGCCTCCAAAATTATGCACATGCTGAATATTATATGAGAAACTGTCGACGATAATTTAGGTACTTACATGTGAAGCTCTACATCGAATAATGCACGGAACAGGCGAATACGGTGCAATAAAAAATGGTCTTAAGATCCGCCTAAGAAAATCTCAGAAATTAGGGTAGAGTTTCAGAAAACGCAGAAGTTTCATTCAAAATCCGACAGGAAAGTAGAACAAAAAAATATAGCACAAGAGATTTGACACAGCGGAAACCGTGGATTCAATTCATAAGTGCACTGATGAGGCTTCCTGCCTAATTCAGTTACGTTAGTAGTTCCGGCTTAATAACTAATCTGTTTCGAATAGCATTCAACTATTAACTATTTCATAATAATTATCTTTTATTTATTTTAATTTCTCGATTGCAGACTACCTAAGGTGCGAATAACACAGAAACGGCGCAAGGTGAAGGCGCGGCGCAGGCATGATGCCGCTTCAAAAAAATTTCATACTAAATGTACGTAGGAGACATGTCGTAAATTACAATCAAGCGGCGCGGCGCAGGCACGCCGTTCTTTCGTTTCCTTATAAATTCCACGCCTGCGCCGCACTAATTCGCGCCTAAGTATTAAGACTTGGTTGAGATTCATACAAACTTGAGAAGCATGGCAGAAAAGGAGGTCTAATAGGACATCATACTCAGCAATGGGTGGCACAAAGCTGCCAAAGATGATGTTGATGAAGTTTAGAATTTCTCAGTAGCTGCCATGGAGCCTGCCGAATTCCAGCAGCCAAAGTACATAATACTCCTATTACTTGATTCTCGTCTGTTCCAAGGTTTGAGCTAAAATGATTAAATGGACAGGAAAGAAGTGAACACTGAGATGACCGCATATAGAGGCGTATGGACGAAAAGGTCTTATTACATCGACACCGAATAAATTGGGTTAGGGTCATAAGGATGATTAATTGAGCAAACAAACGATAATACGACGATCCCGAATTGACCATCAATAAAGAATTCCCGCGGTTTTATAGGACACCCAATTTGCAAATATCATAAAAACGATTACGTGTGTACTTTCTAGTCTATCCTAATAAAATACCCTGCTATGTTTGTCCTTGAATCATGTCACAGGTTTTAGAGACGCGGCCAAAGTGTGCACACATAGGTACCTTATATACTGCGTAGAGATAGGGGCATTGACGTCATAAGCCGGTACTATTGCCAAATGACCCTTATGTACAGTGCGACGATTATCGGAAAACACGGAGCTGAGAGTTTGTGCAATGCGTTTTCGCGAATGTGAAATAATGTAGGTACCTACAGGGTGTAAACGGACCGTTCACGAAGCCGTCAAGCAAGCATTATGTACATCAAACTAAGTAACTATACGCAAAATTTATTGCTGGGAAACTATTTTTTTTTAGGGGTGTAAAATCATGTTTTACGGTAGGACTCAACGTAACTCACTCAAAATATTATGCTGATGGATGGATTGAATAGTACGGGGGTCGTAAATTCTTACATTAAAAACATGTATTAAAAAAAAAACTAGTGAAAACTTTGACCCCCAATTTATCCGTAACTAGAAGGTTCCCAAGTATGGTCTAGAACAAAAAATGATTGCAATGTCGGGGAGAACAAGAGCCTTTCGGCTTCGTTAAGGGTCTTGATACACCCTTTATATTCGAGTTAAAGGTAGTGTTACCTTTAACTATAAAAAAGAGAGTTCTTCTTGTCCATCAATGAGGATAGCTCTGTGGTTTCCCTCTTTTTGCCTTGGAAGGTAAGATAGTTGAAGTATTGCACGACAACGGACGGGGCAGAAGATGCGGCATATCTTGTCACGGGGCTCCACACACACACTATGTTTGCAGGGATGTGTTCATGACACCCCATTTTGGCCAGAATAGATCTGCAGCGGCAGACTTGAACAAGCAATCGATTCAAGGCCTCTGCAGAAAGAATGAAACAGGGCTCATCTGCCTAGCCTTTTCCCAACTATGTTAGGGTCGGCTTCCAGTCTTACTGGATGCAGCTAAATACCAATATTTTATATGGAGCCACTGCCTATCTGACCTCCACAACCCAGTTAGTACTAGGCAATACGATACCCCTTGGTAAGACCGATTGTCAGATTTTTGGGCCACTGATTACCTAACGACTCTCAAAGATCTGCAAATAACAGCCGGTACTAACGGCTTAACGTGCTTTCCGAGGCACGGAGGAAACTCGGTGTAACGGTTTTTCACCCATCCACTGACTAACCTAGGCAAGCACGGCTTAACCTAAAGATCGATCCGAGCGGCTGTTATTATTTAGACACGAGCTCCTCAGAAAGAAAGTAACAGGGTGAAGGGGACAAAATGGAACGCAGTTACCTACAGGTAAACTAAGCACGAGATACCGAAATAAACTGAAAAGATATCAATTCCGCAAAGACAGGCATATCTTTTCCGTTTATTACAAACAAAAGAACGGGTCCCGAAGCTTTTCAAGCTTTGGTTCATAAATCAAAATCCTTTTAGGTATGAAAAGGACTTTTCTGTCACTCGGAGTTGCGTAAAGCGTGTCTAATTGTTCAATGAATCACGAGTTAAAACGATTACGTTGTAAAGATGTCCATCGGCGGCTTTACGCTCCGTCGGGTCGACTTTTATTTAACCCTACTTTGAAAACTCGGTAACAGCGTGACGTAAGCTGAAAGCTACGTAGAAAAACATAGTGTATGCTATGTATGTATCTAATTCCGCACGCAAAATACGCGCTTTGACGTGGAGTTGCGGAAACCAGCCCGTTATACAATACAATACAATGTACCTAATTCCGACCTTAAATAAATCTAGAGCTATAACATCATAACATCAAGCCTGTAATCGCCGTAGGGTTAGACAGAGGTGTACCTAATAATACACTCACATTACGCCAGTTATGTTTAAGTCCCATGTAATAAGGGGCGAGCCTTTTGCCATCAATCGGTCACAAATCCAGGCTCCGTGGCTGCTTCTGAGAAATTCCGGGTGAAAAAACCCAATAGCACTTTGTCTGAGACGGGAACCGAACCCGAGGTCCTGCCTCAGCTCAGCAGTCGCGCTTGCGACCACTCGACCAACGAGGCAGTCCTTACCCAGACCTTAGAGACATTTTGAATTAAAATGCATCGTCTCATATTTAGGTTTAACTATAAGTGAGAGACATTGAACACGTTTGCTCACTATGTTCGGCAATTTCAGAATGTCCGGGTAACTTATCGATAATTTCCTCTAAACTTAGTGATGAATGACAAAAAAACGTAATCACTACAACATCCGTTAATAAAGTTTAAAAGGCTTTCAATAAGCTTTTCCTATAAGGGGCCATACTTTAATAACGTTAGGTTTTTCTTTTGTACCCCTCCCCCCATCCTCTTTACGTTTTAGGCGACCTCTCCTCCCCCCTCACAGCATCACGTGTCATCCTCCTGCATCACGCGCATTTGTTATTATTCAAAAGATCAGATAGTTTTAGAATTTTGATTAAAAAAGTCACAAATTCGCTTGCTCTGGTTTACAAGTTATTGTCACATTATCTCCACCCCCCCACCCCCCAATGTGATTACGCGTGATTTTTTTCTGATCTCCTCCCCCCTCTTCGAACCTAATGCGATAAGATGCTGAAATTCCTAAAAGAGCCACTTCAACTCACACCCTACGACCCTACACAGTTCGATTTTATTTTATTCAAACCTATCAATGTACGTAGTTAATTTTCTATTGTTATAGTAATCAGTTGGTTCAGCAGTTCTTCTAATTAGCATTTTATTTTTTAATTACAGATATATTGCCGAGACGGCCTTGTACGTCTGATAAAGCCGTTAATTGACCTTCTTCTCCTATCAGTCATGTTATATACTTTCGCTTTACATGGTCCTTGATCCCAGGTTCAATGAAGTGAAGGAAGGAAATTGCGTAAGTGATTTTATAAATACGCAACTTACATTTTTACTTCCTGCTAAATTCTTGTTTTACCGAAATAGTCAAAATATGTTGTGATTTTGATGAGGAAGTTCTGGCAACTTTAATATAGACCATCATAACATAACATCACGCCTGTAATCCCCGAAGGGTTAGGCACTGGTGTACCTAATAGTACACCCACATTTCGCCAGTTATGTTTAAGTTCCATCATGTAATATGGGGCTCGGGGTACTGTTGCCAACAACCGGGCACAAATCTAGACTCCACGGCTGCTACTGAGACATTCCAGATGAAAAAAACCAATAAAACTATGCCCGACCTGAGAATCGAACCCAGGACCTAATCCTTAGCAGCCACGCTTGCGACTACTAGACCAACGAGGCAGTATATTCATATAAACAAAACATAAACAATAAAAGGACAAAACAACAATAACGTCAAAAAACTCTTCGTCAACGCTGTTAGCTGGTAATGTGCCCAAGAGACTGACGGCGTTGCTACGTTTTATGGTAGCACTTAGCCTTTGGCCAAGGTAAAAGCCAGCCCTTGGGTCACGGGATGCGTCAACTAGGCGCTAGGCTAAGTTACAATCTGTGATGGCTAAGTAAAGCACGACGATGGGCTTGGGGGCAGCAGCCCTGCTAAAATAAGAGCAACCACTAACTGCAAGCACAAACTACGGAACCCCAATGCACATTATTTATAGAACGCAAGCTCTACTCTGCTTCCAAATTACTGCAGCCAGTTTGGCTAGCTACTTCAATCGATAGCATGGACTGTTAGGTCACTGGGTCGGCAATAGGACCATCATAGTTTATTGAAAACATACTGATCGATGCAGTGCAATAAACTTGAGGTACTAGTAACTTATATAGAAGTTATGCAGGTGATAAGTACCTATAACTAATACTTGATCCGAAAATAAAAACACGCAACGTATTTTCATTTTAAGTAAAGGGGGGGCCACCACCACTTATTCATATTCTCGAATCGATGACTCAGATTTTATCCGACTGCCGACCAGTACGTAGCGACCTGGACAGCTCTGTCGTGCACGATGGGCAGGAAATAAGGCAGAAAGGAAGATGAGGTTCCATTCTTTTCCCACTATTTTGGACAACATTAAGTGTAGCTCAAAACGTGTTGCGCTGACCCCAAGTAACATACGACGAGAGCAGGAAGATGATGGTGATTGAGTGTGGCTCAAAGGACCAGTTTATCAGTGTCGATTGGTATTTGTTGATTCCCCGATTATAGTCGTTAACGGAGGCGTAGCCAAGGACTTCGGGTTGTAAAAAGTGATTAGAATTGCCCATATTAAGTTTTTTCCTGGGTAAAGAGCTATGTCCTTCTGTGAATTGGCACTGTCATTAGTGGGTTTTATTAAAACCCCTACCTACAATGTTTTCAACTTTATTTTATTTATTTTCAAACAGCTTTAAGTTACACGTAAGCTTATCTTTCAAATCTGTTTTTTTAATCCTTTCACTTCATCTGAGATTTATATTGAATGCATTTATTTTCACTGTAGTTATGTAATTGAATTCACATTATAATCAGTCGACTCAGACTATCCCTGTCCAGTTCTGGACAGAAGCCTCTCTCAGCTGCCCACGACTCACTGGCGTCACTTTAATCCTAAGTTCAAATGGGTGAATATCAACAACGTGCATTTTTATTCAATTTTGGTGGCGAAATTTTTTCTTCATTATTCGTGAAAAATAAGGGGCTGGTATAAGAAAAGAAACTCCAAGCTGGAAGGATCTTCAAGAGGGCTGAGAAAATCTCGATAACTTTTTGAGATATTTTAGTTCAAAGTCTAGTGTGGCCACCAAAATTGAAAATCGCCCACCAAAATCGAAAGTGCCCACCAAAATTGAAAATCAGTGGCACCAAAATTTAATTTCTCCCTCACAAACCTCAATCTCACTAATAAAGCTCAATGTCACAAATTCTCATTCTCATCAATAACATCATTGGCTAATAATAAAAGACCAAGTGGTGATAAAGACCAAATCTAGTGGAGATAAGGTCGTTTCGAAGCCGGAGATTCTGTCGGAAGTCGAAAACTTCTACGGCAAGTTGTACGCATCGCATGCATCTCGACCTGATTCTGAAAATAAGGATTCCAGAGCCACCTTAACCCGCCATTTCACAGAAGACCTACCAGAATTCAGCCAAAACAAAATCGGGGCGTCACTTAGACAGCTTAAAAATGGAAAAGCGCCTGGTGAGGATAAGATAACGACTGAGCTCCTGAAAGTCCTGTATTAAGTCCTGTATTATGTCCTGTATTTCCTGGGAGGAAGTCCTGTATTAAGAGAGCTGCGGGAGCTTTTCAACTCGGTCCTGTTCTCTAGGAGAACTCCAGAAGCGTGGTGAAGGAGCGTGGTCGTTCTTTTCTTTAAAAAGGGGTACAAGACCCTATTCAAGAATTACTGACCCATTTTGCTCCTTAGCCACGTGTATTAGCTGTTTTCAAAAGTCATCACGAATCGTCTAGCGCGAAGACTCGAGGACTTCCAGCCACCGGAGCAGGCCGGGTTTCGAGGAGGATTCAGCACCATAGACCACATCTACACAGTGCAGCAGATCATACAGAAGTTCGAAGAGTATAATTGGCCGCTGTGTCTTACATTCGCGAACTACGAGAAGACTGAGATTGCTGTCAATGGCGGTCCTCCCGAGGTTATTCGAGAATATGTTTATCTAGGGC
This sequence comes from Noctua pronuba, assembly GCA_905220335.1. NCBI lineage: Eukaryota > Metazoa > Arthropoda > Insecta > Lepidoptera > Noctuidae > Noctua > Noctua pronuba. Next base: position 2,439,121 of record LR999915.1, on the reverse strand, counting down.
AAACTCTGCAGTTTGGTAAGAACAACTTTAAGAGGGAGACTGACAGAAGTATTCAGCTGGGCTGGGCAACTTTTGGGAAACTTCGTCGAGTCTTCTCGTTGCGTATTGCACAGAGCCTAAAGACTAAGGTCTTCATCCAGTACGTCCTACCTGTTATGACTTACAGGGCTGAAACGTGGACACTCTCGGTACGGCTGGTCCATAAATTCGAGGTCGCTCGGCGAGCTATGGAAAGGGCTATGCTTGGACTCAATGCTTTATTATGTAATTTTTTGTTGTTCCAAACAAAATAAAAAATATTATATCCAAGGAGAGATACAGTGAAACAGCAAACAGATCATTACCATTTCACCAACGCTCTAGTGACTACGCTCTGCAGATTTCAGTTAAACTAAAGCCTTTTCAGTTAAAAAACCTTAACTCAATATTTGGATGCTAATCACCAGACTAGATCAATGGTTTCTACAATCAGTCTTTCAATCTAAGAAAGGAATTTGTAGTTTTCAAATATAAATCTTCTCTCATCTTTACTTAAAAAGAACTTAAAAACAAGAAAACATTCGTTTTCTTTTTTCCTCACTACTCTTTTTTCGCAGTGTTTCAGCCTGTTTGGGATAGTTCTTTATTTTTGCTTTTCTTCTTCTTTCTGCCGTTCTCTTTTTAACCAGCCTCTCTTCGCTGGTCTGTTTTGGCATTCTTAAAAGCAACAAAATAAAATATATAAATAAGAAACTTGATCATTAGTATGCCACCTTTATAATAATTGGTCTTACTTACTGCCAAGTTCATAACATTTATTTGTTTGCTAATCAAACTGTCCTGCAACGTAAAAACTGGCTATATAAGTACAAACCATACATATACAGTACATAATTAAAATTCGGTGGCTCGTTTTCAATTTTGGTGGCGAGAAAACGCCACCAAAGCCACCAAAATTGAGCCACCAAAATTGGGACCAGGCATAAAAAAAATCTTTAAAAATAGGGGTTTTAAGTTCCAATTAAATTGATGTTACTGATTTATACGAAACCCTAGTCACTAGCTATAACGTTTAGCTTACTATTAAAACACTTTAAAATCGACGGCAAATCGATCCACCAAAATTGAACAATTCTTGTCCCCCGTGCCACTCGAGGTGAGTACTTACGTTTTTGGGGGGTAATCACTGCATTAATCACATACCTGTTTCGCGCAAGAGCTGGCCCAAGACTTAGAATTGCGAAATAATAAAACACTATTGATCACACACGCCCGAAGCTTCGTGTTATAGTAAATTGAAAAAGTGCCAACAAAATTTTGATTTTTGCTTGGACAAAGTTTGATCGAGTGTCCTGTGCTTTTAAATTAGATTTTCTAATATGGTTTAATTGTTTTTAGATAGTGTGTCTTATGCATATACTAAGGAAATTGTTTATTTGCTATTTTACCCAAAATTGTTACTTTGGTGAATGCAATTATATCAAAAAATGGAACTGGGACAAGCCACCAAACTTGAATTTTAAGGTGATTTTTTTTTTCCTGATTATTTATTAAAACTTATAAAAACTAAAAATGTGGCCCTAATTGAACCAAGTTACGTAGTTCACTATAAAAAAAAATAAGAAACATCCTATCATTTTACACCTCGATTCTCAACGTGGACACGTAAAATTTGCTGCTGTGATATTCACCCAAATAATTTACTAACTTGGGAATATCCCAACTTTATTTAGATATTTAGGTAGGTGCCTACACAAAAGCAATGAAATGTAATTAAATGAAATGGCTGTGGTTTTCCTTTCCTCGGTTTTGCTCAATGTTGACCACTCGAAAACATCAATTAGATTGGTTGGGGTAGATTAAAATTATCTATAGGCACCGTAGTTATTTTTACTAAAATACCACAATTGAGGATACAGATATTCCAGTATATTATTGGGGCAAAAAAACTCAGAAAACATTAATTGGTAGGTAACGTTTAAATCTGTGTTCGTCTAATTCTGTGGATATTTTATAATTGTTTTTCTTTTTTATATGTTTTGTTTGACAAGTGGATTATTTTTTTTATTTTAATAATTATTTAGGTAATAAACCTGTGTTAGAAATAAGAGTGATAGCCACACTATCGCATTAGGTTTAAGATTGCCTGTAATGATAGTTGTAAGTTATTTATTAATAACAAGTGAATATTTACATTATATACAAACTACAAATCTATAATAGTAAGAAAAAATAAAAATGTACAAGTATCAAAACGGTCACAAAAGTTCAGTTGTAAGTTGAATAAATAAATAAATAATAAATAAATCCAATTTTTTTTGATAATAGCTAAGTCCAAAACTTTATCCGCACTAATACTTAGATAAAATATAATCACACAAAAGCATAGATACAATCGAATAACCATAATTTAATACTTATCAAGAATCAGACAATTAGGTATTTGCCCAGCTGTGGGACATCATAGGCTGATATTAAAGATGGGTCTGACACAATATACCCGTAAATAACTTCTGCTGAAAACTGACACTATTTCAGATGTCTAACTAAAAGACAAACTCTCCAAAGACCAACTTTCACCACGAATAGGACCAGAGAGCTGATTAGCCACAAACGGATGGCCTTCATAGCGGCCAAGGTAAGAATTAAATAGCTCCGCCAAATGAATTGCACACACAGCACAGCAATTGAAATTGATTGATAATGAAATATCCATTCTTATTACATAAGCATTTGGAACTGCAACAGTTAGGATCAATTGTAAGATGACGACATTTTCAAGTTGGATTGCTGTGAGGTGTTTTAGAGCAGGAAACGGTTTAGGTCTGAGGAGTAGAGGTTAATGGGAGCTTTTATTGTTATGTGTGATGGAGTGGTCAATAGCGTTGTTGTAGGAGTTCTATTAGCGACTGGCCGAAACTGAATCAAAAGTATTTTAGCTACCATTTTTTTTTTTTTTATGTTAAACCTACCATTACAACAGTGTTATGGTAGTGGCCTATAGGCGAATGGTAAATTTTCGTAATGGCCTACGAGTTCTACTTTATAAAATACTAGCGGCCCGTCCCGGCTTCGCACGGGTGACATTTATTTTCCCCTAATTTCCCCCTCCCCCTAATTTTTTCTAGTAATAAATATAGCCTATGTTACTCAGGGATAATGTAGCTTTCTAATGGTGAAAATATTTTTGAAATCGGCACAGTAGTTTTTGAGTTTATTAATTACAAACATACACACAAAAATACAAATCATTCGTCTTTATAATATTAGTAAGATAAGATTGATGATAGTTAAAGATAGATCCTATTTTTTCTGATAACGACGTAGATCTTTTAAATCTGCTTCTGTCGAAAATAAGGCAAAACTTTTCAATTTCTGCGCCTGATTTTGAAAGCACGCCATCAACGGCAGAGCAATCTTTCGCGATATCGTATCGATAAAAAGTTATTTGCGGTCATAGACGTTTCTACTGATGTCAGTCTATGAAATGTCCGTACTTTTTACAAAAAACTGTCTACTAGAAAGAACGCTTCTCACAATCGTTTGAACTGCAATTTCAAACTAATCTACACTTTAAAAGCAAAGACGCTTTTCAAGAAAAATAAACGATTTTTTCGTCTGGAAAGGTCTGAGAACTCTAACTTGGTAGAGAATTCTAGACGATATAAACTTGAGAGAGCATTTGAAAATATCCAATTAAACTTATGACTGGTATATAATCTAATTGTAGAAGTTTACGAGAGAAAGGTTCTTTCAAATCATTATCATAGAAAGTTTTGCGAAAATCAATCATCATCATCATCTGTCTAGCCTTTTCCCAACTAGGTACTTATGTCAGGAGCGGATTCTAGTCGGATGCAGCTGAATACTAGTATTTCACATAGAGCGACTGCCTATCTGGCCTCCACAACCCAGTAAGTACTGGGCTATGGGATACCCCTTGATAAGACTGGTTGTCAGACTTTCGGGCTACTGACTGACTACCTGTAACGACTGTCAAAGTTGTAAAGACAGCCGGGAGTTCTGCGTTCTGCAAAGTTTTGCGAAAATCAATGATGTACAGAATACTCCAAAAAAACACCGGTTCTGAGTTGGAAATCACAAAACCACAACTCATTTACCTACACAAAACATGAATTGAAAAGAATAGAAAACAAAAAAGAACATCGTTTCAGTAAACGCTTCAGTGATTTACAATAAGAACGGTGAGATGACGCAATAAACAGTTATCTTTTACTTTCAGCGGAAACAACTTGCTTTCAGCAACAAATACTGAGTAAAAACTTGAAACGATCTGACAGAGCGTTGAACAAATTATTGAGTGAACAAAAAGTTGTGTGGTAATCGGTTGTCTTGGTATGGGCATGTGATGCGGAGGAATGAGGAAATTGTCGTGAGGAAAGTTTTGAGTATGAATGTGGATAAGAGTAGAGGAAGGCCAAAGAAACGACGGATGGACTGTGTGAATGATGATATGGCTAGAAAGGATGTGTCTAATGAGATGACGAGTAATAGAGAAGTATGGAAGAAGACTTGTTGCGTGTACCCTCAAATGAATTGGGGCAAGGGCAAGAGAATGAATCTAGTTTTCACTAAATAACAGTACCTAGTCGACATCTCAGTGAACATAACATAACATCACGCATGGGTTAGGCAGAGATGTACACAATAGTACACCCATTATGTCGCCAGTTATGTTTAAGTCCCAAGTTATAGGGGACGAGTGCATAAATGCCTTAATAAACCGATCTCATGGACTTTCAAAGCTACGGGTTGAAGTTGGGAGACGATATTAATTTCAACAGTGCAATAATATTTAGGGATCCATTTAAGCGTCGCTTTTTGTTAGTGAAATCGGGCAAGAAAGAAAGAGTTTAGAAATATTTATTTTATCATACACTAGCGGTTAGTCCCGGCTTCGCACGGGTGTAGCACAGCCTATGTTACTCAGGGATATTGTAGCATTCTAATGGCGAAAGAATTTTTCAAATCGATCCAGTAGCTTTTGAGTTTATTCGTTACAAACATACAAAAATACAAATCTTTCCTCTGTAGAATATTAGTGTAGCTAACCCAATTGTTGATAAGGCAACTTATTTTTTAATAACACTAAATGCTGACGGGAAAAAAACTATCCCAAAAAGCTATTAGGTATCCGTTGATTGGCCATACTTTCGATACCCAAAATAATCGAATAAAAAAAACTGATATGAAGAAATTGTCATAGAAATAGAACTCCATTTTCGAATAACGATAAGTAGTTTGCTGACATATTATTTATTTATATTTAATTACCACTATACTACGCGATCTGGTAATTTTGCCAAACAATGTTAAAGAGCTATCTAAATATGGGATGAAGAGATCGATAGCTCAATTTTTATGAAATAAAATTATTATATAAGTAATTGGATATTATCACAACGAGCTTATCTTCTGTCTCTCTAAAAATAACATAAGTTTATTACCATATTACTCTGCACCGATTGTCCGGGGCCAGCTAGGGGTCAAAGGTAAAAGACATTTTGGGGTTACTCAGTACCCCTAGTGGAAAGAGGGGGGTGAGTAGGGGTGAGAAAAGGGAGGCAGATCGATGACGCCACGTGGTCGTCTGACGCAAGAACCGCTATTTTTGACGCGGGAAAATTCTTTTTTAATTTTCGAAAATGGAATTTGCGTAAAAAAGTTTGTTCGGTTTTTGTTTAAGTTATTATTGAAATAGATTAAAAACTTTTTGCAGCTGTTTTATTAAATAGGCCTTGAGTGGATAATCGATAGAAAATAGGCAAATGGCTATGCAGCAAATTTCTAAAAGCTTTTCCAAGCTTAATTATTATTTGTGACGTATATTTATCACCGTTATCATCAATCACGTCGGCGCTGATGTAATTTTATCAGCTCTTATTGAATATTTTCTATCTCAGTGCGATAAATAAGTTCAAGGAGACGATTGGTACATATTAGATTATTCCTAAATTATTAGCTAAAAGTTTGAATATAAAGGTCATGAGTAGATTGCTCACTTAAATTACCTACGTACTTTCAAAAATTAATTTAAGATAAACTCACCAGTCTACCACTATAAATAATTAGAAAATTATGGTTTATTTGTAATTTTTTGCTGAAGCATTTCCTCATTTCGCATTGAGATTTGCCTAATAAGTATACGACATGATTCAAGTAAAAAGCTTCGCAGCTAAGTTTTCTGTTCGTTTTCGTAGTTCTTTGCCTTGCAAAATCGCCCTCTTTTTAGAATTGATTCTTATTTATTATTTGTCAAATTAATCTTGTTGATATTAATATTCGCCTATCTCATTAAATTCAACGAAAAATCCTCACCGAAGGAAATGTCAAAGGTTAAACAATTTTTTATTACCACAAAAACCGGTTCATTTAACAAATGAATTTAAAAAAATACTAATAAATTTTAATACTTACATTTTGGTCAATTAAAATATTAAATTTATTTCACTAAAATATATTCACTACACTGTAACGATTTCCCGCGTTTTTCTGCCGGAGCGACTTGGCCCGCCAACTGGGGCCGCGAGACTGCCGTGCGCCAAATATGAAAGAGATAGAAGGTCACTTTCGATAGGTGCAATAGAGAGGGCTGTATAGTATTGAACGGGGGATGCAAAGGGGTTGGAGATTTATAAAACCGGCACAGTTATCCCAGTTTTGATTGGTTTTCGATTTTTATCTCGCAAAGTTTGAGTGTGTGGTGAAGATATCTGGATAATATGTGTTTATTAAAAACATACCTAATTTTACTATTCTTATTTATTAATAAAACATTCAATCGAATGTAATACTTTTTTTGTCTTAACATTTTCGAATTGTAAAAAAACTGTAGGTCAGTTTCGAGTACTGTAAATAAAACTCACCGTGACTATTTTAGGTTGCTAAGTTTATCGATAAGCACAGCTTAAGGTCATTTCAAATTGAAGGCATTCATTTTGTAATTGATAAAATTATTATTATCTAAGTTTGGTAAAATTACGTAAAGTGAACAAGTCAATAAACCGGGATAATTTATCTGTATTGTCTACTGACGTGCTCTGTCAAATGTCATGAGATGACACCTAAGTCCTAATGGCAACAAACAGCTGATAACTGTGTTTTGATTGTTATATTTTGTCATTTTATTCAATTAGAATCTTTTAAAATGAGTGAAGCGCCCCGACTTCTCGTGCTTTATGGCAGCCAAACCTATACAGCTCAAGAAATAGCTGAAAGAATATGGAGGACGACGAAAGTTTTGGGATTTCGAGGACCGGTTCAAGCAATGGACGAGTATCCCATTTCTCGGCTTATAAAAGAAGAATTCGCTATTTTTGTGTGTGCTACGTCTGGACAGGGTGATGAGCCGGATAATATGAAGAGATTCTGGAAGTTTCTCTTGCGAAAAAACTTGCCTCCGAACTCGCTAGCGAGGTTAAAGTATGGTGTGCTTGGTCTCGGTGATTCGTCGTATTTAAAGTTTAATTTTGCGGGAAAGAAGCTTCATAGGCGGCTAATGCAGTTGGGGGCAACACCATTGCTAGATATAGGTAAGAATGTGCTCCTAATTCTCATTACAAAGCAATAAACTATGAGTGAAATAGGTGCTTAGAAGTTGTATTTATTCCTTATCTGAAAACTTGCTTGTAAGGTTTGATTGATGAGATAACAAATAGTATTTTATCATAACAATTGTCTGCAGTTTGTTGAAAACCAATTTTATCAACATATTTTGGCCCCAGATGACAATTGTAGATCTTTGACAGTCGTAACTGGTGTCAGTGGCCTGAAAGTCTGACAAGCAGTCTTATCAGAGGGCATTGTATTACCCAGTACTAAATGGGTTGTGGAGGTCAGATAGGTAGTTGCTGCATGTAAAATACTGGTATTCAGCTGCATCCGGTTAGACTGGAAGCTGACCTCAACATACTTGGGAAAAAGGCTAGGCAGGTGATGGATTAATTGAGTCTGATATTCATTGCAGAGTTATAGTGTATGTCAAGCTGATTTCATCTGGATAAAAAATCTTGTAAGAATTGGTAAAAATAAATGTACAAACATTACATGTGTTACAGCCAAATAAAATAGTATATCAAGCCAAATAAAATTATACACAAACCTTTGACTAATAAAAAAAATTAAGCTTTGTTTTTTTCTTGTTCCAGGACTATGTGACTACCAACATGACTTAGGTCACGATGCAGTAATGGCCCCATGGCTCAAAGAATACCTGTCAATATTAAAGCAATACTACCCTCAAATACAAACAGATAATATCAAAACTACCTTCATACCGCGATGGAAAGTATCATTAGAGAAATGCGAAGAAATCGCCCCTTGTAGTGGTTTGACTGAAGATATATACTTTTCTAAAGGTGTGAAGGACACTTTTGTAGATGCAACACTATTGGAAGTTACAAACAATGATAGGACTACTGCAGAAACTCATTTTCAGGTAAGTTTCAATAGAACAAAATCATAGTATGATTTTGTTCTTAGAATTCTAAGGAGGTTTGTATGTTATCCTTTCTTTTATTAGATCACTTCTTTATGGCATCCCTATTATGTTTCATTTCTGATTCCTGTTTGTTGTTTACGTTTTTCCTGTTTGTAAACTTGAATGGGAGGTCCCATTCAAGTTTACAGGAGGAAAAACGTTAAGTAAAAAATATTACTTTTAGATGTTATAATTATACTTTAATTAAAATCTTTTTTAGGATGTAAGAATGATAACACTGAAGACTGCAGATGAAACCAAACTAAATTATAAACCTGGAGACATTTTCAATATACGTCCCCGAAACTGTAACGAGGAAGTAGAAGATTTATTTAATATTTTTAAAGAGCATAACATTGACATAAAACCTCATTACAACTTGGTAGTGGAGGAATATCATGATGGTGAGTTTGTTTCAATTAAACTTATTATAAACGATGCTCAAATGAATCTACTGAGTGGCGTGGGCCAGTTTTTTTTAGATTCAAGCTTTTTTTATATTTTAAATTTTATTTCTGAACGTAAGTTCTACAAGATTTTGCCACGTTTTGTTTCTCTAAAATAAAATTGGAGAGTTAATGACTTCACAAGGGTACCATGGATATTTATAATAGATCTTTTTAAAATCTATTTAAAAATAATCTTCGATTTCAATCAAGACAATCTTTGATATTTATTGAATGAATCTTAATTTCCAAACAAAATAACTAAACGCATACTGTCAATGTCAAAACAAACACGTGTGGTGCTGTCACCAAATGTCAAACTAACACCGAGTTGCTTTAGCGTGTGTGATGTTTTTATTTCAAAACTAAAGATTTTACCGTAAATAAGTTCAAAATAAAATAAATATTCACTATGTTGCGAAGACAGGCGCGTTTGCGCCGCGAGTACTTGTACAGGAAGTCTGTGGAAGACAAACAAAAGAATATTCAAGCGAAAAAAGATCAACTGAAACGGTGCTTAGAAGAAAACATTCCTATTCATGGAGACTTGAGGAAGGAGGCTCTCACTTTACAGAAAAGAATTGACTATGAAGATAAAGGTAAGTTTTTTGGTCCATTTATTAGCAATTAAGTATATTATTTGTTTGTTTACTAAATAATATCATAACCTAAGTCTCTTCTCATGGAATATCAACTTGCATCTTTCAACTGAATTGTATGGTATCTTAGCCATAATAGGCCATAAATTATTCAGAGCATGATAACCCATACTTTACAAGCTTTTACAAAGACCTCTAGATATTTTTAAGTTTGCTATATAAATATTTCAGAGCATTTGTGGACTCCTCGTGGGGTATATGCAGAAATTACAGAATGCTTCATGCTTCAATCTATACTCTTGCTTCTTCCACCAAAAATAATGAATAAAACCCATGATTCTAGGTCCGGAAAGAGCAGCTGTAATAGGTAGTTTCAGTGGTGGTGCTAACACACAGAGCTCACAGGACGATGAGTACAGATATGCAGGTGTGGAGGATCCTAAGATCATGATCACCACCTCACGAGAGCCTAGTGCCAGGCTCAAGATGTTTGTCAAGGAACTTAGGTGGGTAGCTGTTGATTGGTTTTTAATTTTTTATTATACCACTTCAAATAATAATTCATAATCAAAGAGATTTAAAAGATAATTGACATGATAGCTGATGTCATAAGGTGTAACTTAGACTACTTTTATTTTAGAAAAAAAATAAGGGTTCCGTACAAAACACAGTTAACAAAATATGATTCAAATAGGGAAGTCACATTTTATAATAATTGCACACAGACGAAAGTCGCAGGCAACAGCTAGTTAACCTTTAAGTAATGACGTGGGTGTCTCACAGACGGCTGGCGAACAGACTTGAATTTTATTTCTTTATGTTTAAAGAAACCCATCTATGACCCGGCTTGTCCCGACCATGTCAGAACTTAAAGGTTAAAAATAATTAGGTATACAAGATTGAAGTACTATACATAAACGTGAGATTGGTTTTGTTCTTATTCTCCGTGCTAAAATGCCATTAATTTCTTTCCAGGTTAATATTCCCGAACAGTCAGCGCATGAACCGTGGTGGTTATGAGATGTCTCAGCTGATACATGCGTGTCGCGCCAACGAGGTCACCGACTTTATTGTAGTGCATGAGCATAGAGGAGTGCCTGACAGTCTGGTGAGTTTGTATACAACTGCCATTGATATAAAGGGTGTAAAAAGACCCTTAACGAAGCCGAAAGGCATTTGCTCTCCGCGTCAATGCGATAATTTTTTTGTTCTAGACCATACCTGGGAACCCTCTAGTTACGGAGATATTGGGGGTCAAAGTTCCAACTTTTTCACAAGTTTTTTTTTAAATACATGTTTTTAATGTAAGATTTTTACTTTAAACAACTCCACGACCCCCGTACTATTCAATCCATCCATCAGCACAATGTTCTGAGTGCGTTATATTGAGTCCTACCGTCAAACGTGATTTTTAACCCCAAAAAAAAAAGTCGTTTCCCAGCAAAAATTTTTGCGTAAAGTTACTTAGTTTGAAGTACAGAATGCTTGGTTCACGGCTTCGTGAAGGGTCTGTTTACACCCTGTATAAAAAATCCAAGATACATAATCAGGGTCTCAAAAACGTATGCAGAAAAAGTATGCACAATTACGAATCATGTGCACCACATACAGTTGTTTTTTAAACGCAACTCACGTCTACACACCGTTCTATCGAGATCAAATCACATTTCGGTGTCCAAAAGCATTTAGTATACAACTGCCATTGATATATAAAAAATCCAAGATACATAATCAGGGTCTCAAAAACGTATGCAGAAAAAGTATGCACAATTTCGAATCATGTGCACCACATACAGTTGTTTTTTAAACGCAACTCACGTCTACACACCGTTCTATCGAGATCAAATCACATTTCGGTGTCCAAAAGCATTTAAGACGATGATTTATCTTTCTTCTCTAAGCACTTAAATACTTATCTCTTCCTCAGGTAATCTGCCACCTTCCCTACGGCCCCACAGCATCGTTCACACTATCAGGCGTAGTGATGCGCCACGACATCCCCGACATCGGCCCCATGAGCGAACAGTTCCCGCATCTCGTCTTCCATAACTTTAAGACCGAGCTTGGTAAGTTAACGTTATTTTATCAGAATGTTCACAATGGTAAATCATAAATCATATTTATTTCTGTAAATTGGTTTAACATAACACTTTTACACGTCATCATGTTGTTTTAAAACTAGATGGGGCCGGTGTTTCGTACCTACTCTGAGAAGAAACATCCGAAACAAACTCAGAGGTCACTGTCTCTTTTACTGGTACTACACAACCGACATTGATCAATGCAGATCGATTTAACCACAGATATGTAGATATACCTAGATAACGCAAGAGTACCTACTTCGCGTGCCCGGCTTAAGCATTTTATGCTTCACGTGGCTACTGTCGCAGCAAGCTAAATTGTTTAAAACAACAATGTTTCAACTCAAGAATTTAATTCTAGGCATTTATAGAAAAAAAACGTAGTCTATTTTGTATAGTAACTTGTTTGTATAATAACTAAATTAGTGCCTATGGTATCACAGTAGGTAGTCAAAAAATGGCATACTTGGTTATCATACGGATCGTGCTACTTGCCGTCTACTCGTATCTGTGGATTTAACCTTCTAGTCAAAACTGTCCTTTGTTGGCTTTCTACCAAGAAATTGTACCGAAAGTTTGTAACGATTCCCAAAACATAAAAAAACAACAAAGGCGGAGTGCTGGAAGGCCTCCCACAAGGTGGACCGATGACCTGGTGAAAGCCACGGGTACTCGCTGGATATGCAGAAGCACAGGACCGGTCGATGTAGCGACACTTGAGGGAGGCCTATGTACAACAGTCTTCCTCTGATATTATGATGATGACGGTTGATGGTTGATCAACGCCAGAAACAATGTATTTTGAGAAACAAAGCTTTCAGTAGAATCTTTTATTTTTTCACTATCTGGTCGCTATCTCAATAAAAACTTTTTTTTGAACCATAAACTTTTGTGTGCAGGTCTAAGAGCAATGAGTATACTGAAGTATCTGTTCCCGGTACCGAAGGCCGACTCCAAGAGAGTGATCACCTTCGCTAACAATGACGACTACATCTGCTTCAGACAACACACTTACAAGAAGGTATAGATTTTAAAGATAAAGGCTTTGAATTATTTAGCTTGCTTAACTTACGCTATACTAATTTATTTTCAAAATAGCCATTTTGTATCAGACCAAATCTTCGCAAGCGCCATGTTTCCGAGATATCGCCATCAAACAAACAACTATAATAATAATAATACCAGCCTGTTACTGTCCCACTGCTGGGCAAAGGCCTCTTCTCATACAGAGAAGGCACGAGCATTGATCACCACGCTTGCTCAAGACGGGTTGGCGATTTCAGACTTATATTAATTATAAGTCCAGGTTTCCTCACGATGTTTTCCTTCACCGATGTCTGTGATGTCCATGATAAACTTAGAAAGTACATATGAATTGAAAAAGTCACATTGGTACTTGCCCGGATTTGAACCCACAACCTCATGCATGAGAGGCGAGGCCTTAACCTCTGGGCCATCACAACACAACAAACAACTAAATAAATAAAATTGAAGCTCTTTACTGAATGCATATGAAAGTATATACGGTACTTATTACAAAAAAAAAATCAAATTGTCACTGTCTGTCTGTTTGTTTCGGCTGTTCACAGAAACGGCTGGAGCGATTTTTTTGGAGTTGGGTACAAAATTCCGATTCAAATAGGGAAATCATATTTTTATAATAATTTCACGCGGACGAAGGACGGAGGGAACAGCTAATTAAGTATATAGCTACTCATCATGACTGCCGAGTTGCGCTACCTAATTTAATTTGAACCTATATTCCAATGAGACTTGTATTTTAATAGACAAGTATGGAAGTAGCTAAGAGGACAGATCCACCGACTCTCAATAATTTGAGATAAGAGTAAGAGATGATGGTTTATTTTATCCAATTTAATTTTCCAGGCTGGCAAAGAAATAGAGCTATCAGAGATCGGCCCCCGCTTCCAAATGAAGCTGTACGAGATAAAGCTGGGCACACTGGACTCACTCGACGCCGCCGACACGGAGTGGGCGCTGCGCCCGTACATGAACACCGCCGCCAAGAGACGCTTCCTCAGCAACGAGGACGGCTGGCAGGAAGAGGAATGATAATAAATTACGTTTTTTAAAAGATGATGTTTTATTAACTAATTTCTTAACTTCTTATTGCTTATAATAACAGCCGCACGGGTCGATCGAACATTAAGTTACTTAGTTACGGTTGCCAAGGTCGATGCGTGGATAAGTGACCGTCCATTGTAGGGTAGAAGGGACACTGACGCACAAACGGTTACCACGTATTCAGTACAGCATTCTCAACACCAGATTTAAAAAAAACCGATGCAAAATTTGTATTGGGGTATAAGATACAAAATCAGAAAATTTCAATGAAATTTTCTGATTTTGTGTCTTGTTACAACTAGCTACGTATGCATTTACGTTGTGTAAAGATAAAATGCCATGTCATCCCGTCCCAGGTGTGCGCTGGTCTTTAGACTCACTCGACGCCGGCGTCACGGAGTGGGCGCTGCGCCCGTACCTACTTCAACACCGCCGCCAAAAGACGCTTACTCAGCAAGCCATCGACGACGCTGGCGGCTGGCAGGAGGAGTGACAATAAATTATATTTTTAAACAATATGGTTTTATTTTTGTTAACTTGTGCGGGCGTTTTCACTAAAATTAAGGCAGTACCTAAATAAAAGCGCTAAAAGTATTATTTAAGCATTCATATAGGTATCGCTTAGTGAAAACGGACATGCGTGAATTTTTATAAAATACTTATTTTGTGACCTACAAAAGAGCTAAAAAGGGTAATCAAAGATTGTCGTAGCAGTAGGGTTCTTTGGTTCGGAAGCAGCTGATGGACGCTACCGAATGCGCCAAACTAGTTGCTCAGTTCTGGGCCGACACAATTTAGATTGCCATAGAACATAAACATAGTTTTTTTAAAAATGTATTACTTCATGTGGATGAACCACGGATGGGCTAATTAATGGAGTGCTAAGTAGTCGAAAGTTTTCACTTTCATCAAAATTTATTACAGACATGCCCGTCCCCGACTTCCTAAAACAATCGCACACACTATACGAAATAGCGGAACAGTACTGGGACCTCCACTGCTACCCGACGCAATACGTCTTCTCTCTTCTCGCGCAGATATCCGACGATAAGCTAGAAAGAGAGAAATGTATCGAGCTCAGCTCCCCCGAAGGGCAGGAGGACTGGCTTAATTATTGTAGGCGGCCGAAAAGGACGGTTTTAGAGGTAAGTGTTTTAAAAGATGTTTTTGGAATGGAAGTTTCAGCTGACCAAAGCTTAAACAATTAATGAAAGGTTAAGTAGAGAGATGGACTACTGAAACAGGTCTAAAACCATTGTCACATATAGGTACGTGAAAAGCAAGCGCGTGCCCTGTAGGTACGCCAACGACACAAATATGTGACAAAAAATGCGGTGCACTATAACATGGAATAAACAATTAAATAGTTTTGGAATTCCTATTATTTTTGTAGGTATTTGCCGTGAAATCTTGGCTTGGCGTGTAGGGCACGCGCGTGCGTTTATGCTCTGGCGGTCAAAAGGAATCCTACGACTGAACTACCTGTATACTTTGTTGTAAACTTAATATTTTAATTTTGTTATTTTTTATTTATTAATCGTTTTGTCTCTCAGGTTCTCCGCGACTTCCACAAATCAGCTTCAAAGTTAACTCTAGAAGTATTATTCGAGTTATTCTCAACCATCAAGCCTCGTTCCTTCTCCATAGCCAGCAGTGCTCTTCCCTCAGAGGGACAGAATATCGACCTACTAGTGGCCGTGGTACATTACCATACAAAGTTGAAGAAACCTAGGCTTGGGTTGGCTTCGAATTGGTTAAAGAGTTTGGATGTCGGGGATCGAGTTTATGGGTGGGTTAAAGCTGGGACGCTTGTGTTTCCGAAAGATGCTGTGAGTACCTATACTAAACCCTCAATCATTCTGGAGATTGGTTTAAGCGCCCATGTTTTATCACGCACTTGGTTTTCATCTCTCGGTATTGAGCTAAGCATTCAGAATCTAACAGAACTAATACCAGCACGGCAAAAAGGTGCACTTTAGGATATTTTAAATTTGGATAAAAGTCACCAATATGCATAAGGACAGTATAATCTTTCTAAAATTCGATGTGCCATTTTATCGCGCCGATTCCGTCCCTAACTCATCATCATCATTCTACTACCCTTATCCCAATTTATTTGGGGTCGGCGCAGCACATCTTCTTCAATACTTCTCTATTACTCGTCATCTCAGCAGTCACCTCCTTTCTACCTGACTGTTCTTTGTAAAAAAATAATGTCTACGCACGCATTTTTAGACGTGATAGCGTGCTTGTTTTTCCCAACCAATAGCTTAGCAGTTCAGGCTCAATTTTAACACCAAGCTCTTAATATCTTAAACTATACTCACTAATACGTTTCATCATGTTTCCAGACCACACCCCACATTCTAATCGGCCCAGGCACCGGTCTAGCGCCCTTCCGCTCCCTCCTACAAGAAAGGGAAGTACAACGCACTGCCAATAAAGACGCCCTGCACTTGATATTCGGATGTCGGTATAAGGAGAGAGACTTCCACTGTCGAGAGGAATTGGAGAGAATGGTAGAGGAAGGGAAGCTGAGTCTATACTGTGCTTTCTCGAGAGATCAGGAGGATAAAGTGTAAGTATGATATTGCGTTGAAAGATGAAATACCAAGAAAGATTGGGATAGTGTGTGGGGAGACTTTTGCCGAGCCGAAATAGCTATACCTGTTGAACGCCATTCGTCACATATACGTGACAAGCAAACGCGTGCCCTGTACGCCAAACGATACACATAAATGACAAAATGGTAGATGAAACTGTGGCTTGGCGTGGAGGGCACGCGCGTGCGTTTATGCTCCGGCGTTCAAAAGGTTAAGGGCGAAGCGCCAGGGTAGCCCACGAAATTCAATTCTCTTACGTTTTTTGCAATTTGCAGGCCAGTGTATTTCATGAAAAAGTCATTCAACGGGATTAAATATACTGAGAAGGTTGTATTGATGTTTGTAACCTCTGTTAAGCCATATTGTTACGGTTGCGAATCAACATACAACCTGACACTGACCTGCAAATTGCAAAGTAACGTATTGAATTTCGCGGGATACCCTGGCGCTTCCCTCTTAAGAAATGGTATAGCTTGGCGCCTCGTTTCTGCTTGTTTGATTGCTTCGTTGTATTACGAGTGACTACTGTAGTGTAGTAGTCAGAATAACGACTTCAAAGCTTGAAGTCCTTGGTTCGTTCCTAGACTTTTTTGTCTATGTTATTACAATGGACTTGTTGTGGTTGTACTGTACACCTATGTGAATTCTAGTTGGGCGTTTAGTACTTAAATATGAATTCCTCTTTTTTCCCTTTAATGAATAAGTCTTTTATTTCTCCCCAACAGCTACGTCCAACACAAAATAGCAGAACATAGGGAGCTTCTCTGGCAGTTAATCACCAATCAAGCCTACATCTACATATCGGGCAACGCGAAGAACATGCCCGACAACGTTCGCGATGCCTTCGTAGAGGATGTGATCAGTCAAACTGGTGGATATAACATGGATGAAGCTAAGAGGATGCTGAAGGATATTGAAGATTCTGGACGGTTCCAAGTTGAGGCTTGGTGATGACCTGATGAGGGTTTTTTTATTTAGAATTGACCTAATAGGCACAAGCAATGTATTAAGGTTGGTTTAGACGAAACGAAGATCTGTGATACAAGGATATTTTGCCGCCAACTAGCGTTAACGGAGGGCCATTGTTGGTTAACATTGCTATTTTGTCGGCACGGTTGGCGTAGTGGTGTAGCGGGACAAAGTATGGTTCACAGGTAGTTGTTCCGGGTCTGACTGTTTGTGTTTGTGAGTTTAAATGTTTGTAATAATAATAATAATATTTATTTATTTCTCAGTATATGGTACATAGAGATCTTACATTAAACTTTGTTTCACACATACTACCATTGCTGGTGTAGAAATATTAAATAGTAAGTTTGGTACATGCAAATCAAATATTACATTATGTAAACTCTTCCACGATACATGAGTAATTCCTGGTGGGGGCAGGGTAAAAATTAAAATTTATTGTGAAATGTATTGAAGAACAAGATAGTAGTTTGATTCGCCATTACACGCGCCATAAGATCCTTGTGTTGTAGATCTAGAGCGTTCTTTTCTTGATATTTTAGTATGGATAGATTAACGAAAGAATACTCTGTACCTGTCGCTAGTCTCGCGGTTTTATCGCTTGTTTGGTCTAAACCAACCTTTATTCAAATCAAATAGTTTTTTTTTTTCACAAAAACATCACAACGTTGCAGACCCGGCTTTAGGGTATCAAATGGAGTAATATTGTAAAACAACGAATCACGACTTTTGCTTTTTTTTGTATATTTAGATAATGCGTGGTTAGGAACATATTTTGACGACTTTTCGTGGTTTTGCGCTGATTGTTTGTATATTTTGATAGTTAAGTAAATTATAAGTGCGAGTACTCCATTTGTTGTTCAATCTGTGACGAAGGGTTTGGAATATTTTTGTATTTGTATCCGTTGTTTATTTTATTTCCAAAATAGCAGGCAAACATACATAGTTATAACTTCGACAGGTTATATTTTGCTTGGCTAATAAAATCAAAGTCATTCTGCTGCTGCCATCAATGAATAGATTCTAACTTTGATAGCTTATTTGGCATCTAATGGGCAGACGACATTGTTGCCATCGCGGGAACATCCTGGATGAGGCTGGCACAAGAGCTTGGAGCTTGGCACGAGCAAAGGGAGGCCTATACCTTGCAATGGGTGAAGTCGGGCTGTGGATGATTGATAGCTTAGGTAATCTCGGAAATGATTTAGAAGATTTTCTCATTCAAAACTTGTTTGTATTGATACCAGCTATCCTAACTTCCTAACTAATATTATAAATGCGAAAGTAAGTTTGTTTGTTCGTTACCTTTTCACGCTTGCCACCGAACCGATCATCCTGAACATAACAAAAATAACTTTCTTATGATAATCAGTGATAGGAATAGGTAGTGCCTATTTGCCTAAACTTCGAAGAACAGAGACAAGAAACGGAGACTTCCTTAGGACTAAATTTTTTCCGAGACATCTGTCCCGAAATTTCGAGACAACACATAAATACATTTAAAAAAAAATTTATTTGGAATAAGTAATTCGTCTATATTTACCTAAAGTTTGCGACTAGATATCTATAATATAAAAATGAATCACAAAATGTGTTGGTAAGCGCATAACTCAACAACGCCTGGACCAATTTGGCCAATTTTTTTTTTTTAATCTTCGTTGGAGTTCAAGGATGGTTTTTACGGCGAGAAAAATTCGAATAATTGCCGGAAAAACCCTTAAAACAGCCAACCAAGGTACAGCCAAGGTAGGGTAGGTAGGATAGGTAGGGTAGGTAAGTAGGTAGGTAGGTAAAGAAGGGTAGGTAAGTAGGTAGGTAGGGTAGGAAAAAGGTGCATTGCAACGCATGCCGGGAACAGCTAGTATCATAATAAAATAATAACATACACAGTCGTTACAACCATAAAATTTTCTGAAATTTTTTTTTGGTGAACATTTTGTAAATGACTTGTTGATCGTAATACACAATGAATCACAATGTTTGAATAAGAAGCAGTACACGTTTCGAAGTAAATATCTTCTTTCTAGCTCACTCTCGGCTACGTTTAATGAGATTTCTAAAGTTCAAGTGAGTTAAAGGTAAAGTTGACGAATCGAATCACGATGATTAAATTAAAATCGTTCTTTATTTTTTATGGTATTTGTAACACAAATAAAGATTTTCAAATTCTTAGCAATTTTTGATGCATCAAGTTCTTTATCAAAACCGAACAGTTAGTAGTTCAGTATTAAAACTGATTGTCCTAAATGCTTCAAATATTAATTTGTAAACTTCAAAGGTTAATTTGTACTTTGATTTGAGTAAAAATTGCATCCCTCAACGTCAGTAAAATAAATATGACATAGATATTTAAAGATAGATAAAATCTTAAATCTTTCCTTCTGTACATTTTGTTTCATGGTTTCCAATTACGTCATATTTTAAAATAATATAAATATACATATATTTGTTACAACAATATTCTATGTGTTTTTTTCCTTTAGAGCCCATTAATTATTTAATGAACCTAGAGCGATATCGACCGGCGATTTTTGAGCATTTTTTCTTTCGTTTTTTTTTTTTGCATAGAAATCTCCTAAAAATCGCCAGACAATATCGGTGGTGTGAAAGGACCCTTACGTTTTTTTTTTAACTAGTTAATGCCCGCGGCTTATCCCGCGTGTACTATTGTTTTTGTATCCCATGGGAACTATACTTTTTTTTAATAGGAAGTAGCATATGTGCTATTCCACACCTTAATCTATATCACTACCAAAATCAGCATTTTCAGTGGAATTGAGTAATGGACATCCATACAAACTATCACATTTATAGACAAACTTTAGATAAATATAGACGAATTACTTATTCCAAATAACACATTTTTTTAAATGTATTTAAGTCTTGTCTCGAAATTTCGAGACAGATGTGCCGGAAATAATTTAGTCCTAAGGAAGTCTCCGTTTCTTGTCTCTGTTCTTCGAAGTTTAGGCTAATAGGCACTACCTATTCCTATCACTGATGATAATAGATGGCGTGTCTTTCGAATCATGATTGAATTATATTATTACAAGCTGAGTACAACCCGAATTGATTGTAAAATTATAAATTAACGCAAGTGAAGCCGCTGGCAAAAGCTAGTTTATTAATACAGGTTTAATGCGTGGCCGCTATTTTGAACATAAAGTAAAATGGTAGAAGTTAGGTGGGTCAAATACTTCAAACCTCTTTTACTATAGGTAGGTATGTACAATATAATACGGGTGTAGGAATTAATTCACGAGGTTTGTGAAAATTGTTTAAATAGTTACTTTTAAATGTGCTAGTTTGTTGATGTCACAATCATTTTTATTTAGGTAAATAATAATTTTGAAATCATGCATGTGTTGTGATAGTGTATAAATTGTCCTAAGTCTTCTATTTTATTAGCAATGTTAACTCGAATAATAACGCTAGCTTCTGTATATTTCTTTTATTTTTTCTATGAACAGGTAAACTATGATAATGAACCTTTTCAATAGCTTTGAAAAAATATTAATAAAAAATTAATTGCCAAGAGCCTTGACCAACACCTGAGGAAGCTCTCGTTAGGCAGCTGGATCAAAGGGCTTGATTCAGTGCGCGGTACTCCTGGACACGGCTCGTATTGTTAGGAGGTTCCTCTCTCTGGAGCCCTGACCCGCCGGTAGCTTGGACCCAATTCCCGTTACCGGTGGGCTACAATTTTTTTATATTTTTAAATGTTTTTTATATTGTTTTTTCTAAGGAATATTTAAAAATGTAATTGTATTTGTATAGAAATAAATAAAAGAATTAATAAATAAAACCAAGCAGTTGTTTATGTTAGTGTCATTTTTATTAAATTCCTAACCTAACACAAAGTCGAATGTATTTACATTGTAATTTTATTTAACTCAAGACGCCTTAAGAAAATATTACTTACGAATCTTACAAAAATATTTATTTCTAAATAATATTCTATCTATTACAATATTTTTCTTAAGAAGAAAATGACAGGCTGGCTTTTAGGGTCCGACAGAACGGATAAATCCTCGTGCAGGCTGGAGACCAAGGACGCATGCGTCTACGCGAGCCTAAAAGATAAACTCGTGGTATGAGCACGTCAGAACTAGGTCGCGCGGCCTCGGGTATCCTCGAGGACTGCCGAGCATGCACGACCTAGTTGCGAGCACGCGCTTGGTGACGCTTTATGTGGGCGTCCATATTCACAGAATTTTCTACTTTAAACAATGGTAATACGGTCCTATTTTTAATGCAGCCAGTAAATTGCAGAAAGATATTTTTATCTTTCTGAATTGACCCTTATTGCCCTGTATTTAACTTACTCTCTTTCTCATAGCAGTACTAAGCCGAAACGTACGAACGTGTAAAATGTATCATATATCCCGAAGTTTCCATTGCAATATGGCTTTTGGAGAGATGTATCTAAACGAAGTATCTATGGAAAAGCATGCCTGCCTTTACAGCCTCGCTAAGAATTTCTAGGCTATGTTTTTCAGCCGACTGCGGCGAAGCCCAAAAGGAGGGTTATTTTAAATTATATGTGTCTTACCAACTTTTATGTTGGTACATAGAAATTAGGCTAGGAGTCTATTCAACAAATCCTAGTCGAGCTGGAGTGAGGCCGGCCGATCCACCTGGGGACCTGATAACAGTACTTAGAGTCTAGCTAGAATTAGGCAGTCCCCAAAGCTTGAGGTTGCCGGCGTCTCGCTTCCTCTCTGGAGGCTCCTTGTCCTCGCACGCGAACGCGACCAGATAGCGCGACGGGTGCCACGCTACTGTGAACGTTGATGCTTGTACCGGTATCTCTGCTACTTTCTCGCCTGGAAAAGGATTTTTTTATTACATAATGTCAAGGTTCGTCGTAGCTGTTTCTGCCTACCCCCGTGAGAAACAGGCGTGAGTTTATGGATGTATGAAGTAAAGATACTGTAATCCCCGAAGGGATAGGCAGAGGTGTACCTAATAGTACACCCACATTTCGCCAGTTATGTTGTAAGTCCCATGTCATAGGGAACACAAATCCAGACCAGGCTGCTGAGCAATTTCTGATGGAAAAACCCAATAACACTTTGCCCGACCTGGGAATCGTACCCAGGATCTCATGATCAGCAGTTACGCTTGCGACCACTAGACCAACGAGGTAGTATGTTGCAAAAGCTAGATTTTAGTAAAAAAACAAAATCCAAACTGTGGGAGCTGAATGTGCTGAATCAGTCCAGCCCCATAAGTTCTAAGCTGAAAGCGAAGGACCATCTGTTGTGGAAAACTTAAAAAGGCCTATACAGTGGTCTGCCTTAGGTAGAAAATTTTGATTGCAGTGCAGAATTTGCACGTAAACAAAGGTCGCGGGCAACAGCTTGTCTATACTATCTGTACTTTATGTATACTAATATATAAAGGTGAAGAGTTTGTTTGTTTGGTTGAACGCGCTAAACTTGGGAACTATTGGTTCGAATTGAAAAATTTTTAGTGTTGGATAGCCCATTTAGCGAGGAAGGCTATAGGCTATATAACATCACGCTACAACCAAAAGGAGTGGAGCAGCAATGAAAAATGTTGCAAAAACGGGGAATTTGTATTTTTAATCATTTTACGCGGACGAAGGTCGCGGGCAACAGCTAGTAAAATATAAATTGTTAGTTTGACTTACCAGTCTCAGTATCTCCTATGTCTATGATGTGATCTTCGCTGGCAGACGCGAGGAGGCGCCCGTCGAAACTGAACGATAGCGTGCGCACCGGCCATTCTAGTCTGTAACAATTGTTATCTGGTTTAGACACCATGACCATAGTTGGGCAGTCTTTGGTTAGAGTCAGATAAGAGAACATAGTGTCGCTATCTGACGGCACGGTAGGCGCAGTGGCTGAGTGACTGACTGCTACGCTGCGTGTCGCGGATTCGATTCAAACACGGAATAAATATTTGTATGGTTTACAGGTTCCGGGTCTAGCTGTTTGTGTATGTGAGTTTAAATTTTTGTAAACGCACCCACGATACAAAATAAATTCCTAGTGTAGGGAACTTTTAATTAGAAAAAAAAAATCTCTATTTTGATTTTTCTTCAAAGTTCTTGCGCACAATGTGTATACATATATCTCTAGACATTGTTTGTTTATTTAAGTAGCCCCCACCAACGTACCAGTTTGATCGTGCACCGCAACTTAACAGAAAGACCAAAATGCGATGGGGTGACTATTTCAGCCTGCATAGAAAAAAGTTGTTCACGCGCTAACGTATGGTGCCACGGCAGACGAAAGCGGTAAGGGCGAGGCGCGCGGGACGGCAACGCGGCGTGTTTTCAACCGATGCAGTATGAAGAGCCAAACACATTAACACACCATCCCACACAAAGTTCAAACATCTTTTTTGCGTGCGCCTCAATTATCAATTTTGATTTTACATCCAAAACTTCTCAAATGAATTTTTATGACGTTACTGTCCATATTTCTCTCTTACCTCGAGAACACTCTAAGACAAGCAAGCTCGTTGACGTCCCACAGCGAGACGAGAGCGTCAGCAGAGCCCGTGGCGAAGTAGCGGCCGGTCGGGTCATGTTCTATGCAGATGCAGGTGCCCGGGTGCGCCTTCAGTACTGTCTGGAGCTCTAGAGATGGGTACCTGGGAAAGATAGTTATATTTTTATAGAGAACTGGGAGGGAAAATAGGACTGACGTTATTATGGCACATCCAGTTTATTAATGAGACTATCATGTAGGTTTGAATGACAGAGAGAAAGCTGAACTGTTTTTGTTTGATTACTATAGATAAGACTCGCAATATGTATAAATCGCACAAATGGCAATTTACACTTTTGGTATTGAAATTTTTTCCTTTATTCATCTCTTTACAAATTAATTACATTTTAAAATATTAATTTAAAAAAACAAAAAAAAACATTAAAAAATATAAAAAATTGTAGTTCACCGGTATCGGGAACAGGGTCCAAGCTATCGGTCAGGGCTCCAGAGAGAGGAACCTCCTAACAATCGAGTGGTGTCCACGAGTACCGCTTTCTGAATCAAGCCCTTGATCCAGCTGTCTAACGAGAGCCTCCTGAGATATTAATCGAGGCTCTTGGCAATTAAGCCCCATGGCTGATACGACTATCGGCACAATGGCACTACTATTTTCAGTCTCCAACTTAAAAGTTATTAAGTAGTCTTAACGGAGCAAAATAAACTTCCAAATTAAGTCTTTACTTTAGGCATGCCCAAATGCGGATCCACGAACTAAACTAAAGTTATCTGAAAAAAATTATATGAGGTTGTTTTGCCGTCGATCTGCGTTCCGGCAGTATAACATTGTTAGGTTATTTTGTCTTTTTCTGGCAGTATAACAGGATTGCGCAGATCCAAGTTAAAATACCAAAGGGTAATAAAAAGGGCAACTTACGACAATATGTGCACACAACCAAGTCCATTGGTGAGGTAGAACAAATCTGATGTGTTGT
This sequence comes from Noctua pronuba, assembly GCA_905220335.1. NCBI lineage: Eukaryota > Metazoa > Arthropoda > Insecta > Lepidoptera > Noctuidae > Noctua > Noctua pronuba. Next base: position 2,414,403 of record LR999915.1, on the reverse strand, counting down.
TCCAGGAGATCTCATTCACTTCGAAGTTAAACTGTTCTTCTACTACCTGGAGACAAGCAAACCAGTCTAATATTGATGACATTTAATAAAATGGTTCAAAACAATGACAATAATTAATTAATGAGCTTGTTGCAAGCATATTTTGTTAAATATTTGTTTCTATTAATTAATACAAAAAAAAATACTATAAAAAAATTTGACCCTAAAAAAATTAAACAAACTAGTAAATATCTTTTTCAAGCTTAAAGGCATGGTTATAAAAGAGAAAATGGGCTATGCCACAAAGAAAGAGCTTTAATTGTTGCATAGAAAACAAATCCTATAATTTTTTAAAGTTTTATTTATTTAACAGTTTACAGAAAAGAAGAAAGGAACAGAAAAATAGGTGCAAAGGTGATGCTTATTTATAAAGACATCTCTTTCTCTTTTAGTGATATTTGGTTGCTCCATTTCTCATAGAAGTGTTCTAATACTACCATTAACATCTGACAAAATGGGCTTACAGTTGAGCAGTTTAGAGAGATGGTCAAAGCCTGTAAGTTCTTGTTTTTAATCACTTTACTATATGGGGTGGAAGGCACACCAACGCGAAAAGTTACCACATATTCAATGCATTATTCTGAGCCCCCCCACATAGAAAAATTTCATCGTTTATTTAAAAAAAAAACAGCTGTTCCCTACAAAACTGCAACACGTACACAGTCAAAATGTATGGAACAGCAGATATTTTTTTAATAAAAATAAAATAAATAAAATTCATTTATTTCAGGCATGATGCGTCCATACAGACGCAAGTTTAAACAAATTACATAATTGAAATGAAAAAAAACAGAAAATTAGGAAAAATTACAGAAAAAATAATTAATTAATAACCTATCAAAAATTTCTGTGTGGGTTTCTATGTCGCTCAGAATGTTGTACTGAATATGTGGTAACAGTTTTCACGTCGGTGTCCCTTCCATCCTGTATAACTCAGCAGTTTGATTTTTGAAATTGAAAGTAAAGTAATTAATAAACCTACCACTTTATAAGTCTTCGTGTCTATAAAAGAGACAAGGTCTTCTTTGTTCCCCACGGCAATGGTACTGCCGTTAGGTGACCACGCTATGTTGATGTTCTCTCCTTTTGTAGCTATGGTCGCTGCACATTTATGTGTCCTGAAATTGTCACATATTTTGTTCATAAAGGTCTGAATGGTGTATCAGAAGTTGAAGGTGTGTAATCCCTGAGGGCCAGTTACATTCAAAGCCAGTCTGTTGCCACCAACCAGGTAAAAATTGAGAATCTGGGCTGCTACTGCCAAAACCCTTATGACATAAATCTACACGAATATTATAAAGAGGAAAGATTTGTATTTTTATGTGTGTGTGTGTGTGTGTGTATGTTTGTAATGAATAAACTGAAAAACTACTGTGCCGATTTCAAAAAATTTTTCACCATTACATTATCCCTGAGTAACATAGGCTATATTTATTACTATAAAAATTAGGGGGGTTAGGTGAAAATAAATGTCCACCCGGGCGAAGCCGGGACGGGCCGCTAGTCAATTATACTTTGATGAACTTGGGAATCAAACCCAATTTAGAGGATCTTTACTCAGCTTTGACTGTATGAAAATTGTCTTAGATTCATTATCTTATTTTGGGAAGAATCGGAATATCTATTTTGCTACTTTTGAGAACCATGGACTGGCTCAAAAAGTTCATTGAGAAACTATTTACCTTGTGTCCCATATTCTAACAGATTTGTCTCCGCTAGCTGTACTTAGGAGGTCAGGATGTGAAGCATGCCAGCACAGTTGATCAACAGACCCTGTGTGACCTCTGAATATAAAGTCTTGCACCTAAAAAATAAAAAAGGTTGAATTTATATACCTTTACATTCATGACTACAAAAACATAACCTAACTTTTATTTTATTACCATGATCAGTATATAAACTTGATTTAACAGCTTTACTTACTAGTCTATTTCTTTCTAGCGTAAATATAGCAACGCTTTTATCAAACGAGCCTGATGCCAGTCGCCTGCCATCACAGGACCAACCAACCGAATGCACTTTGGAAGAATGGGCAATGTATTCGCGAACAAGATTGTGTGACACGAAATAATTTCGTAATTCTACTAAATCCTCTATTGGGGACTGCGTGGGTTTAGGTTCTTTCATTTTCTAGCAATTGTGTTATCGTTATACAGTAAGAACAAGCGGCAACAAAATCCACAACCACAAAACACAACAGCAACACAATTCATAAACAAACAATTGGTTTTTTTTACTTAAGTCACAGATTGACACATTGCATAAACATAGACAAGTTTTGATGAACAAAAAGTTTTTAATGGGGACGGCAACTGGGAAACTGTTATGGCGCTAGGATAACTGATTCCAGAAGTTAATTTACTTCATTGTTATCCCCTCAGTAGACAGATTTTTAAATATATGTATTACATGTTGTTATTATGAAAGTGGCTCTTTTATTTAGAAGGGACTATAAAGGAATACCACTTATTAGTACTTAGAGAATCCCCAGCATAAGGGATCGTAGTGGAACATTGAGTGCTGTGTAGTCCCCTGGGGGACTGGTCTAGGGGATTTTAGTGGAACGAGTGATTGAGTCGGTTGGTTGAGTCGTGTAGACTGAAATGTCATATTATATTTCAAAAAAGCTGTCTTTATTGGTCAAATCGGGACCTAGCTATGATCGCGTCATTTACAATGAGCTTTTAATAACCTTCCTCATTGGTAATCTCAAATGCTGTACCTTCCTCCTCGTATAAATATATGGCCGCAATACATTGCTGACGTATAGCAAACACAGCACTAATATGCCTTACCTGTGCTTGGCTTTTTCATCATTATTGAGAAGCATAACATTCCCGACTTCCTGACAGTACTCTAAACATTGGCTCTATGATAAATTAAACGAACATTTATTTAAATCCACTTTATTACCATTCTCATTCTAACCAATAGTAGTAACTACTTCCAATATCAATTCACATTTTATTTGTCTCCGATGTAGAACCGCCGCCAACACTTCAATTGACTATGGAAATAAGCCACCGGTCCGAACCATACTACGTACATGAATAAAATATGCAAACACTTCTCCTGAAAAACGTTAAAAGAAATACATATTAGGGGTTAAAGTATAAAATTGCCGATTTGTATGGACGATTTCGTAAAAAGTGATGTTTACATACTAACATAGGTATATTTTTTTCTTTCTTGGAAACTCATAAAATACCCTAGCAAAGTTAATAAAATTTATATGGGACCATCGCGTGCAAATGAAAATAAAAATCACGTAAATCCAGTAATCGAGTAATCGGTACATGAAACAAATAACGATGCTGGTCGAATTCATAACCGTTTAGAAGTCGGTAAAAAATGGCAGCGGGTCTTACTTTCAACCACAAGTTGAACTTACGGCCTCGTTACTCTAGTGATGGCAAGCGCGACTGCTGAGCATGAGGGCAGTGTTATTGGGTTTTTCCATCAGGAATTTCTCAGTAGCAGCCACGGAGTCTGGATTTGCGCCTGGTAGATGGCAATAGACTAGCGAAATATGGGTGTACTATTAGCTGCACCTCTGCTAAACCCTTTGGGGATTACAGGCGTGATATTGAGTTGAACTTACGGCAAGAGAACACTTCACTCTTGGGGGGGTCGAAATGATATGGCCCACTTGTGCGAAATCCCGCTTCAAGACATTAGACGGCAAAACAGCCAAACGTAACAACGCACCACACTTATTCCTTATCATTTTCTAAGAATTCGCAAACGATTTTCTCTTATTACTTGACAAACTGTGTCAAATTAGTATTTGAAATTATTTTTCTTTAATTACAAACAGGTGACAGCAAGTCAGCCAGTGATAGCATTAGATTTTTTTTCGCGCAAATAAGAAAAAATATGTAAAGACTCTTTTAACCACTCACACCACATGATCCGTTCCAGGCTGTCCCTTGTTGTCCTCCCCCCCAACGACGCCCTAAGCCGAGGCTTGTACCCCACAGGGGGTGTTCTTAGCGTGTAGTCACTACTTTATACCCCTTGGCTTGAGGCCTTACATTAAAGGCACAGGATAGTCCGGTTAAGCAGACAAAAAAAACTGGCCAAGTGCGAGTCGTACTCACACGCACACAGGTTTCCGTAGCACCAAACATTATAATAAAATATTTTGAAGGCTTAGAGGGGGGGGGGGGGACACTTTACCACTTTAGGAAGGAAGTGTCTATCTTTCAAACGATTTACTGAGAAAGACCTACTATCTATAGACACCCCGCGTGTATAGGATTGATGAATTTTTTTTTTTAGTTTCATTTCCACGTAAGGGGAGCCCCCCCTTAATCTTTTATTTTTGTATAAAAATCGTAAAGCGATCACATAATACATCTACCTACCAGGTTTCAACTGTGAAGTCCTAATAGTTTCGGAATAAAGTGGCTGTGACATCCGGACAGACAGACAGATATGACGAATCTATAAGGGTTCCGTTTTTTGCCATTCGGCTACGGAACCATAAAAACGAAAACCGCAAATATAATCCATTTAGGACACTAGTTTAGGAAGTACAAAACAATAGACAGGTGGACAGAAATCATGAATCGGGGATTAATAAAAAACGTGATCATTTAAAATTAATTTATTTAAATAAGATCTCAACATTTAAAACTGTATAATAAATTACGTATCTTATGATTAATTTATTTCGCAATCAATTGCCAACTTTCTGTACTTATAAAATATACTTAACATATACAACATTACATAAATTAGAATAATTATTTACTTACTTAATATTTTTAAACCAATGTAAGCTATCACTGTACGTCTTCACTGGCGAAACGTTAACATAAAACATGTCATGTTGAAATTTATATTTCTAACAGTTGAATTCTTGAAAATGTTTTTACTAACAGTAAGGGTGATATCGCACTACTCTTACCAATGGTGTATCACTGAAAGGACGAAAAGTGCAATATGATCCTAATAAGCCATAACAGGTGTACGGATCGTAACAATAAAAAATAAAGTGCTCTTCTTGTACAGTCAACCACACGTGTGAACGACGAAAATCGCTTTTACAGCTACTAAATACAAAAATGGATTTGTTTACTATTTGCGGATGCCAACTTATTTAAAAAAACTTTAACTTCGGCAAAAAAGAATCACCCTTTCTAGGCTGCTTCCCCCCCTGCCCCCTTCTGGCAATGCCCATGCTAAGCACGAGCACATTATACTTATCACATCGAAATCACAGGTTGTTCTTATCAACTAAAAATTATGAATATTTGGGATAAAATAGTCATGTTGAAAAATAATACTTTTTCTTTTTACATTGGGTTCATTTCGAGCATGATGCTGCTAATTATGAACTCTACTAGAGGCGAATAATTTCAATCAATTTCGATTCTTTGAGGCTTATAATAACCAGAAATTTCTCTCGTGGCTAGAATTATTACCATCTTTATTTTTCTTAGAATTTCAAAGCTAAACTATACTGAGTCAGCCTGAACTTATCTAGGAGATTCGCGCTATCACTAGCCTCCATCAACTTTCGGTTGCTTGCAGGCATTAGGGCATTATATATATAGGGACACGATATCAGGTGTGCCATTGTTTGTGGAACAGCACCACATTTTCTTTTTCTTGCTGTAATTAGTCTACAAATCTCCATCTGAGCAGGTTTTCCAAGCTATGACCAAGATGTTTATCACCTTCATTAATCGGGATACTTCGCCCTTGCACGAATATACTTTTCCAAATTCTGCATGTGTTTGTAAAGAGAGAAAGTCGTGCAATTCAAAATGGCGGCACACTCTCTTATGACGAAATAGAAACTGCTTGGAGTATTCTCTTTTAACTCCTCGTCAAACTTTTTATGCCAGTCCATAGACCGTGTCATAAAATCTTCGTCGTAATGCCTGAACCAGTATTTAAATTCTGATACATTTTCTTTGTTTATCAAAGGTTCGAAATTATCTTCCCATGAAACTTTTTCTTCCAGCAACCTTTTTTCTTCTTGTAAAACATTTAATGGCATTTCGTCCTCCGAATCATCATTTTCGAATTTCGTTTTAACAGGTTTCAGATGTACAGGTTTTAGATTCTGAAATTGGGCATTATCTTTACACTGGTCTATCTTTTCGTTGAGGATTTCTTCTAGTTTAGGAGGGACGTCTTGCAAATTAAAAAGTTCTTGTTCTTCTTCAACCTTTATTTTAATGTATAATTGATTGATATCATACTTTTCTTCATCAAACTTGGGATCACCTTTCGGAACTAAATCGTCTAATTTCATGTCTTCTTCTCCCTCAAATAGTTTTGCTTCCCAATGTTCATCTATATTTTCAACATCATCTGTTTGATCCTGATTTGCTTCCTTTTCAGTTGGTTCTAGCCTTTGTAGGTTTACATTGGATTGATTCTGTAGAGTTATATTTGACTGATTTTCTGCATTGTTATTTAAAAAGGAACTTGCTCTAGTTAATGCATCACTAGCTTGTTCCATATTTGCAAGGTTTGCTGTTTCATTTTGATTAACACTCAATAAACTATCAAACTGATTATTTCTTATAGCTAAACTGACTGCCTCCTGCATTTGATTAATAAAATCAGATTCCTTAAGACTATAGTAACCACTAACAAGTTCTTCCACTTTCTTTTTGGCTTCGAACTTATCAACTTTAGCTCTTTTTATGGGTTCTCTCGGTGTTTCCTCGTCGCCAAACGCATTGGCTTTTCTTTTTCTAGGTTCTTTAGGTGTTTTATACTCTTTGGGTACTGGGATTTTGTATTTTTTACAAGCGTGTAGTATTAATTGTTTAATCGTTAGCTCCCTATCGAAAGTATCTGGGTTAAAAAGTGGGAGTGCACTGTCATCATCGGTGCCGTCACTTATACTGGCGCGATCATCGAAGACAGAGTTGATGTTGGGTAATTGTTGATCTTCGTTATCAGCATAAAAGTCTTCTACGTTATTTTGCTCCATTTCATTCTTCAAATGAAGTTCTAAAAATAAGTCATCAAATATATTCTTGTCATTGTCTTCTTCTGTTATAATAAATCCTCTTTTATCTTCTTTTACACCCTGATCAGCAATTTGTACTATATTTTCAATTTCTTCAGAAACTTCTTTTTCGTTACCTGGATTTTCTGTATCATTGATTCCTCTGATATCTTCGTCCATATTTTGATCATTGTCAACTACATTATCAGTTTCTTTAGAAAATTCATTTTCATTCACTGGATTTTCTGAGTCATTAGTCCTTCTGCTATCTTCTTTCATACTTTCATCACTGTCATCTGTATTTTCAGTTACTTTAGAAACTCTGTTTATATTTGCCAGATTTTCTGAACCATTATTTACCATTTCAGTTTCTTTAGAAACTTCGTTTTCACTTACTAGACTTTCTGAGTACCTTAGTACAATATTATCTTCTTTCATACTCTCATCAGTGATATCCATATTTTCATTTACTTTAGAAACTTCTTTTTCGTTTGCTTCATTTACTTCACAAACTTCATTTTCGTTTGATTCATTTACTTCAAAAACTTCTTTTTCGTTTGCTCCATTTACTTCACAAACTTCTTGTTCGTTTGCTTCATTTACTTCACAAACTTCTTTTTCGTTTGCTTCATTTATTTCACAAAGTTCTTTTTCGTTTGCTTCATTTACTTCACAAACTTCTTTTTCGTTTGCTTCATTTACTTCACAAACTTCGTTTTCGTTTGCTTCATTTACTTCACAAACTTCTTTTTCGTTTGCTTCATTTACTTCAAAAACTTCTTTTTCATTTACTTCACAAACTTCTTTTTCGTTTGCTTCATTTATTTCACAAACTTCTTTTTCCTTTGCTTCGTTTACTTCACAAACTTCTTTTTCGTTTGCTTCACTTACTTCACAAACTTCTTTTTCGTTTGCTTCACTTACTTCACAAACTTCTTTTTCGTTTGCTTCATTTACTTCACAAACTTCTTGTTCGTTTGCTTCATTTCCAGAAATTTCTTTTTCGTCTGCTTCATTTTCTTTCGTCATACTCTGATCAGTATCATCCGCATTTAGAATTTCCCGAGAAACTTCTCTTTCATTCACTGGGTGTTCAGAATCATACCCATGATCGCTTTCTTTGTCATTACTCACATTTTCTACATCTTCACATGTAACATGTTCCATCTTAGGCGGGTTTGTTATCATCCAATTCCTATTTTCACAATTTTTAACAAATACCATTTCTTTTTTACTCTTTTTCGTAACTATTGTGCCTAGAATAACTTTGCTGACCGTTTTTCTATCTTCACTGACACCTTTGATTATGTTCTCGAAATTTGTGTCTACTAGCTCTAAATATTCACAAGCATAGTTAAGAGAGTATTGCGTGAAATCTTCGCTTAGAAGAGCTCTTATTTCTTGGTCTTGGGTATGTTGTATAATGATTTCTGTGTAATCAGTCATGGGTGTTAACGTTGATGCGAACATATGTTTGGGAATAACTCTTCCTTCTTCTTCTTCAGTTATTTTGCTAATCAAATTCATTGCTGTTTCGTCCTGTAGCTCTTTGTTGTTCTGTGGCCTTTCGCTCATATGTTCTAAATAAACGTAGTCGTCAATATCCAAATAATGGTGTTCTGCCATATGTAAGGAAGATTTACAAAGGGTCATCTTTCTAAACTGCACATAGCTGCACCATTCTCTAAAAGAAAATAGCCTTGTACTCGGTTCCGAGTACTTCCCCATCCTATATGATTTTGATAGATTCCTCTCATCATTTATCTTGTCAACAGCATCTGACAACTTTTCTTCATAATCGCCATCAAGGCCAAAGCACATCTTTAGAGCGACAAGAACATATGACATGGCCACGCCTTCATAGTCAGGAGTTTGTATTAGGTGTTCTTTAGATTTGTTACTTATATCTAGGAAGTCACAACGATGGAAGAACATCAAGGAGTAAATCATTGGCTTTATATCATTTGGGAGGCAAAGTTCTAACAGAAAGTGATCAATGATTTTCCTCATATTGGGAACTTTTGGAGTACCTATGTCAAGTTTTCGTAATAATGTCATAGCTAACGCACGGACTCTGTGCACCGCTAATACTTTGCTGTGAATAAACTTTAGCCATTCATCCTTTATTGTTTTTAAATTGATATCCTCAGGTACAAACCTTTGTATGTTGGAGAAGTTCAAGCGTTTCTCTTTTATAAATCTAAATATATGGTAAAGTTGTATTTCGCTTTCATCTAGATTTAGTGCTAAATACAACATGGCGATTATTACACCTTTTGATAGGAACTTGATGTCTCTCTTGGAGCCGTCCATTATAGTGTTTTTCTTTATATTCTTATTTATTTCTTCACCTTCTACTTCATTATCGTCTTGGTCTGGTAAATGGCTACTGCTGCTGTTTTCTTCTACCATAAAACTTGGTAGTGTTATGTTATCATTATTTTCATCTGTAGATTTTTTTGCAAATCTGTAAAAAATTTGTATTGGTTGTCATTAGTCATACTTGATTATTATCTATACATGTATTGTTCAATGATAAGTGGACACTAGAGATTGCAAACCGGGATGTCTAAAAGGGCACCGGGTCGACAGTCTTTACAAGTAGAGATTGCATCCGGGCCCGGTACCCTTTTCGACATCCACCGGGTCCGGCCCGGCCGGGCCCGGTTTGCAATCTCTAGTGGACACAGTTTAAATTGTAATTTTTAGTGATGCTGAAATATACATTTTGAAAAGATTACAGAAATGAAACTTTTTACTGTATTATGTACAAGCATTCTGGACATCAAACTAAGTAATTCTACAATAAAAATATAGCGTGGAAACAACTTTATTTCTATGATGATACATCACGGTTTCAATACGAATAAATGTAACATACTTATGATGATAGATGCGTTAAATAGTACAGGGGTCATAGAGACAATTAATACTTGTGAAAAAGTTGGAACGTTGATCTCCAATATCTCCATAACTAGAAGGTACGGTCCAAGACAAAAAGATATTGCAATGACAGGGAGATAAGTGGATTTCGGCTTAATAAAGGGTCTTTACAACCATTATGATACTACTAACAATGATATGCTACATTTAACTTGAGATTTAAAGTAAAATAGATATTATTAAGACTGTAACTTACCCTAATGCCTCTTTATTCTGATATTTCTTTATATATCTAGTCCAAATCCACAGGAGTTTTAATTTAAAGGAAGGCTTAGCTCCAGCTGCCACCAACTCATCAGCCAGACCCAGTATTATGAAGTTATATGCATGCCATTTGTACCATTCTCCGCTCACTGGAAAAATAAAATTTTTATTTTTAAAATAATTTGTATAATTATGTTTTCATGATTTTGTATTGGACAGGAGCAAAGAGACAGTAGAGAATGGTGAAAGTGTTAAAAGGCACTTATACCCCTAAAACTATCTTTTGGCAGTTTTAAATTCTAAACTGATTAATCATTTTAATAGATTAAATCTTCTTCTTAGCATGTTGATGGCAATTTAAACTGAGACAGCCCAATATTTGGCGACAAGTATTAATAATAGTAATTTAGTCAACTTCCAAGATTCAATAGTGTAAGTAAGTATAGACTATGCTACAGTTGCAGAGGTTGTTATATTATTCTGTTAGAGGAGAGTTTTATTGTGGAGTACCCCTTGATAAACAATAGCATTGAGCAAGATATGATATTGCACAATATATTATTACACACACTCAAACTAACCACAGCACGCACCACAAACATACACACACATACTCCTTTTGTTTGTCTTATCTTTTTTTTTTGTTTTGTTTTTTGGTTGTAAATACCATAAATAATTTAGTTTTTATTATTTTACTTTTGTTTAGATTTTTTTTTCAAAATAAATTATCTAAAGAACTACCTAGCTGGTCCGGAGGAAGGTGATGGCATTCGTGATACAGGGTAATCCTAGTACGAATGCCAAAGCACTCCTTTGACACTTAAGTGCACATTGTATTCTACCAAACTAATATTTAAGGAGATTTACTGTACCCATTTTACTAGCAATAAAGATTTTTATATTTATATTTATTATATTAACTGTATGATCTGACTACTACTACGTAAAATAGTGATATTTAGCTGCATCCGGTTAGACTGGAAGCTAAACCCAACATAGTTAAGAAAAGTTTAGGCCGGTTATGTTGATGATCTAACTGCTACATTTTAAACTGTCTGGTAACTGCAGTGTACCATAAAATAGGTCCTGTATGGCACTCTTTGCCTCTCTCACAATAGTTTGTACTTTTTGCCAGTGTCAAAAGACTGGCAAAAAAGTACAAACTATTGTTTGGCATCAACAAAAGTGCTTGGAGATGAGTGAAACCAACGAAAATTCACAAATAAGTAAACTAACTTACTCTGAATCTTACTGTCGTGAATTTTAACGATTTTTCTCCTCGTTGCTAAAGCAAAAGTGCCGTCTCCCAAAGTTTTTTGTTCCAACACTGTTTCTCGCGCGTTCGTGTTTTGAGTGTTACATTCTACACAGTAATAATACCCATCTAACAATTTTAATTCGGTGCCCCCGCACTCTACACAGGGATCGGCAGAATGCATTTTAAAAGCTTATAAGATTTAACTAGAGAATGACCATTAAAAATAATATATCAACATGAGTCACATTAAATCACATATTCACATGTGATTATTTTGAGTCCCGCCATTAAAAATGTTAAAATGTCAATGTCAATATTTCAATGTTGCTGCTTCCAAAATTTAAATCTCACGAGTGATATTCTCAGAATCCTGACATTGAGAAGTTTGATAATTTATTTAATAAAAATACTGATTCATATGTACAAGAAAATAAATATCATAAATAATCTTATAGGTTTTGTATATTGATAAACGCGGTTAATTTAATGTATAATTATATTTTTTTGTTAAAGGTATGCATGCTTAAATTGACGTGTAAATTATTACCATAACAAAAGAAAATCTACTAAACAAGAAGTATACGCAAAAAAAAATATACTCCCAAAAACCGCAAGCTCAAAACATCTTTGGCCTTTTGTTTATTAAACTCGCTGTTTTCAATGTCATGGTCAAAAATTGGACCAGACCTCTGGGAGAAGAACGAAGATGTTTTTATTTGAAAGATACTGACTGTATTATCTTCCAAACAAAAATAGAAAATCTTGTGGTTTTGTGGGAATAAAAAAACAACAATACCCCGTTTTTTTAAAGTACTTTATTTATTTTAGGCATAAGCCGTTGATAAATAAAACCTCAAAGTCGGCCTGTTAATCGATTGAGTGAATTTTGACTTTTCCAGAAACGTCGAAACATTGTGTTATTCTCTCTTTTTATTATCTACTCTAACTTTAAACATTTTGTTCTACTAAAAACAGACACACAAAGATAGACAGGCACTTTTGAAGTGTCTAAGAGTAAGTCAGTTAATCAGAAAGTTAAAACTGGGTTACAAAGGGAACCACTGACTGTGCAAAGTGCCAGTTTGCTTGGACCAAAGCTATGGGCTGGCCATTGATGAGATTCCCAGGTTTTTCTGTAAATTTTATACATAATATGTCATTTGAGAAAAAAAAAATCATTTTATTATAATACAAAAAAAAACATAACATTTCTTTACAGTCAAAAGTAGGTTAAAAAAATACCATGGTAGCTTTTTCAAACAACGGTATGGCAACTGGAAAATAGAAGCACTGTAAAAGTGGTAATTTTCGTAGCGTATTGCTGTCCGTCATCAATAACTCGCGTAATTCGGGCGTGTGCTCCTTTCACGCATTTATTGAAATAAACTAACAGTTTTACACCACCGCCGACGTACACGAGCGTTCGCGCCGCTGTTTGCCGCTCAAAGACTGTCATGCTATCGTCCTTTCCACCACACCCCTGGGTATAGTGAATCGTATTCGTGAACTGTTGCGTGTTTATTGCCGACGGCAGCGTCTGAGGCTGTTGTACGGGTTGGATTACGTTAATCTGTGTCTGGTGTAGTGTTATGTGTATAAGTTGTAGGGTTGCATAGTTGTGTTGTTGAGCGCGGGACACACATTGATGGGCTGTGTCGAGCGCGTCTGGCAGGCGGCTGAGGAGCCGCAGCGGCGGGTTCTTGTTTCGTGGAGGGTCTACGATAAAATCAGCCACACTGGAACTGATGGAATTAGAGAATATCGTCGCGAACACTGTTTATTTGAAAGCCAGAGAGGGTAGGTACCACCTGATACTTATTTAATACCATTTGTTTTCAGAATCTTAGCTTAGTTTCATGGTAAAAAACGCTAAAACGAAGATCATTCGTTTTTTCATGTTATTTTGCTCTTTACCGTAATATTCGTCTAGTATTCTCACTTTAAAACTATAAAATAAACTTGAACTACAGTTGAAATTTCAAAAGTAAACTTGTTTCAATTATATAAGAAAAGTTGTGTTTTTATCACACTTCATAGTTTTTTTCTAGTTTCTCTAAGTTCAATAATTTGACTAGTTTTTATGGTATAAACTCTAAAAATCAAGATGGCCAGGAATCAGTTTCTTATCAACATTATTGTAATAAGATATTAATCAAATTTAATATTTCTAAGTAATCCATTAAGAATGCAATTAAGCGAAACAGCATATTCACTGATAAAAACTTCCCATAATTTCTCCTGATTAAAAAACTGCTTATTCAAATTTGTACCTTATCTGCAAAACAATAAAGTTAATTATTATGGAAATGCAAATGCAGGAGTAACCGCATAAGTATTGATCATTTGAAATTATAATAGAAATCAGTCTGACGTTACGAGAATAATGTCAGTTTCGTTAAGACTAGGCAACGCCTAAGCTGTTAATATTTCTATCCCTCAGCTCTACAACTAAAAATGAATTAAAACAATGCAATAATATTTTTGTATTTTGGTGTTGCAAGAAGTGAAAATAGGTAATATTCGTCGGTAACTTAGTTGCTAAGGATTCAACATTCAAAACATTTGTGTTCAAGGTATATTTATACTTCGTTATTATTTATTGTTTAACGATTACTCCATGATTGCTGCAATTGAGGAAATTGGATGTACTCTGTTATTAGTTGCGCTCGTTATTAGGATTGGTGGAACGTGTTGATAGTGATTTGTTTGAACTTGACGAATAAGGAAATTCCATCTTTTCTTGTTTATTTTTTTTTACCATCAAGGTGTAAATTTTAGTTAAAATTTAGTTAATTCTGAATATAAATTAATTTTATAAATAATGTAATGCTCATTTCAAACATACATAATAAAAAAACAAAAGCTTTTTCGTCTGTCTATGCAACCGTGTTTTTCTTCTAAACATTATGATGCAGCTATTAACAATATTTAGACATTTTTTTTCCAGAAGATGTATATATCTATAATATATACATAAAAAAGATTTCTCATCGTTTTGTTAAGTTATTAAAAACCGTGTGAAGCAGCGGCAGACCACTAGTGATTAATAAACTTAAGTCACAACAGAAATCATCGTAAAATATCTTGACTTAAATATGCATAAGACCAGTCCTAGAAACCTGTACTGTATAATTAGCAGATGCGAACATAAACATAAAATTATCTACATATATCTGTACATAAAATATATATTTACAAATACAACTATGTATGTATGTATATTGCCATGTTATACGTGCCCAAGAACATTCAATTTACGGGAGTGTTTGAAATGTTTCTACTCCTGTTTAGAAAAAAAAATACTACTAATTGATTGAGCATTTGAGTTAAGCAGGTAAGCTTAATCAAATTTAGATTTGATTAGACAAAAAACTTTAATAATAATAAGTTATAAAATTCTGATCCCACCATAGAACATTCTGGACCGGGAATGCCCAATGGTGTTAAATTTACTAAATTGATGGATGCTACTGAGTGCACCAAACTCATGGCTTCTGGGCCAACACAATTAGATTACCATCGACATGCTAAGAAGAAATATTAAAAGTGACACTAACCAAAACAAATGAAAACCAACTGCAATCATCAATTCCTTTTCAAAGCATAATGATAAAGGCAATATTCCTTCCTCTAACCATGAAACATGACTTTGATAATGCACTTTTAATTGGCATAGTAGGTAAAATTAAAATGCAATAATCAAGGTTACAAATTAAGGAATGTAACATACGCAGATGAAACAGGAAAAAATGTTCCCTACGTAATTTATTAGATTTACTGATTTGCTAATTTAATAATTACCATTATGTAACATTAGTTCATAATCAGCGTATTGGTACTAATGTACATAATCAGCGTATAATGTTCCCACTACTGGGACAAAGGCCTCTTCTCTATGAGAGGGAGTGGGCTGTAATTCACCACTCGGGCCAAGTTTCGGTTCCATTGTTTGATTTGCAAATGATCCGTCAAGTTTCTTACTGATACAAATGCTTAATGTTATGTTGAGTAATGATTAACAATAACATATTTTAACGCATGATGATTTTATTTTGCTTAATCATCTTGGAAGAAACAGATGTAAAATAACCTTGTTATATTCAGAAAACAGGTATGTAAAGCAGGTTTTCATACATAAAATCAACGACATTATACGCAGGTATCAATGGACCTATAATTACCTGCCACCTAACTTATCCTTGAATAAGCGTCTAAAATGTTTAATAACTAAACAATCATCCTGTTTTAAAACAACCTATATAATTAGCAAAGCCTTCCATATAGCTTGTATTATGTTATGTTAAGTTTACCTACATTTTGGTTCAGTAGATATTTTTATTCATGAAATATCATGTAACTATAGTTTCAAAATGTCATAAGATGACATGCTGATTTGGAGTAGGCTCTTACTATACTGCATTAGAAGTACTAATCATCAGCCCATCATCTGCCTAGCCTTTTCCAGTCTATGCCAATGCAGCTGAATATTACTATTTTACATGGAGCAACTGCCTATTTGACCTCCACAACCCAGCTAGTACTGGGTCATCCAACACCACTTGGTAAGATTGGTTGTCAGACATACAGGCCAATGATTACCTGTATTGATTGTCAAAGATCTACAAATGACAGCCGGGATCAACGGCTTAACGTGCTTTGCGTGGCACGAAGGAAACCGGTATGTAGTGGATGGTCACCCATCCGCGGACCGATCTTGGCAAGCGCGGCTTAACCTTGAAGATCGACCTGCGGCTGTTATTCAAACTCAAGTCTGCATTCAACATACTGCGAGTTTACCAACAAAAATTTTCAAAACCACTTCTATTGATTGTCACTTGTTTGGTTTTTTGGTAGGGACAGCACAAAGTACAAAGGGATAACCCTCTCTGGAAGAAGATAGAACATCTAAGGAACCCAAAGGCGCCTTGAATTTCACGAACAGACGCTCACACTTCTTTGTTGGACGACACGTTTTCACGACTATTCATGGGGTTCATTACTGTCGCGGCCTGTTCTTGTCAAAGGTTAAGAGCAAAGAAATGTGATCGCTATTCACAGCGCTCGTAAGGCCATTGAGAACTTCTTCAATTCTTCCCGTGACTTCGTGATCTAGAAGCGTGTCCCAAAAGTCCGTTCTCGTGCACCCTTGGCGATCAAAAACAACTAACGCTGCAAATGCTGCAATAAACGGGGCCTACTGTGCCCAAACAATGTAGCCTAGATGTACCGTCAATGTGAAAAGATGAAGGACTGCAAGATGACGAAACGGGTATGTGATAATGAATGGGAATTGAAACCTATCTATTGCGGAAGGGAAAACAATTTGGCAGGCCCACAATTTGGGGGTGGGCTTAGACCCTTCCAACTTTGAACAACAGCCCTATTGAACATTGAAATAACGGTACAAAGGTTACGAGCTCCTCATTTGCAATCTAATTTAATATAACAATCGGCAATTTGGACTATTTTGCGATTGTCCAGAGATACACGATCTAGAAGCTTACAAAAGCAAATGGGAGTCTGTTCAAAAGGTCATAAAGACAAAATGTATTGATGTGACATCAAAATTGAAATGTTTAATTGTTTGACATAGGACACGCCAATTAGACGCCACTTAGCGGGATTCTCAACCACTCACATCCAGTAGCTACCAGCTACCCTGCGGAGATCCCACCCGCCGGAGACCTGAGGCGCTCCCCCCACCTTACGTTTACTGGTTCGTGGTCTTCCACACAAGAACACGACTACCCCAACGGTCATCGGTTCTACGACTAATATGGCCGACACATTGCCACACTGGTTTTCATAGTAATATGTTTATGAGAGTCTTCCTAGGATAGAAAAACCCAGGTCAAAATTGCAACAGCTTCAAAAAGTAAAACCAGAGCTAAAAACAGGCATCCATCTCATTAGCTCCAGGCGCATAAAGTTAGTAAATAAAACGATGCCCTTGAAATCTATGCACCAGATCCGAATTTTAGAGTGGGCCGGTTGCGTAGGAGTGGCCGTGAATCTGAATGTAATCGTATATTGCTTGTAGCTACACAGATACGATACGGTGTAGTGACCCCCCCGGGGCTTAGATGTTACGATAATCTAGATTGAGTGTCAGTGAATGGATTGGCGATGTATTTTCGGTGGTAATTGGTTGGTAGCTCCCCTTTTCTGGGGCTTGGAATTGCGTGAAGGGTGTTCAATTAATCGAGTCTGTGTTTGTCTTCCGTTAAATCTAAAATCTTCTAGATTGTGTTGGTAGTGTGTATCTCTTGGTTGGTATAATTATAATCGAATTAGGTATTAATACTCGAGCACACGTAATGATAATTTTAAAGGAATAAGAGGTTATAGTCCTACAGTGGCGAAGGTTCCATACAACTCGATTCCTACCGGCTTCCCTTTGAAAAATGGTACAGTCAGTATTCTATAGACAAATAATTTAATCACATTAAAGATATGTACTCCGGCTTACCTCTTACAAAAATTGACTCTTCGCTAATGTAGTTAAATGGCGAAGACTAGCATGAGAAGTTTTGGCTCAAACTTTCTCGTTGCACTTTTAACTTGAACTCACTCTTTAGTTCGAACTGAAAACGAATTACCATTATCGACGTCGATAATTTGGTTTAGGCGCAAAAGGCCTAATTCTCAAAATGGCAACAGAGTCGCAAAAGGACTAGTTCTCAAAATGGCAAATTCTCTAAAAGCCTTATTCTCTGAATGGCCAATTCTCTAAAAGCCTAAATCTCAGAATAGCCAATTCTCTAAATGGCTAATTCTCAGAATGGCCAATTCTCCAAAAGCCTAATTCTCTGAATGGCTAATTCTCTACTGAGACAACTAAATGCATCAGGAATATTTTGCATGTATATGAAATCATTATTTATTATCATAGTTTTAATATATATTTATTATTTATTTCTATTTAAAAATAGATTATCTTTTTACTAATATTCACACACTACGCCAAAAAATAGTACTAGTGAGAACAGAAACCCCATGGTATATAAATGTTGACATTAGTGTCATTTCAGTTTAATAAAACATCAAACTAAATTCAAGTTATATTTATCACTTTCGTTCGATCCTTTAATTTAAAGCTTTCAAAATGATTTTGATAAGTCTTACATTATTTTATTTTTGAAAATAAACAAAAGTGACACGTAAAACTTAAAACAGGCTTTATTTTATCGGAACCAACAAACTAAGCATTTATTTCAAAAAATGAAATCTTTTATTTTTAAGAATACATGTACATAATAAATGCGCCATTTTGATAATTAGCCATTTAGAGAATTGGCCAATCTGAGAATAAGCCATTTAGAGAATTGGCCATTCTGAGAATTAGGCTTTTAGAGAATTGGCCATTCAGAGAATTAGGCTTTTAGAGAATTTGCCATTTTGAGAACTAGTCCTTTTGCGACTCTGTTGCCATTTTGAGAATTAGCCCTTTTGCGCCTAAACCGATAATTTGTTCACTCCCTTAGCCTGAACGAAACTTCCAGTATATAGAAGTCTACAATCCATATTGTGAGTACGTTTCCGTAAGGTTAATGGTAATAGGCTTGTCCCCTATTACATGGGACTTAAAAAAAACATAACTGGCAAAATATGGGTGTATTATTACTTACACCTCTGACTAACCCTTTGAGGATTACTGGCGTGATAGTATGTCGTGTTTATGATTCCGCAACCGTTTGTCCTTTATGCAATTACTGATATCTGACATATTCACCAACACAGCATTGATAAAACTATCAATTCAATTCACAGCTCCGGATATTCCCCGATCGGATCCCCTGTAAACGTGAATAGTCCAATATTTTCCTTCCATTAGATTTCCTGCCTTGGACGGGCCGGGGAAATAGAGGGGCAGCCGGAACACGGAAAATTGCTTTCCAATTTCACTTGATAGTAATTTAAAGTTTATGTCGTAAAAGGATTCAAACAGCAAATTGCAAACAAACATAACTCGACGTCGATATTTTTTTCACTCCCTTAATCCGAAGGAGAATTCCAGTATTTAGATGTGTACAATCCATGTTTCCGTAAGGTTGATGGCAGTAGGGTCGCCCCCTAACATGGGACTTAAAAAAAACATAACTGGTTAAATGTGGGTGTACTATAGCTGCACCACTGCCTAACCCTTCAGGGATTACAGCCGTGATGTCATGTTTGGAATTACAGAATCGGAATGCCTAAGTTTACGATTGGATATGCTCTTTGAGTGACTCTTTAGGTCATTAGCACATACCATTACTTAAACGTAATAGGTCCAATGCAATGTTGACTCCTCATATCCAAACAGCGTTAAAATGACGTAAGAAATAAACTTCACACAAATATTATCCCAATACAAAGTCGACCTTGACATCCATAATCCACTAATATTATATGTAAGTAAAAAAAGTGAAAGGATGTTGGTTTCTAACTCGCACACCGTCACGGTCTCAGGGTAGAGTAGATTTTGATGCGAGAGAAAAGTTGGGCATTTATTTATTTATTTACCTACCTACTTTTGTTGCCCGCGACCTTCGTACGCGTGAAATTACTGTAAAAAAATATTTCTTCCCCTTTTGAATCGAATTTTGTTACCAATTTTAAGGGTTTTTTTTTTTTGCACGGATCTCTAATTCTTATTCTAAAATAAAAGTAGCTTTAGTTACTCTTTATGACATCAGCTATCTGCCAGTAAAAGTCCCGTCAAAATCGGTCCAGCAGTTTCGGAGATTAGCCGGAACAAACAGACTGATATCAGACAAACCGACAGCATAAGCCAGTAATAATAAATTAAGTTAAGTAATCCTTCAACTCAGTCTTCTCACAGAACCACAAACATTCTTACATAATCGTCTTCCATTCATCAGCAAACAAATCCAATCCAGGATTGGTCTCCACGAGCGCGTTGGGCATCTCTTTGTTGTATGCTGGTCAAAGTGGCCAGTCAGTGGTAATTAGTCTAATCGATTCGGAAAAATAACAAGTCTTTGAAATGTCTCTTCTAAAAATAAATCGCTGAAATGTCACTTCTAATCGTTGGAATATGGATTTTCCAAAGCGAATACTTGGGTTATTCTCCAGCTTTTCGCCAGATCGGTCTTTAATCAATCAGTTATCTTTCTCCCTCATCATTCTACCAAAAGTCTACTGCTGGACAAAACCTCTTCCAAGCCTTATGCCTAATGGATGTAAAAAGACCCCTCATAAAGTCGAAAGGCACCTGTGTCTCCCCGTCGATTCCATTGCGATCATTTTTTTGTTGTGGAAAATTTGGACCATACCTTAACCTTCTATTTACGGAGATATTGGAGGTCAAAGTTCCAACTTTTTCACAAGTTTCTAATGCTATAAGGCTATAACTGTACTTACTTTAAATACCTCCGTGATTCCTGTACTATTCAATGCATCCATCAGCACAATGTTTTGAGTGCGTTACCTGGAGTCCTACCGGAGGAGCTCGTGGCTAAATAATAACAGCCGCTCAGGTCGATCTTTAGGTTAAGCCGTGCTTGCCTAGGTTGGTCTGTGGATGGGTGACCACCCATTACATACCGAGTTTCCTCCGTGCCTCGGAAAGCACGTTAAGCCGTTGGTCCCGGGTGTCATTTGTAGATCCTTGACAGTCGTTAGGTAGTCAGTGGCCCAAAAGTCTGACAACCAGTCTTACCAAGGGGTATCGTATTACCCAGTACTAACTGGGTTGTGGAGGTCTGACAGGCAGTCGCTCCACGTAAAATACTGGTATTCAGCTGCATCCGGTTAAGACTGGAAGCCGACCCCAATATAGTTGGGAAAAGGCTAGGCAGATGATGACCTGGAGTCCTACCGTAAACCGTGATATTTCACCAGAAAAAAAAGTCTCCCCAGCAATATTTTTTTGTGTAGAGTTACTTATTTTGATGTACAGAATATTTGATGAAGAGTCTGTTTACACTTTGTATGTGACCCATACCTTCAAATCAAACACCATCAAGCTTCGTCTACTCAATCTTCAAAGTAAAGCCTGTTTAGTCTCTCTAGCTGTACTTAATACAGCATGATTCTAATTACATTGTACGCCTAATTGCGTGCGAACACAGCGGATAATCACGAAGTATTAGGTTTCCGGCAATGTGTCGGCTGATAGCCAGTATCCGGCTGCTATCTGTTGGTACATGCAAATAATGTGATGTTCTCCAATACGTGGTGGTTGCTAGTGACGTAAATAGATTGTTACAATGTGTTGGGGCGTTACTGATATGACTGCAGGCAGGGAAATTAATTGTTAGGCAAACTGACATATTACGTCAATATGCCAGATTATACAACTGTGGGAATGTGATTTTAATATGCAGACTATTTACGTTGAAGGTCGATTTTCTTAGCAATAATTTTCCTGAGTTCTACTTGCTCATCTGAACTCCATTAAGAAAAAAGACATTGCCCTCCTCCAGTCGGGTAAAAACTAGCTTATGCCCGTCTTCCCCCCACGTGGAGTTCGGTAACTGTCCCACAGGATCTTACTACCGTGTTAAAAAGTATCCTGTGTGTTAATCCAGGTTATAAACTATCTCTGTGCCAGTTTCATCCAATTCCGATCAGTAGTTTTTGCATGAAAGCTTAACAATCATCCATCAATCCATCCTCACAATCTTTCGCATTTAGAACAGTCGTAAGATACTTCTCCATTCTTAATACTGCCGATAGTGCCGATACAACTGAGAGTTGAGTTGACATAAGCCCTCTGGGTCCTAGCCCTTGACAAAACAGGCTGTTCCCATCAGGTATCAAACTGTCTTTCAGCCAAATATGAACTGTACTTAAGGTGGAAGTGGTAGGGTAGCCCGCGAAATTCAAATTGTCTTTGTTTTTTTAAATTTGCAGGTCAGTGTCAGGTTGTATGTTGATACAAATATGATTCGCGACCGTAACAAATATGGCTTTACATGGTTATAATCATTAAAATCATCAATACAACCCTCAAAGTCCATATAATCCCATTGAATGACAATTTCATGAATAACTAATAAAGAATTTCGGGGGCTACCCTGGTGCTTTCACCTTAAACAGAAACGACAAAATGAGAGTATTAAGAAATTCGCATTGACAAGAACGGCCTTAATCATCGTTACTAAGATCATCGACCGATACCCTCCGATACCTCTCACCCTTAAAGAACAAAGGGCCCTCCATTATCTATTTTCAAAGGGTAGTGCTTTGTAGAACACAAACTACCTACCCTGTGTATATTATCCTTAGCTCCTAAACCAACAGACTTACAAAGAGCAGAGGAGCAGTAAGCCGTGGATCCTACGCAAACAAACAAGAACTTACTAGTTACTATTAACACTATTCTCCCCTTTATTAGGGGAAGTATTTTTCTTAATAAAGAAGCATTACTTCCTGGGGCATGTTTGATCAGCATTTTGTTTCTGGTTACGTGCCAAAGTCTTTCCTTATTCATTCTGTTTTTGATGTTCCCCAATGAATGTTTTGGAGAAATTAAGGGATACTTATTTCTGTTATAACACGCTTACAGATTCGAGCCATTTCTTGTTATTATTTCGGATATACTTCTTTGACAGATTTCTGCATTCCCTTTCTAGAAGATTAAGCAGCCTGCAGCACCCTGCAAATTGCAATAGAAGAAAATGAGGTAGACAACATGAGGTCGCTTGTAACAACAATGTATTTCGTATTCATCTTTTCCCGAACATTTTTCTTTTGGCGAAGCCTTTGCTCTATTATATGAAAGACTAGTTGTTGCCGTCGACCCTCGTTCGCGTGAAATTATTATAAAAAAAATATTACTTCTCTTTTTTAATCGGATTTTGTTTGGGTTTTAATTTTTTTGCATGGAACCCTTACTATTTTACTAAAATAAAAGTAGCATATATTCGACCTTTCCTCGAGCTATCTGCCAATAACAGTCCTATCAAAATCGGTCGAGTCGTTTCGGAGATTAGCCAGAACAGACAGACAATTTTTTTTTTAAATGTGTTTTTGTTATGCATTCAGTAAAAAGCTGTTATTTTGACATTGCAAACAGACACTTCAATTTTATTTGTTTGTATAGATGGAATGATCATTTCCCAGATAGGTTTCATTACTTAAAGTGCACTTAGATACTGATTCAAAATCCCGATGTAATTCTATGAGTAGTGCATAAAAACAGATTGGTATGAATGCTTATGGAGTGAATATGTTGTGTTATGCTTATGTGTTATCGAGTTAGTAACTGGATTTACCGGATAACCAAATGTCATGTCGAAGGTCGAATTTGAACTATCAATCTCTATAATGTGGTTATGGTAAAAAATATGTTTTTGTAGTTGCAGGTTTAGTTTATCCTTTATTCTTAAATATTTCCGTAGTAAATATACTTGTTCTTTCGTTTATGTATTGTTTTTTGCTAAGAGAGTTGTATCTTCACAAGAGTACTGTACATAGGTTCTTCCTTGCCTTATGGTATAGCCGACTATAGCCGTTTTTCCGAAGGACGAGTGAAGGACGGGACTTGGTAAAGTAGCTCTAATAATCAACGCATTTGTGAATAAGAAATTCCTATAAAAGTCCCCAAAACGTTACACAAATAGCTAACTAGAGATCTCACTAAAATATTCCGCTTGGCTACGCACGCTAGAAAAATATTCTTCCAAAAACTTCTAAGTGAAGTCAAGTTCAAAAGAATCCTACTTTAGGGCTCTAGTAGGGCCAAGTATAACAAGAATCCATTCTAATATTTTGAACTAGCTTCTGCCCGTGTCTAAAAAATCATCGTGTGTCACTTGGCAAAAGTGTAGTTTTCCATCTTTGGCAGAATATTTAAAATCGGATGAATGGTTTCGGAGATAACCTCCTACATCCAAGGGGCCTAAAATGGCCGCTTAAGCAGAATCATAATTTGATAATAATATGAATTACGTTAACATTCGAAAAATAGTCCTAAATGACAATTCACAATATTAACTGCGTCTGTGAGCATTTTAAGAATTTTTACGTGATTACTTTGCCTTGTCAGTCTGTCTCTACCTTGACAGCAGATCGTATTAATTCTCGAGGATCATGATCTGGTTTAGGAAGTAGGATATATTTTATCCCAGTAGTAAGTTCCCTTTGGATAAGTTCCGACATCAATCCGGGCGAAGACGCGGTCAAAAGGCAGTCATACATTGGTACATCGAATTTCGAGTAGTCCCTTTCCCCAAAGGGTTGTCCAAACGTCTCTAGTTGCCGTAGTTAATTCACTGATGAAGGTAAGGTGCCATGTAATTGGAGAAGAGTCCTGTTGAGCACTTTCTCCTCATTATAGGGTGAATTCAGGCAAGTAATTGGACTACTCCTGAGGAGTTCTGGAACGTATTAGACACCTATTCACTGAAGTAATTTTGGCGTCAGTTAGGCGGTGCCAATTTGTAGGACTATGGCCGAAAAATATTTCGGTGCTATGATAGGTATGACTGAAGTCTGGCAGCCAGTCTTACCAAGGTGTAACCTATTACTCAGTTATTGGGTTGTGGAGATGACAGATGGTAATCGCTCCATGTAAAATACGGGTATTCAGCTGAATCCGCTTAGACTGGAAGCCGATCCCAACATAATTGGGAAAAGGCTAGGCAGATGATAATGATTCGCATAACCAAAAACCAAAACCCTTTTGATAAGGTTCCAAGAATGTCCAGGATATAGTTTTGCCTGACTGTGACTTGGAAAACCCCATAACAGGACAAAGTTTGATAAAAAAGAGATTAATTATGTGTGCAGTCGGCAATAAACAGATTTGGCATCGTTTTTCCGCTGAAATTATATACCAGATAAAGAATAATGAGTTCATTATTTGTAATCCAATTTAGCTTGTTCATAAATATACTATTTTCCCCGTTTTTGCAACATTTTTCATTGATGCTCTGCTCCTATTGATGGTAGCGTGATGTTATATAGCCTTACTCGTTCCTGTTGTATAGCTTATAAATACACTATCCAACACTAAAAGATTTTCAATTTGAACCAGTAGTGTCTGAGATTAGCGCGTTCAACCAAAGAAACTCAGCTTTATTACATTAGTATAGATAACCAAAACTAGTACGTTTATAACAACGTTGTTTTATTACATCTTGTACTATAGTGTGTTTTTTAATCTCGGAGACTAAATTGACAAGTACAAATGGCAAACTGACATAGATTTCAATAGCATTTAAGTCAGTTTTGACATTTTCACTTGTCAATTTAGTCTCCGAAATTAAAAAACAGACTATAGATTATGATCCTTCATCCTTTACACACATATAGACTCACAACGAAGAAAATACATAATGAATGTTAGACACATTGTATTGGTAAGGAATAGAAGGAATCAAGCCTTCGAGGCACGACTCCGCGACCCTTGGCGTTGAAAGTCTTAAACGGCTTAAGTAAATACTCACGTGGCTTGTGGCTCAGTCCCTGCGCTACCCGCAAATTATGTTAACTGGGGAGTGAGTTTGATCCTCCTGGAAGGCTAAATAAAGTGTTTTTTTTTGTTTTGTTTGATGATATGTAGTAAATGAATCAATGGGACTTCAAGGCTGGAAGAGAATGCGACCACTAGACCAACGAGGCAGTTCTAAAGAAAAGTAGAAGTATGTGTCTTGTTTCGGTTTTCCAATTGTTGCTTCAGTATGAAACCTATTTTACAAGCTTTTATTTGTCACTAAAGAGATTCGCCCTTCGGACATCTGAATTTTTAAAGAAAACACGCCTAGGACAGCACATTGAAAACGCGTCGGCACGCGTCGACGTACAGTGTTTAAATCTGCGGCCCCGTGCTACGCGACGGAGCGCGTTGCAGTGGGCGAATCGCCTAACCCAGCCCCTACACGTGCCGCAGTTACCAGTAAAGACTAGGTACTAACATGCCTGTTATTTCCCAGGGGCCCTTAAGTTTTCCTAGAATTTCATTAAGAACAACCTCGTGTCCTACTCGTTTGAGCTGTATGAACGAAATATGGACGTAGTAAATTACATTTTATGGCTACCCTCGTAAAACTAAGATTAAAAGGGATATTAGCGATTAAATGGGAGCTTTTATTTTGCATAGACTGAGTTAATGAATGTTTTTAATTTAGTTTCTACATTTTTACCTTTTTTTGGACTGTGCGAAGTTCGTTCACATACGTGAAACATGCTTTGATGTTTTTTTCTGCTATGGCTGTGTTATCGCAGAATGTGGCGGTTGTTTTGAACCGGTTTATTGTTTTGACTTCTAAAAGATTTCGTCATATATTATTCTGTTTTATCATGTTCCAATTCTGTCCCTAAAAAGCTGTTAAATTAGGTCGACAGCTCGGCACGTTGACACAATAGGTACGGCTCACGTTTTACGGATTTATTGGGCTTCTATCCATAACTTTTCGAAGTAACATTCAGTGTATATATCCATACAAATGACGCATAGTTGACAGGGTCTTTATGCCCACGATTGAAATAGGTTACATTTTCTTCCGATCAATGACATGCCGAATTTTTTCTCCTACGCGAATTCTCCCTGACCTCATAAAGATGAATGGATTAAGACGAGAGGGTTTTCTTATTTCCCTTTAATTCCTAGCGCAAACAAACATCTTTCCGTTTCAGAAGACTTCTCAATCGCCAGCGAGTTTTCTGTTACAAGAACCCGAAGAGAAATAAAAATATTTTCGTCAGAAAAAACACGCAAAACCAAATTTGTCTCTCCCAGTTATTTTGGACTTCGTTTGACCTTTACTTGCGCTTAAAAGCGGTTTACTTTGATATTTTTCTCATTATCGGTTTTTCTACTTTTAACACGATGCTTTGGATCAAATGGAAATAGAAAGAAAGTGAATACTTAAACTGGTGTCTGATATGGAAGTATTTTATTTGGAAAACCGTCTCGTTGGTCTAGTTGTCGCAAGCCCGCCTGCTGAGCATGAGGTCCTGTGTTAGATTCCCGGGTCTGGCAAAGTGTTATTGGGTTTTCCCATCAGAAATTTCACAGTAGCAGCCACGGAGTCTGGATTTGTGCCCGGTTGATGGCAATAGGCTCGCCCCCTATTACATGGGACTTAAACATATCTGGCGAAACTAGTGTACTATTAGATACACTTCTGCCTAACCCTTCGAGGATTACAGGCGTGTTGTAATGTTCATTTGGAAATCCCTTGTTTTATTCCCCATCATTCTTCAGCCATCAAGAAAGCAATCGATCACCTCGCCAGCCAAGTTTACCGTCAACTTAAGGACACAGTCAACATTGGCGGCACGTGCGTTGTAAATAACATCGTATATTGTAACCTAATTTCCCCAGAGGTGGTCAGACCGCGGTTGATGTGCGTCACTTGTATTTGACATTTTGCGGGAAAGAAATGGATTGTTTGTGCGCAAGCCACTGAAACAATTTGAGAAAATTACTCGGAGATTAAATTAAACAAAGTGAATGAATATCTTGAAGTGCCAGTAATAATGCCCTAAATAGCGTAGCATAAGCATAATCAGCCTATAATGTTTCCACTGCTGGGACGCAGGCCTCTTCTCTATGAGAGGGAATGGGTTATAATCCACCACGCGGGCCCAGTGCGCGTTGGTAGATGTCACATGTCTTCGAATTTTCGGTTCTAGGACATGCCGGTTTCCTCACGTTTTCTTCCAGCATATTGAGAGCAATGGTGATGAAATAAATTACACAAAGCAATGCAGCCTGTCTGGGTTCGAAGCCACGACTTACTACTCGTAAGTCGGGGCCGCCACCACCGGGGTACCGCTGCTCCGAAATAGACTGACTTATAAAATAAATTAAAAGCTGTTTACTTGAACTGATGATCCATACACACGGTCATTGCACGATGCACAATATGTGGTAAACCAATCGTATAATGCAAAGAAGTTAGACACTTCACAAACACATTGAAAGGTTCTCAAATAAGTTATGATAAACTTGTACAGAGAAACAAGAACTCAATATGCTAAGTGAAGATTTCATGGAATACCAAAGACCAGTATGGAAAATACATGTTTTTAAACGACGTTTAAAAAGCGTGTCTAAGTAAATGCTCGTACAATTTGGTGTCTCTGCCTCCGTATCGTAATTTGTTCCGCTCTTCTAATTATAGCATTTGTGTCACTGTATTTAGCGAGCTGGGTACTTAATGAGGATACTGGCAGATTTATGTTTTAAGAATGAATGATCGTGATCTTCCGAAAAACCGTTTGAACTGATAAGAGCCTGCCTGGACATCCACTTTCGGATTGATTTTTTTCGCTTCATGGTAATTTAATTAAAAAAAAAAAAAAAGTATAATTATTTTGAACCGACCAGTTTATCCAGACGAGTATTTTAATATCAACAAGGCTGATTATCACAAGGTCAATGTCACTTTGCAAAATATTAAAAACAAAGCTCAAGGTCGCATTATGGTTACTTTGTCGCATTAGATTTATTATCTGTAATGGCAGAGGAAACATGTAATGTGAATTTAAAAAAAAAATAGTTTTGTCAACTAAGGATATTCTCGAAGAGTGGATATTGAAATCACTTATTATCACAAACTGCATTTAATTTGGTCTGAGAAGTTTTGAAGCAGGCAGCTTACCTCTGCGTAGCAAACAGATTAGATAAACTAAAAATTCTACCTTCATTCTTAATTATTTCTATTTTTAATTCCGTTATGCCGAGGTCATTGACTAATCTGTCCGAGAACTGAACTTTCGCATTTATTATATCACTCTGAGCTTATAAACCAAACAGATATAACAAATTTTAAGATTTTAGGATTTTGGACTTAGAAGTTTTGAACTCTTGACATAAATTCAATTAGAAAACTTCACCATGTAGGACTTATTTAATCATAAAGTTTTTTTTTTTTCTCGCCTCCTCTGTTCCACTCCTAGGAAAAGGCCTCCGTTCACTCCTTCCATTTCTCGCAAACCCGCGCGTTCTCCTTCCATTCAAAATCCTAGTAATTACTATCTTAATGTTAATTAAATTTATCATTCAGAAGTAGGTCACTCAGATCGTGTAGTTGTAAAGTAATTAAATTCATCTGCGGTTTTTATGAGCTTCAAATGTCAAATGTCTACGATTCCGAATGGCTGCAAGCCCATTCGCTGTTCGAACGAAAAAAGTTTTTATGCGAAGTTAATAACCTTCTTATTCAACGTAGAATGCTGAGCATGGACCTTCTAATAGAGTCACTTAGACATCGCCAAACATTTACCTAATGATTTTTTAATAACCGAAGTAATCAGCGAACCGAATAATGAGACCGAAAATTCTGTAAGTATTTCTTACTTACTTAACTGTCAACATAATGAGATCAAATTAAAACCACAGCCACCCAACTTCTCAGGTCACTTAACAAAGTAATTTCCCTCAGCTTAATTGAAAAATATACGCAGCATACTTTCTTGGATGATGAATTATGTTTAAGGACCACGACACACAAGTAAAACCACTTAGCAAGCCGTTACTAAGTGCGACTTAGCCAAGTTACCCATTTGCTGATTGATAGCCGGCCGCGCCCCGTGCGGTAATGTGGCCGAGGCTTTATCGAGAGTGAGTACACTGCAGATTTTATGAAAGGTCCCGACATAAGAGAAGTATACCTTCTCACGGTAATGATTGCCATAAACCAACCTATTATTGATGAAAACGTCCTTTACTCTGCCGATTATCATGAAATATTTACAGATAATTATACAGGGTGTAAACGGACCCTTCTCGAAGCCGTCAACCAAGCATTCTGTACATCAAACTAAGTAACTTTACGCAAAAATTATTGCTGGGAAACGACTTTTTTTTTTTGGGTGAAAAATTAGGTTTTACGGTAAAACTTAATGTTACGCAATCAAAACTTAGTGCTGATGGAAGCTTTGAATAGTAAACGGGTAATGGAGTTAATTAAAGTAAAGTTAAAACCTTAAAAAGTGGTTTTAAAAAAAGAACTTGTGAAAAAGTTGGAACGGAAAGGTATGGTTTAGAACAAAAATTAATCTCAATGACGGGGAGAACAAGTGCCTTTCGTTTTTGTTAAGGGTCTTTTTACACCCTTTATGAAAGCTTCTGCTGCATGCTGCGTCATTGCATCATGATTGTCTTCTTCTTTCATACATCTCCATCCAAAGTCATCAGCAGTACTCACGTCCTTTCAAGCGATATCATTTTGCATACAACGTTTCTTTGGTTTGCATATATTCTTATACCCATCCACAGTAACCGAAACACGCATCAATCGACCAATCGCTGGCCTATTTAAATTCATCAATGTGTGTACTACCTTATCATTACTTAATTGTCATTAAAATGAATGTATCAGTGTCGCATTACTCATGCTTGAGTTCTGTCGGCTGATTTATTACTATACTCTGATAATTTTGCCTTAATTGAGGTCTTATTTAGTTGAGCCGGCCATGTGTAGCCCCATCTTAGGGGTATCTAGTGGTCTTGATTGACAGTGAAGGCTTTTACTTATGTATTTGGAATAAAAATTGTAAACTGAAAAAAATATGTATTTAGTTGTGGGAGTGCTAGCTTGAGCTGTCAAAGTTGATATACAGAAAGGAATAAATTAGTTTTTTAAGTTGGATTAAATACGGCATCAAGGTAGAATAGCGTGTTTAGTACCTACGTGAAAGATATTCTCCTTTCTTCATTGGTTATTTTGTTTGGAAAATATGCACTATTATACAACACATTGTTTCACCCATAGTTTAGAAATCTGTACCTGTAACTGTAAGGTTTTATTTATTTTGTACCTTTTTTACGAGTATATTGTAGCTTGATGATAAGCCGACACTTAATTTTAACATCGATAGTGTATAAGAAGTAGAAAATTCTCGGTTAAATATAATATTTAGCGGTTTTATGGAGTTACTCTGAAATAAAAAAAAAATGTTTTTAATCGACTTTAGAAAATCATCATTGTTACTTTTTGAACACTGCAAATGCAGTTAATACTGAAATATTTCTCCATCAATGAAATATATTCGGGAAAAATGCCGTCAAATCGTTTAGCACTAATGGCCGTAGCCGACGACGTTGAAATAGGCAGCGGTGACGACGTATGTAAATGTTTTCGCGCCATTTTAATGAATTTTCCGGTTGTGTTGTCGATAAGGCTAATGTGAATTGAACGGAATGCTATGCTGGTTGGCATAACGTTCCGATCACACGTTCACGTTATATTTGGCGATTAGAGAGAAAAATCTACGAAAAGAGGTTCTTTGCCAAAGAATCTTGGATACTATCGACATAAAAAAACGACCCAAAAAATAGCAGACTTCGACTATTCCTATGCTAATACAATTAAATACTTTTACGTGACCTCTTTAGGCAAAAGGGTGCGAGGGCTCTCAAGTTTTAGGTCTTATCAAAAAATAGTTGAGGGGCGGACGCACCCTCGGATCGATAGAACATTGTCACAAGTCCTTGGCAAAAATGTCGTACACAGAACATATATCGTATTTATTTTTATTACCCCTTATTGCTATCAGATATGCCAAATATGTGTCTTCCCCACAAAGTTATTTTCCCGATATTATTGTGTAAAAAGAAAGGAGAAAAATATAGCCAAAGTTATGGTTTATTCATGCTGATTTGATAATAAAGTAAAACATAAAAATGTGGAATATATCAGAATACGCACGCGTAAATTCTGAGATAAAGAGAAGTTTCTTTATGATCCTGTCAGCCTAATTTAGCCTGTATAAAGTGGACTGGGCAATGATTTAGTTATTTCTTAATGTTTTTTTATCTGTCTCAAGAGTCGAAGAGTTGAGTAACCTCTTAGATCACAATAACTATAATAGTTACAACGTTTACCGTTTATGGTACCGTTGGTTGTTATGAATCGTTAAGGTTGGCACTCATTGGCTTTATGCGAACACTTGTGCAATAGTTCGAACCGAGCATGTTGCGTAATACACCTTTTTACGCACACTCTTGATAGACGCGTGTTCAAGCCATAAAATTGATGTTGTCATTTTACTGATTTATTAGATGCATCGTTTGAATCACTAAATTCAGATCGTGACATTCCGAATGGGTAACTAATAAATTAGAATTAAATTCACGGTCGTAAAAACCTGTATTTTAGCATTTTTTGGATAAGCCTTGTGAGTCTACCACACCTGGCCAAGGTTTTTTCTAATCTAGTAACTCAATATTCTTCTTTTAGATTGAAAAATACGAGGAGGAGCTCGTGGCTAAATAATAACAGACGCTCGGGTCGATATTCAGGTTAAGTCATGGTTGCTTAGGTTGGTCCGTGTATGTGTGACTACCCATTACATACCGAGTTTCCTCCGTGCCTCGGAAAGCACGTAAAGCTGTTGGTCCCAGCTCTCATTTGTAGATCTTTGACAGTCGTTACAGGTAGCCGAAAGTCTGACAACCAAGAGGTATCGTATTACCCAGTACTATCTGGGTTGTGGAGGTCAGATAGACTAGGCAGTCGCTACATGTAAAATACTGGTATACAGCTGCATCCGGTTAAACTGGAAGCCGAACCCAACATAGTTGGGCAAAGGCTAGACAGATGAAGATTGAAAAATATGAATAGCCCTGTCTCAAAATTTTCAATAAAATTGAGAGTTGTGAACAAGGCTTTTTACAAACAGCTATTGAAGAAGATTTGACCCATTTATCAATTGTTGTCCCCAGTCTCAAGGACGGAGGGTCCTCTAAATGACAATGGTTTAAAATTAAGGCTCTTAAGTTGGCGCAAACAGCCGAACTACATTGAATAGGAATGTTCGAAGTTAAGATTTGTTGTTATTGTGTCATAGGCAGTCTATTTTGTGCTGTGGATGTTAGAATTTTTTGGGCGACGTTGAAAATTAAGACAAATTCTAATCGCTGCGGGACTGTTCGAAAGAGGTACCGCGGCCCTAGAACACAAAGGGCAAAGAAGGAACATGGGTGGGTTTAAGCCAGTAAAAGTCTGACACTCCCTCCCACTCCACCCAGAGCGGGGGGGGGGGGGGGTTATTTGATGGTTGGAAAAGACAAGTTCTAATAATCATTAACTCTAGAGACGGGATATTTACCATGTTTACTGTTAGGTTTGAGTAAATACATGGTAAATATCCCGTCTCTAGAGTTAATGATAATGTTAGTGACCAATGACAGTTTAAAAAATTAAGTTCTAATTTTTAAATGCTATCATAATATGTTATTTCAATAGAATTACTGTGACTTGAAAATTGCTGGGTTCTGTGATACAGTCTTCAGCTTTATCACCTAGTGGTCTCATCCACTATTCTGATTGCGAAGGCATAAAAATTCTATATGAGGTCCACAGGAAATTAATAAATAACTAAGTAACTAACCTTATCGTTCTTTTGTTAAGCTGTAGATTTCTTTATGTTCGTTCGTTGAGATGAGGTGGATTCAACAATATTAGACCAATACTACTGAGACCCATCACGCCTGTAATCCCCGAACGGTTAGGCAGAGGTGTATGTGTCTAATAGTACACCCACATTTCGCCAGTTATGATTAAGTCCCATGTAATAGGGGGCGAGGCTATTGCCATCAACCGGGTGTAAATTTAGACTCCGTGGCTGCTAATGAGAAATTCCTGATGGAAAAACCCTATAACACTTTGCCTGACCAGGGAATCAAACCCAGGACCTCATACTCAGCAGTCGCGTTTACGACCACTAGACTAACGAGGCAGTCGCCAGGAATGCTCTGACTTAAACCCATCTTACAACGAAAAACGAATTCTCCAACAAATCAGTGCCAACCCTAACACAAAACTCCGAGATTCCCACTCATGATGAAACAAGTGTTCATTATTTAAACGTCATTATAAAATATGATTTGATTAAGTGGTGACTGGTGAAACGGTCGGCGAACGAGACCCACTTTTGATTGGATTCATTTATAAATCATGAGTTCATGACGCTCGAACGAACTCGCACGGCCGCTGTCGCAAACACGTTTTGTTATTGTTGTTGAGATGTGGAAAGTGCGCCTAAATATTATTAAATATGTGTACTTGATTGAGAGGACAGATATTATTATCTTAACCCCCGAACTGTAAAGCTTAGATTTTCCATGTAAACTTCAACACGCCATTTAACCCTCATTGTCATCCCCCAACCAAAAAAGAGACCTGTTATAAGTTTGAAGTGTGTATCTGTGTGTCTGTCTGTGGCATCATAGCTCATGAAAGGATGAATCGAATTTGTTTTTTTTTTGTATAATTATTGCAAAAACTTGTCCCGCTTGGAGGTCGGAAATTATCCCATGGAAACGTACCACCAGGATTAAAAGTATCTTCTGGTCTAACTCAGGTCATGGTCTATCCGTAAGCAGAATTTCATCAAAAACCTTCACAACCGACAGACAGATAAAGGTTACACATTTAAAATATTAATATGGAGTAGTATGGATATATACTTATGTCCTTCCTCTGCACTCCACATATCCATACTTTCATGAATACAATATCTGTTGAAAACGAAGGCGTAACAAACATTTTCGGATTTATAATAAAGAGTGTAAATAGATCCTTAACGAAAACGGCACTTGTTCTCCCCGCTATTGCGATCATTTTTTTGTTCCAGACCATACCTGGGAACCTTCTAGTTACGGAGTTATTGGGGGTCAAAGTTCCAACTTTTTCAGAAGTTTTTTTTGAGATACCAATTTTTAAGGTTATAACTTTACTTTAAATACCTCCATGACCCGTTTACTATTCAATGTACCCATAATCACAATGTTTTGAATGTGTTACATTGAGTTTTACCGTAACTGTATAGTTTGGATGTTAATCTTCCTAGTAAAGCTTTTAATTTCGTTAGCCGCTGAAAAGCTGAACGTTTCAGTTTCGGCCACAATCCATTTGATGCTGCGGCTGGAAACCGAAACCACATTTGAGATGAATTGCGTCGCGCTCTATAACATTTAACTTTACTTTTATATTTCTACACTCTCTTTACGTTTTAGCTTCACTTTTTCCTGTTAAATCTTTAAATTTTTAATATTGTTTTGATCGTAATCACCACCCATTAAGAGGTCATTGACTTCACCACCAGTGTCAAGTTCCAACCAGTATTGTTCACGTGTTCTTCTGATAAAAATTCAAAGTATGTCGATAAAACATAATGGTTATTTGAATATTTAGGTAAAATGTATACATATTTGATGTTTTTTTTTTACCAATTTATTCAATGTCTTGACGTCATCCGTTGACAGCCCATTTTCAAGGATTTGGTGATTTATTATTCAGTTATTTGTTTAGTTATGACGAAATATATTTACAAATAAATATCTTCGTAGTAAGGACCTGAAGCCTGAAATTATGTTCCAGACAATCCAATGTAAAGACGCCAGTACATCAAGCTACCCGAAGCTGTTAAATGTTCCTCATCATCATCATCATATCATCCCGGAATCACCCACTGCTGGGTATAGGCCTCCCCTTTTTTCCGCCACACTTCCCGGTTCTGGGCGTCCCGTATCCAGGTGTTTCCCACGACTTTGACGATGTCGTCAACCCAATGAGCTTTAGGACGGCCCTGATTTCTTTGGCTAAACCTTGGTCACCACTCGGTCAAAGCCTTGCTCCATCGGCCAACTCCGCGTTAAAATTTTCCTAATCAACCTTAAACCTAATGCTTTAGCGATAAACTTGAAAATCTATTTAAGAGATTTGACAGATGTAATAAATAGCTTGATGTGCTGGCGTGTGTAAAATCATCATCTGCATCTGGTCAGAGTTAGTCCTAGTATCCATACCAAAAGGTGTAAGGGAATTCTTTCGTCAGATAAAATAACGTTAGCCGTTTTATATAAATGTGCAATACCTACATAATATAGGGTTGCTGGTAATTAGTGACCGAAACTTATATAAATATTTTTTAAACGGCTAACAACTGATAGGTCACAGGCGCGTGCGTGCGAAATTTCATACGGCTGTTGTGTTATTGTGATAAAAGTCTGTGTATAAAAAAACGTTTCTTTGGGAAAGTTATTTGTTATCATGACTACAATCACGTGTTGTAAGTATCGGTCACTAATTAACAGTCACCCTATATATACGGACAAAATGACGTATGGAAAAACTGCTTTTAATATGCGACAGAGAATCTAAGGTCTAAAATCATCAATTAATTCTTACTATTAATGTTCGTGTTACCATGACTCACCGAAAAACATCAGAATGTCGAAAGTCCCTTACTCTGTTATCTGTGAGGTTGACTTTATCGATCGACCCCTGACATTGGATTTTTTTGTAAGGAAATCTTACTAATAATGCGGAACTTGAGAATGTATGTATGGATGTTTGGTATAAACGGCTGAACTAATTTGGACGGAATTTGGCACGCAGATAGTTTATAAACTGGATTAGTAAGTATATATAGTCGATGGCGCGGTTAGCGCAGTGGCTGAGCGATTGACTGCTGCGCTGAGTGTCGCGGGTTCGATTCCCGCACGGAACAAATATTTTTATGGCCTTTATGGTAGTTAGTTGTTCCGGGTCTGGCTGTTTGTGTATGTGAGTTTAAATGTTTGTAAACGCACCCACGATACAGGAGAAATTCCTAGTGTGGGGCAAAGTTTAAAAAAAAATATATATATATATAGGATATTTTTTACCCCGGTAGTACGATCAAGTGGGGCAGTAACTGACCTCCACGCGGGCGAAGCCGCGGCATAAGCTAGTTCTTAATAATTGTAACCCAATACTGTGTCCGATAAAGTGGGGCACCAGGGGGCGTGCCTATCACCACTTACTGAGTGACTTACGGAGTTATAGCGTCACCAGGGAACTAGGGGTTCTTCATAAAATTTTATTTGCTAGCCGTTTGTAGCGCCGCGCTGGCTGCAAATGTAGGCCTGTTAATTTACACTAATAGCAGCAGACCTCTTTGTGATGGAGCTCGTTTGGGGAAGTATAAGGCTGCGTTTCCATGGTTCCACCAGAGATGAGCGAGGTTGCGTAGCGAGGGATGAGTGTGAAACTAACCAGTACTACGCTTTTTCACAGATTTGTATTCTAGCTGTGATTGGTTAGTTCTCGTAGATCTCTGCATCTGATCTCTCGCAGCCTAATGGTACTGGTAGTACTTTCCTACCTTCCCTGGTAGTATTTCCACATGGTGGTAGTGGCGTGCCTAGGGGCCGTTTAGGCGGGCAGACTGTTCAGAAACCGTAACATCATGAAGAATAGTAGGTAGGTAAGGGCAAGCCAAGCTTTCAGGCTTCTATGGAAGTACCGCCACTAGGTGGGGTGGACCTATTTTTGCTGCTAAGCATCGTTGCCTTGCTCTGGTTTACCGCTTTGGGTGCAAGTATTGTATCAATCACAATGAGATATTTTAGCCTAGTTTGACTGCCGCGGTAGAGGTGACCAATTAGAAACAATTTTCCAAATGAAAACGTGCTGATTGCGTTCGTTTGACTTGGTGAGATTCACCCTTAACATCAGAATGACCGTAGGCTTTTTTTGCCTTCCACTATCATAGAGAATAAACAATCACCTCAAAGCAGTCACGTAAATAGCAGTGATAGTGTAGTGGTGTGACCGTCGGGCAGCCATATTTTTTCGGATTCATATGCGCATTGTATAATTATTACTTGCTTCGATGAAGGAAAATATCGTGAGGAAACCAGCATGCCTGCGGCTTGACAAGCCAAGTCATAGGCCCATGGACGGCATAAAAACTCTGACATCAGGTTTGGCACCAACCACACGATAATGAAGAGAAGAATATGACACGTTTTAAGCTTTCGCGGTTTACAACTAAACTTATACTGTCACTTACGGGAAATCTTCCGTGATTGTTCATTATTTTGAGCTCCCGATATTTCGACGCTGTCAACCCGCGATTATGGCGCTTGCAACAATATTGAACAATCACGCAAGATATCCCGTAATTGACAGTACAAGTGAAGAATATCACGTCAAAGTTAAAGTTACATGAAAATATCGGAATATTAAAAATATCGAACTGCAATAAATGAAACGTAACTATAACAGAGTTGTGCTTACTCTGTGTAATCTCAAAGACCATACGTTGAAGCGATATCGTTCGTTAATTGCAGACCGTGAGCAATCCCGCGAATCCCGAGACTCACTAAATGAAGACACGCTCACCCAAAAACGTTACAGGAATGTTTATTTTAAACTGCGTATATATTTCAATTTGCCCGTAAATTAGCCCGTTTGAAGAGTGCGCATTGACCGCGAGTTTGGTCGTAAAGGCGTGAACGTGGTCGCAACCGGCTGAATAACGTGGTTGCGTACTTGGTCGTTAATTTATTGGTCGTAAAATTGTAATTAGGTAGGTGAGCTGGATTACTGGTTATGTGGATATTATTGATGGCGAGATGTTGGTTGCTAGCTGTGCTCTGCGGTTTCGGCCGACGTTTCTGACTCTTTTTCTTCGGCTCCTATGGGTCTTAGCGTGATGTTACACAGCCTATAATATACCTTTCCTCAAGAATTTGGCTAACTAAGTCAACAGTATTTTTTTTATCTGACTGATGGTTCCATAGTTTGTTGAAATAAACAAAAAAGCACCAAATTCTTCAGTTTTTTTAATAGATATTGAAATAAACGATATACTAGGTATAATATTAGTTGGCATAGTGGTCGCATGAGATGCTAGGTTCGATTCCCAGGTCGGCCAAAGTTTTTGGGTTTTTCCATATGGAACATTTCAGTAGCAGCAACGGATTTGTGCCCGGTTGATGGCAATAGGCTAGCCCACTACTACAATGGAACATTAACATAACTAGCGAAATATGAGTGTGCTATTAGGCGCGTCGCTCACTGGTAAGTCGAGGCGACGTCGCGTCAGCGGCGTCGCACCACGGGCGAAGATAGGTCTCTGCGTAGAGTCGAGGCGCAGGCGGCTATGCTTCCTTCACATTTTACGTAATTCATTCACCATGTCAGATCGAGTTTGGTCATAAATACAAGGATTTAATTGAACAATTTCAATGAGTTTTACGTTGGTTTCAAAATCGTCGCGCATATTTAAAACGTCTAAACGCAGCTACGCACGAAACCAAATGACAAAATGGCGGTGGAGTCGTGGCTTGGGCACACTTGAGCGCCCCTCCTGCGCCTGCACCTCGCCTCCGCCCCGCCTTCACCTCGCCTCCGCCCCGCCTTCGCCTCGCCCGCGCCGCAACTCTTGTATATGAGCGCACTGCCATTCATTTGTAAAGAAAACTTTGTTGCGGCGTGCCTCTTAACCGCCCGCGCCTCAACTGCACCTCGACTGTTAATCGTGTGAGCGACGCTCCTTAGGTATACCTCTACCTAACCCTTCGGTGATTACAGGCGTGATGTTGTGTTATGTAATATAATATTAAGGTAGCAACAAATTACTATTTACCTACGTCAAAGGTATAAATATTTCAAAATATAATCATAATTAGGTAAATATTTATTTGCGTAACCAACGTAGTTAGTCATTTATGTCTGCTAGTGACGTATGTAAGTATAAATGTTGTAGGTAACATTTAATTGTGTTATTAAATAGTACCTGCTCGTTTTATAAATATTTTGTTACTATCTTATGCCCGCGGCTTCGCCCGCGTGTAGTTCGGTTACTGTCGTATGGGATCGATACTACCAGGAAAAAGTATCCTGTGTTCATCCAGGTTATAAACTATCTGTGTGCCAAATTTTGTCCAACTCCGTTCAGTACTTTTTGCATGAAAGAGTTACAAACATCCATCCATCCATTCCTACAAACTTCCGCATTTGTATAGAAGTAAGATAATATTAACAACATGAAAATAATCTAAAAGTGAAGAAGTATCAGCATTTCATGTTTATCAATATTGGTCAAAGTCCGAATATGAAAAGTATTTCAACTGTATCCGAATCATTACCTTGGCTTTAGCTACTACAGAGGATACTCTGGTATTAATAAAACAAAACAAGAAGTTCTTAATGAAATTCTGGGAAAACTTAAGGGCTTGGACCCTGGCCAATAACAAGCACTGATGTTAGTACCCAGTCTTTACAGGTAGCTGCAGCACGTGTAGGGGCTGGGTTAGTGACAAGAATTTGTGTGGTATACTACTACTACTACTAGCCTATGTTACCCGGGCCATAATAACGAATCGATTGACACCTTATTCATCAGAATCAGATATATCTGCAGTTGGCGCTGCGATGGAACATACGTAAATACAAACATACATGCATAGACTGCCAAAATCATAACCCTTCCTCTTGGCTTCGCCATAGTCGGGTAAAAAGGGCTGTGTTCATTATTTATCTATCCTTTTTTTTGCTCAAGTTAATGAAGGCAGAACACCAAAGTTCTGATCAATTATTTGACTTCTCATGGACTAGGTAGATCCTCTGATTCATCATAATCTGCCCTACCCTTTTCCCAAGTATGTTGGTGTCGGCTTCCAGTCTCGGATGGTGGACCTGAGGATTCTCATACCTCATTGCACACATAAATTGCAGTAGTACACACAGTAAGATACTAACCCAGAATTGGGTTTTATAAAAATGATTAGGTTTTTGCTGTTAGACACCATCATCTGCCTAGCCTTTTCCCAACTATATTGAGGTCGGCTTCGAGTCAATTGGATGCAGCTGAATACCAGTATTTTACATGGAGCGATTGCCTATCTGCCCTCCACAACCCAGTAACTGAGTAATACGATACCTCTAGGTACTCTGATTGTTTGGTAGAAATAACAATGTATGTCAATCAAATCACATAATAGCGAGAGAATAAATATAGACTTACGAACCGGTCCCTATTCTAGTACTCAACTTTTTATAACGATTACATAACACCACAATCTTTATGTCTAATCAACTTAGTATTGCGACACAAATATACTTATTTTATTGTTTCATTGCCTTGTTGATCTAGTGGTCTAGATCCTGTCTTCGATTCCCAGGTCGAACAAAGTTTTATTGAGCTTTCTCATAACAGCCACGGAGTCTGGATTTGTGCCCAGTTGATGGCAATAGACTTTCCCTCTGTTTCATGAGACTTAAGCCAAAGCAATACGGCAAGCCATGGCATGGCAGACTGTTCAGAAACCCTAACATAATGAAGAGTAGTAGGTTATAAGGGAAAGCCAAGCTTGTAGGCTTGTATGAAAGTACCGCCACTAACTTCTAACATAACTGGTGTAATGTGGGTGTACTAGTTACACCTCTGGTTTCATCATCATCATCCACAGCCCGACTTCACCCACTGCTCACAGGCCTCTCTTTGCTTGTGCCCAGCTCCACGGTCTTGTGGCAGCCTCATCCAGGATATTCCCGCCATGGCAACAATGTCGTCTGCCCATCTCGCCGCCGGACGACCAACACTTCTTTCCATTTCTTGGACGCCACTCGGTCACAGCTTATACCTCTGCCTTACCCTTCTGGAATTACAAGCGTGATGTTATTATGTAACGCTATAATCTTGATGTCACATCAACAACTTAGTATTGCGACATAAATATGCTCGTTTTATTATTAGAAAAAAGTCATTAGCGCTGCAACGTACCGCTCCCGCTTTAGATAATGATCGGTGATTAATTAAAACACCTTTTTATATTTATATATATACATTGTGATACTTATCTAGCTGATAAAACTGGTGTATCTAGAGAAAGTCCTGTGTGTCTGAGGTATTATTTTCGAGTTGTTTTTAATCATGTTTTTAGTTGTGATTGTGTTAATTGAAATGAAAGTATTATGAGTGGCAATTAATTTTAGGTTTTTATTAGCTTGTTGGTTAGCTTAATGTTATTAATTAACAAAAGGAAAGCTGCCTGTCTGTCTGTTGCCTTTTCACCCGCTGAGACCTGAACTAATGTCATTGAAAAGTGGCACATAGATAGATGGACCGATGGAGAGATAGATGGAGTTTCTTGCCCGTTCTTCTCCATGGAGATCTACGCTTTGGAATGGGCAACTACAGTACTTTCACAGTTATTATGCCTTGTGTCTGGGACTGTAGCTACATTTTATTGTCGTCTTTGTTTCGACAATTCAAAAGTGCCTGTTACTGGCCTACTTGAAATAAATGCTTTGATTTTGAGACCATAAACATATGTACAATAGGAAATTAGATACTTTAAATCCCAGTACGCTCCCGAAGAATAATTTCTTACCTATAGCCGGGTGAAGCAGCAGTTTCGCGGGCCTGTGGACGGTGAGTAATGGGCTAGCTCACCGTCCGTCCGTCTTACGACGACAGGCCGTGTCGAGCACGCGTTCGTGTTCCACGCGCGCCTCAAAGAGATGTCAGCAACCAGGAAGAGGCCCGCAATGGCCGATGCCTGTTGGGGCTGCGGGACTGTTCGAAAGAGATACCGCGGCCCTGGAACACAAAGGGCAAAGAAGGAACATGGATGGGTTTTAGTCAGTAAAAGTCTGACACTCCCTCCCACTCCGCCCAGAGCGGGGGGTTATTTGACGATTTCCCATCCAAAAAAAAATAAAAGCAGCAGTCTAAAGCTAATAAATGTATGTCCAATCCACTAGTTACCTTATTGATTAAGACAGCTATTTACATCAAGGAATCATGCCTTATCTTTAGCCGTGTCATATTTTGGAGAAACTATGAAATCATACTCTGTCGATAACAAGTTCTGATATGCCTAAAATTGTCATTTTAATGTTACTGTGTTATCATGAAGTTTCAGAGGCTATTTGCGCCAAATTATAACGTTACAAGTATACCTTCAGGTGGAAGAGCCAGGTAGCCCGCGAAATTCAGTTTTTTTTTTACGTTTTTTGCAAATTGCCGGTCAATGGAGGTTGGATGTTGATTAAAATTTTATTCACGACCGTAACAAATATGGCTTTACAGAATTATAATCATTAAAATATTCAATACAAACCTCTTAACTTCATTTAATCCCATTGAATAACTATTTCATAAAAAAGTCATTCAAAATTCTTCAAATTCAGACGTGATACGGTCGCGAATCATATTTTGTTCAACTACAACCTGTAATCTTTTCTTGACACAGACCCGCAAATAGAAAAAAAACGTAAGAAAAATTTAATTTCCCGTCCTATCCTGGCGCTTGCCCCATAAATGGAAAAGTAAGATAAGTAAGTAAATATAGGACCTAGCAGTCGGCGTTCTGTAGTTTCCGCCTACCCCATGGGAATAAGGCGTGACTTTATGTTTCTTCCGAATTTGAAGATTGACAAATTTAAATATTCTATAGGACTTCTTGAATGTTTAAACCATCATTTTTAAGACATCACGAGGCACAGCGTCGTTTTATGACTCTGTCAGGCTTGTAAATAAATAAACTTATTATAAAAACTGGTTCCTTGTATCGTTCAAGGTATTGACTGTGCAAAA
This sequence comes from Noctua pronuba, assembly GCA_905220335.1. Lineage (NCBI taxonomy): Eukaryota > Metazoa > Arthropoda > Insecta > Lepidoptera > Noctuidae > Noctua > Noctua pronuba. The sequence continues at coordinate 2,370,700 of LR999915.1, read as the reverse complement.
CAAGACTCTACGTTCATAATACTTAGTACGTTTTCCGTTTGTTTCAGGAGGTTCCGATAGCAATAAGGGCAAAAGCAAGAAGTGGCGGAAAATCCTCCAGTTTCCACACATATCACAATGTTTAGATATAAAAACAAAAATAGGTAAGTCTTTACACATAATTATATTATCTTTACGTCATGTTTCTTACTAAGATATTATAATAACAGGAAAGATTGGTGCTCGTGTAGGCCTAATGCCTAATCGGTCGCGTACTCGTAAAGCCTATGCATCTCCAAACGAAAATTACTTTTTTGTATTTACGACGCAGTAACTAAACGTTACCTTTCGTCTCTGAAAAGGCCATTTATCAAATGCATCACCCACAGTGTTTATCCTATATGTTAGGTACTATAAAATTGCGACAAGACATGGCAATCGCATACCCGGCTATGTTACAACTGTGAAAAAGAAGCGATGTCATTGGTTAGTTTCACACACACCCATCGCTAGGCACATCTTTTTTAACGCAGTCTAAGCACTGACGCACCAACATCGGTTTTTGTATTCAGGATGCAGTGCGTAAATTTCGAAGGGGCGAGTTATTAAAATTAAGATACTTAGCCATAATATTATCCACAACTTTTTATCATACGAGGTGCGATCACCGGCAAGTACTCGTAGGCACAAACAACTCATGGACGCATCTGCAAAATCGTTGGCCGTCGCTAAATCCCGCGAGCGCGCTTTCCCAGAAGCGTTCAACCGAATCAAAACCTCATAAATCCTTGGGTTCAATTCTCAATGAACTATTGTGGTGACCCCTTTCAACTAGCACCAGTTGCGTGGGCTGATAAGCAGCTTAAGCATTTCTACTGCCTCCTAACTCCTATCTCAGCGGCCTCGGCGCAGAGGGAACCCCTTTGTCTGGTGCACAATTAGGGTGCTTTTCAGTTGAACGACTGTTATCAGGCGATTATCGCCGCTTCGTATCATGGAGTAGGAAGAAATGGCTTGCGAGGATTGTTGCATTTAAACTACTACTGGACACTTTCCTGGTACAAGGCAGATGTCATGCACTCGTGGTTGATAAAGATTACTTTCGAAAACTGAATACCTAGCAAGATCAGCCTATAAGGTCACCACTGCTGGGACCCCGGCCTCATTATGAGAGGGAGTGTAATCCACCGTGCGTGCCCAGTGCGGGTAGATGTTCCATGTGCTTGAATTTTTGTTTCTAGGACATGCCCCTTTCGAATGGTGGATTATAGCCCACTCAGACAGAGTGGGGGCCTGTGTCCCAACAGGCTGATTAAGTTATGCCTTTCGCATAATATGACTGCAGATATCTTGCTGAAATCACTTTTATCAGAATCCACTACCGCAGTTTTTTTGTTACGATGAACTGTTTAGCCTGTCCCATGTTTTTCTTTTATCCCGTCGCGTCGGTAAGTCAACAAGATCATAAATATCTGTTATGGTAGTCAGGCAAACACTTCAGTTTTATGGAGCCTACTGTCATTTACAGCTCTGCCTAAAGATGTTGTAACTCCGACGAGAAAATTATTCGCAAGAAATGTTTGATTTGATTCCAAAGATTGATTGGTTTCCGATATTGGATTGTTTTTTATGAGGAGCATGGATAAGCTGGGCTTTTATTTATGGACCTTCGGTGGATTTTGATGCTGGCTGAAAACAATCATAGTTTTCGATGTCGTTGTGTTTAAAACCTTTGTAGTATGTCCCGATGCCATTCTACCTATGATATATTTGACCAAAATTGGGAAGATAGATTGACTACTGATAATGGGTATAATATAGAATTATGGAAGAAGAAGACTAAGACGTGCAAGAAGTGCAGTAGAATGATGATGATGTCGATGGGAAGCTAGAATGCTCTCCATGAATGTAGCAAGAACTGAATTGTTTTGAATTTCAATATGACTATTGCTTGACTGCTTCATTGGTCTTCTGGTCGCAAGCGCGACTGCTGAGCATGAGGTCCTGGTTTCTATTCCTGCGTCTGGCAAAGTGCGATTGGGTTTTTTCATCAGGAATGTCTTAGTAGAAGCCACGGAGTCTGGATTTGTGCCCGGTTGATGGCACTAGGCTCGCCCCCTATTAAGTACATGAGACGCATAACTGGCGAAATCTGGGTGTACAATTAGGTACACCTCTGCCTAACCCGCATGCATGATGATATATTATGTTATGTTCAATCTGATGAAGATACTGATTAAACTAATAGATGCTTTGCAAGGCAAAATGAACAAAAAACCACGCAACAAGGAAATTTAAAATTACAGTTAGTCCTCGTGCATCCAATAGGTATGCGCATGGGCTTCCCCCGTCCACCTCTTATAATATTATCCCTTGGTTACCTACGGGAAAAAGTGAACTTTATTTTTAGATGGCTACCACAAATCTATATTTAATGATTTACATAGTCGTTCAACAATGTTTCGTAGATAGGAAGTTATTACGTCAGTACATAATGTTCTGTACGTACTTCGAATTAGTTTTAATGAGTGTGAATATGCATGTACCTATTCAAATCCTTGCTTCCAGTTGATGTTATTTGCTGTTAAAAGAAAATCATTTTTACTATAGTGAAGTTGATTTGTATTGAGAAAATGTGAAATGTATGAAGTTGTAACTGAAATTGAAACTTTATTTGTGGGTGTTAAAGTTCTTTTGTCAAACGCACATAATATATTTGTTTACTTTGTTCGGATTGTGTGAGGCATGTAATGAAGGAAAAAGGAGTAAATGATAGCGTGACGATTGACAGGGGAGAATAGCAGAAAAGAACGAGTTGCGCCGACCCCGAATAACATGAGAGTTTTGTTGAATTTTGTTATTTATAGTTAAATATTAATATTCTGTGTTAAGTCTGATTTTATATTTAAATAGATTTTTAAGTATGAGCCGTAAGTTAATTTTTCAATTTATTTGGTGTGTTTGCAAACCACTATTGTATTGGGGTCATCCTGTAAAGATAGTGTGTGTAAGTTTAAGAATAAATAAAAAATAAATGAACATGGGACTATGATGATGATGTTGACGAGTTCGGAAACTAAATTGTAAACGCAGAATACATCTTCACACATTAAATAGCACTCTATTTAGGTAAACAAGGGTAAGACGTAATTCAAGAGGGCTGAGGAGACCAGTATTTATCAATTTTGAGCTAAATTCGATTAAAGTAGAGCGTGACTTGAGCCCTGATTTCACTTTCAGATTTGGCTACCCTTTGTTTAGTAATGAGGTCTTTAATCTGTAGCAGAATTTTAATACTGTTCCTGGTTATACTAAGGATCCGGCTAGTACTCAGGGCGAATTTAACCTATTAAACTGAACGCGATCAGGACATCTAAACCACGTTTTAGACCTCTTAGAGACCTCGCTCACTAAGTGGCCACGACCACGACTTGTCGCACGACCGGCCGCTATCTTGAACTAAACTGGTCGGACCAAATTTTCTTACTGGTCAGAGCTTCTGCGGCAGAAAGACGTGTTCATGGTCATGTAGTGCGCTAGGTCTCTATAATAATATGTCTTCCACGGCAATGCTGACACTGATACTCGTGAACGCAGTTTTGATGAGCTGGCGGTCGGGTTTAGTTTTATTGGTGAATTTAGCATTTAATCGTTCGCTAACATGCATGATGTAGTGTTGTGTTACCGGTCCTCGATTCTGACAATTCTTATCCATTGGGTCCATGTCAATGAGTTCTCGTTTCAGCTAAACTGACTGCTATTATAAAATGAAACATGCGCCCTCATCGGCCGAAAGGACCATGTTATTATTGGGTCATCGGGTGGTTGTCAATCCAGAAATTGTCATGCCAATCTTAAGTAGAGGCTATGAATAGAGGAACACCAAAAAAAAACGATGGATGGACTGTGTGATAGATGACATGGTTGGTAAGGAGATGAGAGTCTTGAGATGATGGATATTATCATATGGAAGATGAAAAACGCCGACCCGAAATAAATTGGGATGAGAGCAGGGTTAGGCACAACGATAAGATAATGTGGTAGAACAGACTGATATTCAGCTTCAATGAAGTCTAGATTACATAACATCAAGCCTGTAATCACCGAAGGGTTAGGCAGAGTGTACCTAATAGTAAACCCACATTTCGTCAGTTATGATTAAGTCCCACGTAATAGGGGGCGAGACTATCCACAAATCCAGACCGTGGCTGCTAATGAGAAATTCCTGATGGAAAAACCCAATATCACTTAGAACCCAGGACCTCATGCACAGCAGACGCTATTGCGACCACTAGACCAACGAGGCAGTCTAGATTTGAATACCAATTATGGTTTCGAGACCGCTATAAATTCGATTTGGTCTACGATTGGATTTTAACTTCGTTCACGAAACGAAGACGAAGTATCAATTTCAGTAGGCTGCAATTAAAATGTAATCAAGTTTGGTCGGGATTTGGTACCGTATTTCATTGCGCCATTGTACTCTAATTTCCGTTTTATCGATTGTTCTGTTCGTTAAGTTTCAACTTTGGGGAGGAAAGTCTATTCAATCTTATGAGAAAGTTTTGTGGAACTGAATTGTGCTGGGGTTGAGTCAAAAAGGTTAAAAGAGAAAAAAAAAAAGTATTCTGGCAGATGATGAGTCCATTAGTTTTTCCCCTGATTTTGGAAGTTTGAACGAATCAATAAAATCATTTCTGTTATGTTTTTTTGACATTATTCTGTTTGTATTGATATTTTAATTTATGTAATAATTTGCACGCCGTAAGGTAGACTGTAGCCGATCTCATTAATGAATGTACGTACAACATCTTATACCTGTACCTACATTCAAAGCAAATAAAGTTCTGATTCTGAAATCTTACCTACTAAATCCTCCTTACTAATCTTCAACCTTTTATGGTTTTGGTTTCCCTGTGTGCAAAACCAAAATCATCTTTATATTTCCCAGAAATTCTTAGCTATAATCTGGTGAATCAGTCTTAACAAGGGATATCGTAATGGCTAAGTTGCAGAGGTCGTAAAATACTGGTATTTGGCTGCATCCGGTTATCCTGTGAGCCGAACCAAATATAGTTGGGACAAAGCTAGGCTGATGATGGCGAATCGGTTGGTCTTCAGGCACTCATTTCTGTAATTAAGTTCTTTTTTTTTCTTCTTTGTATTGTCCCACTGCTGGGCAAAGGCCTCGTCCATAGCCTTACACTCTTCTCTCCATGCGGCTTCCGACCAATCTCGTACAAATGCCTCTAAGTCTTCACGCCAGCGTTTTCTAGGCCTCCCTCGGCGACTACGCCCGTCTTCTGGCACCCACTTAAGTATAGGATAATTAATAATTTAATTGGTATTTATGTGTTTGAGCCGTTTGGGGTTGAAACACTAGGCCCATGGTGTCCGAGTGCCCACGTATAGTCGTAGTATTTCGGGAAATCGCCAAGCTGTTGTTCGACTCTTCACGTGACCAGAGGGCGGGCCTATTTTTGGCCAAAGAATCAGCATTGCCATCCAACGTGGCAATGCCGCCAGCCACTTTTCCTGTTGACAGCGATGTGGACGAATTTTTTGACGTCCTGTAACCGTTTTGATACTTGTACATATTTTTATTCCTATTATACATTTGTAGTTTGTAAATAATGTAAATATTCATAGTAAATAATAAGTAGTATAGGAGTCTAAAATAACAGCCATTAATAAAAAAGTTCCATAATTGCTCTTAAACCTTTATCTCAATACTTTCTCTGAAAAGGTCCATCGGCATCTATCACCAGAACTGAGCCCGAATAAAAAGACGGCTCAACTACGTTTAGCAATCTGGCACCGGTAAAGCCTCGTTCAGTCCTTTGGCGTGTAATGCTATTGGGAGATCAATGGATATTTTACATTGTCAAAAGGAGGTCCAGTATTCGTTATCATAAATTATGTAGATCGGAAAAGACGTACGTTAATGGATTTTTATGCTTTGGGCACGATTTGGGATGGATGTATATTGTTTGCGGAGATTTTTTGCGTGTTGTTTTTTTTTAGATTATGAAATTATTTTTGTATCAATCGGGATTTATAACTATCGTTGAGAAGAAATGCCAAAAAAAAAACTCAGGGGTCAAAATCAAAATATCTTATTTCACATAGTTCGGGTTAGTCGTTTCCTATGTAGAAGAACCGGGAATCAATACCAAAGAAAATCTTGAAAAAACAAAGGTTTCTCAATGTTACTGTGCTATATTGTTAATACCTAAGTATGGGATGCAGGGCAGCATCTGGTCTTTGGAGGAAAGTACCAGCAGCCCAATTGCGAAATACACTTTCTATCTACCACCTGAAGACTTTTGAAGATAATCCTAATCCATCGAATTGTCAAAATGAAAGGCATTACCATTTTAAGCGTGAAGCGCAATCACCCTGCAGGATTACAGTTAACAAGAACTGGAGTTATACCAAGCTGGGTGATGTGCCCCCATGCTGGGTGTGGGTTAATGGGAAACGACCCATGAAGACACTTTACAACTTTTACGAGCTTAAGCTGAACCCGTTACTAGATCACGTCACACATAACCCAAGTGGAAGTTATGTGCTCCACATACAACGAAGATGACATAAAATTTTGCATCAGATGTTTCAAGTTTAAAGGACCTATAAAAATGAGCCGTGTTGATCGGTTTTGTTATAAAGGGTGTAAAAAGACCCTTAACGAAGCCGAAAGGTACTTATTCTCCCCGTCAATGCAATCATTTTTTTGTTCTAGACCATACCTGGGAACCTTCTAGTTTCGGAGATATTGGGGGTCAAAGATCCGACTTTTTCACAAGTTTTAAAAAAAAATACATGTTTTTAAAGTGAAATTTTTACTTTAAACACCTCCACGACCCCCGTACTATTTAATCCATGCATCAGCACAATGTTCTGAGTGCGTTACATTGAGTCCTACCGTAAAACGTGATTTTTCACCCCAAAAAAAAAGTCGTTTCTCTGCAAACATTTTTGCGTAAAGTTACTTGGTTTGATGTACAGAATGCTTGGTTGACGGCTTCGTGAAGGGTCTGTTTACACCCTGTATAATCAGCCTATAATGTTCCCACTGCTGGGACACACGGCCTCCTCTCTATGAGAGGGAATGGGCTATAAAGGGCTATGGCTACAGTTTTTGTAATTGAATGCATATTTAGGGTTCGCGTGTGCTGTGTGTTTTTATTCCCTTTAAATCCCTAAGTGAGTACTGGCACTGTCTGGTTGAAGAAGGTTGCGGGTCCACTAAATCAAAGTCTTCGTTTATAGGTTCGTGTTCACGTTTATTTCCCCGAAACCCGTAATGACAACCTTCCGTTCGGAGTTTCGGACCAGTGCCCAGTACCTGGTCGGCTGTTCATTCGTCTCACTCGCGTGCATTTCTGTTATCTAGCGTTCTGCCTTTCATGGTTACATTATGTCCCTACTCATAGATTGTCTGCTGTCTTGAGAGCCAATGCATTAATTGGCAGGATTCCCAAGTCGACCAGTGTTTTTGACTTTTTCCATTAAGAATTTCTCAGTAGCAGGTCTGAGTCAGGAGTTGTGCCCGGTTGATGACAATAGATTCGAGGCCTATTACAACCATGACTGGTGAAATGTGGTGTACTATAGTTACACCTCTGCCTCAACATAGATTACAGGCGTGATGTAGATATTACCTAGAACAATCTATAACTTGCTTATAAGGCGTACTAACAATATGTAGCGATACAGAAAATTTGTTTAGTAAACCTACGCACTGAACGGGAAAACGTAGACAGGCTTAGTTGGACCGTACAGACGCAATGATCTGGAAACTAGGAACTGGAGCAAGACTGATACAAAACAAAAAAAAACTTAGATCATAGTAAAGCTCATCGATCTTTACTCGTATGCGATATTAAGGCAGCAGAGAGAAGGATAAGGATAAATAGGGCTGCGGGACTGTTCGACAGAGATACCGCGGCCCTGGAACACAAAGGGCAAAGAAGGAACATGGATGGGTTTTAGTCAGTAAAAGTCTGACACTCCCTACCACTCCACCCAGAGCGAGGGGAATAACCCCCCCCGGGTTATTTGATGAGTTCCCATCCAAAAAAAAAAAACAGAAAAAATATACCTTTATTAATCGTTGACGTACGGGGCGAACATGGCCAGATATTGCACAGTAAAGAGAGGTTTGGAAGGAGAAACGGGAAGCTTTTGCCCAGCAGTGGGACACTCAAAGGCTAAGGCTAAGAAAAAAAACCCGTAACGCATTAAAAATGTAACGAATGGGATACAAAATGTTTTGTCTAAAGTCGCCGACAAGTCTGAACCAATTTCTAATCCAAAAATCTCTGATCCAAGCTTCTAAAAAAAAAACTTGCCTAGTGCTCAGTTAGCAGTTCTCAGCATTCCAATTCAATCTAAAATTGGAGTTGTGCCCAGTAAATGACGATAAAGGGTGATGCCTATTGTGCTGAAAGAAAAAGCCTTTGTAAAAAGCTTCTGTGAACATTGCGAGTGCAGATAAGCATTTACACCCGTATCTATAAACATGTCAAAGTGATTACTTGAGTAAATGTAATTATTTAAGATACGATTTTTATTCTGTTGTTTAGTAATTGCTTGAAGTTAGAACTGTCAGAAGCTAGAATTCTTAGCTTTGCTATCTTTGACGCGATTTACACAGAAAAGGCGTATGGTGAAGGCGCGGCGCAGGCACGATGCCGCTTAAAACGTTTTCATACAAAATGTACGTAGGCGACGTGTCGTGAATTACACTCAAGCGGCGCGGCGCAGGCACGCCGTTCTTTCGTTTCCTTGTAAATTCCACGCCTGCGCCGCACCTTACACCGTTTCTGTGTAATTCGCGCCTTTGACGGTCCTTACTTCGTCCAAATTCTTATAATTATATTCTTCGCATAAAAATGGTTGCACATGTAATTAATTAAGCTCAACTTACTTTAACTTGACTATTAGAAAAACAGATACTAGGATTAGACTTTCGAGAATCTAACGGCTACTAAACTAAGGCCCGCCACGAATCCCTTAATGTGTTTCGGGCTGAAACTATTAAAAATATCGTTCTGTTTCTCTCAATGGTTTGAAGATGACAGAGAGAGAGAATGATGTTTTAAATTTCAAATTGAGTTGATGTGCAAGCTAACTTGAGTCTGTATACAGGGTGGAATTTTGAGATTGGGCAATAAGTGATGGGAACTTGAATAGGTAAACTATTTATGATCTATAAATGAAAAATGCAGATTGGATGCAAAAACGCGTGCTTCATTTGTTGTTGTCCTTGGTACAGTGACGTTAATGACATTAGTGATATAACTGACATATTCTTATTCTTTATTGCACACAAAACAAAAAAAAAAAATATAAATTGCAATAATATAGCTTATGTACAATGGCGAGCTTAACCCAGAATTGGGTTTTCTTACAGCAAACCAATTAATTAATTAATCATAAACTAAATATTGTGATGCCAACGGTTAGGGCTGATAAGAAAACCTAAGACCATTTCCCTGTAGCTACAACGGTTACAGTACCTGCCTTTACTACCCCATCTCAAAATTCCAACCTGTATACTTGCTCAATTTTATATACAAGTCCAGAAAAAAATTATTATAAAATCTAGCTACACGAAACCAACGTAAAAAAAGCCCGGAATCCACAGCCCTTACAAAGAAGCTTGGGTATTAAATTGTAGAAGCAAAACCCACCCCTGCCGTTCCCTTCAGGAATCCCAAGTAATGTCTAACAATAAAACTTCAATAGGCAATAACACAAAACACGTGTAATCCAAGGAATTCTTCTGAATTACATTTCTATTACCGACATTCTTCAATGGCGGAGCCCGAAGTATTTTTCATTTTACTTGGTTCATACTTTCGCCTGCACGTATACAGTGTAATAAAGACAGGCCGTGGAAGTTTGTTTTCAGTTTAAATGATGGCAATTGGCTAGCCCACTATTACATATAACTTAAACCTAACTGCCTCGTTGGTCGCAAGCGCGAGTGCTGAGCATGAGGTTTCCGAGTTCGATACTCTGGTCGGGCGAACTGTTATTGGTTTTTTCCATCAGGAATTTCTCATGTAGCAGCCCCGTATTTGTGACCGGTTGATGGCAATAGGCTCGCCCCTTAATACTTGAGACTTAAAACATAATTGGCGGCATGTGGGTGTATTATTAGTTACACGGGGATTACAAGCGTGATGTGATGTTAAATAGAACTAGTTTAGGTAAATATGGGTGTCGTAGAAGTAGGCCGTTCTACTTACCCCTCTGGGAAATCAAATGATGTTATGTTAAAGTGTAAGACTTCTCGACTGTTAATTATTCTTGACCTCAAGAATGTCAGCCTTTCGGTTTGAAGATACATTAGGTCCCTGTCTGGTCCAGTAAAAATTGTTTCACGCTTACAAAGCGGTGCCATTCGTTTTCATAGTTCAATAACATTCATTGCAGAATTAACTTCGTAGAGGTAAGAAATATTTAAAACAAATGCAGAAACTAGCTTTTGCTCGCGGCTTCGCTCTCGTTAGGTACGGAAATTAATCCACGGGAACGTTTTAAATGTAGCCTATGACACTCGGTGATAATGTAGCTTCCCGTTAGTGAAAGAATTTTTGGAATCGGATCAGTATTTCCGAAGATTACCACCTACATACAAACTTACCTCTTTACCCATTATATAGATGGGTTCGCAGTTTCTTCCTCCTGCACGCGTGGCATGAAAGAATCGACAAAATGACAGCCTTCTTTTCACGATCTGTCATTTTGTCGACACAATCTGTCATTTTGTCGACACTATCTGTCATTTTGTCGACACAATCTGTCATTTTGTCGACACTATCTGTCATTTTGTCGACACAATCTGTCATTTTGTCCATTCTTCCGTCAAGAAAACCCGTTTCTACGGTGGTCATGCTAGGCGTGCTGTTCGGATTAGATTTAAGTGTTTTTCCACCGCCCAATTATTCTGTAACTATTCTATAAAAGCTTTCGCAGCCCAAAACCTTTCCCAAAACAGCCTTTTTCTTTCCAAACTTCATTAAAACCCTTGTTGGACTGTCAATTTTCCATAAAATGCCCAGCAAGGTCGCACGAGTTTCTTAAACTTAATACTTGAGCGGAACATTTATTTTCTCAGTGGGTATTGAAGGAAAACCGACGCTTATTGCTATGTGGCTCACGTTCAATGCCAAAGTACGCGGACTTGAGAATCGACCTGATATTGAGTCTAGGGTTACACTTTATTATTAGTTTGTCTGCCTGAGGTGCCTACCGACTAAGCATGGCACCATGTAACATAGCAGCCGCACTGGTCGATCTTCAAGGTTAAGCAGCGCTTGCCAGGGTTGGTCTGTGGATGGGTGCCCATCCCGACTTTGCTCCGAGCTTCGGAAAGCACGTTAAGCGATGTTGTCACTTGTAGATCTTTGTAGATTTTATTGGGGATAAGCCTATCACCTTGACATTGTATTGTTAACAATGTAAAATAAATGCATAGCATATATTTGTATAGGATATTACAACTAAAAAAGGAAAAATAGAAATACTTTTTTGCAACTAATAAAACCGACTTTATTTTTTGCAAAAAAGTTTCTGTTTGATAAACACTGCCGAATCAAATGTGTCTGCCCGAACACTTTCTGTGTATCACCCCTGAAGTTGTATAGGATATTACAACTAAAAAAGGAAAAATAGAAATACTTTTTTGCAACTAATAAAACCGACTTTATTTTTTGCAAAAAAGTTTCTGTTTGATAAACACTGCCGAATCAAATGTGTCTGCCCGAACACTTTCTGTGTATCACCCCTGAAGTTGTATAGGATATTACAACTAAAAAAGGAAAAATAGAAATACTTTTTTGCAACTAATAAAACCGACTTTATTTTTTGCAAAAAAGTTTCTGTTTGATAAACACTGCCGAATCAAATGTGTCTGCCCGAACACTTTCTGTGTATCACCCCTGAAGTTTGTAAGACTTGGAAATTAGAAGTTAAGGTTATATTGTAATAACTCGAAGTTGGTCTCTGAACTTTCCAGAATGTTATTTTGATTAGAAGGACAGATATAGTACCGAAATTGCCAGTGTTCAAAATGTTTCAAATATCTTACGAGATGTTTTAGACCTTTCGATTATCAACATAATTAAACAGAAAGTTGCGTTGAATAGGGATTCTCATTATGAAAGACGTGAGGAATGCTGCCAAATAGACATGGCTCCGGCGGATTTAGGTTTTTTATTTTTCCTAGCCTGCTCTGTCCCACTCCTGGGCAAAGACCTCCTTCTTCATCTCGAGAACCAGCGCCTCCTCCTTCCAGATATTATGGAACCTATCCAGTTTGTAACGCCATCTTCTTCGTGGCCTGCCGCGACCTCTCTACTCTGTCTCGGGCACTAGATTTTGATATAAAATAGAAAAAGAAAAACCTGCGTCTCCGTACTTTGGCAGAGTTCTTGGGTAGGGCCAAAGTAAGCCACTTTGGGGAAAATTACGGACTTGAGTTATTAATACATTAGTTAAAACTTGAAGTCCATCCAAATTTGCCCAATGCACCGTCATAGTTCATGTCAATTTGGCAAGCAGAACGAATTTGCCCACCGTCTTCACTGAATCCCATAAAATCATGAGAATTAATAAAACTTCGTCAATTTTGAGTTGGTGTGATTGATAGTCATTTAATTTTATTATTTACGACAAAATATTACCCACATCGTTAATATGCGCCATATTGACCCCATTGTCCACTTTATCCGCGTACATCACTGGCCGGTGCACTCATTGTAACCAATTGAACGTTTTATATTAATTACGTAATGGCTTAACGTTAAATAATTCAATTAAGGTATGTTTATTAAATTTTTGCGGTGCTTTTGGAATTAACAGTAGTCTTTACATAGAGAGGGGTCCCACCAGTGGTGATATTATTGACTGATTATTCAACATTCAAACTCTCTCTCTCTCGCGACAGCTTGTTTTGGTTTCTAAGTAGCCTTTTGAAGGTACAAAACATCACCACATCACACACATCATCACATCTCATCATCTTACATCTTGATCTTCTTTTTCTTTGATCTTGCATCTTATACATATTATGTCTCTCTAGTTACTTATTATTTAAAAGTAATCTGTGGAAAACGTAGTATTTATCATAGTTTAGTATGTAAGCCTTTTTATAAACCTGTAATATGTTACTGTTTGTTTTTTCTAAATAAATAAATAAATAACTATTTGCTGTCTCTTCAGCTCTTTGTCTTTTTTCACTTGAAGTTGGTGTAGATCTATTCGATTCCCCATCAAGTTTTCCAGTATCAGACCTCCCGCTACCTTCTTATACTCTTTCTGTGTCAGTAGTCAACGCTAATCGCATCTAAGGAATCATCCTCTTGTTCTCCGATCCGATCTCAAACCGGTCTGTCATTTGTAGTAAATACATCCTTGTTTGTGGCTATACGTATGCCAAGTATTTCATTCGAATACCTTTGCCTTATATTATACTTGCTCGTAGAACTGGTTTGTAATTCGCATACGTAATTTAAAGTGAATTATAGGAATTGATTACTTCCATTGAAAGGTATCTACACAATGAACATCAATGTAGTAATGACGTAAAACTAAGCCCATTGAACGAAACACCAATTAAAAAAATAAGGTAACATTTACAATGAATGAAAGAAAACTACATTGATTAGACAAAACATTACAAGTTATTCAACAGTCTGAACATTCATACAACTAAGTTTGTATGCATACATTTATACAAGCAATGCCTTTGACGTGCACAGTTGTTTAAAAAAGAAATAAAAAATAACAATTAAAGCTCTCTCATGTGAATACTTCCAACGCACGAACGACAGCCGTGTTTAGTGAAATATAAGCTTTATTTAGACTTGGTGATGGCCAGTCATTTCATGGCTAGAAAGGAGGTGACTGTTGAGATGACGAGTAATAGAGAAGTTTGGAAGAAAAGGACATGCTGTGCCGACACCAAAAGAATGATGAGTCATACTTGGTGATGGCTAGTAATTTCTAGTGGCTGTGGTGCTCATAGCGAAAGTATGGGTAACTAGTTGGTGCTCGCGAATTCGTCTGCGATCTAGAAAGAAATGTAGCCTATGTCCTTCTCTAGGTCCCAGACTGCCTATCTGTCAAATTTCATAACGATCGGTGCAGTGGTTTAGGCATGAAAAGTTAACAGACATACACACAGACTAAGTTACTTTCGCATTCATAAATTCTGGTATGGATAATTCTGATGATCATGCAGACAGGATGAATGATGATGGTTCATTGGAAGTAGAATGGATGATTAATGGCGATTAATCCACGGAATTTATTGCTCGGAGGTCGGAAATGTCAGGAGGGGACACCCCTGAAGGTCACGCGTTGACCTTTTTGGTGAAGTCCTTTAAAAAGGTCTGAATCGTCGTATTTATGTACAACATACTTACTTCCAGCTGGCCTCAGCGTCCTTTGATTGTTTTGAGTGTAGAATTGTAAATGAAGTAAAATGGAAAAGTACAGACGAAGCGAGAAGAATATCGAAAAATACGTTTCCTAATGAAACATTTTCCTTCTACATTATCGGAAATAATAGAATTGTAATTGATCATAAATATACAATGATTCGGAGAACCAGACATACATTACCGTCCTTATAATTTCTTATTATTCTCGGATTGGTCTTTTCTTTCCAAACGGATGAAATATAAAGGTAATAAAGACATTGGATTTATGGGCACAAGTTGTCATTGATTTCGCCCCTCTTAGACTGTTCTCCCCTAAGAATAGTGCTAGCTAGTCTAGCTACTTCGTGTTCTTGATCAATATCCATGCATTATTTTTACGTATGGTGCGTATATAGACTTACATCGGCCATTGATTTAAAAATTCATACGTCGGTTAAGGCTGTAATAAACGTTTGAACATCAATATTTTTATACCTTTTTAAACTGTCATGGTCACTAACATTATCATTAACTCTAGAAACGGGATATTTACCATGTTTACTTTTAAACACCCACCCGCAATCATTTCAGTTTATCAGCGATCATGGTGCTTGCAACAGTGCCGAAATATCGGGAACTCAAACCAAACAGTAAACATGGTAAATATCCCGTTTCTAGAGTTAATGATCAATAGTTTTACAAGGACCATGAGAAAGGCTGTAATTCTGATAGGCAGCGGAAGCAACCAGCAAAACGCTTGAACACTTATGTTTGTAAACGAAGTGTACTGAGTGGCAACGGGCCTCTATTCCACTCTTCCCCGTTTCCGCACTCCACATTAAACGAGACTTGTAAAGCCAGTATCTTTGGAGAGCCGTGCCGATTTAACTGACAGGCGTTAAGGGCATCGTGACCAGAATGAACACCACAATTTCCAGTATTGAATTCACCAACAGAAACATTAATCAAATACCCTCATTACGCCCGAGAACGCAGAACTGTAAAACTCGCAACGATCTCCATCAAGATCTTTGTACACAAATTGCCACACAAATTGTAACTAATGTTTGACACTAATTTTCTTCCTCTTGTCACTTGAAGAGAGAATGTCGCAATAAATGTCTGTCACGCTGATATTAACGTATTACGCATGTATAAGCTATCTATATGACGATCTTAATGGCAACGCAGAAGTGTCTGTTTTCAGGGTTAAGAGCTCAATTACCGCGAATGGACGAAAATTCGTATTTCCTCCACCGCTGCGGGTTAGTAGTCCCAAGCCTGTGTTTTATCTCCAGATTGCACGAAATATTTTCTAGGTTTTATTTGTTCCGAGTATTCTCTGTTATTGCCGCCAATAAGACAAAGCATAGCTCATTCCGCTTTTTCACGAAAGAGGAAAATGTTTTGAGGAAAGGTACCCTAGAATCAAGGTACCTACAACATATTTTAATAACACGTAGGTACAATCTACATCCTCATGACTATTAATGTAAAATACTGCGGTTTATCAGATAACCATGCCGAGTCCGTTCTATGGTGATTATGTTAATAGGTATTATTCCATCACGTTTGTTTGTTGCTGCTCTATGACCTATGGGCAACAAATCCCATATACGGAGGTAGCTCAATTATTACAATAGGTAGGTATGGATTATCTCCACAAGAAAAGGGTTTCCCTTCTATCAAAACGACCTCATTCGTTGTAAAATGAAAGGCATCCTGGCTCCTGCCCGTATCATAATTAATTTGGGGTCGGCACAGCATCTCGTCTTTTTCTATACTTATCTAATAATCGTCTATTAGTCCTTATCTCAGAAGTGATCCCTTTTCTAAGACATCATCTTTCACACAGTTCATCTATCGTTTTTTTGGTCTTATCCCTCCTACTCTTGTGGCCAAAAAGAGCTTCTTTAGTCAAAATCTTTACTAGTCATTTGAATATTTCAGGCATGAGGATAGTAAAGTTACGTATATTAATACATGTAGGTAGCGATGTTGAACCCGTAAACTTGGAAAGTATTCCCCTCATGTTTGTGCATGTGATTTGTACTCGTAACAGCACTCACGACAGTGTGAAACATTTATAGACACACTATGTACACAAACGTAGTCTATATCGAGTTTCAGGAGCGGATACTCGTTGTTTACTCGTCGCGAATCGGATCGGGGTTGTTGTGTAAAAAATGACTATTACTACAGTTTTTCAGTACAAATCTACATATAGGTTGACCTTTAGTTAGCGTTTGACAAACATATACACCAATTTTCGTACGTCTATTAGGAGAATCCAAGCATAATCTTCATTATTAGCTCAGACATCCCCAAGATAGTGCTATCTAGGTACTATTTTCTTAGGACCACAATAATAATCAACTGAAATTGGAACTAAGATTTATGGTGTGTCACAGGGCAGTGTCTTGGGACCCACAAGAAAAGAGTTTTGTGAAAATAGCTGTGTGAGATAATAAATATTTGCGCTATCGTTAGATATTTAAGTACAGATTGAAATGTATACAGAAAGCTGTATTCTTCGCTTTTCGTTGTTCTCTTGTTCCTAAACGAAAGTTTCTCAAAGGCATTTATCGATTCCAACGTAATACAAATTAAACATTCCTCCACCTTTCATAAAATGAAATAAAATTTCGTGATGGACCTTTATTAGCGCAATTGTTACGGGATCAAGCAATTTACCTACTTCTTTCATTTGTTCTAAAGTAGAATTTTGCTTACATAAAATGATTGCGTACAATCAAGTTTGGGATATTTCAAAAAGCGTTTAGCATTAAATTTAAATTCTTATGGGCACGGTTACTGTAGTGGGAGGATGTCCCTACTTATTACATCGCGATGGGTGCTTCAGGGCGAGGCAGGGCTGTCACCAACAAAATAATTTGTTACATTATAAATTATCTCGGACGGAAAATTAGAATTATATTGGATTTCTCGACGTTGTTGAATAATTTTGTGGATTTAATTTTCGTTTGTATATTTTGCTTTAAGTGTTGATGGCGACCTAAAAACGTCTTATTTTGTGTTTCTTCTTATCAATTTCGTTCTGAGAGAAAACACAATCGAGTTAAAAAAATAAAAAATGTAAGTAGTTGGATAGTAATCATCGTCTTCTACTTAGCGTATTGATGGCAAAAAGTTCAAATGTGTTTGTCCTAACATTCAGCCACGAAAACTCCGCTCATTGAAACAATCAATAGTTCATCAAGTGCGCAGAAGACGGGGATGCGGTGCAAGATAGAAGGTAATATAATGATGAAAGTGTACGAGAAAAAATATCTTAAATAAAAATAACCTGAACAACTGAACTACCTACACAAATCATCACTGACAATCACAGTAACAATTCCCCATAAAATATAACTATTCCAACTACCCTCATATCCACAACTTACTTTAACAGCCTCACAAGCAGCCCTAGAAATATTTTTTGTCGCAATCGACCGCGACCGTCAAACGTGGTAACAGTCGTTGACTGTAAACATTCAGTTTTAGTACACAATTCTGTTATAAATAGTCCGAAGAAGGCAATGAAACGGGGCCACCCTTCTTTGTGAACGGTTTTTTTCTACAGGATTATGTTGGTCATGAAATAGGATTGTACAGAAGGATTAGTTGGTAAGGAATTTGTTGGGTCGCTATTTTACAGTGTGAGTGTCTTTTTATGGCCTTTGTACAAAGAAAGATGACTGTTTGGTATTCTGTATTGCCGCTAGTACTCCATAAAAACTCTTTGGACAAAACTATGCTTTCTCTTCTAAGTCATCATCTAGCCTAGCCTATTACCAAGTATTTTGGGGTCGGCTTCCAATCTATCAGCAGCTAGATACATGGAACGACTGCCTATCTGACCTCCACAACCCAGTTTGTACTGGGTAATACGATACCTCTTGCTAAGATTGGTTGTCAGACTTTCGGGCCACTGACTACTTGTAACGACTGTCAAAGATCTACAAATGACAGCCGAGACCGAGGGCTTAACGTGCTTTCCGAGGTCGCAGATTTAAAGTTTTGTCGATTTGGGTTTGTTCTGCCATTGCTTAAGTCCACCGTATTGACGTCAAATAATTTGTCATGTTGTCCTTGTTCGTGATATTCTTCTGAATTTCTCCTAGTCGACGGTCCGTTTGATCTTTGCTATATCTACAGCAAGTCTGACAAAATGTCCTAGACTACTGGCAATCGCTTTTCTAGCGTTTCTTTCCCCTTTCAACTGACAGTGACTTGACAAAACTTTATCATTAGCTTAGGTCAATCCAATTCGTTTTGGACTTCTTCATCATCCTTATCGTTGATAGAGTGTCACTTTGTATCGGCCATAATCTCTTCATGTTTTGTTTCTATCTCTTCTTCAAACGAAAATCTAAACAAAGAATGGTCCTTAATTACACGGTCCTTCTGCCCTCAATATTTTCTTAAAACAGAATATAAGGGTTTGAATATTTTAGTTTAAAGACGTGTCATAAACGTGAAACATGATTATGTTAGTCTGAACACGTGTATCATTTGTCTGAACGTCTGAAGCGCCCCTGTAATGTGTGATACGGCCTAAAGTAAAGCAATTTACGGAATATTCTGCCTAATATCCGAGAAGTGGATTGTACACAAACTTTGTCATTTTAAGGCCCTTTGTAAAAGGGTTTCAGCTAATATCATTTATCAGCCGGAATTAACCGTTAAAACAGTTATTTTGCGAGCAAAAAATATTCAGGAACGCTTTGTTCGGAGATAGCGGGGGACATTTAAATTCTGCAGATTATAGACTCGCTACAAAACAGAATACTATCTATGGTAAAAAACCTTGTCACTCGCTACTCCATCGAGTATCTTTGTAGTTAAGAGGAGATCTTTGTAACAAGAATTTGTGTGGCATACTACAACTAAAAAACCCGACAACTGAAAAATCACGCTCTAATTAAAATCGGGGTTTACAAGGTAAAATCGACTCCTCCTATTGTTGAAGTCGGTTAAAATGTAGCCTTTGTTACCCGGGCCATGTTAACGAATCGATTGACACCGTATTCATCAAATTCGGACTAATAGTTTAGGCACTACGGAAGAACATACGTAAATACATACATACATAGACTGCTAAAATAATAACCCTTCCTTTTGGCTTCACCGTAGTCGGGTAAAAAAACTTTTTTGTACAAGGGACGGACTAAATAGTCGTATAATTAAAAAAAATAAAAATCACCTTTCACCTCCTTCACCTTTCCACCTTTTAAGCAATGACATGCTTGTGTGAGGTGACTCCGCAAACTTTATATGGAAGGACGGACGAGAGCTTTAGAACGATAGTCAATAATCCCCGCTTAGAACTGAACTATACCCCTGACTAAACCTTAATAGAAGTTCAGAAGGCCCCAAGCGGTATTAAAACAAGCAGCTACAAATTCCTGGGCTTGGAATATTTACAGCCAGACAAAATATTACATGACCTGTAAGCGCCTACAGGCACTCCGCCTAAAGAAAGATAAACTATCACTATGCCAGTGATAGTTTATCTTTCTTTTTCAGTACAATAAGTTAATAACACACCTTTTCTCTTCACCAAAATAATTACAGGCGCCTCGTATTACATAACTTACGTCGGAACCCTAAATTATGTTTAACTTACCAACTTGGGTGGTAATACCAACAGAGGAGCACAAATTAAATAACAAAATATCCCCAGTACATAATATAAATGAATATTACATAAGTTTATGACCAGGGTCTATTTACACAAGGCCGTTATTTCTACCACAAGGGATCATATCTGATATTATGTACTGAAATAAGGGTTTTGTTTCTAAGTACACTGTACAGGGTATACAGCGAGATAAAAGAATATATATCTGTAGTAGAAAATAAGTAATCATTTCTTCTTTCATATCAGCACGAACGATACAAAAATAGCCTAAGCCTTGGTAATGCCAATCAGCTATAATCATCGTATATATATATAGGGTGACTGGTATTAGGGACCTATGTGACCGACTCATTATATCAAACCGTGCAACAGCACAGTGGGAGACAGAAAGGCGTCACGCGGCTAACAGCTGATAGGTCACAGGATCACGCGCGTATTTCATACGGCTGTTGTGTTATTGGGATAAAAGTGAGTATAAAAAAAAAGTTTCTTTGGGAAAGTTGTTTGTTATCATGAGTACAATCACGTGTTTATGTATCGGTCACTAATAACCAGTCACCCTATATATAAAAAAGAATAAACTTGCCGTTTATAAAGTAACACGCAACTTTGGTAAGCGAACAAGAAAATATAGCGAATGAGCCCACAGTTGATGCCGCATGTCAATCAATTTGTCGCTGATAAAAAAGTTAACCTACGAGACAGTTGGGCACTCGGAGTGTGTAACATAAATGAAGTTCTGAACAAACAGTGTGAAGATGTAGAAACAGAAGAAAATCGTTTAGGAATCTCTGTGACCAAAGACCCAAATACGACATTGAACACCGATCAATCTTCGCAGTATCGACTTCATTAAGAGTCAACAAATGGCCGTGTCTATAAGACAAAGGAAACTAGGAAGACTTAAATTTCATTTCATTCATTTTTACGGTTTTTATTTCAAAACGTATTTTGTACAGTCAGGACATCATTTATACAAATAAGGGGGGCTTGCATGCAGGGGCGTGCCGTCCATAGAGGCAATTAGGCCGAGCCTGCCCTACGAAACTCCATTATTATTATCGCCATTTATTTTAACTATTTAATAAAATGATACAAAATATTTTAAAAGTTAAAACTCCTGTTATAACACTTATAGCAACTTGTCGCGCCCGTGTGACGTAACTCACGTGGTCGATTTTAAGGCAAAGACGTTTGTAAAGAACTCTGCATTCATAAATTTACGCACACTGGTGCATATTTTCGTGTGTATAAACGGCACACATGTATAGAATATGGGCGTGTCTCCCGCGAGTGTAGCCGGCCGGTGATTGGCTAGGTAGATTAAAATGAATGAAGTTAGTTGAATCAGAGTTGCCAAGCCAATTTAGGGAGAGAGGGCGCTACTGTGCGCACGTAAACATCAGCTCAGTAGACAATAAAACGTTAAAAATAGTTTAAGTGCTTAACTTGGGACAAAAAGTCAATAAAGTTCAAGTGAATAAAGACCTTCAGTGACTAGAAGTGTAGTACTAAGCTTAACATCATAAATACTTAAGAAAACTATACTTTTCCCAAATAACGACCAAATTTCAAACCTGTGGAAAAAACCGTGGGATTTTTGAAAAACACGTTATTTGAGGATCAGGTACTGAAGAAAACTTTGGGACAAGTACCAATCACCATGAAAAGGTACGCAGAATCCCTTTAAATTGTATATTAGTGAAATACTTATGAAAGGAAATTTTAAAGTGCAAATAAAGGCACAAACATTGTGTTAAGCGCCATCTGTTGGCGAGTAGCAAGTCGCAAAAAGTTGGATCCAAATTAATTTCATAGAATATCCGCTAGAGGGCGTTGTTTTGCAAATATGGCTCTTATATGTGCTGGTTACTTAGCCTACCCTCCGTGGGGAACCACTGCACGCCACTGCTTGCATGTCACGTTAATGGACGTTGAGGCTGTAGGGACGCTTGCAGCGTTATATCGTCTTGTCTGCATTGAATTGGACGCACAAGTCGCGGCAAAATCGTCGCGTTTGCGTAGTGCGTACGTTCGCCTACGGTAGACGCATCTAGAGAATTTTAAGAAGGGTAAAGTAGTGCT
Source organism: Noctua pronuba (assembly GCA_905220335.1). Taxonomy (NCBI): domain Eukaryota; kingdom Metazoa; phylum Arthropoda; class Insecta; order Lepidoptera; family Noctuidae; genus Noctua; species Noctua pronuba. The sequence continues at coordinate 2,348,551 of LR999915.1, read as the reverse complement.
TGTAAAACGTGTCTACTATCTCTACAATGTGCTCACATAAGAAGCAACATTGTACCCAGGACTATGTAATATATATAACTTGATTTGAAAAGAGTGTCCATGGAATTTCTTGTCCATTCTTCTCCATAATGGTGTGGAATCGTATGTTGCCAGCACATAATAAAAATCTAAAGAAGAAATAACAGTAACAAGGAACATTCAGCTTCCAGAGAATGTTAAAGTGTCTCGTTACCTGTAACGACTTTAATTAGAAGAAAAAACGACGGTACTTAACTTAATAGCTTTACTTATCACATACATGGGAGGATGGAGGATGGGCATATTCTTGAAAACTTGCGGAAGACGTGAGGAATCCAGGAAACAAAAAAGGCACTGTTTTCATCGCGTTATGCCACACATAATATGAAACGTCTTTTAGTGTTTTTTGGGTCGTTTCTTTTTGAAGAAAGTTTTTTTACCCTGTTTAGTAGTAGTATAGGTACCACACAAATTCTTGATATGAATTATTTTTTACATTGTAACTAGAAGTTATTAAGGGATCATTTCGTCATCAACATAGCCCACGAAGAAAAAATACGTATTAAAGGAAATAAAACCAAATTACTGAACCGATTTTGATTAAATTATGGGATTATCTATGGGACCAATCGGGAAGTATAACCTTTCTTATAAAAAAAGACATTTTCAAATCGGTTCATAAGTGACGGAGTTATGAGGTAAGTAACAAACACAAATATTTAAAAAAATACAACCGAAATGAGAATCTCCGCATTTTTTTGAGTCGGTTAAAAAGTGAGGTAGCGTTGTTGTAATAATTATCAGGGTATTCACAATAATAGATGCTCCTTGCCTTTTGATAAGAACTGGCATATTTTTTGCTGTACACCAAAATACACTAAACACCAAATTTTATTTAAAACATACCAGCGGTAACCATACATCTCGAAAATCACCACACAACTTCAGAACATACATGGAATTTTAACTTTTTTATCTATAACAAAAACTGAAAAATAAAATATGAGCTGCAGCAAGAATTCTCCAATAACGAGTCTCTCTGAATGGGCCTCTTATTCCATCGTCACGTCTAATTACTGTCTTCAAAAAGGGCATTTTACAAGCCCGGCTCCTCGACCTTTCTAATGGCAGTGTGGCACTTAGCCGTGACAAACACAAGCTGATGCTCACGGACTCGTTTTGTACTTTCTCTGGTATTTGCATAATGTACGTTATTGCCACACTTTTTAGTCTGTGATCGGCGTAAGAAGTGGACTGTTTTCTGAGTGCAAAGGAGATCACCATTTGAACTCTATCTTCATTAGAAAACTGTATTTGATTTTTCTAACAACAAATATTATAATATCCAATTCTACAGCGTGTACGTATAATCTGTTATATTGTAACTATGTCATTTTTGTGTGTTATGAGGATGATGATATCTTCAGCATAGAAAAAATGGCCGTTTGGTAAATTTTAAACGTTTTTGTGCAATTACTTAATAATTATTTACTTCAGAATAGAAGACATCCTCCTACATAAGTAAGTTACTGTGCCTACCAACTTTTTAAACGTACAGTTCTTGAACATATTGATGATGCTCACTTCTATAACATTTGAACTAGGATATTTTCCAGAGATACTTTTTGGTGCTTTTTTGGCATTGTTGTATTGTTCTTAGGGCCGTGGCAAGTGTCAATCTTTTTCAAAGCCTTTCGTATTTCTGGAAATATTTCAACAAGATTGACACCAGTTTCAGTAGCGTATGTCAAACCAAAACATGTTTGAATTTCTCATCATCATTGTCACCGATAGAACGCCTCATCGTCTGGGCCTATTATTATACCTGAGTTCACTGCAATGGACTTTATCAGGTTCACACTTCCTACCCCTAAACACTTTGATATTCTGTTATCCACGCATCTGTGATACCCATAGTAATCCCAAGACAATACCCCAGTAATTATAACGGAGCTTCTCATCGTGTAACAGAATTACAGCGCACGTTAAATTGGAGAAGTGTTGTATGCTTAATTCCGAGTTTGTACAACGTATATTTTGTTATGTTTTACTCACTTTTGCCCGAGGTTTCGCTTGCGTGGAAAGCCCACGGGAACCTACTGGGTAAATTATCCTATATTACACAGGGTTTTAGCTGTTGAGTTGTGAAGACGTGACAAACCAACAAATAAACGACTCCCTTCCACATTTATTGTATAACTGAATCAGAATCATAAATATTTATTTGTAAGAATGTAGTTTTACATAGAATGGTGTTATGGGTTTGTTTAAGTCCTTAACATTCTACCACAACTTATGGTGCACAAATATTCAGATGTCACTCTTAAATAAATTAAATAAGTACAATTATTTTATGATTTGTGGTTAACAATAGGTTCAACATGAATTAATATTATTATAATTAGGTAATCGTTACTTTAAAATCAATGTCAAAATTAAGTACTTATAAGTAAGTTAAGTAGTTCTTGGATTCTTACAATATTCCATATATTCTCCCATGTCGTAAAAGCATGAATGGTGGAACTCAATCTCAAAGCATTTATTTCAAATAGATCCGTGACGCACTTTTGCATAGCCAAAAATAAGTAACTACCTACAGTCCAGCCACAGGCACAATAACTATGAATGGACTGTAGTTGAAGATAAGCCAGTCTTTCATACGGTGGTATAAAATGTTGAGTTTATGTCCGAAACTCCGAAGTCCGAATACTCACTGCTCCTACAAACTAAACTAATCCGTTTGTTATGAGTTCGTTGTCGTTATCGTCTGTTTGTTGTCTAGTGTTTATGTCAGTATTCCCTCATAATAACCTGTAATAATATAGTTGTATTGAACTGATGCGTCAGATTCTAATGTCCTAATAAGAGCGTTTTTTTCACACCGTTTCCTTTGTAATGGTGGTACATCTCAGGGGTCGTCCATTAATCACGTGATGTTTTTTAGAAACTTTTTAACCCCCCCCCCCCTCTCCCTTATGGTGATACGTCGTGAGGTTTTAGACTTCCCCTCCCCACTACCCAAAGAAACGTGTATTTTTTTGGTACGAGAATATTATCTTTAAGGTTAACAGGTATAATCTTCTTAGGGTTTCAGGTTAATTTAATTCTGGAAAATTAAGCACCGTGATAAAATTGTCAAGGTCACCCACCGCTTTTGGGTTTAGAAAACGCGCGTTTAAAGAAAAAATAAATACTAGTGATATCTCACTACATACCCCCCTCCCCCCTAGTAATATTTCGTAATTTTTTTCGACCCCCCCACCTTTCTAGCCTCACGAGATTAATGGACGACCCCTCATCAAAAAATCCTAACCTAGATTGCCCTATCGATTTTACACGGAACTGCAATCCAAACCCCATCACGCCGTAGTGCCTAGCAGCAAGACTTCATTAATAAACAATGGATGCTGTCCATCAAGTTGTAACACATAAGCCCTGACCTGATTCTGCGCATGTTACGGCTTAAGACTGACGGGAAACCTTGGGGTGGAATAACTTATCGGGTATAGCCATGGCAATATATTCCTTGTATGAAAAGCTGTATTTTTGTTTTTGCTCAGCTGAATGGGAATTATGTTTTCTTATGGGTTTAATCTCGGGACTGTCGACTGACTAGAAATAAATATGATTTCTAATTAAATCTTGAGTGATTGACTTAACATAACATCACGCCTGTAATCCCCGAAGGGTTAGGCAGAGGTGTACCTAATGGTACACCCACATTTCGCCAGTTATGTTTTTATTTTTTTTGTTTAAGCCCTATTTAATACCGGGCACAAATCAAGACTTCGTGGCTGAGAAATTCCTGATGGAATAACCCAATAATACTTTGCCCGACCCGGGAATTGAACCCAGGACCTCCTGCTCAGCAGTCGCGCTTGCGACGAAGTGGTGGATAGCGGGATATTTGAGGGACTGTCTTATGTGATTTTGATTTTAGAAAAATGCTGATTCTCCGACTAATTTCGTTGGATTCTAAAGCATCGTAAGACTTCCGAGAGACTCACATGGACATAATGAAAAACAATTGTTGTGCCTCATTTGTCGACATTTGATCAGTTAATGTATGATATTGGCTACAATAACTGTCGTTTTAAGCTTTCACGGTTTACAACTAAACTTATACTAAATATCTGGAGCTCAAAATAATGAACAATCACGGAAGATATCCCGTAAGTGACAGTAAAATTTTAATAACTGTCGTGTAAGCAAGAAATACAGGGTGTAAATGGACCCTTCTGGAAGCCGTCAAACAAGCATTCTGTACATGACAATAAGTAACTTTTCGCAATAATTATTGCTGGGAAACTACGAATTTTTTTCTTGGGAGAAAAATCACGTTTTACGGTAAGACTCAATGTAACTCACTCAAAACATTGTGCTGATGGATCGATTGAATAGTACGGAGGTCGTGTAAGTGTTTAAAGTAAAAATCTTACATTTAAAAAAGAACTTTTGAAAAAGTTGAAACTTTGACCCCCAATATCTCCGTAACTAGAAAGTCCCCAGGTATGGTCTAAAACAAAAAAAAAATCGCAATGACGGGGAGAACAAGTGCCTTTCGGCTTCCTTAAGGGCCTTGTTACACCCTTTATGTGTGTGAATTGAAGAAATGAATAAAACCCAAGTTGGAGACGCAGATAAACTAAACAAAATCCAAGATTCACTGAGCACACAGACACAAACTTAATTGAAGCCGAGGCTCCGCGCCCCAAATTCTCTCCAAGACCTGATGCTTATCTCAAAGACGCAGACAATATGATATATTATGAAGACGTTCGTTATTCTAAAGACAAATTGTATTCGTCTGATTATTCTAAACTTGATTTAGCAGACGGCTATGCTCGCGTGGAATTTGGAAATATTCGTAATGTGTTGGTTTGTCCAAGATAACATGAACTTTGCTTTGTAAAGGAATATTTGCAAAATAACTGGTTCTAATAGTTCTTTATAGGTCGAGCATAGAAAACCAAGTCGGAGGCCCATGGGCGGCATAAAAACTCTGACTCCAGGTTAGGCACTAACCACACGATAAAGAAGAAGAAGAAGAAGAAGAATAGCAAAGATAAGTCAGGTTGCTCAAAAGCTTAAAGACTCGAACCTAACAATACATCGTTCTCACATATATCTAAGTTTAATCTTAACATGAAAGATGTAATCAAGATTTTGTTACAATATTTTGATTTTAAAGAGTATCCATGGAGTTTCTTACCCATTCTTCTCCATACAGATCTATGCCCTTTGACTGGGATTGTAGCTACATCATTTTGTTTTTTTGATATTCAATAGTGCCTGTAATTATGAAATAAATGCTTTGAGTTTGAGTATAACTTGGAACCAAAAATTGTTAAATCAATGCACAAGCATAACCCACATGAACCTCCAACACGAAAAACAAAAACAACGTCTTGTTTTTGTTTTGACATTAACCCGTATCAAATTTTACCGTATCAAAATCCCAACCATTCATTTGGACAGTAGGCCAGTGGATCAATAAAAAAATTCTCAGTAACACAGAGGTCTCAGGGTTCAATTGCAATAATCAAATAAAGCGTTAAGTATTTATCTTGGGGCGTTTGTCGTGACTCATCGTCTTAGCATCCGAGGTCTCTCCAACCGAATTTTTGACTGACTGTAGATCGTACAGAAGGTTTTATATTTTGATGTGTGTGTCGGTAAGTCGGTACATGTTAGCATTACGCAAATTTAATTAATGCTTGGAAGATTATTCTTAATCCAACAAAGCTTTCAAGACTTAGAAAAGCCTCAGAGGTTTTCGAATTAAGTCCTTGGAGATGTATTTATTCTTTGAAGAGGAAAATTTCTGGGAAATCTCATTAGTTGACTTATTTGTGCGATTAGATTGACTCCGCGTTCATGTTGAACTTTGAACTTTCATTGATTCGGAAAATTTCATCGTCCAATCGATTCGTTTCGAATTCATCTTCGTTTTGCTAGTATACCTAGAATATCCATTCGATCCATCAGATACCTAATTATTAAAATTGTCTTCTAAACGTGAACAAATTTTATTCTAGTTATATTAATAACGGCTACCCATCCAACATTTAACCGCAACAATCAATCAACCCTGACCGCCAATTAAGCGACAGTTAAGACGCCAAATGAAGCAGTAAATTGAACTAAACCTACTTTTTCTGAATGCGGAAAATATCTGCGTCTAAATGGTCAATAAATTCGGATCTAAGTGCCCAAGTAGATACGCGAGGCAATAGAAAGGACTCGCTGGGGTTACGAGATGGTCAAAGTAATATGTAGTTAAAACTTATGCCTACTGATAGGGTAGCGGTCGGTAAATGGTCGGGGTTACACGACCAAAAACGTTTGCCTTTTGTTTTCTGAATTGGGAATACTGGCTGGCGAAATGGAATTGTATTTTTGGTGCGGGAAAAAGGACCAGAGGGGACAGAGACAAGTGTCAATTGCTTTCAAAGGTTTTTATGACTGGAACTGCCTTTTTGGTCCAGTCGTTGCAAGCACGACTGCTGAGCAAGAGGTCCTGGGTTTGATTCCCGGGTCAAGCAAAGAGATACTGGGTTTTTCCATCAGTAATTTCTCAGTAGCAGCCAGGGAGTCTGAAATTGCACCCAAAAAATTCTGAATTTGCAATTGGTTGATGGCAATAGGTCCGCCCCTATTGCATGAGACTTAATATAACTGGCGGAAAGTGGTTGTACTATTAGGTACACCTCTGCCTAACCCTTTTGGGTACCTTATGTTAATCCAACACTTTCGCGACTCCATCATCGCTATCGCAGAATGTCAGTTTGTCCAGGCCCTCTGATACTGTAGAAAGCGACTACTGACACTAACAAATCCCCCATGGCCTCACCATGATTCTACTTTCGATTAGACAGATTTATTTTAGACTTCAATTGTTGTAGTGCATTTAAATGTGCCTTGATATGGCCAGGATTTTCTAAGCTTCACTTGGTCATGTCGATGAAGTTTGAGGGTTGAAGTGGAAGACCAAGGAAATGTTGGAGGGATTGTGTGAAGAATGATATGAAAGAATAAGGTGTAAATGATTGCGTGACGGTTGACAGGGGAGATTGGAAGAAAAAAAAGTGTTGCGCCGACCCCAAGTAACATGGGACAAGGGCAGGAAGATGATCGTCATCTGCCTAGCCTTTTCCCAACTACATATATTGGGCTCGGCTTCCAGTCTAACCGGTTGCAGCTGCATACCAGTATTTTACATGGAGCGACTGCCTATCTGACCTCCACAACCCAGTTAGTACTGGGTAATACGGTACCCCTTGGTAAGACAGGTTGTCAGACTTTTTGGGCCTGACTACCTAATGACTGTCAAAGATCTACAAAATATGACACCTGGGACCAACGGCTTAACGTGCTTTCCGAGGCACGGAAGAAACTCGGTATGTAATGGCGTGTAAGGTAGTCATCCATCCACATACCAACCTAGGCAAGCACGGCTTAACCTTAAGATCGACCCGAGCGGCTGTTATTATTTAGCCAGAGCTCCTCCGGCAGGAAGATGATCATGACTGCTAATTTATAAATAACCTCTTTTCCGAAGGCGGAATAATATGTAACACTAACTCATCAGTATTTTATATCGTCGAGATAATCCCAGCGTTTATTGAGAAATGATCTCAAAGAACAAATGTCTAAAGATCAAGGGCTCTTCAAGATAGTGAAAACATGACCGCTTAACAAAACGCTGGCTCGCAACACGATTGATTAATGGAAATGGTCAATGGTTAACGCTGCCTTCCGTAACTCGATACTAATGAAGACGTGCTTACCATATTTTCTTTAGGGGCTCTCGTTTAGTTTACTAATTACTGTTGTAATAGTAACTGGTGTTGTCGGTCTTGTGGTCTTCTTCTTTTCTTTCTTTATCGTGTGGCTAACTTGGTGTCAGAGTTTTTATGCCGGTCATGGGCCTTTGACTTGGCCGTACATGCCTTCGAGAAATATCTCTCAGGCATGGTGGTTGCCTCACGAAAGCAAGTGATAATTATACAATACGCTCATGAATCCGAAAAATCAGAGGTCTTGGGTTCGACCTTGATGCCTATGACTTGGCAGTCCGATGGTCACGCCAGTAGGCTATCACTGCTTATAATTATGGTCTTGTGGTGGCAGGCCCTGACTGCTGAGCAAGAAGGTTTCATTTTGAAGGACTTTTGTGTTTCCACTTAGCCCGGAGGATTGCCGACATCCCCATTGATGGCACCAATGCCATCGCTTCAGCTTCTTCTCACCTGGACTTTCATCATCATCTTTGCCTAGACTTTCCTCATCTGTGTTGGCTTCAGCTCTAATCAGATGAAGCTGAATACCTGTATTTTATCTGGCCCTCAAAACTTACTGGGGAAATCGTTAACTTGGTGAAATCTGGGCGTAATATTTACCATCTCTACTGCCTAACTCTTGAGGAATTTAGCCGTTATGTAATGTAATACCAACACTAGCATGACATTTCGCTAGATCTTAAGCTTTAGACTCGTTTGAAGGATTCTCACTTCAAGTATTTCGTGACGACTCGACTGGAGTGTCAATGATTAGCTTGTAGACCTTTGACTGGAATGTTGCAACTACTTCACTCCTTCCAACACAGTCGATTCGTCACGGTGTAGCATACTGACATTTAGCTTCGATGAAATATTTCCTTAGTCGTGAATGGTATAAGTAAAGGTACGCGCTTTGTAAACAGTGTTTTTCTCTTGGAATTTAAAGCATTCGCATCCATATGCTTTTTTTTATGGATGGGAAATCATCAAATAACTCCTCCCGCTCTGGGTGGAGTGGGAGGGAGTGTCAGACTTTTACTGACTAAAACCCATCCATGCTCCTTCTTTGCCCTTTGTGTTCCAGGGTCGCGATATCTTTTTCGAACAGTCCCGCAGCCCCGGCAGGCATCGGCCCTTCCTTTTGCTGACATCTCTTTGAGAAGCGCGTGGAACACGAACGCGCCGTCGACACGGCCACATGCTTCGGTTAACATCTGTCTGTTCATACATAAATACACACACGCCAATACCTCCGAGGTAGACAGAACCTATCAGAACGCCTGCGATCCTTACATACTCCATAACACCATTGTAACTGTTTTCTGCAAAAATAAATGATTTGATTTTTGATTTGAGTGTATTCTTCTTCTTAGCGTGTCGATGGCAATCTAAATTGTGTCGGCCCAGAACTGAGCTACTAGTTTGGCGCTTTCGGTGGCGTCCATCAGTTCCTGTAGTGAACAAACAACAGGGCACGCAGGACACGATATTAAGTGCCCCATTGTTTGTGGTACAGCACCACATTTACACTCCAGGACAGAGTTATCAATGAATCTCCACCTGAGCAGGTTTTCCTTGCTGCGGCTAACCTGGGTCCGGAGTCTATTTAAAGACTTCCAGGTCAGCCATGGCAACTCGTCCAGTGTATTGTACTCAGCCGTCAAAATAAACAATTACCTTAGTATCTGACACGTCGATGTAAACTCAATTATTTGCCTTATTTGCTTTTAGCAGTCTCTCTTCTCTTCTCTTCTTTAACCTTTGGCCATCCAATGCTGAGTGTAGGTCTATTCAAAATCCCTCCACTTTTAGCAGCTTAACAGACATCAACTCCCTTTTCTCCAGTTTCCTCATGTTGTCCATCGCTGCTCCCCTTAAAAAATAATTTCCGTCAAAAATAGCCATCAGTACTTGAACTCAGCTGAATTTAGCAACTGTCGATGATGTGATCAACATCAGAAATAGTACCAGGAGTACATCAAACATAGGATGTTTTGAAATGTAACGTAATTGGGTAATCACGTAGTTGTTACGACTTTCAAAATGTTTGACTACGGTTTTACTACCATTCACACTCTTAGTCAGACGGTCGGTCGCGGATTTGCGTTTCAAATCTTGTATTTTTGTCTAGAATAAGTATCACAAATCATCATACTCAAGTATTTATTTCAAACGCTAGCTGTTGCCCGCGACCTTCGTACGCGTGAAATTACTATAAAATAATACTTCCTAATTGAATCGGATTTTGTTAACAAATTCATGGGTTTTAATTTTTTTTTAACGGAACCCTAATCCTTTTCTAAGTACTCCTTCTAACATGAATTATCTGCCAGTGAAAGTCCCGTCAAAATCGGTCCAGCCTTTTCGGAGATTAGCCGGAAGAAACAGACAGACAGACAAAGAAAAAAATTAAAAAAATGTTTTTTCTTACATGCATACATTATATGCATTCAGTAAAAAGCTGTTATTTTTTAATTACAAACAGACACTTTTATTTGTGTAGATAGCAGTGGCGAAGGTTTCATACAACTCGATTCCTACCGGCTTCCCTTTGATAACTGGCACAATCCATAGACAAATAATAAAATCACATTAAATATAATATGTACTCCGGCTTACCTCTTAAAAAAAATTACCCTTCGCTACTGGTAGATAGATCAGTTACAAGCACTATTGAATTGTAAGAAACAGTAAGATGAACCTACTGTCCAGCAACAAGGCATAATAACTGTGAAATTGTAGTAGCCCATTCCAAAACGTCCATTTCTTTGAAGAAGATTGGGCAAGAAACTCCATGGACACTATTTTAAATCAAAATATTGTTACAAAAACCTTGGTTACATCATTCATGTTGAGTTACTCTTAAATTCATCGTATTTTTATGCTAATCTGTTAAGTTGTGGCGACTTGTGATTCGAATATTGTTTTCTTGGACTTAAGCTATACATAATCTTTATCTTCAAGAATTGACCTTCGATTGACCCCTAAAATGCAATCGATGCGGATACAAGGACAACATCATTATTGCCTAGCCTGTTCCCAATACGCTTGGTAGGACTGGTTGTCAGACCTTCAAGGGTTGCCAGATGGCCGGGAAATTCGGGATTGTCCCGGAATGAAGTGTCTTGTCCCGTGTCCAGGAATTACATTTTGTAGTCCCGGATTTCGAATACCACCCACCACTAGTTTTTTTTTAGCTTTTTGAGAGCAAGAAGGTTAGTGTAACATTAATGTTACTAGTAACTTCTGTTGTCTTACTAACTATTTCAAATGAGCATCCTGAGTGAGCCCCAAGACTCCCATGCTATTACGAGGCAATGAGATCCTTCTACTAGTGGACGGGACTCGAGAATTTTCTAAGCACATGGATCCTCTTTCGTACAGTAATTGTATAAATGCATATTAGTATTATCGACATACTACTTATGTCGATGAATCCCTCGATTTGTCCCGGAAATGAAATGCATGTATCTGGCAACCCTTCAGGCCACTGACTACTTGTAACGACTGTCAAAGATTTGTAAATGACAACCAGGACCGACGGCTTACTTCTTTCCAAAGCACGGAGGAAAATCGGGATGTAATGAATGTTCACTCATCCACGGACCAACCAAGGCAAGCGCAGCTTAACTTAAAGATCGACCCGAGTGGCTGTTATTATTAACGAGCTCCACTACAAGGAACACGTTCCGAACATAATATTCCGGCGAGGATTCTATAATACTACTGTAACTACGTGGCCAATCAAGCTATACAAAACCAGTTTATACGGATCTCTCATTGTATAGGAAATCTAAGCAAAGCGAGGCCAAGTTATACTGGAAATGTACAGCTTCATGTGCCGCCGTGTGTACAGTTCTCCAATAAACTCGATCGATAAAGTTTCCTTACTTATTCTGATGATAATAGTTTTTATTCGGACCTCTCCCTTCCCCCTACGCTCCATTTTTATTGCGAACTATTTATTCCATTCTTGGTAACTTGTTTTGCGTTCTGTTATGCCGAAAAATCTCTTACGTATTAACCTTTTGAATGCCAGAGCATAAACGCACGCGCGTGCCCTCTACGCTAAGCCACAATTTCACCTACCATTTTGTCATCTATTTGTGTCGTTTGGTCTATAGGGCCTTTGCTTGTCACGTATATGTGACAATGGCGTGTAAAAGGGGAATAAAGTTGCAATACATCCTAAAGACTGTCTCGTTAGTGTAGTGGTTGCAAGCGCGACTGCTGAGCATGAGGTCCCATCATCGGGTTTTTCCATCAGGCATTTCTCAGTAGCCGCCATGGAGCCTGGATTTGTGGCAATAGGCTCGCCTCCTAATACACCTCCTCATAATCTTCTCAGGGATGTGCTTTAACAGGTGTTGCACAGGGGGCGACAGGTCTTTTGAGAGGAAACGGTGCCTTCTTTCATGTGCGGATGGTGATTTAGCGAGGTAGAAATCGCGTACTCCCCGATCATGCCTTTGAAGGTTTCCTCCAGAACAAAAATAAATAGGTACAACTCTGCCTAACACTTTGGGGATTACAGGCGTGATGTTATGTTTACTTAACGGCAATAAAACTTTAGGTAGGTACGTAATGAACTCTTATGTTGTAAAGGTGAACAGGGTCGCGTGAGAATGCAGACAGAGCTGCTGCACTTAAAAATCTAGACTAAACAAAGCAAGCAAATGACTTTCTCTGCAAAGCACTATAAAAATCGGACTTAGGTAAAGGCTGATTAATTCTATACTACTGTATCAACAATGGATTTCGTATCAACCAAACGATATCGGCTATGTATCAAAGATGATATGGCTTCGCCGGCCACAAATACGTTGGGAAAATCATGATGACGTATTTCTATGCAGAAATACGTCATCATGATTTTCCCAACCTATAATTATCATTATAGTTGAGCCAGTCACAGAAAGTTGAAAGGCAATCGACTGTCTTGGTATATGGGCATGTGATGAGGAGGGATGTATCGCTTGTGACTAAAAGAGTGATGAATATCAATGACGGTGGATGGAGAGGAGAGGGGAGAGGAAGACTAAAGAAAAGATGGATGGATTGTGTGACGATTCATTCCGATTCCTTCATATCGAAGGAAAAAGGAGGAAATGATAGCGTGACGATTGATAGGGGAGAATGGAAGAAGAAAACGTGTTGCGCTGGCCGCAAATAACAGGGGACAAGGGCAGGAAGATGATGGTTATAGTCGTTGTTTAAGAATCCCAGGAACCGCTTGCGTCACATGTAGATGTATGCATTTTTGTAAAAGATCTACCACCTCCATCAGTTGACAGTATACAGCCCTCCCCAAACTGACACGGTGCATTCAGCTCCTTATTTTGAATCATATTCCACTGGAATTGCTTTCCGGAAATTTTTTAATTATTTTTATCGTTTTTGCAGTTACTATTCCTTTATTTCACTGTAAAATAAAAAAAATAAAAAAACCAACAATGGATGTTAAAAACTCTAACGAAAGACGCGTGAAATCAGCTGTTGACTTCCTCCTAGCTACAGAGTTCATCGAACTCGCCGTCGCGCTTGCCGTTTGCTACGTGCGTTTTGCCACGGTAACGATACATTGCGTATGAGGAAATAAAACAAATCAAATTTATTGGATTCCCATAACGTTCCTGAAATAATTTCTTGTACCGGTCATCTTAGTATGATATACTAAATTCACCCCATCAGTGTCCTTTACACCCTGTATAAGGGGTGTAAACAGACCCTTCACGAAGCCGTTAACCAAGCATTCTGTACATCAAACTAAGTAACTTTACGCAAAAATTATTGCTGGGAAACGACTTTTTTTTTTGGGGTGAAAAATCACGTTTTACGGTAAAACTCAACGTAACGCACTAAAAACATTGTGCTGATGGATGGATTGAATAGTACGGGGGTCGTGAAGGTGAAAATGTGAAAATCTTACATTAAAAACATGTATTTAAAAAAAAACTTGTGAAAAAGGTGGAACTTTGATCCCCAATATCTCCGTAACTAGAAGGTTCCCAGGTATGGTCTAGAACAAAAAAATGATCGCATTGATGGGGAGAATAAGTGCCCTTCGGCTTCGTTAGGGGTCTATTTACACCCTTTATAGGCTTCTGTTCTCTGGACAATGATAAAGAAAAAACTTGGTGTTTCATCTGCGAGTTACGATCACGTAACTAGTCCCGCTATTTTATTCAAATCGTCACTAAAAAGGAAAGTTTCATACAATCTCTGAATTTATTCAACCAAAATTTGAAAATTTACGATGCCCAGATTAGGTCCTTTATCCGTATTAGAGATAACTTGAGTCCTGAACTGAAAAGCCTCCTTTATTATTCCAGGCAGGTTTCAAGCGAAATAGTAGTTTGTTTTATTTAAATTATCTCCAATAACAAGTTAGTTTAATAAACTCTGTGTTTATTATCCAGATTACTGTTTTATGGCAATTATATTGTTCATGACTGCCTCGTTGGTCCAGTGGTCGGAAGCGCGACTGCTGAGTATGAGGTCTTGGGTTCGAATCCCGGGTCGGGCAAAGTGTTATTGAGTTTCTCAGTTAGAGCCACGGAGTCTGGATTTGTACCCGATTGATGGTGATAGGCTCGCCCCCTTGGGACTTAAGAAAAAATATAACTGGCGAAAGTTGGCTGTCCTATTAGGATTACACCTATACTTAATCCTTCGGGGATTACATTGGATTCGGCGTGCTGTTATGTTAAAATATATTATTTACGGACAACCTATGACCGGAGAAACTATGTAATTTTATGAAGGACTATACACGATAGTTTGTTTTCGCTCCGTGTAAAATTCTGGGATTCAGCTGCATCCGATTCGACTGGGAGCCGACCCCAACATAGTTTTAAAAAGACTAGGCAGATAATGATGATTCTGTATTTTATCTTTCTTCTTGTGTATTTTCTTATACCAAAAGTGCTTCTTAATCCAAGTAAACAAGTCATTATGCCAAAATATACGGAACAGTCAAAAAATAAAACCGACCACCTGTTTTATTAATAGAGCTATAACATGCTGAATGTTAAGATCATTTTTTCGTTTCTAAACGGAAATAATTTTTAACCACCATATGGCGCCGTAAGAAATCATTGAGTACTAAAAATGTTTGGTGCCATATTTAACGTTTCATTTATATCTTTAACGTTAATTTCTTTAACTAATACTAACTTATCTACTATTTATTTTGCGTAAATCTGTTATTTACTTGACACATTATCTTCTCTCATGTTACATAACTCGACCAATTGAAACCTTCAGCTTCTTCTTAGCGTGTCGATGGCAATCTAAATAGTGTCAGCCCAGAACTGAGCAACTAGTTTGGCGCTTTCGGTAGCGTCCATCAGTTCCTGTGGTGAACAAACAACAGGACACGCAGGACACGATTTTAAGTGCCCCATCATTTGTAGAACAGCACCACATTTGCACTCCAGGGCTGAGTCATTAATGAATCTCCACCTGAGCAGGTTTTCTTTGCTGTGACCAACCTGGGTCCGGAGCCACCTTCAACTGCTTTAGAGATAACAACATCTGCTGTTAAAACATCAATCTTCTTCAACAAAACCAATTTAAGACTAGCTTTTGCCTGCGGCTTCGCTCGCGTTAATTTAGAATTCGACAGTCAATTCGGGTTGTACCTACTCTGCTTGTACTTAACTCAATAATGATTCGAAAGACACGTGGCGCCATCTATTGCCATAAGAACGTTATTGTTTTTTTTCTTGGGAATAATGTTTTTTTTCGGGATGAAAGGTACCCTATGTCCGTTTCTGTACACCTGAAAACGTATTTGCAAAATTTCAGGATGATCGGTTCAGCGGTTTAGGCGTGAAATGGGAACAAACAAACAAACTTACTTTCGCATTTATACTATTAATTAGGATAGGATATCAGCATCATTCTCCTGCCCGTCATCATCATCAGGGTACAGCACTCCACTGATGGGCATAGGCCTCCTCAATCGCACGCCACTCAACTCGATCCTCAGCAACTCTCATCCAGTTGCTACCAGCCACCCTGTGAAGTTCGTCGCTCCACCGAGCCTTAGGGCGTCGCACCTTATGCTCCATTCAAGAACACGTCTACCCCAACTGTCATCGGCTCCTGCCCTTATCCCAATTTATTTGGTTTCGGCGCAACATGTCTTCTAATTCCTCTATTACTCGTCATTTTATTTTAATAGACACCCCATTTTAGCCAAATCATCTTTGGCATAGTCTACCATCGTTTCTTTGGTTTTCCTCTACTCTAATAGCCATATACATTCATATTCAAAGAAGGTATGCCCAGTTCCATCAAAAACAGTACTATTCCGTTCTTTAGCCAGCGCTTCACCAAATTAGGTAAGTCATTAGATTATCGGCCGTATCTTGTGGCTTGGTGCCCCAACAGCTCGCGCCTTGAATAACTATGTCATGTAGACAAATTGATTTGCGACGTCTTCTGTCTGTTTTCCTACTTCTTATTGTGTTACTGCTTCTAAGGGTCTCACTTCAGTTTTTGGTCCTTAGGTCTCCACAAAATGAATCTTAAGTTGATTATCCTAAGAACTATGAAAATGTCCTGTCACGTCCATAATATGTATAGTGGCGACAAAAACCATTTTCTTATAGAATAACGATTGCAACTTTGAGATAAGACCTATTTCAATAGAACGAGTTCCGTAATACTATGTATGAAACAACATAAAATAACAATCTACGCCGTAAGGGAAAATAACATTTCAAAGTTGCCATGTGTGAAAATAATATTCCCCATTAAGCACCGATTTTAAGAGCACCAATGATATTCCCATGAGCACCCCTCAATATTTTACCTTGGTGCTCAAACAATTGTGTTATCATTGGTCAATTTTCTTTCTTTAGTTTTCACATCATGAGTATTGTGATCGCAAGAAATTAGTTAGTCCTCAGTACCCATGTCACCAAAGATGGAGCAATTGGTTTCTCCGAAACATTTATTACACGACATCGCAGGAAGTTGACCTCGATAAATGAAGATAGATGTCTCCCATGAGATCAAATATCATCAGCTAAAGTACGGATGTGTACCCGTACAAACCTCCAGAGAATTTGATGCGTGAAGATTCTATATCATGTTCCTCGACATTTAGTTTCACATTAACCCCCATACTTAATTGCTTGAGCAGTTAACTGATAGTATTGATGCCCTCTTTATAAACTGATGTTCATTCTAGGTTTATAGCTTCTAAAGTTATTTGGAGTTTTCGACCTGGTTTACCCAAGACAACAAGACATTTTGAAAACAAAGCTATTTTATTTCTGATTTATTTTCTCTTTTCATATTTTTATTAGCACCCATTATGGGAAAGTTTTTATTGTTTTCAAACACGCGATGTTTTAGCCGAAAAGAAATGATTTCTTTGAATCTAGATTGTACTTAAATACATATATTTCTTCAATAATGTGAGATGTTATTGGTATATTTTTGTAGTTTGATTTGTATTCAAACAATTTTTATGTTTCTGATCAATTCTTGTTCTTCTTTCTAGCGTTACTAATAGTCTCTGCTTAAGTTAGCCCTCGTATCATGCTTATAACTCTTATAACTGAGATACAAGACATTGTCCTAAACCAACTCACTCATATTGATTGTAATTATAATGTCAGCCTATTACGGTATCACTGCAGACTACGTTACCAATCACCATGCTTGGATTGGTGATTTCAGACTTATATTCATTGAGTAATAGAGAAGTTTGGAAGAAAAAGACATGCTGCACCGACCCCAAAAAAATTGGGATAAGGGCAGGAGAATGATGATGATAATTAATTGAGTTTCGGTTTCCTCTCCCACTGTTTATACTCACAAAAAACAAGACCAAACAGTTTCAATCCAAGTCCAAGAACAAATATTTTTCTGCTCAAGTCTTTGGAAAAAAAATACAGAGGGAGAGATTACTATCGGAGTGAAGCTATGGATATACTTAGCTAGTTATAAAAAAATAATAGTAACGTATGCGTTGTACCCGATGTCAACTGTAGCGTTAAACGTCGCTGTATACACATTGTTACCCATGTTTGTCGTCGCGGGTGATAGATGGCGGTCGTATCGACCATCTCGGCTCGTATTCCAGCAAAGAGTATCAATAAGACAAACCCCTGACGGTTAAACCACGCCTAAGATGTACAGCCTAATGTGAATACAAGAGAAACACTTTAACGTTAGCAACTCGGAAAATCTCACTCTTTCAGATGGCTGACGGGTGGTCACCAGTTCCTCTAGAAGGGATGCGTCACATGTAGTTCTTATGTTCTTTGAATCTTCAAAGAAAGAAAAACTGGCTACACGCAGACGCAGTCGTCTCCCAATCGCAGTGTATCTACTTTTAGTCTCCTCAAAAAACATATTTTAAGTCAATCCTTTTAGAAAGGTCGAACGTGTTAGGTATTTGCAAATGCCATACGAAGTATCACCAGTGCCCTTACCATGAGTTTGTAAAAAACTGTCCTCGATATCGAAAACTATCGGATATACTTCTCGTGTCGTAAAGCAGTCGATGAATATGAAAGAGACAGGGCGATAGTATTCGATAACGAATAATACATTTCAAACTCATGGTAAGCCCACCGGTGTATGTACGTAGACGAAACGAGAGAGAGAAATGTAAGGACCGTAGCAGGTAGCTTTCTTAATTTGTGCCTACCACCAAAAGAAATCCGCGTGAGTTTATGTGTTTATGTATGCAAGTTAAAGCAAAGACATATTGTCTTTGCGGATTATAGAAATATGAAAACTACTCCTTTTATATCTGCCCTACTGCCGAACACTTCACCGCTCTACAGCTTATCCATACTCCGAATCCCTCGAATGTTTTTCCGTCGACATTGTGATAAATATTTTCCTAGTTTACTTGTAAGCCTGCGATTGGAATAAATCCGCTTTTCTCTGATGCCTTTATTTTTATTGCGATCCCTACCTTCAGCGTTTCGATTCAGGGTTATATAGAAAATGTTCGGTTGACTTCGGGGGCAATCGGGATCCCTTCGGGCATTGGGACTTTCCAATCCCTTTGATACTGATTTCTGAAGTGGGTATCGCGAATAGGTTTAGTTTGCTACTTAAAACTTTCTTCTCTATCGGGTAATTTGATTTTGGGATGCTTGGAGTTTTATTGGTTCATGTTAATTTATCTACCCCTCATATTATAGGGACACTCCTATTCTTAAAAGGCACACGGTTACGAGGTTTATTTTGTGTAAAACTTAGTTGTAATAGTATTGTGTGGCGTGTATTTGTCTCTGATTATTTGATTACCACCTACTAACTAAATTATGGATCGTTGTCATCATCATCTGCCTAGCATTTTCCCAACT
This sequence comes from Noctua pronuba, assembly GCA_905220335.1. Lineage (NCBI taxonomy): Eukaryota > Metazoa > Arthropoda > Insecta > Lepidoptera > Noctuidae > Noctua > Noctua pronuba. Next base: position 2,329,410 of record LR999915.1, on the reverse strand, counting down.
ATATTGGGGTCGGCTTCCAGTCTAACCGGATGCAGCTGAATACTAGTATTTTACATGGAGCGACTGCCTATCTGACCTCTACAACCCAGTTAGTACTGGGTAATACGATACCCCTTGGTAAGACTGCTGGCTGTCAGACTTTTTGGGCCACTGAATACCTAATGACTGTCAAAGACCTACAAATGACACCCGGGACCAACGGCTTAACGTGCTTTCCGAGGCACGGAGGAAACTCGGTATGTAATGGGTGGTCACCCATCCACAGACCAACCTAGGCAAGCAAGGCTTATCCTAAAGATCGAACCGAGCGGCTGTTATTATTTAGCCACGAGCTCCTCTATTATGGATCGTTGTATCTGATGCAAATAAATGAAGTGAATTGAAAGGCACTACCTTTGTGTGAGAATAACTGTCAGAAGACGAATCTAATGAAACAATTTATTGATCCTTAGATACTTGATTGTGTCGTGTGGGTTCTTTCTCTTTTGGCCTCATTAAATGATCGGCTTCCTTCATTTGTTAACCCCCGACGCAAAAAGAGGGGTGTTATAAGTTTGACCGCAATGTGTGTGCGTGTGTGTCTGTCTCTGGCACCATAGCTCTTAAACGAGTGAACCGATTTGGATGCAGTTTTTTTATTTGAAAGCTAGTTTCTTGGCGATGGTTCGGTGCAGCCTTTACTAGATATGGGGGATGAAAGTGGGTATTTATCTTTCATCTTTTATTTTTTCGTTGGGGTTTTTTTAAATTTTAATTATTCTATTAGTGTCTTATTCATCTTTTTCACATTCATCAGTGAAACTAATTTTTACATGTGCAAAGCTGCCTATGACTCAATAATCCATAACGGCAACTGATCATCAATACAGCTTAATTGATCCCAATCAAAATTACTTACTCAAATTCCTGATCCCCGCTCTACACAATAGCGATGCTACTATCCTGTTCAGGATGACACAGCGTACTTATTTGTTGAACATCAAAGCAATCATTGTTCGTATATTATTTGGGTTTAATTTGCGTCGTGCCGATTGGTTAACCGCTTTCGGCATCTACTGGCGCTGAATTATGTTCGGCTATGCTAAGCGGTTTTGCCCCGAAACATACATACAGGGTAACCCGCCCTCCCCACACACACATAGAAATTTTTCATCGGTAATTTAAAAAAAAAAGACCGACATCTGCCTAGCCTTATCCCTTTGTTGGAGTTGATTGCCTATCTGACCTCCAAAACCCAGTAAGTACTGGGTAATACGACACACCTTAATAAGGCTGTTTGAAAGAATTTCGGGCTACTGACTACCTGTAACGTCTGTCAAAGATCTATAAATTACAACCGTGTCCAACGGCTTAACGGACCAACCTAGGCAAGTGCGGCTGAACTTCAAGATCGACCCGAGCGGCTGTTATTATATATAGCTCCACAAAAATTAAATTGTTTGGGGTTCAGAATGATGTACTACATAGGTACGTGATGACCGTTTGTGCGTAGGTGTCCCTTCCACCCCTTTATATTCGAATTTGCCACCCGGCTGGGCAAAATCATGGCGAGCCGACCTTGTGTATAACTTAGGGTATGCGCGCACTACGAAAATAAATCCTTGCGACTTTTAAAGTGCGAAATAAAATCGCAAACGACAATAATTCCTACGCGTACTACGATTTATTATCGCCTGCGAAAAAGCAGAGCCAAAAGCGGGGCCAAGACAGTCACTGTGCCACCACGGACGGGAGTGTACATCGAAACATGGATTTACAAAAGAAAATAGCCATTATATACTACTTAATTTTACGTGAAAGAATTTTGAAGATCACAAGTCGACTGACCGCTGCGCAGTACCGCTTCATAGGGTACAAAATATACGTACGATCGCATCTGCGAAAATAAATCGCAAATGATTTATTTTCGCAGTGCGCGGATTGTAGTACTGTACCTTTCTGTTGTTCACAGATTGACGAATTTTCTTCGCAACGATTTATTTTCGTAGTGCGCGCATACCCCACACTTGTGAAAGAAAGAGAGGATGAAACTCTCATAGTAACTAACATTCTAACAATCTAATGAAATCTTCATGTTGAAGTATATTAGATCGAGCAGGTACTGAGAACTTTTGTCTCTGATCTCAAGTAAGTTTCGTAATCTTTTTATGTGCGAGTATCAGTGGATGTCAAGTAAGAAATCTGTGTTTGATGTCTGATACAATTTATTTGATGAAGTTATGCGAAAAGTGTCTGAGTATTAATATCTTCAGGTATGAGATGAGACATATTGAAAGATGAAGGAATTCGTTTCGTTTTTCTTCATACTAAAGTCTGTTTTTTAATCTCGGAGACTAAACTGACAAGTACAAAATGGCAAACTGACATAGATTTCAATAGAATTTAAGTCAGTTTTGACATTTTCACTTGTCAATTTAGTCACTGATTAAAAAACAGACTATAGTGGCCTGTTCTTGCTTCACGACTAGATATAACATGGAGATTTCTTTATTGTATGTAAATTTAATACTAATGTATTACCTCTACACGAGGAGGAGCTCGAGGCTTAATAATAACAGCCGCTCGGGTCGATCTTTTGGTCAAACCTTACCTAGGTTTGACCAAAAGATCGACCTAGGTCCGTGGATGAGTGACCACCCATTACACACCGAGTTTCTATGTTTGTTTTTGTGGTCGCACTCCTCCGAAACGGCTCGACCGATTTTTATGAATTTTTTAATGTATATTTGGTAGGTATGAGATGAGAATAGGTCGTAAAGTATATTTCACACCGCTAGGTGATTAGGGCGCGAGCGAAGCCGCGGGCAAAAGCTAGTTATTACATAAATTTAATTACTTTTCCTCATTATTTCTATATAAATTTTGTAATTCATAGAAGCCACTGTCAGTCACTGTTGGTATTGTTTAAAAGTATATACTTTTTTCCTGGAAGATAGGCCGTACCACCGAACACAACCAAAACCATGACGATAATTTGGTAACATTACGCATCGACCATTTAATATTAACAAGCCTCCATGCATTACGCTTCACCCATAGATCAGTCTATAACGTGCTGGGACACAGGCTTCATCTCTGTGCGTGGAAGTGGGACACAATCCACCACGCGGGCCCAGTGCGGGTAGGTGGATGTCACATGCCTTCGAATATTTGGTTCAAGGATTTGCTGGTTTCTTCACGATGTTTTCCTTTATTGTTGTGGAAAGAAAAGCAGGAAGGAGAGAGAAGGGAGGAACTGGTGATGAAATACTTTACTCAAAGTCGCTGCTGTTTCCACTAGGCCCTCATCCCCTGGAACTTCTAAGCCAATGAAAGACTCGTCCAAATTGAAATCTCAGATCAAAGGGCCATTCCTTACATAGCCTTAACCATCTATTAATACGAAAATAGGATTGAATACTGTTTTATTTGTTGAAGCGTAAAATTCCCTCATTTTATGCTCGCTTACACGCTAACGGGTGCTTAAGTGTTTAAGGGCCAGTAAACGTTTGACAAATATTTTATTACATGTTGTAACTTATTATTGGGGTAATGTTTTACGTGTTTTTCGCAATTTGTAGTACTAAGTAGAGGTGGCAGCGGAAAAACTGAAGATTCGTCGTAGCTGCAAAGGACATTGCCTAATTTTGAATGGAAGTTGGACCAAGTGCTGCCTAGATGACTCACATAGTGCATTTTGTTTCTCAGACCATCACTAATCTGCATTTCAAAGCGCATAAAAATCTATCCCAGGAGTCCAAAGAAAAACAAGTCTCTTGTTTTGAATATTTTTACTGGAAAAAAGGAACTTAATAGCAACAAATGTACAAAATCAACTATTAAACAGTTATTGTGTGTTCAATTATAATTGTATTTTGATGTTGTAGTACATCATTGTTAGGTATCAATATATTTTTTTTTTGGAGAATCGATAAGGCATCTCGCAGTTCAGCCTAGGAGGCTGGCTACTGCTTAATCGGACTAAACCTGTCCGGATGCCTTGAGAGAAAGGCCTCCACAAATAAATTGAGAAAATAAAAATTAAGAAATTGTCAAGATTGACTCCTAAGTATTTGGCTTGCTTACCCCAAGGGATAGGCTTGCCAAACATAGTAATCAGATTGGGGGGAGGGCGATTAAGACGCGATTTGTGATAGAGTACCGCCTGACTCTTATCGGGGTTTACCTCGATTCTCCACTTACGGAACCAAGCGCCTAGGACGTTGGCTGATCTTTATAGATTACTGGCGATGGCATCTTGGTCTTGCCCGGTGTAATATATTGCCGTGTCATCGGCGAAAAGAGCTAGATGAGCCCTTTTGCTCTTGGGGATGTTGCTGGTGAACAGCGTGAATATTAGACATTACGGAGCCCTGAGGGACTCCTGCTCGTATAGCGCATTCCCTACGCGGTAGCGGAAGGTACCATTCGACAGAAAGTCTCGCAAGATGATCACGAGACGATCAACGGCTTATTATACAAGCTTTACCAACTAGGAGTGCCGTCCTAGTTGGTAAAGCTTGTATAATAAGCCGTTGTGCCAGCCTTTGTCGAAAGCCTTCGCTATATCGAAATATAACACGCCCGACATCGCTCCACGCTGGAAGCCAGCGCTCACGTGTTCTACGATGTGGTGTGCCTGTTGGATATACGAGTGTTCGGTCCTTAATCCGAATTCCTCGTTTGGAATGAGGTTCTTGGCTTCGGCATAGTCCTTGAGACGCTTATAAATAAGCCTCTCGTAGATTTTGCCGAGTACACTCAGGAGACTAATCGGCCAGTAGCTCGACAGCTCGGCTTTAGGTTTGCCTGGTTTAGGAATACCTATGACAGTGGCCTATTTCCATTGTTGAGAGAAGATGTTATTGCTCAGGGCGCCATTGAAGATGGCCGCCAATAAGACTATGAGCTGCGCGGGGAGAACTTTAAACACCCTATTGGTGAAGCCGTCGGCGCCGGGGGCTTTCCGAGGCTGAAGCCTATCTATGATGTCTTTCACTTCATCGGGTGTGATCGAAGGAATAGGATCATCAGGGTCTTCTACGGGGGGAAGGGCGGCTCTACGTTCGACTTCTGCGTCCACCTCAGCGAGATGTCGCTTGTCTACTGGTTGAGAGCTGGTGGTGCACTGAGATTCCAGGCTGTCGGCCAGGCATTCAGCTTTCTCGGAGTCGTCAAAAGGGACGCTCTTATCTGGACGGGAAAGTAATTGGTTAACAAAGGGACGCTTATCACCGCAAGCGCAGGTGAGGGATCGCGACAGATAATACAAAAGAACAGGTTTTTGTCTTCGTTCGACGTGATACGGTACGATGTTATTGTAACTGAAATACATTTTTGAGAAAAAATGCCTCAAAAACGTTGTTTAATGCAAGATTATTCATTATCACAAAAACTGGATTTATTTATTTTTCCAGGGACCAATTCTTTTTTTTCTTTTCTTTTATAGTTCATGTGTATACTACAGTACTACTAGACCAATTCACATTCCTAGGCAGCACTTGGTCCAAACCTAGGCAATCTCCTTTAATTTATTAAACTTTATGCACATAATGTACAAAGGCGGACTTAATGCCTTAGGCATTTTCTACCAGTCTACCTTAGGGTGATGCAGAGACAAAACAGTAGGTGCAATAGTACAGATAATTTCCGAAAAAAAAAAGAAATAATAATAATAAATACATATATACATACATACAAACAAAATATACAAAGTAAATAGATATAAAAATACATAGATGAAGAAAATCAACAAAATTAATTGTGAGACGAGTCTGCCAACTTCTTACGTAAGTGTTCGCGAGCTTTTAACTTGAATGTGAACCGACTGGTGGCCATCCTGATATTCTGAGGAAGAGCATTCCAAAGGAAAACCGCCTGGACAAGAAAAGAGGATTTTAGAAAACCAGAGCGGTGAGAAGGACATCGTAGAAGACGATTATTGGAGGAACGAAGATTCTTGCTGTGCGCAGAGCATAAATATTGAAAGTGAGAAGTCAGATAGGAAGGAGAACTGGGTTTGTCTAAAAGAGAAAACAAAGTTGTCAAAGCCCTTAGCGCTCTGCGTTGTCTGATGGGTAACCATTTTAAGATCGACCGATGTGCGGACACATGATCATACTTACGGAGATTAAATACGAATCGAATGCAGTTATTAAGAAGTCGGTCAAGTTTATTGAGGAGATCTGCATTCAGGTCATAGTAACACACATCACCATAGTCAAGGATGGGGAAGATAAGGGACTGAACCAGCATTGCCTTTACGTGTGATGGGAGAATATTTTTCAATCTATAAAGCGACCGCAACGTTCCGGTGACTTTTTTGCTCACACTCGCGACCTGCTTACGCCAGTCCAGGCAAGTGTCGACATACAAACCCAGATCCTTGACCTCGGAGCCAAACGGAATGAGTGTGCCATCAAAGGTAACCGGCGGTACCGCTAAACCATTCAGCCTTCGCAAGCTATGGGTGCTCCCAACAATAATCGCCTGACACTTGGCAGGGTTAACCGCTACCCCGAAGCGATCAGACCAACTTTTCACCACTGCCAAATTCCGGTTTAGCTCCTCAATCGCATCGGATACGTTGTCAACACCTGCCCGACTGTAGAGCTGTAAGTCATCAGCGTAAAGATGATACGCACACTGAAGTTCGGTAGTTATAAGATCTATAAAAATAGAGAACAGAAGTAGAGATAAAATACCGCCTTGAGGTACGCCAGCATCAAGATCACACCAGCTGGAAGAAGAATCTCCCGCAAGAACTGACTGCTGACGCCCCTGAAGATAGGAAGAAAACCAAACCAAATCCCCAGGAGAGACCATAAGATAAGAGAGGATGGATAAAAGAACTTCGTGACTGACGGTATTAAAAGCATTGGAAAAATCTATTAAAACTAAAACGGAAACTTTAGTGTCTTCCATTCCCCGCCTTATAACGTCAGTCACTTTAAGGAGAGCTGAAACGGTACTGTGGCCGGGCCTGAACCCGGATTGGAATGGACTAATGAGGGAGTTTTGGTGTATGAAGTGGGAAAATTGTTTATGGACACAGGCCTCGAGTACTTTAGATAAAAAGGGAAGGATGGAAATTGGGCGAAAGTGACTAGGAAGAGTGGGATTAGGAATTTTAGGTAGCGGTCGAACATGGGCTTTCCGCCATAGCGAAGGGAATTCACCGGAGTAAAGGGAGAAGTTGATGACATGGGAGATTGCTGGAAGGAGCTGGTCAAGAGCCGTCACGATCATGTGGCGGCTGATGTTATCACAGCCCACGGCTTTGGATTTAATGGAGAGGATAATCTTCTTGATCTCTCCCAGATCAACTGGGGTGAAGGCAAAGGGGGTAATATTGGGTCGCGTCAGACCAGCAAGGTAGTCAATGGTTTGACATTTGGTTAGACTATCAAGAGTTGGAACAGTGGCGAAATGGCGATTTAGATCGTCCAAACCAAATGTATTGGGAATATCTGAATGCCGCGATCTACCGATACCTAGTGTTCCAAGGAACTTCCAAATATCAGCAGGAGAAGAAGAAGTGATATTATCAAGAATATGGCGGCGTTTAGCGTTGCGTATCATCTGATTACAACGATTGCGAGCAGTTTTGAAGAAGGTCCAATTATCCTCCGACCGATCCTTTTTAAACTTCCGGAACGCGCGGTCCCTTCGGCGCATTGCCATCCGAACACCCCGATTCATCCATGGCGCAGGCGGGCGTTTTATCTTGATTTTCCTGATGGGAGCGTGGGTGTCGTACAGCTTGACTACAGCTGAATTAAAAAGACTAACTTTGTCGTCAACTGAGGTAGCTTCCTCCGCTGCGGGACTGTTCGAAAGAGATACCGTGGCCCTGGAACACAAAGGGCAATGAAGGAACATGGATGGGTTTTAGTCAGTAAGAGTCTGACACTCCCTCCCACTCCACCCAGAGCGGGAGAAGTCATTTGATGATTTCCCATCGGTAAAAAAAAAAAAAAAAAAAAGGTAGCTTCCTCCAGGGGTGACCAGTCGATATTGGAAGCGTCTTGTATGAGCTTCTCAGTATCCATCCGCGCAAAGGCACGCCTGAACTGGAATGTAGGTTTGGGTTTAGGAGGTTTAAGGACATAAGACAGGAAAATAAGGTCGTGATGGGAAAAGCCAGGAGCGACATGTTGACCATGTGAGGAGACTAGGGATGGATTAGAGATGAGGATTAGGTCGAGCCAGGTATCATCACCGACAGTATTATGATGCGTTGGTTGGAGAGGCAACACGTGCAGACTAGCTGACTCGACCAGATGCAGGAGTTTACAGGATCGAGAGGAGCTATGGGAAAGGAGGTTGGTGTTGAAATCCCCCATGACAATGTGATGTGCGTACTCCGAACCCAAAGATTCTAGGACCGACTCGAATTCGATGAAGTAATCAAGGGAGGGGGGACAATACACAACTCCAATAACGGTTTTAGCTCCTTTAACACAAACCTCAAGAAAAAGAAACTCAGCCGAACTATTTGAAGGAGAGGTAGCGAGAATTTTAAAAGGAAAATTAGCACGAAGGTAAATTGCTACACCACCCCCTCTCCTACCGATTCGATCATTCCGTAGAAGAACGAATCCCGGGAGAGAATAAGTGGTGGATAGGAGTTCAGGTTTTAGCCAGGTCTCAGAAATCAGGACGGCATGGACGTTGGTGTTCGTAAAAGTATCATACAGTTCATTGTAGTGGCTAGGAATACTCTGGGCATTAATGTGACAAACGTTAAAAAGCCGATCAAGGTTTTGGTTGAAATTTTGACGTAAAATATCGCCAAGGGTGTCTGTAACCGAACAAAAACTATCATTATCAGAAGTGGCAGCAGATTCGTTGGCAGAGAAAAAAGACTCATCATCAAAAAGAGTTGTCATAAATATAAAATAAGTACAATAAAATATATAATATATATATACTGAAATAAAATAAAAACACTATGAATATAAGAGAACTACACGAAAATATAGTACAGCGTTTGCATCACTGCACCACCCGCCAGCTAACATAACATCATCACATTAAAACAACAGTGAAAGAGTCAAATTCAATCCAATGCATCATCATCATCATCATATCAGCCCGGAATCACCCACTGCTGGGTATAGGCCTCCCCTTTTTTCCGACACACTTCCCGGTTCTGTGCGTTCCGTATCCAGGTGTTTCCCACGACTTTGACGATATCGTCAACCCAACGAGCCCTGATTTCTTTGGCCAAACCTTGGCCACCACTCGGTCAAAGCCTTGCTCCATCGGCCATCTTCGCGTCTAGCCAGATGTCCTGCCCAGAATTGATTTGATCCAATGCGATTGTGATGATTTTGATCAGACCATATCACACTTGCTAAAGTGTTCTAAATGCCTATTTACTTGATACTTGAGTTTTGGTGACTAACTTAACCTAACTGGCCGTAAACTATCTAAATTACCGTCGACACTAAAAGGAGAAGAAGAAGCAGCTTCTTCAATTGTCTGATTATCTCAGCACTTGCGGAAATTTGGCATGACTCAGATTCGCTACGCCTAATGCTGAACGAAGCATGACTAACAGACTAAGATTCAAGTACCTAATTCCCTAAATTGTCATAAGAAGACCCGACCTTGTAACAGAAAAGAGGTCTTGCTTTCTAAAAAGTTCCTTCCTTCGTAGGTTTTCCAACAACCAGACGAATTCTATCAGTCCTACCAAAACGCGAGTCACCCTACGGTGTACAAATAAAATATGGCGGCGCGTGGCGTTTACGAGCCAACTTGCTTTGTGCGAATTGTGCGCAAAGTTTCGATGAAAGAACACTTGTACGGTGCCACAGTCAAGGACGTGTGTTCGTTGTGCCTGTGAAGCTTGGTATGCGGGGTGTTAGGTTGGTAGAGTGGAAAATAAACAAGTTTTACTGCGATACCAACGCTGAAAAATTTAAGCAAACATTTTCCCCTACCTTTTGTCAAGTTATGTGAGCATAAATGTAGAGGACAGCTGAAATAACATATAACAGAACATCACGGCTGTCATCCCTGAAGGGAGAGGTGTACCTTATGGTACACCCACATTTCCTTTTAAGCCTATTGCCATCAACCGGGCGCAAATCCAGACTCCGTGGCTGCTACTGAGAAATTCCTGATGGAAAAACCCAATAACAGTTTGCCCGATCCGGGATTCGAACACAGGACCTCATGCTCGGCAGTCGTGCTTGCGACCATTAGACCAACGAGGCAGTCCAGACAGCTGATATGTTTTCGCGATTTCAGGGTTAGTCCCATGAATAGGCGGTCGCTCCATGTAAAATACTAGTATTCAGCTGCATCAAGTTAGACTGAAAACTGATCCCAACATATTGAGAAAACGCTAGGCAGATGATGAAGATGGTTTGTCCCCGAGTAAAAATTGAATGCACAGACTACACTCCTTAAAGTATGTGCCTCGTTCAACCTAACACCCTGTATTGGTCTTAAGGTACGGGAAATAAATATTGAGTCCGGAAAATATCGGGTTCCGCGGTCCTCATGTTACAAATGAATGAGATTCCGGGAAGTGTCGAAGCTTGTTAGTACCTTCAGAGGTAATAAGACTGAATGTGTGTTAAAACATAGGTAGGTACTACCGATTTCACTGACGGTCGACCAGTTTTCAACCTTAATACTTATGGTATAAGGGTGAAAAGGGGCAGAACTTGAACTCTGTAGTAAATTAATTAATAGTGCTTCTATTTGAGATAGTATACTATTACTCTCCTTTTACTTGTTTTTCTTAGAAAAATGAAAGGCGGAAATGGCTTCAATGAAATTAATTTAATTTGCCGCAAAATAAAAAATTGTTGGGTCCTTTGATACGGTTAAAATTTCTTTCAAGAACAAAATTGTATCGACGTTTGAAGGCCGTTGATAAGAAAAAATATTAAAAGTTATAATGCAAATAGACACTAAGATGGGGTCGCGGCAGACAGAGGAGAAAATTGCGTGACGCCTTGGATGGACAACATCGAGAGTTCAAGGGGCAAGAACGGGAGAAAGCATATACCCAGGAATGAAACAGTTCAGTCTTCGTGATGTCTGACAGGGGAGAAAGAAGAACGCAAAGCAATGGAAAAAAAGACTTGTTGCGCCGAGCCCAAGTAGAATGGGCGAAGGGCAGGAAGATGATGACACAGTTCAGGCTTACAAACAAATGCAAATGCGAAATTGCGACACAACAAGAATAAAAGCATCCGGCGACATTTTGTCCCAACCCTACAGTAACAAAAAATACGTGACAGCCGAGCCTTCAGCCATTATCTTCAATTTTAGTGTCAATTCCACTCAATAGACACTAAAACTGCCGATATCGATACTTACTCGCTCCAATAAAACATCCTTAGACGAGAAATTACAATGAAAGCTTTCATACTGGAACAATAAAAGCAATCGAAATATACAGAAAGAAAGTGAACCATGAGGAAATACTGCCACAATCGTTTTTCCTGTCAAAGCATACCTACATCATTTCAATTGTCAAATCTGGTGTCAGTAAGTAACAATATTTCTTCCGAACGAATAAACACTCCAACTAAGTATTAGAGATGTCGGCCCAGCTAGGTGACCTGGAAGTCTTTAAATAGATTCCGGACACAGGTTGGCCGAAGCAAGAAAAACCTGTTCAGTTGAAGATTAATAGATGACTCTGCCCTGGAGTGTAAATGTGGTGTTGCCCCACAATGACACTTGATATCGTGTCCTGCCTGTCCTGTTGCTTACACATCACAGGAGCTGATGGATGCTACTGAAAGTGCCAAACTCGTCGCCAAAGTTTGGGCTGACTCAATTAAAATTGTCATCGACACGTTAAGAAGAAGTGACCAGAGTGTGTAATCAGCCTATAAGCTTCCTAATACTGGGACATTAGGTCTTCTTTATGAGAAGGAGGTCCTTAGACCATCACTTGGGCCTAGTGCGGATTGATGAACTTGCAGATCCTTCACGGTTCCTTCACCGTTTTTACATCAATAACGATGAAATAACACTAATATAGTAACGTGCTTGCCCGGATTCAAATTCACGATCTACAATCATAAGACGGGGCTGCTACCAGTAGTCCACCAGGGTGCGCCGAACGCATATTGGAATGTGGTTACTCGTCAAAGTTATTTTAAGATGCTGTATCGCCTATCACCAATTGAAATGTGTCATTACCAGTAATTATCAACCCAATGACAATTCACACCGTTGCAGCGTTACTTGCAGATGTTCACATAATCCTATCACGTGAACTAAAACTAGGTTAGTCAATAAATACATTTGAATTGTAAATAGCTCTTTGTATCTAATTGGTGAGGGACGTGGTCTCCTTGCAATTGATATCAATTAGAAATAATTAATTAATACTACCGGCGGTCGACCCCCCCCCTCGCCTTCCCCTTTGGTGGCGCGTATGGCTAATAAATCTAAAGAGGTTAAGTTTGACTAGGTTCACGTTTGGTTATGCTTGTGCAAATATGTTTAATTTGTATTGTGAATGTGGTCTCATTGTCTCTGATACGAAATAACCCTGTTAGCTCCTTGTTTTCGGTATTAGGGCTGGGTTAGATCTATAATTCGCTCTTCTGTGCTGATTTTGGGGTTGCACCTTTTGTTGCCAGATTTAGCTTTGATAACCATTAAGCAGGAAGAACTTTGGCAGTCGTAACAGGTAGTCAGTGGTCCTAAAGTTTGACAACTAGTCTTACCAAGAGTATTGTATTATCCAGTACTGACTGGGTTGTGAAGTTCAGGTAGGCAGTCGCTCCTTGTAAAATACTGGTATTCCGCTGCATCCGTTAGACTGGAAGCCGACCCCAACGTAGTTGCGAAAAGGCAGATGATGATGTTGGATGACGGCATAACGAAAACAATACACTTATGTGTTCTTACCGTCCTCTACTTCCTTTGATCATCTTATAGTCCATCTGACTGTTTTTGCTCATTGCGGGCAATCTCAGCGGACATTCGCAATCCACGCGCTAGATATTATAATGCAAGGCGTGTGTGCTAACTCACTCTCTCTTCCCTCGCTCTCATAGTCCGATAGGACGGTACTCCGACACGGCGGAGTGAGATCAGGCGCAGTACCAACGGCAAGATCATCTTATATGGAAGTACAGAATAGAGGAAGTTAAATTCGTTCGGATGGGAAATCATCAAATGACCCCCTCCCCTCACTCCGGGCGGAGTGGAAGGGAGTGTCAGACTTTTACTGATTAAAACCCATCCATGTTCCTTCTTTGCCCTCTATGTTCCAGGGCCGCGGTATCTCTTTCGAACAGTTCCGCATCCCTGGCAGGCATCGGCCCTTCCTTTTTACTGACATCTCTTTGAGACGCGCGTGGATCACGAACGCGCCGTCAAGTTAATGAGAGACATGGACTGTGGTCGTAGTGTTCCTACCTTACCTATCTGCTCTAGGGCAGTAAACACTTTCCAGCAACTCAAACGACACGTTAAATTAAACACTTACCTTATTTATGAGCAGTTTATATGCTTAGTCCCCGCTCGTCCAACGGAAAAACCGAGTGAAAAGACAATTTCATTAAATTGATGGAGTTGGCGAGTTAAAATTACATATGTATGTAGTTTTAATTGAATGTCTTTTATATAGCCGCCCCTTACTGGCTCGTAAAGTTTACTCCACGGTATGCTAGCGACATCTAGGGGTGGGCTGGAAGTAATGTAAAACACGTGTGTCGTGTGAAGGAAGCTTCATCGTGGTGTCTGGTGATAAAATGAAGGAATAAAACTGAATAAAAATGTTTATGCGTATGCACTTTCATTGCCTCCTCTAATTTCATGAAGTCCTTAAATGCGTACATACAAATACACTGCTTAATGAAATTATTTTAGCAACTTAACAATTTATCGCGTACTTATTCTATATTGAGTTTTTCAATTGGAGATGCAACCTATTTACAATTTTTTTGAGAAAGTATCAAAACACCAACGGCGTACTTGCGGCACCTGAGTAAGAATAAAAAAGTTATTTTCTAATTCTTCGCCGTGGGACGTGACAGCTACATTGAAAAAGTTAAAACATCTGCTTTTTTAAGTAATAAGAGCTAAACTAATATCTGCAGTGTTTTTTTCAATTAAAGGAATGGAGCAAAAAACAACATCTTCTAGCTTTACAATCTTAAAATCCAGGATTAACCTAAATCTTGTGCCCTAGGTTTGACTTCTAGGCACGAAAAAGGCAGATTAGATTTTCCGTTAGAAAAGATTTTCTTTATGCTATAAGTGTCTTAAAAAAGATAGGAAAACCGCCCTCGCCTGCTGTTCAAGTATCATGAAAAACAGATCTAAAAGTATATCTCACAGTTGTATACGTATAGATTTAGAAGTACGTAATTTGAACGAAACCTTATCGAATATTCTGATAAATGTTTTATATCTTACCCTGAAATTGGTCTTTCTAATAGGATCTTAGAATCCGTACATTTTATTTGGCTGGGGAGATGTAATTAATAATTGTCATCTGTATAATCAATTTTGGATATTTGATCATTAATATAATCGTCTTTTGTGACATGAATTCTTGTACAAACTGTTTCGGTATTATGATGATGAATACTAGAATATGGAAAAGAGGACATACTGCACCGACCCCACCTAATTAAAGTAAGCAGACAGGAGAGTCAGATGAAAAATCCTAGATTTTACATCGCTTTGTAACCCTAGTGCAATCCAAAGTTATAGTCAATCTCAAACTCAAAGCATTTATTTCAATTAGACCAGTACAGGCTCTTTTGAATGTCAAAAAAACAAAAAAAAAGCGAAGTCACAGTCACAAGGAATAATAACTTGAGAAAGTACTGTAAAGTACTAGTTGCACATTCCAAAGCGTACAACTCTAAGCATTGGGACAGCTTGGAGTTGGAGGATTGGATTGGTGAACGAAGCATTGGGATTTTTGAGAATTGCATCCGACAAATAATTGTCACATACTGATGAGAGACATGATGATGGATGGAGAGAGGAAGACCAAAAAACGATGCATGGACTGTGTGAGGAATGATTTGAAAGAAAAGGGTGTAAATGATTGCGTGACGGTTGACAGAGGAGAATGGCAGAAGAAAACGCGTTGCGCCGGTCCCAAGTAACATGGGACAAGGGCTGGAAGATGATGATGAATGATGAGAGACATGATTACACTCAGGGTTGACAAGGGAGAATGGAAGAGGAAAACAGTTACGCTGACCCCCAGTAACACTAGACAAAGGTTAGAAGATGGTGATGAAACTAATATTGTAATATATCTTATTAAGCTATAGGGTATCCTTCATATCTGACGTCCATGACATTTACGAATATATATAATGATAGCTATAGTTAATGGAATAATGTGATTCTTTCTTTAACGAAATACCGCGAAATGGTCCCTACTAAAAGGTTCCACGAACCCAGCCTACGCTATCAAAAGAAAACTGTCATTGGAAAGAAAGCCCTGAGTACTTCGGTTCTGTCGTGCCAATCCATACACGTCTATAATAAAATCGTAATGAAGCCGTGTTTGTTCATTCAATATTTACTAAAGAAACAATTACTTGGCAATATTCTCAGGATACGATCGCCGAAAGCAATCTCGTCTGTTTATCGGGCTGTAAATGGAAATATACGCAGTATTCTCATTGGGGAATATTAGGACAAGTGTACAGATGCTTGTCATACTCATCTGGTGTATTGTTCAATGAGACGTTTTTGTTTTTTTTTGGTGAGGTAACATTTTTGTCTTTATGGTTGATTTCGTTTTGAGGATCAGAACAGACAAAAGATGATAGGTGTAATGAAGCACTCTTTATAAGAAACTAGCGGCCCGTCCCAGCTTTGCACAGGTGGACATTTATTTTTTAAACATTTTGGAATAAAATATAGCCTATGTTACTCAGGGATAGCTTTCTAATGGTGAATTTTTTTTTGAAATCGGCACTTTAGTTTTTGAGTTTATTCATTACAAACATACATACACACAAAAATACAAATCTTTCCTCTTTATAATATTAGTAAGATTACACGTTGAAAAGATAAATAGATATGGATAAATATGGATGGCTATACGAGTAAGGGGAAGCCCAATGAAACGGTCGATGGAATGTACTATTACAGAGATGATATGGCTTGAGAAGGGTGACTACTGTGATGAAGACTAACAGAGAAGTATGAAAGAAGAGAGCATTTTGCGCCCACACATAATTAATTGGGATAAGGGCAAGAGAACGATTATAACTTGGAAACGAAAACCAATAACTGACTTCAAAGAAACACGATTTGGTTGATAGTGAAGGATGGGTATGATAAAACAGTAGAAAGAACGTAAGCCATGAACAAAAGGGTGAGATCCCTATATTTTACATCTCCACAGATTTCCCGTAATATTGTATGGGATTAAGAAAGATAATCATACAATTGATGGGCTCAGTAGGAGCTGTGTGTAACCGATGGCGTCCCTAACTATTGTTTATTATTTCGCGTTTCTTCCGGAGACAGAACCGTAAGTTATACGTAGCTCGTAAAACAATGTCTGGTCTCTCTGTGGGCGTTTCCACGAGATTACTTTTTGTTAGAAGAAATATTGCTTACAGAAGGTATACGAATGTAATTTTGTGAGTTCAAAGGGAACACAAAAGTACACGTCTACTGACACATACCCTCTGTTCGTTAATACCATACTTTGGCCATAACTCACTCACTTACTTCTCTAATGGGTGTAACGATTTATTTACTGGAAAGTTGGGAAACAATAATACAATTCATGCCTTAAGCTGCCACTGAAAAGCTGCAAGCCTTCGGTTTTCTAAAAGTGTGTATGTTAGTACAGGTAATAAACGCGAATAGTCTGACGAAACAGTCGTCTTCTTCGCTTTTACGCATGGCCGTAAAGATCTTTCTTACCGGCTGAATCCGAATCCGCGTCGATGGTGTCGTAAGAGCACCTAGAAAGCAAAGGATTATGTGTTAGGAAGTTACAACCACTAGTCGGATGAACCAATCACAATCTTCGTTCCAAATGTATTCCAATTTCTCAACCCGGCACAAATCCCTATAACGGCCCATAGGCCTTCAGTCCCAAACATCTTCCCCCATAGAGCTCGTTCAGCAAGATATTACTTTAGTTGTTAGTGCTTGGCCACGAGTTGCCTGATCAAGCGACACGTGTATTGCGACATCTGATGAGAAATCAACCGAATGAAGCCACGTCACCGCGACGCGACTTGTGACGCTAAGGCTGCGTTTCCACCAGAGATGAGCAAGGGTTGTGTGTAAAACAAAAGTGGTGGAAGCTCAGCCTACGAGTGGAATAACTTTTTTACGCACGGATCAGTGATTAAGTGTAAATGTATCTCGTTCTGTCTTGTAAAGGTACCATTTGCTGAAGCAATCATCGCGCATTAATGCACAATCGGGCCTCTTGCTCTTGTGACAATTCTAAGTGATAGAAAAGGGATAAGGGTGCTTGAAAATGCTGATCTGTGCGTGTAAATGTGATTTCTTCCTAAGGAAACAAGTGAGGCACGCGCATACCGACTGCTGACTTGACGCAAGTAGAAGTAGCATCGCCTGAGGTTGTGAACTAGGGCTAATGTTACCCTTCCCCCAAGTCCCCCATAGTTGTTAGTTTGCCAACATTATGCATTATGTATGTTTCGTTATTTCTTTCTGCAAGTTTCTGATAGTTTCGCTGATACCGGTCGCTGACAGTCCTTCCCATTATTTTCTTGTTATTATTTGTATGCTGCATATATTTTAAGGCATTTTCCTTTCAATTTGTTAAGGGAATGTACCAGCGATGTACTTACTGATGTTTACACCTACTTTAATGTGGGTGTACACTTCTGCCTAACCAATTGGGGATTAAAAGACGTGACGTAAAGTTATGTTTTATGTGCATTAATGGACCATATATTAGTTAACAGTTAATAAGTTGGTTAAATGTCAAATTGTGGTCCGCGGTTAAAAGGGCCAACATGATATTGAGAATTCTGACTCAAATTGAAAACTAGGAAAGTCATCGGCCAACTTGACCTGGCCCAGCGAAGTACGGAGTTTCAATAAAACAAAGGTCAGCTTGTTTTGGTTCCGCCACCACTGACATGCGGTCTACCGAACCCAATTAGTAGGCGTATAAATATCAGGTCTAGTGGTCGCAAGCGCTACTGCTGATCATGAGGTCCTGGCTGGTCCTGCTCCACAACCATAGGGGCAGACTAATTCTCGAGACTCGAGTTTGCCCTGGCGGTTGAGGGACTGTCATGCTCACTCAAATGTCTCGCTGATGGTGGCGGGTGTGTCGGATCATTTAGTTCCCTTCAAAATGGTTGAGTTGAATGGTGCTGATCCATGCGTCATGTTCGTGAACGGGCGCTGTCAGTTGGGACTGGTCATCTCTTAGCTGCCATGGTTTATTCTAACTTCTTTGTTTTTAAAGTGTTGATCTAATCTTTTACTCTGGACGCTCTTAATGTGCACATCTTTCTACATTGTTCTCACATATATGTATTATCTCAACATGAATGATGTAACCAAGACCTTGTAAAAATATTTTGATTGAAAAGAGTGTCCATGGAGTTTCTTGCTCATTCTTCTCCATAGAGATCTACGCTTTGGAATGGGCAACTACAGTACTTTCACAAGTTATTATGCCTTGTGTCTGGGACTGTAGCTTCGCCTTCTTTGTTTTTCTGACATTCAAAAGTGCCTGTTATGGTCTAATTGAAATAAATGCTTTGAGTTTGAGTTTGAGTTTGGTTCGATTCCCAGGTCGGGCAAATTGGTTTATACATCAGGAATTTCTCAGATTTGTGCCAGGTTAATGGCAATACCAAATGAAAATCAAACCAAATCAAAATATTTATTTGCTAGAATAGCTAGGCGTGCAAGTATTCACTAAGCCAATTTATAATGTCAATTAATCTAACTTACAAATTACAGATTCTATTGACTTGTCTTCTAAGTGTTAGTTAACGGTATAATATCTTTTAAAAAGTAAGAGTTTGAAAAGTATTTTTTTAAACATTGTCAGCGGTAAGACTTGAAATCAATTTGGTAAATGATTGAAATAATAATCGACATGCAGTATACATGTACCACATGGGACTTAAACATAACTGGTGAAATGTGGGTGTACTATTAGGTACACCTCTGCCTAACCCTTCGGGGATTATATGCGTGTTGTTATGTTATGTAATTCAGCAAACTATGTAGATTTATCATCATACCCTAACAACTTGAACATATCCCTTACGATGCGCAAAAGGCTAAAATACGACAGCCTTTTCTCAAGAGCACTTGACCTAGGCTCCTAATCCACAAGGCAAACATTCGAACTAATAAGATCCAATATAAATACCAATATTCAGGATAATCGAATCTCTGCTAGTCGAGGAAATTCCTAAGTTATTAGATACGCCAATCGATCGATATCTCTTAAGTTAAGAGGATCTAATATTGGTGACGCAGTATAACCATATAAATAATGTTCATGTGCTTAAGTTACATAGTAGTTTTAATTAATATAATTAAGCGCGATGATCAATGGTCATCATTTGCCTAGCCTTTTCCCAACTACGTTGGGGTCGGCTTCCAGTCTAACCAGATGCAGTGGAATACCAGTATTTTACATACGGAACGACTCCCTATCTGACCTCTACAACACAGTTAATACTGAGTAATACGATATCCTTGGTCAGACTGGTTATCAGTTTCAGGCCACTGACTACCTGTAACGACTGTCAAAGATCTACAAATGACAGCCCGAACCTACGGCTTGACGTGCTTTCCAAAGCAAGGATATGTGATATACTCGGTATGTAATGGTCACCCATCCACGGACCAACCTAGGCAAGCGCGGCTTAACATGAAGATCGACCCGAGCGGCTGTTATTATTTAGCTGATCTCCTCCGATGACCCACCCGTGGTGATCAATGGTCGAGCATTCTCAAATAAGAGGGACGAAGAGACTTTTATCCGATTTACCTCAACAGACCAAGTATAACCACATATTTTAGTTTGTCAAGTTCAAATATGCGAATTAAAACATTAGATTAATTTATCTTTATTACTATGCAGTAAAAGGTTTGAAACATAGCCCAAAGCTTAACCAACTAATGCAAACTTTGATGTTTATATGGTAGAAACTTCGTAACTCAATCACACCGTAATGGCTGAACGGATTTGGTAAAAAGTTAGCCTGCGAAGGATCCTCCCAGACAGGTTTAGCCGCAGGCAAAGATAGATAAATAGCCTAATCTATCTTATCCTTATCTATAGGTACATTTTCGCATGAATCCGTACTTCCATACTTACTAATATTATAAATGCGAAAGTAAGTTCGTTTGTTACCTTCTCACACCTAAGCCACCGAACCGATCATCCTGAAATTTGTCAGGTGTACAGAAACGGACTTAGGGTATCTTTCATCCCGAAAAAAAATACTGTTCCCGAGGAAAACAACAATAACGTTGTTATGATAATAGATGACGCCACGCGTCTTTCGAATCATAATTGAATTATATTATCGTAGAAACTTTAGTAGTTTGTTAAGACCAAGAGTTTAATTGTCAAATTCTAAGTTAACGAAAACTAACTATTGAATATTACTTTATTCAATAACTAGCTTTGAAGTGGAGGATTAAAATTCGACTAGAAATTGCTTGTTGAAATTCTTGTAGCTCACTAATGGCTGTTCTTAATATCATTTTGACAAGAGCTTATAGTGATTTACGTAATGAAATACAAGATTATCATTTTGGCAAGACCTCGTAGTGATTTACGTAATGAAATACAAGATTTTGCTAGAAGCATTATAAGTTCTAACAGTAGGTACAATAGATGGAATTTAATATCGCTTGCCATACAAATTGAGATATCAGACGAACATGATAGGTTAAATTTGGCTACTAACATAGTCATCGAAATCGATTTCTGGTGTTGGTAGCTATCTCACAAAGTCATAACAACTCATTCTGTGGCGGTCCTATATTACATCCTTGAGTTAGCTTTAATATTAGGGATGTTAGCTAGTGTAGCTTTCTTTGAATCTTAGTGGTCCGTATCGGTATCGGCGATACTTTTTATAAATAACTGTATCGGTATTGTATCGGCTGAAGTGCGTATCGATGCGTCCCTATCTAATATCTTGTTAATGTACTTCAGTTCGTTCGGTGCGGGCTGGACAGCCTTCTTTCATGAATAGCCAGTCTTTCACTATGGTCTCTCTCTCTTAAACACTTATTCACTCGATGCTGCTAAATGACCTTACCTATCATCAACATCTGCCTAGCCTTTTCGTTGTAGGCTGCTTCCAGTCAAACTGTATTCAGCTGCACTGTTTGACATGGTGCGACTGCCTATCTTTATTCCACAACATCGATGTTTTTGGACTTGGACCTGGATAGCTCTGTCGTTTGCCTCATTCAAGTTCTGGAGGTTGCAATTAGTTGTACACGACGAGCAGGAGAGAAGGTGTGTCATGTCCTGTGTTGTAGTTCCACCCTCACATTGTGTCCGAGATGGGTCGATTATTTTCTAATGAACAATTGTTTCCTTGTTTCAGATGTAGGTTACGACTACGTGGTAGATCAGCAGCCGATCGGCAAGCTGCTGTTCCGACAGTTCTGCGAGCGGAACAGGCCACAGTATCACAAATACAATAACTTTCTAGATGCGGTAAGTATTCATCGAATGAATGAATTTCTTTATTATTTTTCATAATTTGTAGTTAGCATGTCGTGTTTTGACTTTTTTGAAGTTCCTTTGATTATGAATTGATTTGATAATGTAGCCCCATACATCCCTCGCATTCGCACCTATAATTTTTTACACTGGCACTTTTGGTCCATGCCGTTCAGAGAAATGGTCTTTCCTTCTGTACTAGATAGTTTTCAGAACTACTAGAGCTTCTTGGATTTAAATCTCACTCCTAAATACCTTTCCCTGGGTACAGAAATTGGAGCATAGATTGTAACAGAACCTACGGCTTAGAAAAGTCAATTTATAGGTATCACAAAAATGTGCCACTTATATTTGTTACAATTTCAAACATGCTTCTCTTCAAAAGCCAGCTTTTCCCCCCGAATGCTGACCTCTGCATAACATCAAAACAAAATTGGCAAGAAAACAACTGTATCAAACAAACATATTTATTCGAATACTGACCTAAAAAGAACCTTTTGATAGCCATTCGGTTTGCGGTATCGAATCGATATTTTGCGATATTCAGATGTGGCGACAAGCCGACAATACAATCCCGAATACTCGTATATCGAAAACATGAAACGAACCGATATATGTAAATATGCGAAACGGATTGTCACGCCTTCGCCTGTTTAGAATTCCGTTGTGATAATCATCAAAAGGATTTTCTTTTCTTTAGGTTTCCAATAAGACTGTATTTATGATTTATAAAGTACTAGCACTCCGCCCCCGATTTTGTCCGCGAGGAATTCCAACTTCAACTAGCTCCATCCTCCCTTTAAGAGTTAGTTTTGGAACATTAATAACTACGATCTTTATTAATTTTCTAAAGAAGTATTTTTGCCTAAATTTCCTAAACCGAACGAATAAGATATTTCATTCAAACAGTATTCCCGGTTATTACGCCGACGGGAGATGATTTTTGAAAAATCGTTTTACACCTTACCGAAAGTAATCTTTTTGGTCCTGATAAAGTCCTTTACGATAGGTTTAGTACTGTATGATTGTTTATTTAATTTGTGAATGCCCCTGTCCCTGAACCACATAGTCAATTCATTCCAAAGTTAAGAGACGTTAAAATAGAAGCAAATGAGACACCTCCTTCAGAGGCTGTCAAAGCACATCCTAAAGATTGGGTTTCCTAAGAAGCGATGCTTTTGTAAAAAACTATCCCTTTCAGCAGTGTTTGACATGACGATGTCAAGAACACTCGTCATATTGCTACCAGCATATTATCGCTTTCCAAGGGACCCCAAGCTTTAGAAAACTGTCTTTCCAACGCACCCTAAAATTTTGTTTGATTCAGATAACACCAAAGTTCGAAGAGACTCCTTCTTCAAAGGTAGTCAGACACCCTCAAAGGGTCAGACCAGACCGCGGTTGATCGATGCCATTTCGACATAAGAGATGGTGAATCGAAATCGAAAGTCGTTCATTCGAATTATGCTACTCTTGACACTTCTTGGAAGCAAAACAATATATCACAAGACAATGCTCCAAATTCCTAGTGTTTTAGCTGTGTAGAAGAAGTGGCTGAACAAAATCCCGAGCAGCACATACATAATATGTCTGTTAGGTTAAGTATCTCAATAAAGTGACATATTTTGACTCCAATCTTCCGCGGTCTGGTTGCACCCAAACACTTGTCTCCCCAAAGCACCCAAAAATTGTGCATGAGTCTGATCCCATGTAAAGGTCAATAGTTTTGCTTGCACACACATTTAGTTAATTGATTAGAGACATTAAAACAAAAGCAAGTTAGACTCCTTATTCCAAGGTTGTCAAACATCTTATAGTGCTACATGGTTCTTTTGGTGTGTGGCGTTAATCAGAACTATCATCGCCATCTTGTTTTTTTTTTTTTCAATACAAATTCTTGAGGCAATTTCACAAATGTTTATCGACCCTCCTAACAACGCCATCGCGCGAAAAGAACCATGCAGAACCACAATTGTCTCTCCAACGCACCCAAAAATTTTGTATGAGTCAGATAACACCAATGTTCGAAGGTCCATAGTTTTGCTTGCAGACTGACAGGTACGAGGTGGAGGTGGACGAGACGCGGGCGATGCTCGCGGCCGATGTGTTCGGCAGGTACCTGAAGACTGATGACTGCGAAGCGGTGACTGATGTCGTCAGCCGACAGGTCATTGATGAAGCCAGTGCTACTATTGATGGTGAGTCTGCATTTTCAATTAACCATAGAAATGCTTTAAAATTTATTTACATTAAAAGAGCTGACAGAGAAATTCTGGTTCTTAGACACACAGCGGTACAATAAAGACTATAAGAACTAGAATACATCTTGAGGTAATAGAAGATTTATCTCGAAATGTATTGAAGAAAAATACTGAGATAAGTTGCACACCGCTTGAATATTCGACTTAAATTGATTTAAAACAACAATATCCTTCATCTACCTGTATTGCTACAAGAGTCAGCCTTTACTTTTTGATCCTCAGCAGATGGCCACGTTAATCGGCTGTCTTCAGTACTGTTTTTTAAGTTCTCTAAAGTCTAGATTAAATGCCCCATTCTGTCAAAAGACCAATTTTGCCAATTTCGGTTTTACAATAGGAACAGAGAAAGGTGAGCGCTAATATAAACTTATCTGATCACACGTCCCTGATAACAGGTGATAGGTAATCAATGAAGTTTGTGTTTTTGATTAAATCTCTAGTGGTTTGCATATGTTTTTCAATCGTGAATTGAAAAATACCGGCTGATATGAGAATTAATGAGAAGCGCGTTCAAATATTTACGCATTGAAATTAACTATTCAATGTCCTTTTCCAAACTATTTTGCACTGAGGTCTGATTTTATATCTGTGACTTTCAAAAGTGCCTGTAATGGTCTAATTGAAATGAATGCTTTGAATTTGAATTTATCTTTTCAATTTGGCAAGAATAGCCAAGGATGAATTGGTGTGCTAAATGCAATGTCCAGCCGTGGATTAGGCTCAGTTTCCGCTAAAGCGAAGACGAACAGAGCGGGGAGGAGATGTGCGGGAGTCGACCAATCACATGGGTTGAAATCGACATCGCGTCTCTTCTCTCTCTTGTGGTTTGTCAAATCTTGCACTTCTGCGCCCCGCTCGGCTTGTATCCGCTTTGGTGGAAACAAGCCCCTACTGTAGATATGCTGATGATTATAACGTTGAACACTATTTTGATTATTTCCTTATTTAAAATCCATATTCTCCTTTCCAGCCGGCTCTAAAGACATATTCATAGAATGCGTGCGATGCGTCAAGAGTTTCCTCGCGGGCGCTCCGTTCGCGGAGTTCGAGCGCTCGATGTACTTCCACCGGTACCTGCAATGGAAGTGGCTGGAGGCGCAGCCTATCACCCAACACACCTTCCGCATGTACCGGGTGCTTGGCAAGGGGGGCTTCGGAGAGGTCTGCGCGTGTCAGGTACGTACGTGGAATTGATGTTGTACAGTGCTGCTTGATAGGAGGGCGCTGTAGGGCCTGCAGGCAAACATTTATGAAATGATTTATGGAAATTGCATTGAAACAAGATGGCGGCGGTAGGCGTTTCTCCAAAAAATGCAGCATTTTATTTGAGAAGGCTTATCTAGAAACTTCTTTACGCCTAACTTCTTATAGAGAAAACAGAACAGTTAGCAACTTGGAGGCAGTATCTCCATGTATACTTCGTATACTTCACCGTAGTTGGGAAATGGCTAAGCAGCTGATAAGAAGCCCTGCACTTGTCAGAATGGGCTATGTGAGAAAGCTCATTGATATCATAACTGATTAGCCAGTCAGTGTATTTGGTAGCGAAAGACTGACCTGGGACCTATTAATGAAATTAAATCATAAATTATAGTCATTGTTTAAATTAAAATGAGTGTCAATTGATTGCGGCTTTCCTGGAATAAAAAAATGGATTATAAACTTATTAGACAAATTAATACTTCCGCAACAATAATTGGCAAAATAATAGTTTTCCTGTCCCATTCCCACTTTGTTTTTTTCCTGACTATAGATCTCTGGTTTTTATTTAGATATATACGGGGTGGAAGGGACACCGACGCGAAAACGGTTACCTACATGTATTCAGTACATCATTCTGAGCGGGGCGAAATAGAAATTTTTCATCGGTTATTTAAAAAAAATACAGCAGTTTCCTACAAAAGTGTAATACCTACACGGTCAAAATGTACGGAGCAGCAAATTTTTTTAAAATTACCAATGAAAAATTTCTATGTGGGGGGCCACATAGAATAACCGATGAAAAATTTCTATTTCGCCCCGCTCAGAATGATGTACTGAATACATGTAGGTAACCGTTTTCGCGTCGGTGTCCCTTCCACCCTGTATATCTACATCATTATTGAGTTAGCCTAGCTAGCTCGTAATATGTCTGACTTTTGTCCAAAAGAAATCTTGCTACCCATTTCTAGGTCTAATTTCAACAAGGATTTTTTCTCTTATACCGATTAGTCAAGTTAGAAAAATGTCCCCGACTTAAGAGTGATGACTTAAGGTCGTTGGCAGTAGCCAGCCACTATGGCGAAGTAGGTATCTACTTGTTTACACAAGTTTCTACAAGCTTGGGCCGCAGCCAAGACCGGAAACTCATCAATTTCTGGAATAAGGTGGTCCTACAAATTTATATTAGTCAAGTAATATTTTTCAACATTTAATTATGGGTTATTATCAGAGATATGAGGAGCTCGTGGCTAAATAATAACAGCCGCTTGGGTCGATCTTCAGGTTATGCCGTGGATGGGTGACCACCCATTACATACCTATTACCTACCAAGTTTCCTCCGTGCCTCGGGAAGCACGTTAAGCCGTAAAAATACTTTCGAGATTTTATAGGGAGGTATTATCCGCATGTTACTTACGTCCTTGATACTCTACCTATTCTGATCTCTGGTTATTATCTAATTTCAATATATTTTTTCCGGTTCAAAACATCAGTTGTTATTGTCAAATGTCTATTGACGTACTTAGGTATAGGTATAGACGATTATAGATTGAATACGGCATGTTATGATGTTGGTATAATTACAAGTTATTAGAACGGGTAGAAATAAAACCCATATTGAAATCTATACCATTTGTTGAATATCAACTTCATGCTAGTGTAAATTAGGTTGATTATTAAAAAAACTGCAATTGTAGTACAAACTGACCTTTAATGTGTGGGTATTAAAGTAACTTTTCCATTCGCGAACGCAGTATACGCAGATAGACAAATCATTTGTATTAGAGTCAGGAAGAGGAATGTTTGGTAATAAAAAGGTTTTTCGTTGGTCTAGTGGTCGCAAGAGGGACTGCTAAGTATGAGGGTTCGATTCCCTGGTTGGGCAAAGTGTTATTGGGTTTAGGAGCCACGGAGTCTGAAATTGTGCCCACAAAAGCCATCTTTGGAGATGAATGATTAGGATTAGGACAGCCAACCCCAAATATAAAAGGGAAAAGGCCAGAAGAAGAAAAATGAGTCTGGAATTGCGCCCGGTTGATGGCAATGGATCGCCCCCATATTTGTACATGGGACTAAAACCCCCATATATTACTGTGGTTGTGTGTGATTACAAGGCGCGATGTTATGTTATGTTTAAAAAGTTTTTTTAAACATTCCAGGTCCGAGCAACAGGAAAAATGTACGCCTGCAAGAAACTAGAAAAGAAACGCATAAAGAAACGCAAAGGCGAAGCCATGGTGCTGATAGAGAAGCAGATCCTGCAGCGCATCAACTCGCGCTTCGTCGTGAACCTCGCGTACGCGTACGAGACCAAGGACGCGCTCTGCTTAGTGCTCACTATCATGAACGGTCAGTATTCTTTGTGGAGAAGTCATCATCATCATCATATCAGCCCGGAATCACCCACTGCTGGGTATAGGCCTCCCCTTTTTTTTGTGGAGAAGTATTTTTGATAAACATTCCGTTCTAACTAGCTGTAGGGCGAGCAGCGGTGGCCCAGTCGTGGCGGCCCCGATTACCCAGGCAGGCGCATTCATTTATGTAAAGTTTTATCTTGATCATCACTGCTCTCCAAACGGTGAAAGAAAACATCGTGAGGGAACCGGCATGTCTTAGAACCAAAAATTCGAAGATATGTAACGTCTATCAAGTACCAACCCGCATTGGGCCCGAGTGGTGGCTTATATAACCCATTCCCTCTCATAAAGAGGAGGCCTGTGTCCCAGCAGTGGGAACATTATAGGGTGATTATGCTTATGCTAGCTGTAGAAGACCGCTAGATACAGTTCGCGTCACGTAAAAAGAACGCTGACCGCTCAAATAAACTTTCTCAATTTTTGTTATTCTAGCCTTTTCCAAAGAACTAAGTAGCTAGTAAAGTATCTATTACGATTCTACAATGAAACAATTATACTTATATTATAAAACGATAGCTTAGTACTTTAGACATCCCCTCCACTGTCGCTCAGCGTTCTTTTTACATGACGGGACTTATACCAGACAAGTAAACATTTTAATGGATAAATCTGCCGTTGCCATCATTCGAACGCAGCGTTGACACTTTATTATTGACTAACTTCTGCCCGTATCTTCGTCCGCGTCGAAAAAACATATCCTATGAAATTTGGATGATAAGTTTCGGAAATTACCTCGAACATCCAAACTTGACCTCTCTATAATATTAGTGTAGAATTGTAGATAATTACATAAGCATCTTTGACAGTCGTTACTAGTAGTGGGCACAAAAACTCTGACAACAAGTCTTACCAAGGGGTATTGTATTACCTCGTACATATAGTACTAACTCGGTTGTGGAGGTCAGAAAGGCTGTCGCTCCATGTTTAATACTGGTATTCAGCTGCATCCAGTTAGACTGGAAGCCGACCGTAACATATTTGGGAAAAGGCTAGGCAGATGATGATGATGACATAAGCATCATCAGCCTATAATGTCCCGTCTCCTCTGGTCCTAGCAGATATAGCACACCTTTCTGTAAGAGGGAATGAGCTGTAATCAACAACACGCCCATTATAGCGCTAGATCGGATATCATAACTTCTGTCTATTTCATGTCCTTCCCACATTGACTTTAACTCAGTAGCTCCTCGCTACTTGAGTAGAAACAACGGCTTTTTCCGATACATTTTATAACTATTGTGTGCTAATGTTTCAGGTGGTGACTTAAAGTTCCACATCTACAACATGTGCGGCGCCGACACGGGGCTCGGGTTAGAACGCTCGAGGTTCTACGCGGCGCAGGTCGCGTGCGGGCTGGAGCATTTACACAAGATGGGCATCGTTTATAGGTAGTTGACCTAACGTTATACATCAACAACATGACCTAAGGTTCCACATCCACAATGACCACAATACGGGGTAACATGTGAGCGACCTAAGTAATTCATCACGGGGAAGTCAGGTTGCACAAAGGGCAAAGAGGGAACATGGATGGGTTTTAGTCGGTAAAAGTCTGACACTCCCTGCCACTTCGGCCAGAGCGGGGGGGGGGGGATATTTGATGATTTCCCATGCAAAAAAGGGTGCATTTGAGCGAATCTTTTATCCCGAAGGAGTTGCGTTCTCTCCTTAGTATTTCATGTACAGAAAGTAATAACTGCTTCTAACTAAATATTACCTAAAGAGGCACCATCTTCTTATTGTTGACCTAATGTTCTACATCTACTACCTGTGGGTGACCTAGACTTCCACATGTGTAGTACAAGTCGAGTATTGACGGTCTACGGCTTTTCGTTTTCACCATAAGAGTGAAAGGCTTAAGACCGTCAGTGAACTCGGTAGTACAATATGTGGTTACCTAAAGTTCCTTGGATTGAATTATAGGCTATTTGACAACATCGAAAAAAAAAACAAAAATATTAGATCACCAAAAAATGTTGGACACACACAATGTATTTTTCCCTTTGCCATCAAAAAATGACGACGATGCGCATCAAACTTTAAGAGAGGGGGCTTGTGACGTCACTGGACAGTAAAAAGTAACAGAAATTGTGACGTCACGCGAGATTTCAACGCGCTGTATCGTGGTCATTTTTCGTTTACATGTCAAAAGAAAAAAATTGTGTCCAATATTTTTTGATAATCTAACTGACGGACTGAATAGATTTTTTTCAGTAAAATATCCTATTACGGTGCATTTTGCTAAATTATCCTATAATTATGTTTCCAGAGACTGCAAGCCAGAAAACATTCTGCTGGACGATGCGGGCCACGTGCGCATATCAGACCTGGGGCTCGCCGTGGATGTGCCGGAGGGCGGCAGCGTGAGGGGCAGGGTGGGGACCGTGGGCTATATGGCGCCGGAGGTACGTTATTACGACTGGAATGTCTTGATATCTATTGCAGAATTAATAATTATGTTTTTGACTAGCTGTTGCCCGCGACTTTCGTCCGCGTGAAATGATTATAAAAATATTACTTCCCTATTTGAATCGGATTTTGTTATCAATTTCAAGAGTTTTAATTTTTTTGCACGCATCCCTAATCCTAGCCTACATTACTCCTTATTACATCAGCTACCTGCCAGTGAAAGTCCCATCAAAATCGGTCAAGCCATTTCGGAGATTAGCCGGGACAAACAGACAGACAGACAAAAATTATAAGTACCATATATACTTTCATATGCATTCAGTAAAACACTTCGATTATATTTATTTGTATAGATATAGCCCACTTTAGTCTTTTCAGGCACCTTATTATATCAGAAATAAAAATCAGTGATACAAAATCAGATATAAAAATAAAATAATATCGTAGAGGCTGTAGTTGATAGGTCACATGGGACATTAACACAAGTGGTCGACACGACCCGATTGCAGGATTTGTAAAAAAAGCGTAGTACCATTATTTTTCGATAAATTTATTAATGGAATTTTAGCAAAACTCTGAGGGTAGACAGAATTCTACACAAATAAAAACCCATTTCATTTTTTACATGTCATCAGGATTCTAATCATTCTTTGTGTATTTTTCCAGGTGATAGACAACGAGAGGTATACATACAGCCCGGACTGGTTCTCGTTCGGTTGCCTCGTGTACGAGATGATCGAAGGTCGCGCGCCCTTCCGAGCGCGCAAGGAGAAGGTCAAGCGGGAAGAGGTCGATAGGAGGGTCAAGGTCAGGCACTATGTAATAAAAATTCTTCATAAATTATGCTTACTAATATGCAATGAAATGTTCCTGCAATTTGGGTGGATTAGTTTTAAATTCGTAAGAATTAAGGTGATAAAGTCGTTTAAATACAGGCTGGAACGGAAATTAATGTTAAAAAAGTTACCACCACAGATATAGATAGACCTAGATAACGCAAGAGCAACTGCTTGCGTGCCTAGCTTACGTACAAAAATCGTAAGTGGCCACTTTCGCGCTCAGTCTGCATCGGTGTATAACATGTTGAATGGGTAATTGTGCTGATATAAATTGTAAAAACTGTATATCTGTACAAATTTGAGAAAACAAAACATTCGTATTACATTGGGGCTTAGAAATAGTGCTTGTGACGTTATAAGAGGTAGTCAAAAAATGGCACGCTTGGTTTTCATACAGATCGTGATACTTGCGTTATCTAGGTCTATCTATATCTGTGGTTACCACGTATTTAGTACATTATTTTGAACATAGAATTGTTTGTTGTTTATTTTAAAAAAAAACAGCTGTTCCCTACAAAACTGCAATACCTACACGGAAAATGTATGGAACAGATGATTTTTTTTAAATTACCGTATTGATGAAAATTTTCTATGTGGGGTGTTCAGAATGATGTACTGAATACGTGGTAATCGTTTTAGCGTCGGTGTTCCTTCCAACCTGTATACGAAGTTGATTTTTCTTTCGTTCTCTGTAATCTTAAAATAACTTTGAATCGATAACAATAGGCTATTAAAACAGCTCGGTTGTAAGTTTCATATCCTCTTGACGATTTTTAAGAATCCACTTCTACTTGTTGAAAACTTGACCATTAACTAGAGTTATTGTCTTTTGGTAGACCAAAAAACAATCGCTTTCTGAGTGGGCATTATTAAATCAATTAATTAATTAACTTAAAAAAAAATATAAAGGAATATTTAGATAGAGGTCCTCCAAGGTGATATTTATTCAGTGTATAATTTTTCTTTTTTTTTTTTCGAAATCCTCAGCACGAGCAAGAAAAATACTCGTCCAAGTTCAGCGAGTGCGCCCGCGCACTGTGCTCTGCGCTGCTGAGCAAGTCGCCCGTGGCGCGGCTGGGCTGCGGCGCGGGGCGGAGGGGCGCCACGCAGGTGAAGGCGCACCGGTTCTTCACCAACCTCAACTGGGCAAGGTTGGAGGCCGGGATGGTTGATGCGCCTTTTGTTCCTGATGTGAGTGGACTTATGATGAGTTATTGTAGTTCGACTGAATCTTGTATGTTTCTTTGTAAATTTCTTTATTACCTCGTATGTTCCAAATGGATTTCGACGATTAAGATATCATTAGATTCGTCTCAAAAACCCAAGTGTACAAAGACAGGTGTCCTTAAAAAAAATGCCGTTGATATTTTTTTTTCCAAACCTATCGAGTAGGGTATCAAAATTAAGGAATTTAAAAGTAGATTAAAAATACACAACATTAGTTTTAGTACCTATACGCGAAACATTTTTATGTAAAGAATCTATGTACATAATTTCAAAACTGTATCCTGAAAAATGACAAAGTTATAAGCTTCTGTTACCCAGTTGTCCTTATAAAAACATGGTCACTGCGCGCTACTCGCGCCTTCAGCGATCCGGGAGCGTGCCACGTGCGCATTAACCTGTAGCACCCAGGCCACTGAAGGGGTTGTTACCCACGCGCGGGCGCAGAGGCCTGCGCCGTATAATTGCGGATAGGTACTAAGTGTCGCTCGGTGGCCAACTTGCAACCTTTTTTTTATTTTTGGGACAAAATATAACATGGTTTAAAAATTATTGGAATCGATTCAATTACTTATTCTGAACAAACTATATTCAGATTTCGCATATACTAAAAATACCGGTTGATAGCAATAGACTGCCCTCTTATTACTTGTTAGGTACACCTCTGCCCAACCCTTCGAGGATTACTATGCGTGATGTTTTATGTATTTATGCAAATATTACACTTATAATAGGATAGGACAAGTCTGTCCCCAGATAAAAAGATTACAGGCAAGAATTAACCGCTTAGAACTAAAATACTTGAGCTGCCTAAAAGCTGGCTGTGCCAAAGTGTTTTACATATACAGGGTGAAAACGGACCCTTCACGCAGCCGTCAACCAAGCATTATGTACATCAAACTAAAACTTTACTTTAACTTTACGCAAAAATTATTGCTGGGAAACGACTTTTTTTTGGGGTGAAAAGTCACGTTTTACGGTAGAACTCAATGTAACGCACTCATAAAATCGTGCTGGTGGATGGATTGCATAGTACGGGGGTCGTGGAGGTGTTTAAAGTAAAAAATCTTACATTAAAAATATGTATTTAAAAAAAAACTTGTGAAAAAGTTGAAACTTTGACCTCCAATAACTCCGTAACTAGAAGGTTCCCAGGTATGGTCTAGAACAAAAAAAATATTGCAATAGCGGGAAGAACAAGTGCCTTTCGGCTTCGTTAAGGGTCTATTTACACCCTTTATAGATGCAACAGTAAAAAAAACTTCAATATAATCCTATCTTCTTTCCAGCCACACGCAGTCTACGCAAAAGACGTGCTAGACATAGAGCAGTTCAGCACAGTGAAGGGAGTGAACTTGGACGCGGGAGACGACACGTTCTACGGCAAGTTCAACACGGGCTCAGTCAGCATCCCGTGGCAGACTGAGATGATCGAGACCGGCTGCTTCACGGAGCTCAATGTGTTTGGTAGAGGTAAGCGTGAGCGGCTCATATAGTTCCCACGGCTGGGATTCAGGACTGCACCTAGTGAAAAGGAGTCGGCAATAATCTACGCGGTGTTAGTGGTAGCAAGCGCGACTGCTGAGCATGAGGTGTTGGGTTCGATTCCCAAGTCGGGCTGTGTTGTTGGATTTTTCTATCAGGAATTTCTCAGTAGCAGTCATAGTTTGTACTATCAAAATAACAGCTTTTTATTGAATGCATATGAAAATAATATTCGGCACGTTAACAAAAATATATTTTTTTCAATTTTTGTCTATCTGTCTGTCGGTCTGTTTGTCTGTCTGTTTGTTCCGGCTAATCTCCGAAACGGCTGGACCGATTTTGACGGGACTTTTATTGGCAGATAGCTGATGTCATAAGGAGTAAATAAGAATTTTATTTTAGAACTAGCTTATGCCCGCGGCTTCGCCCGCGTGGAGTTCGGGAATTGCCCACGGGATCTTACTTCTGGGATAATAAGTAATCTATGTATGTATAGTAGATACATGGTTTTTATATAGTTGCTTATAACTTGCAAATATTAGTTCATAGTAATATCAATTAGGTACTTTACATATTGTTATGTGAATATCTTGGTTTGAGATTGGACACCGGTGACGAAAATCAAATGATTAATTAGGAATCTATTTATAGACATAAAACTTTTACATAATATTTAATATCAATGTCGCGTATCACGAGCCAACGCGAAAATCGGTGGAATAAACCATATTTACAGACGTCTACCTCAGAAAAATCCTACCTACTTACTTAATAGGTAAATACTCCCGCGCCCCGCGCAACAGTGCGCGCCATGCGCCGGTCTACGTGAGCTTCGAAGCCCTATTTGACTCTGTTGGGGGATGATTTTGATTTTTGAAAAAACTGTGATACACGTATCTCATAATTTTAATTGAAAAGTATGTATACAAATTTTCAAGTCAATCGACTCAGAGAATAAAAAGTTTCACAGAATATTAAACACCCCATTTCAACCTCCTAGGGGTGGAATTAAAAAAAAACTGTTTCTTAGCGGATACCTACTTACTCTTCACAAAAAGTCTCTAGAACCAGCGGATTGGGCTGTGCGTTGATATATCAGTCAGCCAATCAAGACATTAAATTTTTAAATTGGGGGATGATTTTGGAAAAACTGTGATACACGTATCTCATAATTTTATCTGAAAAGTATGTACACTAATTTTCAAGTCAATCGACTGCGAGAATAAAAAGTTTCACAGAATATTAAACACCCCATTTCACCCTCTTAGGGGTGGAATTTAGAAAAACCCTTTCTTAGTGAATACCTACTCTTTACAAAGAATACACGCTCCAAATTTCATGTCTCTAGAACCAGCGGATTGGGCTTTGCGTTGATATATCAGTCAGCCAATCACGACATTGAATTTTTAAAATGGGGGATGATTTTGGAAAAACTGTGATACACGTATCTCATAATTTTATCTGAATAGTATGTACACAAATTGTCAAGTCAATTGACTGCGAGAATAAAAAGTTTCATAGAAAATTCAACACCCCATTTCACCCTCTTAGGGGTGGAATTTCGAAAAACCCTTTCTTAGTAGATACCTACCCTTCACAAAGAATACACCCTCCAAATTTCATGTCTCTAGGACCAGCGGTTTGGGCTGTGCGTTGATATCTCAGTCAGTCAGTCAGTCAGTCAGTCAGGACTTTGAATTTTATATGTATAGATAAGAACGACTATTCCGTGCAAAAAATTAAAAGCCTTGAAATTAAAAGGGAAATCATATTTTTTATAATAATTTCACGCGAACGAAGGTCGTGGGCAACAACTAGTA
Organism: Noctua pronuba; assembly: GCA_905220335.1. Classification (NCBI taxonomy): domain Eukaryota; kingdom Metazoa; phylum Arthropoda; class Insecta; order Lepidoptera; family Noctuidae; genus Noctua; species Noctua pronuba. The sequence goes on along the minus strand of LR999915.1, from coordinate 2,294,093 downwards.
AATAAAATCTGACATATCTATTCCTAGGTAGAGTGCTAACATTGTAAGGGTCACTCGTTAAAGATATTTGTAAATTAATCTGTCCCTTATTGTTTGCAGGTGAAGATAGTAAGGAGTGCGCGACGGTAGATCTACAGCTAGTACCAGCCGCTACGACGCCAGAAGAGGAGAAGGGATGCTTCTTGTTCGCCAGAAGGGTAGGTCGATCCATGTCATTTCATTTCTAGATGCATACCTTGTCTATGAAGTCACATTACTTCTATGAAGTTTCGCTGCTGAGTTTAATTTGACCTTTTGTTATAAACCTTTTAACATCATGTAGTACAATGGACAAAAACGAACTTTTTAATCCAAATTTAGATAACCAATCAAGCTAAAGACTAATTATCGCGTGCGAGTAAACTTATAAACATGCCCAATAATGTGTTTTATTTTTAGCGGGTCGCGGTCGGCCTGATTGTTCAACAAAAGTGAACGTTTATTTAGCTTAGGTACTCGGCTATGCCAAAAATGCTCATTTATTAAAACCATGCATAATCAACAAGTATTTCTCCCCCACAGGTATTATGTCCACAAAAGAAAGTATCAGCCCGCCTGCGCGCCGTCCCCGTCCCAGAACACCTTTTGCTCCCCTCATCACCCGCGCCCCCTGCGCCCGCGCCGCTGGCCCCGCCCCCCGCGCCGCTAGCCCCGCCCCCCGAGCCTCTGGCCCCGCCCCCCGCGCCGCCGGCCAACAGCTGACCGCCCGCGCTATAACTGTACGACGACACCCCACACTTGGCGACACATTGCCTACGACGCATAGAAATTGATCTTCTATGTAAAAATTAGCACTTTCAAGTAAGCAGAAATTTTATAATTTTGCTGGAAACCTGATAGATGGAGTTTTAACGCAGTTATTGACGCTCAAAATTAAGATTTTGAACAGAAAACTATGGTATTGTACTGAAAGAGTTTGTAGCAATACTTCCTGTCCTTGAAACTAAGCAATGACGAAATAGAGATTGTAAAAGGGAAAAAAAACTTAAAAATAATAGCCAATGACACCTTAGCATCCACTTTTAAATCAAAGATTTTATCATACCAACACATTTTTTAGTTATTATTGTATGATACACACACATTATTTATTTGATGAATCGTGAAAGGCGTAAGATTTCTACGTTTTGAATAAAAATGTTGCCAGCCTTTAATGGCTTTTATTGTATGATATTATGTGGCGTTAATTGTATATGGTTGATTTAGCTGGGCATCTTTTATTAAAAATGATTTTATGTGTTAAAGAAAACAATACAAAAAACAATGGGTAAAGAAACATCTTTTTCTTCATTTCTCGTTGATAAGAACATCAGCCAGTGTTGCTATCCGAAATAGTTTATTCTTGAAATTTTCGTATACAATTTATGCCACATTGTGAGCAAGGGCTTCAAGCCCTAAGAAGTCTTGAAAAATAATCATGGTTAGTGTGTAAAGTGATTGTCAAATGAACGTGTATGCGTAGGAATGTGATGCTTCGAGCTTCTGAATGTACGAGAGCTTGCGAATGTTGGTTTTTACTTATTTTCGTTTGAATTATCTTGAAATTGTGATCTTTGATGTAACTTTCTTGGAAAGTCACTCAGAAGTCTCTTTTTTATAAATTTTGAAGAATCTTTAGTTTTGCAACAACAGAAACTTAAATAAAATCAAATTTTCTGGTTAGTTGTAACTTACATATTTTATGTTTATGCATAATCTTCATCCCCAATGCTGTACGAAGGTCTCTAATTATGATTAATAGTCATTTTAGGCTAAATATTTTCCTGAAATTATTGTTTTTATTCTGCTAAGTTTCTTATGGTAATGCATAAGTCATGCTTAGCCGTTTAGAAATTTTCTAACCTTATTTTACTAAAGAATTCAATGAAATTATTTTTTTGATACATTCAATACGTAAATAGTTATAAAAACAACATTAGCAAGCGAAGTGAATATTATAATGTTGACGATACGTAAAACAGCTGAGTGTGACCTGTAGGAAAAAAACATGAACAATTTAGTTTTTAGTTCATTTTTTTACGTTGGCAACTGTATGGGTATAAACATTTTTAGTGAGATTCATTACACAGTTTTGAATGCGAAGTTTATTTACTGTCTAATATAAGTATACTCTGGAGTCAATAACCATATTTCGCAGCCGCCCTCTTAAAATGTGACGTCAAACGTTACTGACCCTTACAGGTGCTAACGTAAATGCTTGGGCTACATTTACAAAGTTTTGACCAAAATTAGTGACATCGTCTTGCGTTGGGCTGAAGACTAGACTTCGGTATGCTAAATACCTGATTCTATTGTGAATAGAATACTTGAAATACAAAATAATGGACTACAAATAAAATAGGCTCTCCCGTAGCGTTGACTAGTTAGTATGTGGTTTATCTCTTGTGGCGACATCTAAAACGCCATATTCGAACACATTGCGCAAGTAGAGCAAGGCCGGGACTTCACCAAAGCGTAGACAAGTGGAGCGTAGAAGAGACGTGTAAGGCTCGACCAATCACAAGACAGACGCGGCACGCGATGTGGATTACAAGCAGTGTGATTGGTCGATTACCGCACGTCTCCTCTCCGATTTGTTGTAGTCCGGGCCTTTTCCGACAACTTTTGTTCTGACTTTTGGAAATTCATAACTTTCTTTCAGTTTTACCATACATGTTGATCAACTATAGAAATTCCATTTCCATTTTTTTTTTGCGTATTGCCAGAACTCGTAGAACAAAAGTTGTTCAGTTTCATGGTAGAAGACACCACCTGGCAGGTCTAGCGTTTATTATGTTCCACCTTTTTTTATAAGAGCACACTGTATGTCGGACTTTAGCCAGTAGCCCACCTGACACAACAGCCGTCGGAGGATCTCGCCTTTTCTATGAAGGATGAGGAAGTTAACACTCTTGTTTCCTCAACTCATACCATCTTTGTTTTTTTTGGATGGGAAATGATCAAATACCCCCTCCCCCGCTCTGGGCGGAGTAGGAGGGAGTGTCAGACTTTTACTGACTAAAACCCATCCATGTTCCTTCTTTACCCTTTGTGTTCCAGGGCCGCGGTATCTCTTTCGAACAGTCCCGCAGCTCAACTCATACCCTTGTTGTTTTATTTTTGGCAAAACTTTGTAAGTGCAGCCAATACTTCTCGTATGGATGACTGATATTATTCTGTAAATCTGTAACCATAATGCATTTAGCTCAATAGTAACCGTGGAGTATTACACGAACAAACATTATTATTATTATAACGTTATTATTATCTACATATATTTTATATTATTATTTATCATTGTATTATTATTGTGAGTAGTCTGTCACTATTGATATTATTATTCATCGAAAGTTTTTTTTTTATAAATATGTATTTTAGGGTCGTTTGTTATGGTGGTCAAGTATCGATAAATGATAGTGTTAGGCGAAACGATAGTTTTGTATCTTTTAACTCTTGTCATACACACAAATAGTTTAACTTTAAACGGTGTCTGTCTGTATGTCACCAACAAAACTAAATATCGATGCCAATCTAACATTTTAGAAGGGATTTCCCATTGTTTTACCAAGTAGTCAAAGTATATACTTTTTACGGACTTATTATATACATTTTTATGATACATACGTACGTTTACATATTATTATACTTAGAATGTTTTTTTTGTATTTTTTTTTGCTATGAATGGCTGTTGAGATATAATACTTAAATATTTCCTAATGATGGATTTATAAACGTTCTTGTGAGAGCCACGGAAGGATGAGATAATTCTAAGCTAACTATGAAGAGATGGGAGCATCATGTTTAGCTGTGAGTTGAACCTGTTATGCAATATATTATGAATGTTAAGGAATCAGATATTAATGTCCGTGCTTTGCGAGTTAACTAAGTAGGCGTTATTGGTACGGTACCTTATTTATATTATGTATTTTGGGGCAAAAGAGAGATAGGAACAACAAGATTTAGAAGGATTTATTTTAAAAGTACTACATACACAACTGCCTCGTTGGTCTAGTGGTCGCAATCGCTCTCGACTCCTGAGCATGAGATCCTGGGTTCGATGCCCGGGTCGGGCAAATTGTCATTAGGTTTTTCTCTTGTCTGGATTCGTGCCCGGTTGATGGCAATAGGCTCGCCCTGTATTACATGGGACTTAAAACATAACTGGCGAAATGTGGGTGTACTATTAGGTACACCTCTGCCTTATCCTTCGGGGATTACAGGCGTGATGTTATTTTTATATTATTACTTCATTCAGTACTCTACAAGCCTCAAACAAAAACTATGAAAAAAATGAACGTGGACGAGGCCAAAGGCATTCTGTTGTTTCTACCTACCTGGGCAAAAGACATGTGTTTATGTATGTAGCCTCAAAACATAAAAATAAGAAGCAATAACTAGCAAAAATCTCTGACGTCTACTTAGTAAACTTGTCTAGATAAATATAAACAAGTCATCCGCCTCATATAAGTCACTTAAAAGCTAGATAGTGTATAATTGAGCAATAATAAACGAAACGAATAGAAGAAATCTATGGAATCTATGTATTTAGTTGTTTTCGTCTGTCGTGATAGTGCTAAAGTTAAAAAAAAAAAACGAGATTTAACGTAAGAAATTCAGGAACGAGAAAACGTTAATTTTATTTGTAAAAAAAAAACTGGGTGTTATGTCTCTTCCCTATAAGATTGTGAATAAAAAAAATGTCGCACAAATTATTGGAAAAAACTTTTTCGTCTTACTGTACATTGCCAATTCACTTCCAATGTTTGTATTGTATTTAGAATTAAGTATTGATGCATTTTGATGTGTAACTTTTATTGTTATTGAATATTTCGATGCCTGTTGTCATTTTTGGAGGCGGATCGCGTGTGACAGGGAACGGGTTTTAAAAGGAATATAACGTAGTTTCGCGGTTTATTTACCGTTAATTATTAAGATGGCTAACTAACCTGCGCATTGTAGAAAATAAAAAAGTTCTGCAAACCATTAAAACCTCACGGGGGCCTAAAATGGCCGCCTTGGCAGGATCATAATCGGAAGTTAATATGAATTAGGTTACAATTCGTAAAATGGTCACAAACTGATAATTCATAATATTATCTGCGTCTGTGAAAATCTTAAGAATTTTAACGTGATTCTTATCCTATTATGATTCTGCTCAAGCGGTCATTTTAGACCCCAGGTTATCAACTTAATTGGTAGAAGTAAATAAACTGTGAAATGACTATAGCTTGACGGCTCTAAGGGCTATAAAAAGCCATTTTAATGAGCATATTTTAGCTTATTACGAAAGATAGGAATATTAGCACATGTCTTACATTAACTAATGTTCTGAAAAGAAGGATTTTTTGACAAATTATTACGGGTTTGATAAATGTTCCAAACTTGGCTTGGTTAAGCCGTAACAAAAGAATTAGTTATAAGAAGCTATTACTAACATTATTAGTAGTTTTAATGAAATGCTTGCGATACTAAAAATGAAATCATGGTATCCATATGAAATTAGGTTAGATGTAGAAGGCCATTTTGATGGTAATTTAGTGGAAAAAAATGTGTTTTGTTTTATTTGGGGCCTGTTGACCCATTCGGTCCTTTGAAGGTATTATGGATAATTGAGGAATTTTGAGCATTAGGGTGGATGAAAATTAATTAGAAAGCAATCGATGTACGAAACACGTTGCAGATTTCTTACCGGATGATACTACTGAAGAAATCTATGATGTTACTACATTGCGTATGTAAGTATTCTCTCTTAAAACGGGAATAAAAACTATGTTGATAAAACTCGCCGCCTCTGCCACACGCCTTCATTTCTTGCCTCCCGATTTTTTTCGTCATTCAGGCTCTATACTTCGCACCCTGAACATTTGTCGCCATCTTGGATTCTCCATCTACGAAGCCACACGAATGTTCACGGAAATAGCCGAAGTGTAGCGCCTTTAGGCATGCAAGGGTAATCGTGTAAGAAAAGTCATTTCGCTACGATTTTATGTTTTATTCGCACAAAGTGAATGGGTTCACTCGTTCTCTCATTCAATTAGTTAAACAAAATATCTCAGTAATGGGGAATTTAGTAAGGTTTTTAATGTGGTGGGTTGACTGTAATTCCAAAATAAAGTTGGAATTTTAATCGCCATTTTGGTTAAACACAAATACTACTTCGGGTCAAATGTAGAAAATGAGCTACATTTCATACCCGTTCTTTCTTCTGCGACATTTTAAAGTCACAGAAAATGACTAAAATATTAAATCTTCCGTCCCGAAAACTTTGGATTTGCAGTCAGCCTCTCTGTTACTAATAAATAATATTTGAATGAGTGAATGGAACGAGTGAAGTCGTTCAACGCTTCACGCTCCTATTCGATATAAGCTATTATTCCGATATTGACTTTATGACCTTATTTTTGTAATATGAACGAATACTATGTTGTCAATTTTGTTACAAGTTGGCTAATTTACTCAATCGCTTATAAAAATCTTGTTAAAATATTCTCAAAATCATTTAATTTTGAGATTTTTACGGGCGATGTAAAATTTTGATACTTGGCAACCTATTTCTTGTGTATCATCCTGATCTTTGTATTTTGTATGCAATGTCCAGTCGCTATGAATTTGTACCATAAAATATATACGTACATAGGTTTGGCTATTGATATAGTCCTCGATACTATTAAGAAAGAAAGAGATGAAACATAGTTTGGCGTGCCATCTTCGGCTCTCCTACTCAGTTATAAGGGCCACTCTATTTGCCGTCTCTTTCTAATAAATAGATGTGTATATTATCTTTATAGCTTGTCAAATGTTATGTTGCACATAAGTTATAGTGTTACCATCCATAATGCATTTTTATTTAAGTTAGTATAGAAGGACAGTTTATTTTAAAACTGTATATGTTGTAGAGTCAATATCAGAATGCACATAAGTTGAGCTATATGCTCGGTTTGGTGAGCTACACTCAACGATGCTCAACTTGGGAGCTCAATTGTACAGATTTCTTTAGTATTCGAAGTTACTTTTAGGGCAAAGTCATTGAGCTATAGTGTTGTCTGTGAACATTGTTTTAAACGATAACAAGCCTTAATACAATGTTGATAAAGGCGAGTTTTTGGCGTACATTGACAGATTTTTTACTTTATACTCTAATAGATCGAAATTTTTCATACAAAAGCAGCAATGTACGCCAAACAGTCGCACCATTTTGTATTAGAATTAAAAATAACTTTATATAAAAGACAGTGAAATTAATGCCAATATATTCTTATGAAAGATAGTTTTATTAGTACCAATTTAACTTCTAAATAGATTAAATGGTGTTTCTTGTTACAACGACGTTCACAGATAACAGATTTTAAATAAGCATTTAAGCAAAAATGTATGTTTCACCGAATTTTTGTAAGAATTTATATATAATAATGATTAATTAATTAGTAACATACCTGTATCATACTCATTTGATGCATTTTCGACTAAGTGTATTGAGGTGCAATAGCATGATCCACCATCTCTTCGGCAAACTTCGGGATTCCGAAGATGACCGAACATAATATTATTACCTAGATAATGGTGCCCTGCTGAGATTCAGGCCTCCTCTCTGAGAGGGAACGGGCCATAATCCACCAAGCGGGCAAAGTGCGGATTGGTGACTGTTTCTTAGTATGTTAGGTTCAAGGACATGCCGGTTGCCTTACCATGATTCAAGTTAGCACTATTGAGTACAAAAATATTCACAATATATGTAATGAAAAAATAAATTTTGTAGCTCATTATAATATATGGCAAGAGAAAAAATTTACATCTCAAGCCGCCATCTTCTTTCCATTCGGCAACTTCCGTGACCCGAACCATCCCGAAGTAGATCGTGTATCATGCTACTGCATCGTGTTGCGTGTTCGGTTGCAATGCAACCGCAACGCATTGCTGTATCTAGCTTAATAGAGTTATGGTTAGCTTTTCTTCATACTGTTAGTCGTTATTGCAGTATTTTGATGCAAATATTATTATTTAATAAGCATATTCGTAAATAAATTGACTCCGATATAGAATGTGTGTTTTTTTTAAGTGAACCCTTTGAGTGTAAGCCTTAATTAGCGCCTGTTTTTTCATGTCAGATGACAAAGATAAAAGATTAAAAATGATTCCAAATAGCCAAGAAGAAGTGTAGTCTTAGAACAGTTTGGACACGAAACAACAAAAGTACTCCGTGCAGCAGTAGCACCATGGAATCGCACTTTTCCAAGCTCCTATCCGAAAAACGTTAGTCTAGCAGGAATCGTTTTTTCCGTTTTTTTCCAGAACGAAAAAAACGCACCAATTTTTTTGTGGTGCACATTCACAGCAGATTATACACGAATTATACGTTACTCTCATATCACTCTAGGACACTTTCCTGCTAGGGTAACGTACACTCCTATTTGTTGGAGCCAGTAACAGAGCGCATCGTCGATATTGCCGCGTACGAGCATTCCTGCTGTTTCTCGCTTTAGCTAATGACGGTTCTGAGCGAGAGAAGAGGATGCTGCTAGATGAGGTTAGGCTCACATTAATCCAAATTAATAATAAGCTGTTCCCAAAGTAATGGGAATTTTCTTGTCAACTAACTAGCATAGAAGTTTTGAAGGCATGATAAGTCGTCTGACTTCCTTCCGTCGGCGGATTCGCCTGTGTTGCCGAGCTTTATGGGTAGAGAGTAGAAAACAAGCATACATGATTCAAAATCGACATTTTATTAAAAACAAATTAAATAACAGTTGGACAGAACATCATCTAATTAAATCAGAATTGTAAAAGTGCACCGCAAGCTATTCTACTTACAACTAATCAAGATCAAAATCTCAAATACAATAAGGAGGACGCGATAAGGCAACCCGCGAAATTCATATTTTCTTACGTTTTATGCAATTTGCAGGTCATTGTCAGGTTGTATGTTGATTGAAATATGCTTCGCGACTGTAAAAAATATGAGTTTTCAGAGTTATCATAATTAAAAACATCAATACAACCCTCTTAGTTCATTTAATCCCACTGAATTTTTTTTTTTTTCATGAAATAGATTTTTAGAATCCATCCTTAAAATCTGATTTTCGCGGGCTGCCCTGGCGCTTCCACCATAATGTACAATTATTCCAAAGGCTATACCGCTAATACAAACCGCGGCGACTCGACTGGTGTCTATGTCATCAACCTAGCCTTTACCGTGGGGCCAATTTGTAACTTTTGTCATCATCAGTCGTTTCCTAACTATATTGGGGTCAGCATCCAGTCTTACCAGGATACAGCTGAATATCAGTATTTTTCATGGAGCGACTGCTTATCTGACTTCCACAACCACAATTACTTGGTAATACGATACCCCTAAGACTGATTGTCCAAATTTCGGCACACTGACTACCTGTACCTGCGTTAAAGATCTACAAATGACAGCCGGGACCAACGGCTTTTAACGTGCTTTTCGTGGTACGGATTAAACTAGGTATGTAGTAGATGGCCGCCCATCCACGGACTGATAACAGACAATTCGATGAAATCTACGAAATTGTTTAGGTCGCCTTTGGAATTTTACTTTTAGTTAAGGAAGCAAACTATTACTCTAAAACTAGCAGAAATTACAGTCTTTTCGTTAATTTTAATATTAAACTTTTTCTATAAATACGAGTCGCGAATATGGTCAATTGATTACACAATATATAAGTCTAATAGATAATTATGCATATAGAGAATGAAGGTACTCATTAAATATCTAAATATGACTGAAATATAATTGAAGAGTGTCTCATCAAAAACCTTTAAAACTCATATTCTAAGAAATGCAAGAAAATAAATAAATTTTTAAGCAATATTATTTCTTCATATACATCCCATTTTGTGACTAAAAGAGTGATGAATATAAATGTTGATGGGTGGAGAGGGAGTGGAAGACAAAGGAAACGATGGATGGATTGTGTGAGGAATGATATGAAAAAAAAGGACTAAATGATAGCGTGCCCGTTGACAGCAGAGAATTGAAGAAAACAACGTGTTGCGCCGACCCCAAATAACATGGGATTAGGGCCGGAAGATGATGATATAAATCCCATTTTAAGTAAGTAGAGTTAAGTTTGATTAGACACTCAAAAGTGAAATGCTGTAAAATGCCAATTTCAGTAATCTGATCAGAAAAGACACTAGCTTCCCCCGTCTCTCCTCAAAACAAAAAGAGCATTAAGCGCACCCGTATTACCCCGCTTGCACAACAAATCACTAAAAACGTTTTACGCTAAACCAATTGAGACAGCAGAAGTTTTCAACATCTTTAGTGCTAAATGAAAAATGAAAAATCCGATTTGATGTGATTCAAGCGAGCCAATAAAATCAATATAGGGTGGAAGGGAAGTTACACGTATTCAGTACATAATTCTGAACCCTCCCACATAGAAATTTTTTGTCGGTTATTAAAAAAAACTGCTATTCCATATACAAGGTGTGACATAATTAAAGCAAGACCTCCCGTGTGTTCTCTCGGACTGGACAACTTTTGTTCTAAGAGTTCTTTAAATTCGTAAAAAAAAATATTGGACTTCTTAAGGGAACTGACGCGATCAGCTGGTCAACAATAATGGTGAAACTAAAAAAAAAAGTTGTGAATTTCCAAAAGTCATAGAACAAAAGTTGTGCTGTTTCATGGTCTGAAACACCGCACGAAAGGTCTTGCGCATATTATGTTACACCTTGTATATATATTTCAATTACCCACGAAAAAATTATATGTGGGTTCAGAATGATGTACTGAATACGTGGTATCCGTTTTAGCGTCGGTGTCCTTTCCACCCTGTATAATGCGCTCGTGACAAACACACTAAAATCGCTATTATTAATATGGCTTTTTAATATTGCACGCAGAAACACACATTTCAAGTCTTTTTAAGCTATGTTAATGTGTTAAAATATTTTTAAAACTGTGAGCCTTTAAATATTTCGATATGTCTGTGTAATCGGTATCCTAAACCGATTGAACACTAACACCCATATTTATAAACAAGTCAAATTGATTACTTGAGTATAAGTGTAACACCCGTATCTGTAGTCAAGTTAAAGTTATTACTTGAGCTTAAGAAATTACTTAGGTAAACATTTTTATGCAAAAGACAAGAATTTAAACAAAGTAAGAACCGTCAAAGAAAGCAAAGAATTCTAACGTCTAAATGGATAACTACAGTACTTTCACAAGTTATTATGCCCTGTGTCTGGGACTGTAGCTTCGCCTTCTTTGTTTTTCTGACATTCAAAAGTGCCTGTTATGGTCTAATTGAAATAAATGCTTTGAGTTTCAGTTTAACTTTACTTTTATTCAAGTAATCACTTTGACTTGTTTTTAGATACAGGTGTAAAACATATGTCAAAGTTTAAAAATAAACCTTAAAATGGTTCCTTTACTTTAGAATTAATATATAATTATCCTAATTCAATTCTAAAACCCGTTTCTAAGTAAATTCTACAATCAAATCTCCAACTGAACTACGCAGCTGTAACTTTTTTCTTTTGAGCCTTTTTCTTCTTTTCTTGTACATTTTTCTGTTCAGCCTGGACATTATTTTTCTGGTCAGTCTGAGCAACCTTCTTTTGATAGACTCTTTGGAACAGAACAAATTTCCCGCTTTGAATGTGCTTAGTTTCATAGATGGCGCCTTTGAGCCTCCAAGATGGCGTTTCACAGTGTTGCCAACTCCGATAATCCTTACCAATTTGTAGTTTATCTAATAAGTGTGTCGTCATTTCTGGTATGATTGGCTGTAAGATTATTCCACATATTCTGAGCGTTTCCATAGTAATGTGTAGAATAACGTCTAGTTCTCTCTGACTCTCTGGCTGTTTGCGCAGCTCCCAAGGCTTGGTGTTTTCAAAGAAGAGGTTCGCGACGTGCAGCACTTTGATAACGGCGTCCACTGCTTTGTAGAATTGGTAGTTTTTGTAGTGAGTGTGGCATATTTCTGTGGGGGAAAGAAACGAGTGATATTAACGTTTTATTGCAAAAAGTGAGATAGATTCTGATATTTTTATGAGCTCACGGAAAGTGTTATGTAAAAGACCAGTAGTTATTCTTCTTCTATTTCTTTCTTATTTTATTTACTTGAGTAGTACTCTTCGAATCCAGTGAAACAATTGAACACATAAAAGAACGTGTAGTATGTTCTATTGTTATGTGTGACTGTTTGTTTGTGTTATGTGCAACGTTATGTGTTACTCGCCAGCAGTAAATCCAGTGTAATTTATAACATTTTCCACAATCAACAAAATTAAATTCAGGCTGTAATTTTTTTTTAGTTTCCCACTAGGTTCAATACTAGGTCCAACACTGTTCCTGTTTAGTTAGATTTTACCAAGGTGATAGTCCACTCACCAGGTAGAGCTTCGACATATTCCATGAGCATGGCGGCATGCTGGTTGGCGGTGACAGCGGGCAGCTCGGCGGCGTGCAGCGCGGGGAACTCGTGGCGCGGGTTGAGGGCCACGCCGCAGCAGCGCGACGCCAGGTTGCCGAGCGTGTCCGCTAGCTCCGAGTTCGCTACGTTTATTAGTTTTGTTTCGCTGTAGTCTGGACAAAAAGGTGTAAAATGTAAACAAGCTACATTATCGTCAGCTTTAAACATTGCTAAATCAAATTAACTGGAGAGCTAATCGCATGAAAACTAACTCCATCCTCGGCCACTCCTATCCAGTTGTTATCAAGCTCATAAAACGTTGCTTCTTGAAATAGCTTGCATCAGCGATATCTTTTGTTTCTCGTCAACCCTACGCATTTTAAGGTATATGTATACGTCGCTAGTGTGCCTCTTGCTTGTGATTTTTGCCAAAAGATATATCAGTTCTGCCCAGCAACTTGGCCATCTTACTATAATATACTCACTAGCATCACTGGCCATGGTAGCTTCCCTCAGCAGCAGATACCTCAGCGCCTCGTTGCCCACGACGCTGGACCGTGGACACACCACGTTGCCCAGCGACTTGGACATCTTGCTGCCGTCTACGGTCCAGTGAGAGTGGCAGACCAGGCGACGTGGCGGGTGCCATTTTATAGCCATTAGGAAGGCTGGCCAGTATATGCCATGGAATCTGGTGAGTTAAGAAGAAAGGTTAAGTTTAGTAGCTGGTTCGTTAATTTTTTGAACTGTTCAAAAAGCTTTCAATTCAATTTCTTTTAAAAATTCAAAATTTAAATAAAATAAACCCACTTGAGTATATCCTTGCCCATCACATGCACGTCCGCGGGCCAGGCCCGCAGCTCCTTCATGCGCCCCTCGTCGGGGTACCCCGCCACCGTGAGGTAGTTGATCAGCGCGTCCAGCCACACGTATATGCTTTGTTCTTCGTCGTCGGGCACCTGCGTCATGGAAATGGTATGAAGTTTTAGAGGTTAACATGGCGCATTGCTGAAAAAAGATACCCCTGTATGTTTTTTCAGCAATGCGCCATGTTAATGCTATAAAAAGATGGCCAGTTATTGTTTTTGTAGAACATACCTAATGTTCTACCGATTGATACGTAAACATTAATAACAAGATGTTTCATAATTCTAATGTATTATTTATTTTTCTTTGTAACTTTTATCTTAATTAATGGTAAAAAAAAAATATGATCGCGCCTAGAAGTATTTTATGTCGGATACATTAAGTGGACCACCTTTGTAAGACGACTAAAAAGTCACGGTGTACTGTTGGGAATAGGCTAGGTAGATGATGATGGTCTCTCATGTTAGTTCTAACGGATTCAAATACCAGTAACTTATTAATATACCACATACCCGTATCGCCCAATGAACTCTGTTGGACGGTCGACTGACCGATATATCGGCGAAGTACGGATCACTTTCCAACGTCTCGTATAGTTGCTTCTGGAACTTGGATGGGGTGATCACGCCATCTGTGAACAACCACCATCATTTAAAGTAGTCTTTGTAGTGCCTATCGATCTGTCTGTAGTGTAGCATGAATTGGTTGGTTGCTCCATTAACCAATAATTCTAAGACACAATTTCTCTAAAAAACATTTCATTATAGACAACACAGTAAAATAAGATTTTAATTTGCTTTGAAATAAAAAAATGGACGAGTCAATGAGTTGGTAAATTAATTACGTCACAGGTTGCTATTGTCAATCAAACTCTATGGACAATCGCGTTCTCAAAAGTAATCAAAGTATGTCAATTTACATTACGCCTTCCCCAAGCGTAATGTAAATCTAATGGCACTAGCAAACAGTGCTTGGTACGCACGACGGCCAATCAAGCTTGATAAAACCAGTTTATGGGGATCTCTCATTGTATAGGAAATCTATACAAAGCGAGGCCAAGTTATACTGGAAATGTAGAGCTTCATGTGCCGCCGTGTGTACAAGCTATGCTATTATAAATCATTTCATATTTCAGGATGGATCCTATCTCCAAATTATAATCGTTATTTCTCTCGAAAATTGCTTTTAAATTTAGGAAAATGTATACATATTGGTGGGTCGTGACTGGTAAATACCTTTTTTGAGCCATTCCAGTAGATGTGTTTTAAAGGCGCTCAGTCTAAACATGTAATTCATTTCCTCTGTCCACTCGACCTTGTGGCCGGATTCTATTGATACTTTTACCTGCAAAATGAAAACAAATGGCATAATTACACAATATTGTGTCACCTATGTTCGTACACGATAATCTCCGTAACTAAATTAGTATCTAGTATCTTTCAATTATGCATAAATTATATTAGAGGAGATTTATGTATAGATATCTATGTTAGATAGGTATGTACCTATGTTGTTCATTTTAATGTACCTAACTTATGTAAAAAAATTATTATGGCGGAATGTGTCCTGCTCTATAACATTTTTATAACATCCTGTATATACCACATTTTATGCAAATAAATACTTACTTACTTACTTACTTACTTACTAAAAGTCCGTAAAAGTCTTATACTTAAGGAGCTTTCTTAAATATTTATACACCATTTTGCACAGTTTTAAGTTTACACATTTTTATATTTTGTATTTGTAACCTAGCGATTAGTTTCACTGATACGTATCCTGTAGTTAAGCTGTGAACAGCGTTCTGGGCTGCAATATTGTCTATAAATTTTGTATATTTCTGTTTTACTTTGCAGCTGTTTGTTGTTCCTTTTTGAATAAAATAAAATAAGAAAAAACTACCCAACCGATATCAATGAAAATTTGTGGATTTGTATAAGTGGTTCCAACTTGAAAGATTGGAACCGGTAGGTGGCGTTGAAGGGATATTTAAAAAAAATCCTCTATTGTGACAGGACAACGCCCGTCAAGCGTCAGAAAATAAATAAAATGTTATCTTACATTCTCTCCGTCCCTGAGTTCATCCTTGACGTGTGTCTCGGGCACAAACGCCTCGTCGTTGACGCTGTACCAGCCGCTGTACTTAGACTTGTACACGTAATCCTTGTCTACTAGCTTTTTCTGTAATGAAACGAGAATTTCAGTCATACAATTTGGGACTGGAACTGTATGATTTATAAACGAACAAGAAATAAATGAGGAGGATATGGACTATGCGTATGAGACACAAGCACACCGCCTCTTTCATAAAAGATAAATAGGCTATTTGACAACATCGAAAAAATATAAAAAAAGGAGATTGCCCGATTTGTAAGGTAAATTGGGTCCCAGTGATAAATTGTTGTGCCCTGAAGATTTTTATTTTAAATAATAGTAAAAACATTGTATTTTTATAATCAGAAACCATTTTTAAATTATTCACCCTGGTTCAAGAGATATCATTGTTTTTCTGTTGTAAAAATCTAGGTTATAATTAGAAATTGACATTGACATTTTCTCCTTACTCTAATTAGGTTAAGTACCTACTTCTACCTATCTACTATACATCATTAGGGGGATGGGATTACGACTCTATTACTTTATGCACATATAAATATAATAGCAGCATAATAAAAAGAAGATAGGTACTCATAGATGGTGTACAATTAACGTTAAAATATGAAAAAATGTATAATTAGTTAACAGTTTCACCATTAGACTTTAATAAAATATAACGTTATTGATAGGTAGTTCATTTCTAAGTACCAAAGGAATTAAATCAAATCAAAACTTGAATAAACCATTTATTCTTCATAAAATATACCATCCAAGAATTGAGCTGGAGCACTTACATCGTTGAAGCGGCCCCAGCTCAGATACCACAATACTGTCATAGTATGAGCACAACACCCTACTGTACCTTTACCCACTAGACAGTTACAATAATATGCAATGATACTATCTAAAGTATTTGCCCGATTTTCATCTTTACTTATCAATAAATAAGAGTAATAAGTTTTATTACTCACATGGCGGGACTTAATTCTAGCCCTAATTAAATAATTATTTTGACCCAATATTAAGGGCAAATCCTCTTCCAAAATATCACTGCTTACTTCAATATTATAAGTACCATTAGTTCTTATGTGCTCCCCATAATAGGATCTTGCCTGTTTTAATTGGTAGGATCCCAATGCAAATCTTCTTAAATCATCTAAAGTTAATCTAGGAAAATGGTTTAAATGAGGAGCACTGCTGTCTATGTTTTGGAAAACCGTACGTCTCCTATTGATGTTTTCCCTTTGAATAAATTCCCCTAAATAATTCCTGGTATTTAATCTCGCCTGAGCAATATGTAAGTACTCCACAGCATCAGGTCTGTCTTCAATTTTTGGGTGGAATTTATTCAAAAGAGCACAAGCAATTTTAAAATCATCCATAAGGTGTGTTGATGCTCTGTTAAAATATTCTTGTCGAAAGAGTTTGTAGTCTCTTTTAACCCGGCCATTTACTACTTCGACTACCCATCTACACATAGTCACACATCTGGATCTATTCGCTTGGTCAGTTGTCAATTGATGTTCATTTTCCAATAATGACTCGGGCATGTATGTTTTATAATGATACCTTTCCAATTCAGGGATCACATCCCTAAACCCCCTATCCAATATAAATACGTCCCCCTGTCTAAAAAATGAGCGCATTGGACCACTTTCATTACTAAATAGATCACTCATGATTGTTGAGTCATTTTTTGTTGCTTCATAAGGTCCAATGCAATCTAAAATGTATCCATCACAACATGTGATTAAAAACGGTTTAACCAAATTGGCATATTTATGGAGACTATATGTTTGTTTCTGGTATTTGTAGTTACTACTACTCTGTACATAAACATATGTACCATCACATATGACAATGGCAGGTTTAGTATCTGAAGCCATGCTACTATCTCCAAATAGACCTTCAGGAATAGTCCTGTTACGTGAGGCCACATTTTGTATACTTGTATGGTTAACTCCCAAATGCATTGGTACAAAATGTTCTGTTAAACATTCTCTAACAATCTTCATTTTTTTCTCTAATGTAGATCGTGGCAATTGAAAAAGAGTTGCCAGTCTTTGGTTGCTGTCCCCTGTCCTAAGCTTTACGAGAAGTATGCTCAATGCAAGGCTAGGTTTTGTAACTTTATTATTTAAAGATGGAATGCTATTTAATAGTTCATTAAATTGCACTTCTGTAAGTCCCAGCCAATAATGGCGTAAATGTGAATCCATGGCTGCAATATCATTAAAATCTAAGGTCCTTTGGGAAGCTCTTTCCAGCATGGAAAATATATCATCGACTTGAAAGCCAGTAAAATCATTTAAAGTGGCATTCAGTTCATCCCACTGATTACTATTTAAGTGGTGATGGCAGATTCTAGCATTTAAGGGTATATATATATTGTACTGCAATAACAACAATTCCTTTATAGTCATGGGCACTAAAAGACGGTCAATATTTTCACATCCTACAAACATGCAGTGACGAGAAGCTGCGGCAACTCGTTTATACTTTTGTGAATTAACTTTAGATTGATGTTGTGGTGCTTGTTGTGGTTGGTGTGTTGGAGCTGGCATTGGAGGTGGTTCAGGCACCCCAGTATCTTCTAAAGAAGGTGAAGTTACATCCATGAAACTGTCAGGTCTGTTTGTATCTTGAACCTCCAAACGTCGTGTTTCCCGAGTTGCTGCTAACCAGCAAGGAATGCACACTCTTTCTAAATGTGAAGCCTAAAATGAAATACAGTTGGTATTAGTGAATATCAGAATATACACCTGAGACTTTGTATGTTGTTGCAAGAATGGTGAAGTGGTCCTTGGTCTAGTGGTCGCAAGTGCGACTGCTGAGCATGAGATCCCGGGTTTGATTCGCAGGTCAGGCAGTGTTACTGGAGTTTTCCGTTAGGAATTTCTCAGTAGCAGCCATGGAGTCTGAATTTGGGCCCGGTTGATGGCAATAGGCTCGCCCCCTATCACATGGGACTTCAACATAACTGGCTAGACTTCTGCCTAACCCTTCGGGGATTATAAGCGTGATTTTATGTTGTTATTACAAAAAATACTGACCAGGTGTGCTAGAGTCCATCTTAAAATCATACTCCGTTGTGGGCAGTCTAACTCAACTCTATGGGTTCTCCGACTTGCAATAGAGATACCACATCCATAACAAATGTTCAAGTGGCCAAATGCAGGTGACATGTCCTCGTGGGATCCAGTTATATTAGATAAGATACGTTCTTGCAACAACAAATAACATTCAATACACAGGATATCATCCAACGCTACCTGAAAAAGATTATAAAATCATTACTCTTCTATATTTATAACTGTTTCACTGACATTTAATGTTTAAGTATTGTAGGCAGGCAGTTGTATGGTCTATTTACTTAATCTTACTTTCAACACTTTGATGAAATAATTATTATTTAAAAAATATCTTAGTGCATGTTGTGTTTATTTGACATATCGGTGTGTTTTTTTTAAATTACGTTTTGACTGAAAAAGACATGCAAAAATTGTATTTACCTAAAAAAAACTCTCAAGTGTTTTGTTTACTCTAATCATGTCATTTAGAATTTGCACAAAGCAGTTCATTTTTTTTTTATTGCATTGTAAAGTCCACAACATTTTTTTAAGCATACGATAAATAACAAGACTTACAGGTGTAGGCATTGTCCAGGTTCGTAAAAGAACTGTCATTTGCTCGTTCAACTCCTCAACTGTATACCGGCGTAAATTAGGTGATAATAAAATCGAACAGTTAATACAGCGTCGGGAACGCTGACGCTGTGTCCGACTTCTAACTGGGGTAGACATGGCTCTGACAATAACTGTTCGGGAGTCCAATATCTCACCAAGGATAGCACTAAGAGTCAAATATCTCACAAAGAACAGCACTAATAAGAGTCAAATATCTCACAAAACGTAATGCACTCGAGGAACTTATTAGCTCAACTCGGTAGTAGCAGAAAAAGCACGTATCGTAAATAATAACTAAGTAAAAGATTACGGAATTCAAAACTCAACGTATCTAAACAAAGCAATCACGCACGTAACGAACCACAGAATAAAGTCTGTGACATGCGCAAGTCAATGTTGCCAGATCAATTTTTTTAAATCTAATACTAAATCGTTATAAATTAATCGATAAAAACTACTTTGTTAATAAAGGGTTTTCTAAATATATATGGCTGTTATCTTTGTGTCTATTGCTTTTGTGAACATTTATTATCAATCAATGTAGGCCTTATAAGAATTGATGCAACCTATTATTGTCATCGTTCCATCGATTTTACTCGCATCGACTATGAGCAGTTTACTATGAATACTTTACATAAACTCATATTTGGCGTACACCTATCGTTGTTCATTTCAGTTATATATGGTACAATAATACGTATAAAAGGACAGGGATAACATCATTCTACCTCATCGTTTTAAAACAAAATGCTAACACAGTAGCGTTGAAGTTGTCAAATGTTGAGATCTAAATCTAAATGTTGAGATGTAAACTGCCCATAGGTTATATATACTTAATTAAAAATAATTGTTTTTGTATTGTTTAATTATCGTTTTATTTAATCGATTACTCAAGTGATTAAAATATGTCATTAGTTCTTTGATACCTGGCAACTTTTTTTTGTATACTAATCAAACCACAGACTACATTGAATCAAACGGATGTCGACGTAAAGTTTAACTATTAATTAACTTTAACTTTATTCCCAGGGTGAAAGAAATTGTATAAAAAATACCCTGTACACAAAAAAATGAACAATATTTTTAGGTCATTATTCCAATCAGGCACACGATAGCACAAAAGGGACCTGCTCTGTGGCAATCTCCTTTAGTCCGTCAGTTCGATCACCAAAAAATGTTGGACACGTATTTTTTCTTTTGCCATATAATCAAAAAATACGACGATAAATAAATAACGACGACTCAGCGCATCAAAGTTCAAGAAAGGGGGGCTTTTGACGTCACTTGACAGTAAAAAGTAAGGGTCAACTCACACCAAAAGAGCGTCGAAGCGCAGCGCAGTTTCAGTGTCATATGAATTTTTACTTTATTTTCATTACTATAATACTTATTATCGCATGAGAAACTCGAACGAGTCGCGCCGATGCCCGGCGCCGCGGGAATGCCGGCAAATTCTATAAACGGAGCCTTCTCTACGGAGCGGGTCGCTGCCCTTCGCCGCTCTTTCGGTGTGAGTTGACCCTAACAGATATTGTGACGTCAACAACTACACAACAGCCCTATGAAACTCGTGCGCACGCCTTTGACCTATCAGCCGCCTGACTTCGTTCTGTCTCATTACTATCGTACCGTGCAACAGTGGGTAGGTAGAGCACGCGGGTCGCAAGCCGGTTCATAAGTTATATTGTGATAAAAGTGAATGAGTATAAAAAAAAATTCTTTGAGAAAATTGTTTGTTATCATGAGCACAATCACGTGTTTAAGTATCGGTCACTAATTACCAGTCACCCTATATGAATCAGCTTTATAAAAGAAGGTCTTACCCAAAAATGTCTGACAGCAATCTTATGCCTCTCCTCGGTGGTCCGTATAAAGTCCGTGTATTCGACATTGAACTCCTTGAACAGCTGCTTGTACTCATTGGATATGCCGGTGCAGTACTCTGGTAGGGAGAGCTTGGCTTTAGCAGCCGCTTGCTGGATCTTAGTGCCATGTTCGTCTGTACCTGGAAGTTTAAAATTGATTAGGTAGGTTCACTGTTTTGGAGATTGGCTCTATACAAAACTCAAACTCAAACTCAAAGCATTTATTTCAATTAGACCATTACAGGCACTTTTGAATGTCAGAAAAACAAAGAAGGCGAAGCTACAGTCCCAGACATAAGACATAATAACTTATGAAAGTACTGTAGTTGCCCATTCCAAGGCGTAGATCTCTATGGAGAAGAATGGGCAAGAAACTCCATGGACACTCTTTTCAATCAAACATTTTTACAAGATCTTGGTTACATCATTCATGTTGAGATAATACATATATGTGAGAACGATGTAAACAGACGTATATACAAATAAATAAAATTGAAGTGTCTGTTTGTAATTTCAAAATAACAGCTATTTACTGAATGTGCATGAAAGCATATACGGTACTTAAAACTTTTGTCTTTCTGTCTATTTGTTCTAGCTAATAAACTACTTTTACTGGCAGATAGCTGATGTTGGTGTAACTTGGGCTACTTTTATTTTAGAAAAAGGATTAGGGTTCCATGCAAAAAATTAAAATCCAAACTAAGGGGGTTAGTAAAGATTAATTAAAAATCCTATTGAATTTTCAAGCCCTATATGCCCACATAAGGAAGTATTAGTTAGTTGGACAGATAGTCTAGCTGATAACATACCTGTACTAAATATGACATGGCAGTCAGGGTTGGTCAGCTTCTCAAATCTCTGTATCGCATCTGCTACAACCGCTGTGTACAGGTGACCCAAATGAGGAGCTAGAACATTTCATCACATTATTGCTAGTTTGTCTGCAGATCTCACTCACAAAATGGTTATGTTTTTTATTTATTTAAAAAAAAAAAATTCTTCATAGATATGTAAATTGTAGTTTATAAATAATGTTAATTCTTCATAGAAAATTCCACTTATAAATTGCCCAACGAGGGAATCAAGCCCAAGAACTCCTGCTCAACAATAGCACATCAAGGAGACAGTCAATGACTAAGTAGGTAGCAACCTGGAATGAGGACTTGAGCATGGGCAATGGCAATAAGCTTGCCCTCAATTACATGTCACTTAGGTATAACTAACAAAATGTGAAGGGGAGACTATAAGAACATCTCACCTAAACATTTGGAGATTACATTCTAAGGGTAATGAGAGTGAAGCATATTTTATCTAAGTTGAAGTTCATACTATCTCGTGTTGATTTACTTTCATTTCCTGTAAGCAATAAAACCTTGAACCTGATCTAGGAAATGTTATTCAAACATTCTGCCATACTGCGTTTAAAATAATACGAAAATTGCATCTTCTACTTACCTGCATTCACATAAAATATCGGCGTGGTAATATAAAACGGAGTTCTTTGCACAACGGAAGAAAGCAAACGCAATGTTAATCTCATTTTCTTGGAAAATTACCACTTGTAATGTTTACCCAGCTGATTATCAGTAAGGTTATGATAGCAACTGTAAACTTTGAGTGCCAATTCTTGTTTGCATAATGCAGCGATGCGTCCCTTTCATACACTTCTAATCATAGTTCATTAGTTGCGAACGAAGTAAATAAATAAATACGCTCGAGATTGCTCAGACAATCACCGGCCTGTAATTAGAATAAAGGACAAAATGTCAAATCAAAGTAATGCTGTAATGCGGTGTTTTACGATGGTATAAAATGTTAGGACGTTTCACTGCAAGTGCATGCATTTTTAATTCAGTCGCATTATACACGTTAACAAATGACACAGATTGTAAAAGATACCTATATCAAAATATTTAGTGGAATGATTTTCAAACCTGAATTGATTCATGTTATACCAATAGTTATAGTTATTTTTAAAATAAATAATCATTTACAAACGAATAATTTAACATGTTTTATTTTTGGCATGTTGCTTTGACCAATTCTTGTAATTTCTGCGTAGAATGGCAGTTTTAAGTGTGACGTTACCCGATCAAGAAAAAATGACGTTCAGTTTTATGGTGCGCTGTAAAATTTTTAGAATTTTCAATTTTGTTGCATTCTGTAGTTGAATCAATGAAAGGACAGTTCGCAGACGTGCGAATTTGTTGTGATGTGATTAAAATTTCAAAATCGAACTATAGTGTAGCAACTGTGTTGAATAAAAAAAGCCACAAAATGTCTTACGGAAAGATTGTTATTATGGCTTGTGGTAGCTTTAGCCCACCGACGTATATGCACCTTCGCATGTTCGGTAAGTAATCAGAAATCGAACGTGAAATGCGCAACTATTTTGCATTTTTTATTAATTCTATTGCAGTGAACTTGAACTATTGACCTTTGGCATTTAGAATGATTGTAACTTCCTATGTATGTAACTATGTGGTTTATGTGATAGTTACGGAAATCTTAAGAAAAATGATTGACACATATTTGCTCAAGGTTTCATAACAGAATTTTATGAATATTTTAATACTTTTCTAGAAATTGCCAAAGATTACATTCACAACCTGAACATAGGCAGTGTGGTTGGAGGCTTGGTGTGTCCTGTGCATGATGCTTACGGGAAGAAAGACTTGGTGCCTGCACAACACAGGTAAAATGTTTACAATCAGCCTGTTTATGTATTTATTTACATATAAATATTTTAAAATATCTCAATACTGAATATCTATACTAATATTATAAAGCTGAAGAGTTTGTTTGTTGGTTGAATGAACTACTGGCATGAATTGAAAAATTCTTTCAGTGTTGGATAGCCCATTTATCGAGGAAGGCTGTAGAGTAGACTATATATTATTACGATAATAATTTAGGGTGGTGAGCAGTATTGCATTATGTCCATATTCCTCAACTGTTTGGCAACTGTCATGACCAACATTAGAATAGAATGGCTGTTTTAGACATATTGTCACTGAAGTCAGTAGCCTAACGGTTCAACGGCCACCCTGTAAGTTGTGGTTCCCAAGTTCAAGCCTCTGTGAGCATTCAGTTTTTGTTTTCATTTAAAAATTAAAAATTTTCGAAAATGGTTTGCAACTATGATCTCCAGGGCCGGATTTAGGGTGTGGAGGCCCTGGGGCAACCAAGAAGTGGAGGCACCGAAATTTGTTTTGGGGCAGACGAAAAAAACAAGGTGTAACATAATAACCGCACGACCGTCTTTGAATAAATTAGGTTCTTTTTTTTGCGAATTCATTCAGAAATGAGAAAAGGAGTAAATGTATCAACTAATATTGAATTGAGTAAGTATATGATCAGGATGTATTAGCGAGCGAAGCGAGCTCGAAAATTGTAACATTCCGCCTGGGATAGGCTGGTTTTTCTATAGATATCCGAGATTTCGGGTGGTGTTTGAACACTGATGGACTCATGGACACAAAGGATGTAATTTTTTTTAACCAAGTTGGGAGGCCCCTTCCTTGTGGAAGCCCGGGGCAAGTGCCCCTGTTGCCCTGCCCTAAATCCGGCACTGATGATCTCCAACTGGTTTTCAGTTTTTGTAACTAGTTATTTTGTTTTTCTTATAAAGCTGTAAGATTTGCAAACCATTACCAAATCGTTTTATACATCTTTTTAGTTATCATTTCATCATATCTTTTAGATATAATTTATTTCAATCCAAACCTAATCTTCTATCTATCATCTATATCTATCTATTTACAGCGTGTAAGGGACCGCCCTCTACAGACAGACAGGGTGCATTCAGTTCTTTATTTTGAATCACATTCCACTGGAATTTTTTTCTGGAAAATTTAGTTTTTTTTAATTTTTTTTTCAGTTACTTTTCCTTGATTTCAATGGAAAATTACATTCCCTGTATGCAGCACTCAATTTATTTAAATAATACGGCTAAAGTAAAAATCCAACAATGGATGTTGAAATTTTTTAAAGAACGACGCGTGAAATCAGCTGTTCACTGCCGGGTAAAATATCGGGCTCATTTCATGCACCTTGATGAGAACTTTAGACCTAGATGGAGTATGACTGTCATCAATGGTCTAACGATGCAGACGGAAGGCAGTTGCAAGAGGCCCTCAACAGTTTACTGCAGCTATTTTGTTATTGGGCTCATTTCATGCACCTTGATCAGAACTTTAGACCTATATGCAAAAAATAGCATAATATGTGTACCTTTTAAGTTTGACTCACTATATCACTTTTTCGAGGTCATTAAATTTGTTCTAAAATTATGCATTATTTGCGAAGGTGTTTTTGGATCCAAATACATACATTATTACTCACAAGTATTTAATTTTGAACAAAATTGCCCTTACATCATTTGATTTCAATGAATATCTTAAGAGATATCAAAGTTTTAAAATAACTCCGCAGCAAAATAATGATCAAGTACCGCGCGCGCATTTTGTGTGATGTGCTCCTTTAAAATGTATTATAGGTGCCTACGACCCACGGGTCAGCTAAAAACATGATTGTAACATAAAACATACAACAGACTAAGAAAATTGTACAAAATAGTTTGTCCATTTCCTTATAGTTGTTTGTCTTAATATGGAAAACCCTATGGTCTAATTCTTCCTTTGTTACCTTATTATTTTTATTAATAAATAAGGATACATAATAGGATAGGATTAAAAGGATTCTTATAAGGATAGGAATACTAATTTAGTTTTAGTGTAAAACTTGACGTACAATTAATTTAAGCTGGTCATGATGGGTTTGGCTCATAGACTCTTTTAATCATCATTATCATTCATCATTTCAGCCGAAAGACGTCCACTGCTGGACTTAGGCCTCCCCCAAGTGTCGCCCCATTGATCGGTCCCGTTCGACTCGCATCCAGCGGATCCCCGCAACCTTCAGCAGGTCATCGGTCCACCTAGTGGGAGGCCTTCCAACGCAACGTCTTCCGGTCCGCGGTCGCCACTCCAGAACTTTTCGGCCCCAACGGCCATCCGTTCACCGAGCAATGTGCCCTGCCCACTGCCACTTCAGTTTGGCAATTCTTTGGGCTACGTCGG
This sequence comes from Noctua pronuba, assembly GCA_905220335.1. Lineage (NCBI taxonomy): Eukaryota > Metazoa > Arthropoda > Insecta > Lepidoptera > Noctuidae > Noctua > Noctua pronuba. Next base: position 2,268,087 of record LR999915.1, on the reverse strand, counting down.
TCACCTTGGTTCTCTTGCAGATGTCGTCATTTCTGATTTGATCACGCAAGGAACCTCTGAGCATATCCCTCTCCGGCCCATTGTGAGCGACCACGTTTTGGTCCCGTATGGAATCACTGGCAACACACACTGGTCATAGACTTTTGTCTTGAGACACTGCGGTAAGTTAGACGAGACGATACCATGCAACTTCTCGAACGCTGCCCAGCCGAGTCGGATTCGACGATTGACCTCTTTCTCGAAGTTAGACTTACCTAACTGGAGCGTTTGTCCCAGGTAGACATTGACTTCGAGTGTAGAGTCTCCGATCTTGATAGAAGTGAGTGCTACATGGGTATTCAACATGACTTTGGTTTTGTCCATGTTCGTTTTAAGAACCAGTCTTTCGGAAGCTCCACTGAGCCACTTTTAATGTCCAGACATAATCTTGGTCCCGTCACTTGATCTTTTGAAGCAAGAACCGCACAGATTTGAGATTTCGAGTAATTCACATAACAGATTGGCCAGAGAAGTAGATCATATTTATAATTATGCATGTTACATCATAACCCTATACTTGCCAAAAACCCATAATATATCTTAAGTTGACACAGATAATAAGACAATTAATATTATCATAGCAGACAGTTCAAGGTGCTGATAAAAACATAATACATATTTTACTGTGATATATTAGTATAAATAAACATTAAAATAAATTTATTTAACATTTGTATACATATACAGGGTGGATACGTTCAAGGCGGCAGTAAGGGGAACTACCTTAATCGTCGCAGCTACACGAAAATGGTCTTACCATTCAGATTTTCAAAATAATGTACAGCTAGCAAGAAAATGGTGATTTAACACAAAACATTTTTTTATGCCAATCGATCCTGTTTCTAATACTGATCAAAACTTCTATTGGACCAACCCAGGTTGAAGTACAAAAAAAGTCAGAAATTGCAAAAATAATAATGAGTATAACATTCCCAATGTTGAGAAACAGGCCATCATCACCATTCTCTTACCCTTATCCTATCATTTGGGACCGGAGCAGCATGTTTCTTCTTCCTTACTTCTATATTACTCGTCATCTCCTCAGACACCTGTCTCAGGCCGACTCTGTGAAAAAAACTACTACTACAAAAAATATTGTTATTACTATCAATAATGTTTTTATTAATCGTTTCCAAACATTCTCATAACTATGAGAATGTAAATAAAATGCATGTCTCAATTCGTTAATGTAAAACCTGATCCTAATTCTCAAACCATTACTACGCTGCAGTTCACTTGTGCAACATAATCATCCACTATGGGTTTAGCCGTACTTTTATTTGTGTCTTTCTTATACTTTTTTATTGTTTAAACATCACCATCACCAGCTCAATGGTATGTCAGTGAATACGGGTCTGTCAGACTCAAACTGACTAAAAACCACCCCGGTGTTCCCTTCGCACACTTGCACCGGGGATCGTGGAAACTAGTGCGCCTTCCACGATACCCGGCTAGTGCCTCCTCAGGTCTGTAGGGAGTGAGGTGTGCACCCTCCGCGGCGTCCAATAGGTGCGCGCGTGGAACACTACGCGCCACCGCCTCGGGTCCAGTTATATGGCGGGGGGGGGGGGGGACCCACTACCACTAGGCCAACAAAATTACTTATCAGATTAATGTTTTTCCAGGATAGCGATGTTGAAATTGGCGTTGAGATCATCATCATGGGTGAAGATATCGGAATGGGAGACACAGCAGTCTGGGTGGACGAGGACCAGGCTAACTCTGCAGCATCATCAGGTAACTGTTATTATAGCTAGATTGCCCACTGCTGAGCAAAGGCCTTATTACACGCACGCTTGCTATATATAGATGACTATCAAAAATAGATACTTTTTTAAGAAGACTCACTCGTTGGTCTAATGATCGCAAACAAGACTGTTGAGCCTGGGGCTTGAGGTCCTGGGTTTGATTCCCGTGTCGGTAAAAGTGTCATTGGGTTTTTCCATTAGGATTTTTTGGTTGCAGCCAAGGAATCTGGATGCCCGGCTCGCCCTCTATTACATGGGACTTAAAAAAATACTGGCGAAATGTGGGCTCTTAGGTACACTTCTGTCTAACCCTTCGGGGATTACAGGCGTGATGTTATGTTATGTTGAAGTTTGAGGATGATCTCCAGATCAACTAAAAAATGATATGCAATAGTTAAGCATAGCTTTACTGCTACTCGTAAACATATTTAGATCCGTTTCTTGAGCAATCAGGGTGTTTAGCAGATTCATCGCCTGGGTAGTGAGCGCATATCGAGTAGGTAATTCCATAACAAAGACATTCAAATATTTACGAGCGATAGACGGTACAAGACGAAGAAAATCGTAATCCAATACTTGTTACTACTTAGTAACAAATCGGTCTGTCCAGTGTCATACACTCGCTTGTCAGGTAGCATTCGTGTGTCAAAGTCAAAAATGATCGGGATCAAAATTTTTGTATGAAAATATTCCCAATGTCCGCTCTATAAGTCTTTTAAATCTCTCTATTCCAAAACTTATCTGAATGAGTTTCTTAAACTAAAGAATGACATCAACAGATCATTGATACGGATAAAACTAGAATGACATGACCAAGTAATTTCTGTGTGAATTGTAAAAAAATAACTTATTTCAATAGTCATCATAGATGAAATCGTTCTATTTATGATTGATAAGATTACAATTAACACAACAATTAATTGACGCGGTATAGAGCTTAAAGTACAAAAACTAGATTCTTGGATATTGAACCGTGTTATCACTGTGACTGATTATAATTAAAAACTGCCGCGTCGCGGTGACTGGAGTACTAAAGTAACCCTGAATAATGTGATGGTGGCGAAGTTCTGGGCTAACAAAGTTTAAAAATTGACGTGCCAGCGACGCGAAGAAGAAGAAGAAGAATGTGATGGTCTCGACAGTCTTTAGAAATGGTCAAAGACCCATGTCTAGCCAGCGTTTTTTAGGCCTCCCTCGGCGACGACGCCCGTCTTCTGGCACCCACTGCGTGATGACTCTGGCCCATCGGTCCTGATGCATTCTATAGAAATGGCCCAATCCTGACATCCAAGTGTTTAAAACATTTTAGAAACTGCTACTGATTAAATAAACATCTGTTTTTCCCACCAGGACACAATAAATAACTACCTAACAGGCCAGAACGATCCAGACCCTCCATCATGGCTCCCAGACGACATCATCAACCTAAACAGCTTGGATGAGCCAGACAACCTGATGGAGAAGCTGAACGGCAACGTGCCTGATAGCGGTGTGACGGTCAAACTTTTGTGCGGAGCTGATCTGTTGGAGTCTTTCGCGACGCCGGGGCTGTGGTCTGATGAAGATGTGAGTATTTTTTGGTGTGTTTGTGTAAGTTGGTCAGCAAGATGCGGCTGCTATTCTTGTGGAAACGGATTAATAATGGGGTAAGTAGCTGTGAAACTAATGGCCCTGGCATAGCTATTTCCAAATCTGTTAATGCCATTTTAAAAAGGGTGTAAAAAGAACATTAACGTAGCCGAAAGGCACTTGTTCTCCCCGTCAATGCGATCATTTTTTGTTCAGGACCATACCTGGGAACCTTCTAGTTACGGAGATATTGGAGGTCAAAGTTCTAATTTTTTCACAAGTTTTTTTTTTAAATACTACTTTTTAAGGTTTTGACTTTACTTTAATTACCTCCATGACCCGTTTACTATTCAAAACATCCATCAGCACCAAGTTTTGAGTGCGTTACATTGAGTTTTAACGTACAAAACGTAATTTTTCACCCCAAAAAAAAAAGTCGTTTCCCAGCAATAATTTTTGCATTGAGTTACTTAGTTTGATGTACATAATGCTTGGTTGACGGCTTCGTGAAGGGTCCGTTAACACCCAATATTTCAAAATTGACGTCAACCTACATTATGGTCACATCGGGGCCTAGGTATGGACACGCCAGCTTTGACCTAACAGCAGTTAGGTCAAAGCTGGCGTGTCCATGTCCATTAAAAATCCGCATGAATAAAAATATAATTAGCCTCTTACTATCTGTGTGACGCCACGTGGGCTCAGTGTGGTTGGGTGGATGTATGTCTTCTAAGTTGAGAAAGAAAAATTAAACAAATAAATTATTATATTATCATTGGTCACTGTTGTCTGATTGCCTGGTAATCAATCACACGGATTTGAATACAATAATATATAAACTACGCCATTGTTTGAATAGATCTCCATTCAAATCTGCGTGATTCTTTCTTTAAAAGACCATCTCACACACTAAACGGCATGATCTTCACATGATCTATCTGGCAGTGGAGAAGGTTCCATAGAAGAAATTTTTTTTTTAAGAAGTTTAAAGATACGTACTGGGCTTACCTCTTCAAAAAATTGACCCTTCGCTACTGCTATCTGGACTTTAGAAAAGATTGTGTCTTCTGAGTTTGTTTCTTCTCAGAGTAGTCGAAGGAAAAACCAACCTCCTACCTTTTTTTTTGCGAAAACCAAATCAAGTTAGTCAAATCCAATTTGCAGAATAAACATGATTTATCATTTATCGTGTTTTAATAACATTATTATTTTTACAGCTGGAGAACATAGTAGGTCGTCACGGGCTTGTAGTGGTGACTCGCGCCGGCTGCGATCCTGGCCGGTTCATATACGAGTCGGACATGCTCTACAAACATAGGGTAAATATCATAATCATATAGTACCTAATAGCTAGTACCACGATTATAAGAGCCAGCGCATATCTTGCAAACAAAAAATTACACCGACTGCGCGTGACTTCTATACTGACTCAAATGTTCCTGACACGGTTCATCCATTGTTTTTGTATATGTTCAAGAAACCTCGCTGGATTAGTAGTCACAAGCGCTACTGCTGAGAGGTCTTTGGGTTCGATTCCCAGGTCGGCCGAAGTGTTATTGAGATTTTCCACCAGGAACATCTAGTAGCATCCCAAAGTCTGTCTTGCTCATTTTTATATGAAACTTTAAATATGACTGGCGAAATGTAGGTGTACTATAATAGGTAAGGCTTTGCTTAACACTTCGGGGATTACAGGCGTGATAATATTTTCCTCCAAGATGATGATGGCCAACAAAGACTATCCACACAGGAAAAGTTTCATAGATTATATTGTTTCATAAGCATAAAGTTTCACAGACTATATTGTTTCATATGAAGAGCTAAACAGTTATGGTCATGCTTGGCAGACGCATTACTGATTGATTGCAATATGCCTTTCGTCACACATCACAATCATTTCTGACGCTTCACGGCATTTTATTTCATCAGTCACCCAGACTAAATTTAATTTAAAAAAAAAAACAATTAAATTCAAATAAATTTGACGGCTCGGTTGGCACAGTGGCTGAGCGTTTGCCTGCTTCGCTGCGTGTCGCGGGTTCGATCCCCGCACGGAACAAATATTTGTATGGCACAGGTAGTTGTTCCGGGTCTGGCTGTTTGTGTTTGTGAGTTTAAATGTTTGTAAACGCACCCACGATACTTACAGGAGAAATTCCTAGTGTGGGGCATAGATAAAAAAAAAAAAATTAGATTCGTCGTATGCGTGTATTGCATTCGACACCCATATCGGAACATAGAACACTTCTTGGCTTATCAAATTGCCCGTAACATATGCATTATTTTTTACCGATTGTTTGTGTATGTGTGAACATTGTAGGCTTTGTAGGTTCCTAGATGCTTGTTAACTTTTTATCTTGCTTTACGTTTTTGTGAAGTAAGCAACTACTTATAGCCGGGCCTACGCTGTTCTCTCATACTTAAATACTAACGCTGTAAAATAATTATATTGTAAAACCAAGTAATTTTCAAAGAGTAACCAATCACCATGCAGTTTTTTTCCGGTTTCTCTCCATAGAATTTACCTGTAACACAGCCTTCTTCAAAAACCTACTTCAGGCACCAGGCTCTTGCAATAGTGGAATATAACATTAGCTAAAAACATTGTAAATTTTTAAGGAAACCAATATTTTAAAGAGAGAATAAAAATAAAGGAATAGGAAACGACCAATCCGAATCGTGCGCCTTTTCTCGACGTTTTATAAGTGCCCACATAGGCCTATGTGAAATAAAATATTTTATTTTGCTTTAAACTTATTTCCAGAACAACGTAATCCTTGTAACAAACTACATCGCCAACGAGGTCAGCTCGACTCAGATCAGACGGCTGGTCCGGCGCGGCGAGAGCGCGAAGTACCTCACGGATGACGCGGTCCTCGCCTATGTGAGGCAACACCGGCTGTATGGAGCCCCGCATTGCGTCACGTGAGTACCACCGAGCTATATTATTGCCTCAAAAGTGGAGCTATTGATTAAAAATGACTGAGCAATTTTTGACTAGGAAATGGTCAAACTTAATTAGGTACAGTTCGCCAGCGCATCAAGTTATTACAAATTGTCAAATTTTTTCATTCGATTTTGAATTTAACCATCAACGTTTTATGTTTTAAAATCATTTGGAGATTTTTTTCAGTTTGTGGTAACTTGATGTGTTGGCGACTGTACATGCATAACGGGTATAGATATCTAAATGCGATAGAACAAAAAAAAAGTTTGAATGTTTTTTTGCGGTCAATCGCCGCATGTAGTTTAGTTACTTGCTTGCCGAGTTTCACTAGCTAGTTAAATTTGACTCTGTATCATTTTCTTTAAATATTTGAGCAATTATTGCTCTAGAAAAAACGAACTGTCCTTGTGCCAAAGCCGTCGATATATTTGTAATTCACTTTTGTTACACATATTATTTTATAACTTTTTGTTTCTTTATTATTATGTTATATTTCATGATATTTTATGCTTTTTGTATATTTTTTTAATGTAATTGCGGACTGGCTGCTGACACCAGACACTTGACAGATAATGTACTGATCTTTACAGTGTGGAAAGACACCGATGTACAAACGGTTACCGCGTATTCAGTACATCATTCTGAACATCTTCATTATCTTTTTTCATCAGGAATAAAAAAAACAGCTGTTCCATACATTTTGATCTGTTTTGAAAATTTCTATGTGGGCCCCACATAGAAATTTTTCAGAATGATGTTCTGAATAAGTGGGAACAATTTGGCCGTCAGTGTCCTTTCCTCCCTGTTTGTCAGGGACCTGTGTCCGCAGCAAGTCCACAACTGTCCGGTCCGGTTTGACAAACCCTTTATTGGCATGTTACTTATGTTGACGTTTGCATGAGTTGCAAAAAAGTGTTTTTTTTTTATAGACATTTTGATTTTGTAGACCTTTAAATATTATTTTTATTACTTATTTTATTTTTTAGATTTATTTGTTATTTAAGATATTATTTTTACATTAAAAGTGATTTGAAAGCCAGTTATTTAAGTTATAGATTTTTTCTATTCAGTTTGCAGTTTTAGATTTTTTACTATCATAAGTTTTTTATAATCATTTTTATGGAAATAAACGATTTAATCAGGGTTATTATTTCCTTGTTTTCTTTTAAGTTTGAAAATACAATTAAAGAAAAGACAAAAAAATTATACATCACGCAACTTCAGTTACTATAACGACAATATACTTAAAACGGCTAAATCACATTTTCTAAAATCATGGGACAAAAGTTATTTTTTATATTTATTAAACAGTTATCGACCTTACAATTAAGTCACAATTTTATGTACAAATACTAACACACAATACTCTTTTCACGCTGCCCGGATACAGTGAGTATAACATCCTTAACGATTTGATCGCTAGCTACGACAAACGATCACCACAAGACGTCATAATGGCCTCCCCTGAAGAAACCAGCTTCAAAAACATCCTCATATCGATCAGAGATAAACCTTCTATAATTGACGAGACAATCACGGTCAAAAGACCGAGGAAGACTAACTTCCTTATGCCTAACTCACACACTGATTCTGTAAGCCCTGTGTGTGGGCCCTTAAAGCCCAAAATGGCGTATCTCGACAAAGTTCCTTCGACGTATGTCCCAGGAAAAGCTGTAAAAATCGTCAGCGATGCCACCGAACACAAAGTCGACAAGGTAACGTTGGACACGACTTATTGCTCCCTCGATAGCTATCTAAGCAAGGATTCCGACTTCGACTTATACAAAAGACGGGTAAGTGAAGGTAATGTAGAGAAAGTCGAAGTCGAGGCTTCGAAAAAACGTTGTTCGTCGACTATTAGGAAACTGAAGCCGGAAGAAATGAAGAAGTCGAAGTCGGAAGTCAGTAAGTTGTGTGATAAGATGAAGAGTATTAAGATAAAAGATAGTTCTGGAAGGGCTTTTAAGACACGTAGTTGTAATGATATTGTTAGGTTGATTTTGACGAAGCATGGGATACATGTTATTAGTGATACGGAGGCTATTGTTTAGAAAATTTGGTCGTAATGCTAATGGCTTAAGGTTGAGATTCTACTGGACTTTAAAAAGGCATTCTTTGCTGGGTGTTCTATGATGTACTGGCTTCTACGCGTGGGTTGTTTACGTGTGTGCCAAATTTCCTAGAATTCCGTTCGCCCGTTACGGCGTAAAAAGGTAAGAGAGAGACGGCAGACAGACAAGAACGATTTTTCAGTAGAATCTCATCTTGTGTTATTTATTATTAAGAAATATCGGATTGCAAGAAAAATAACGGAATTTAATCAGATACCTGATACAGTCAATTTACTTGGAATTGTAAGTTTCTATAACTTCATAATTGAAAACAGAAAATAAAGAAAGAAAATTAAATAGAAGCTTGTAGAAACGAAGAAGTGTTTGGTCGAACAGTTTTTCTAGAAAATGTCTTCCAAACTGTGAATTTATTTGTCAATTTACATTTAAGCCAGTTTCATCAATTTCTGACTGACTTTATAATATTTAAATATACCTACATTGGAGTTTTACCATTTCAATCTCACGTCATTTTATTTTAAAGTTATTATTCAGTCGCATTTAAATTCAAAATTATTCAATACTAATGTTGCAATTAATCCACAATGGTCACAACTCGTAAAATCGAAGGGACAGTTTCCACAGTATCTATCTTTTTTGATGTCTATGAAGAAAGAACTGTATCAGTATTGCCTTTAGGTACAAAATTGGGTGGGAGGAGACCCTTAATGTCTGCGTCGAATTTTATACTTGAAACAGTGCGCTAGGAACTTTCCGGTTTGTGGAAACTGGTCCTAGAGGAGTCGGTCAGAAAGTAAGGGAAGAAAGGGCAAGAAATTCCATGAACACAGTTCACACTTTTCCTTAATTTTGAATCAATACAAGACACTACAGAAAGCCTGACTACCTGTCTTACCAAGGGGTATCTAGTTACTCTTACCTAGTACTTATTGGGTTGTAGAGGTCAGATGTGCAGTCGCTCCATGTTAAATACTGGTATTCAGCAGCATCCGGTGAGACTGGAAGCCGACCCTGATATAGTTGGGAAAAGGCTAGACTGATGATGACAAAAATTACAAATTAATGGTAAAATATGACTATTTGTGTAAGACAAAAAGTCGTAAGTCGTCTCAAATAGTTTTGAATCAGAGGGCTGATCTGCCGCGCTAAGCATAAAAGCAGTAAGTATGTTTTGCATAGTTTTGAGTTATTGGCGTGGAAAGTTTTTGTTACAATTTTTGTTTTTCCGGACTTCTTTTTTTAAGTTTTATATTAATTGTGATGATTGAAACGTGTAGCCCAAATAAAGCGCTTTTATATTCTTCACTCAATATTAGAATAGTTTTAAATGACGAAAATCCTTTTAGATCTAGTATTGCTTGAAGCAACTGAAACTGATCCTTAACGAAATTTACCAGTTCCCGATAAACTAGTTTCAGCTGTCAGCACATCTGGTAGAGCTCGTTGCGCTGATTCAGGATCAATATTTAACTCATTTTGTCAAAAATTGCACTTACTGCTGAGCTAGCGCGGCAGTGATAAGATCTTGGGCCGATCCTAAGAAAACATTAAAATTAAAAAAGACTAGTTTGACAAACATACATTTCATGCCCACTTCGATTTCTCATTAGAATAAAAACAATAATAATTGATAACTCTATTGATAGGCTATCTCATGTATTAAACAGTGGAATTTATATTAAAGCTATTAATGTTCTTTACATCAAAATATAATCATTTGTAAATATTTATAATGTATTTGTAAGAAATACTCTCTTTTTATAATATTGTACTTTTTACTATAAGATGTTTAAATTTATTAGTAATAATCTAGTTATTACTAGTTAACGTAAGGTTTAAATTGCCGCACTTATAGATAATTTCGTTATGCCGAGTTCAGACGCTCACTTTCGGTCCATTTTTGTTTTTCACTCGGCATCTTTCACTCGAAGTGAAACGTCTGAACAATTTAATGTCAAATAATCGAAAATGAACATAGAATGAAACAAAAATGAATATCCACTCGAGTGAATCGTCTGATTCGGTTTTAATGAACTCTGAGTGCGGCAGTAAGTGTTGTTTCTAGATAAACATGTTTCTATACATTTATTACGGAATTACCATAGAAAGTATACTTTAAAGAGAGAGTTATAAACATAAGGTTATTATACAATATGCATTTAGGTATGTTCGTAAAATATTGTAATATTAGGTAATTACTTAATAAAAAAATAAAATACATTTCCTAATATAAGGAGAAATAACTAAATAAAATTAAAAAATAGCGGTTTATAACTTTTCATTTGTAATTATAAATTAAATGTTAATAAAAAATTAACCTAAACAAGTATTAATAAAGCACATTTTTTACATTAAAGCCAAATCTCAGAGCACAAAGTATTATAAATCAAGATTGAGGCTTCAATAGTGAAAATTAAAAGTTTAATATTTAAATTCGGTATTAGGGACATCAACGGAAAAAATATTTGTATGTTTTTATTGCTTACTTGTTCATGCAAAAGTAGAATACCTCCAGTCCTACACGACCGAAAAGTATGGAACAGTAGATTTTCTTAACGAAACTGACGAAAACTCATGTACCACTGAATTGATGATAATAGTTAGCGCGTCAATGTCTCTATACCGGCTGAAAGGGACACCGACACAAAAACGGTTACCACCACGTTACCACGCATTTAGTACATCATTCTGAGCTCCTCCCATACAAATTTTTCATCGGTAATTAAAAAAATCAGTTGTTCCATACATTTTAACGTGTAGATATTGCACTTTTGTAGGAAACAGCAGTTTAAAAAAAAAATCCAATGAATAATTTCTATGTGGGTGGGTTCAGAATGATGTGATTTGCGTCGGTATCCCTTCCACCCTGTATATTTTTTTATTTCGTTTAATGAGAGTTCCTTAATTAAAGCGGCCTCAAAACTGCCCTTAAACATGTGCAATTACCTTTATTACTGCTTTAATACTTTCCTAAGCCAAAATATTGTTAAATATGTCAAATTTTAAACACACTATTTAAAGATTTGTGGATGTGTAAACGTTTCTCAACTATAATCAACGTTTGTGAATAAAACCCTAAATAAAAATGTAGTTTTAAATAGTTGTATTTTAAATACTTCGATTAATGGATAAATATGGCCGGACTCCGGAATGCTTAGACGGAGTTATTTCATTTGAAAAGTGCTCCTTTGATACCAATTTATTAACTGTTTTATATTGGAAGGGACATCGACGATCAAACGGTTACCACGAATTAAATATATGATTCTGAACCCCACATATAAATTTGTCATCGGTAATTAAAAATAAAAATCTGCTTTTTCCTACAAAATTGCAATACATACACGGGCAAAATGTATGGATATGTACCGTACATTTAAAAAAAAATTACCGATGATAATTTCTACGTGAGTGCTCGTGCGACGGTTGCTCATCCAAACAATCACGGTGATGTATCACTGGGATGTGCTGGGAGCTCGTTAAACGATTTGGGTTCAGAATGATGTACTGAAAACATGGTAATCGTTTGTGCGTTGGTGTCCCTTCCACCCCGTATAGTTTGTCGGATCTTATTTATACCCTAACAGCGTATAAATAAGATAGCGTTTTTTATAGCAGTATTTTCTAAAAAGTGCCAATTTATTATCGCTTCTATTTTATTGTTTTTCTTGCATGAAATATCAATATAATTTAAAAGTGTAGGTAGCATGAAAATATAGTATTATTGATTTGATTATTGTCTCTGTACGTAGTAAAATAATTAAAAATATTAAATGTGTAACAGTATTAAATAAAAATAAATGTTTTAAAATAGTTTGTTAAATTAGGGTACCTAGTATTTAAATGTGCTCATGAATTTCCTGGAGAGTTGATGATATTTAACGAATTATAATATTGCTAGAGGAGCTTGAGGAGCTCGTGGCTAAATAATAACAGCCGCTCGGGTCGATCTTTAGGTTAAGCCGCGCTTGCTTAGGTTGGTCCGTGGATGGGACCACCCATAACTTACCGAGTTTCCTCCGTGCCTCGGAAAGCACGTTAAGCCGTTGATCCCGGCTGTCATTTGTAGATCTTTGACAGTCGTTACAGGTAGTCAGTGACTCAAAAGTCTGACAACCAGACTTACCATGGGGTATCGTATTACCCAGTACTAACTGGGTTTTGGTCAGATAGGCAGTCGCTCCATGTAAAATACTGTTATTCAGCTGCATCTGGTTAGACTGGAAGCCGACCCCAACATAGTTGGGAAAAGGCTAGGCAGATGATGATGAATATTGCTGGATATATTTTTAGTTTCTAGCTAACAACTTATTCGCCTAGCATGGGAACTATAGGGTATAAGGGACAGCCCTCCACAAACTGATGGGGTGAATTCAGTATAATATCATACTAAGATGACCGGTACAATAAATTATTTCAGGAATGTTATGGGAATCCAATAAATTTGATTTGTTTTATTTCCTCATACGCAATGTATCGTAACGTGGCAAAACGCACGTAGCGAACGGCAAGCGCGACGACGAGTTCGATGAACTCTGTAGATAGGCAGGAAGCGAACAGCTGATTTCAGGCGTCGTTCGTTAGAGTATTTCAAGATCCATTGTAGATTTTTAAATTTAACCGTAAAATTTACATAAATGGACTGCTGCGTACAGGGAATGTAATTTTGCATTGAATTAAACTAATAGTAACTAAAAAAATCCGGAGAAAAATTCCGGTGGAATATGATTCAAAATAAGGAGCTGAATGCACCCTGGCAGTTTGTGGAGGGCTGTCCCTTACACCGTGTATTGTTTTAATTTATTTCTATTGACTTGTGCTCAATGCTAGATTGCTTTAAATGGAGTTAAACGACTGCTTAAAAAACCTGTTTTCGATATGAAAGAAAAGGCATAATTCATTATAGCTACAATCCTATATAATGTATGTTTTCTATGTTTTTTTTTGTAAGAAATAATATGACTCAAAGTTGCTGTCTATATGAATTGTTACAAAATTAAAATTTTATGTCGTTTTTAATACATTTACTTTTAGCATGTTCTATTGATGTTGCTTCCTATAGACGTTTATGTGCCCTTAAGTAATTATTGTCCCCTTATCCATAGAGAATTTATTCTTTATGATTTTTGTACCTTGTCTTGCCCCCTTCGGGCCTAGAAATGAGACGATAATATTTCTGTATAGAAAAGCCAGATTTCCAATACATGTAGGTTTATTTAACTTGACACTTTTCGTATGAAACATGCACAAAAAGTTTTTCATTCATAATCCTGGCTGTTTGTAAGAAAATATCGCTTCATTTCTAGGTCCATAAAGTACTGCATGATTTTTTGGCGCTTGATGGCTATGGCAGGATTTGAGAAAATAAGATGGTGGTGATCCAAAATTATTAAAACGAGCGCCAATCCCGCTAAAACATACATTTGAACGCAGTGTATAAAAAAAATATCCTATTTTTTTTTAACCTTTTTATTTGCTATTAGCCCTCGCGCCAAAATAACCATGCAACACTACATTTTTAATACCCCCCCCCCCTTTTTATTTTTCTCCTAACCTTGGGTGTTGTGTGCGTAGGGAGGCGGCTGCGCGTTGTAGCTGACGTGTTGCGCGCGCGCCGATGACGTCACGCCGTAGCGGGGCGTAGCGAGTTCGTAGCAACTCCGTAGCAACTCGTAGCAAGCGTAGCGGGGAGGGCGGAGCGCGCACACCCTATCTAATTTTACAGTCCTTTGTTTTACCTCTGACAGCAGCGGTCTAATACCAACTTTATTTTAAAGCGAATAAGGATCACTTTCATTTTGATAGGCTTGGCACTGGGCAAACCATTTCCAACCTTATTCTAACGTAGACAAAGATCAGTGTAGTTAAAGTCAGAGGTGAAATAACTGAAAGGACCTTAGTTATAAGTTTTATCTACGTAGTGCCTACTGTGTCCACTAGTTTGACGTTCCGAATTTCAAAATTGACGTTTTGTATTTGGAGTTGCTATCTTTTTTAAAATGTTGTCAGTGATAAAATTGTTGCAAAAAACTGTTTTTTTTAAATGTATTTTATAAAGTAAATAAATATCATTGAAATGCAATGGAATGTGATAAAAGTTGTGGCAAAGCAAACATATTTTTGGAGGATATTTATACAATGTGACGTATTCCTTTTATACGTGCTCAATATTTGCGAGTAAACGCAAAACTAAGTATTTTTGGGTTCCTATAAAATAAAGTTATTTTGTTATTATAAAACAAGTGTTATAATATCAACTAGTGGACACATACTTAACGGCTTGTTTGAAGCTTTCGTGGAAAACCTGCATGAGATGTTCCCCCATTTTACCGATTTTGTTATTTAGTCGGAATGCTAAGCTTGTCAGCGTCATTTTGGTGAGTATGTCATTACTTCCCAGAATTTGATCCTTATTAGCGGCACTATCGAATGGTGTAATAATACAGTGTGAGGTTTTTTTCCAAAATCAATGGGTTCGTTTCCGGGCTAGGCGTATTGATTAAAAAAAATCCAATGGTGCAATTTTAGTTTCCATCAAAATCAGGCTCGAGACTCCTTTGAGTATTTTTCGGTATTCCTCATAGTTTCGGATTTGGCCATCCACGCCCACTTGAAAAATTCACCCTGTATACAGAGTTCGGTTTCGATAAAATATAATGTTCATAATTTTAGGAAAAACCTATGCATTATGCAGAATTGAGTATAAAGGATATTGTAGCAATGCCTAAATATCATTTTTATTACCCGAAACACGTTAACGTGCCGCATAGATTTATCATCAAGATAATCAAGCCATTTGGACCTACAAAATTTTCCTGAACAAAGGTAGGTCTCCATTTTCCCTCGACAACAGGGAACAAACATTACAGGTAATTCCTAATTCGTTAGCGTGGGCCTAAATTAAACTATCTTAAATAAAATAAAACACACCATATTGTTTTTGTGAATTCATTCAAAGAGCAGGAAAATAAATAGATCCTGTCAGCAGTGTCATTTAGTGCGTGCAAGTTGACCCTAAGGAGTCTCCACACCTCTTGAACGGGTGTTCCACAAAGTTCCAAGCAGCCATCGCCGCGGTTCAGTACCAGCCTAGCTTAGTGTCTGACCGTAAACGCGCTTCTCTACTTAGTAAAATATCAGCCTTATTCTGCCTGATTATATCAATTGTTATGCCACACAACGACTATGCAACTCTATTTTCAACTCTATTTAGTAGTATCTAAAGTTTATATTTGATAATGAAAAAAACACGTTTTCCTATGAGCGCAAAAGTTAATATGAACTCTATTTAGTGGCTCCTAAAGTCTAATTTAGTGTTTAACAGAGCTGCACAATCGTTTTTCCTATAAAACTAGGTGAATCTTAGCCATAGCATGTTTAAGGCTTATTGTGTACTTCCCTTTATTATTTAAGTAGTAGCATTTTGTATGAGTGAGTTTTCAAACAAAGTAAACCAAATATGAAGATTGTGTGCTTAAAATTTATCTGATTATATGATTGATAAGCTTTGCTTATCTTTTTGTGGATGCATGTAAACGTTATGGCTAAAGATGGGTGTGAAAATAGCCGGCAACACTAAAGGGTACCCGCTATCCCTTTGTTAAAAAAAAAGAATTTTCACGGAGACTTAAATATGTATACGACTGTCACTGTCAAATTGATGCGCCAAACCCGTGTGGTTAAGATGCTTAATTACCGCGACCATCGGCTTGGCTCGCACATGGCTCATCGTCACAGTCCTTATTCATCAAACCCTAATAAAAAAAAACTTCAGTTTCAAACTTATTGCAATTATTCATATGATCGAGTAATATTTAGTTTATTTTCACACTCAGGTTCAGTCGTAACACAAGACATTTTTTGAGCTCTAAAAATGGGATGGAACCTTTCCAAAGTAACTTGAAAATAACCAAATGTGTTTGTAATATTCACTCTAGGCCGCGTCATCGCTTCACATCAGGCGAGTTGCGGCCAAAGACCATTTGGTATTTTTTTTTAAACTGTCCGATTCACTGAATCAGTGGCTGAAGCATTAATTATATAGAAAGTTCTTTAGAGTAGTATTATATCCCATTTTAATCGCAAAAAGATTGTTAATTAAAATAATTGTTTTCTTAAATTCCTTGCTAATTTAAGCATGGAGCCTTTGTCTTTAGTTTTCTTTTAATTTACCCCAAAAATGATAACTTCCAAACAAATATCTATTTTAGGTTTTCGACTAGTGATATTCAAAGATAAAAGTTCAAATAAATATTTACGTTTATTTAAAAAATGTTACAAAAAATTTGCTATGTACAAAATATTATGGTAATCCATTGCTTTTGATGTACAAAATTATGACAGGTATATAATATTTTCTAATTTGTTAGGGTGATCCCTCGCCGTAGTATTCGCCTATAATGTAACAAATCAAAATTCGATTTTGCACTGAAACAAGTTGTTGTTACAAATTGAATCGTTACCGGTGTATCACACTGTGATGGTCGATTTTACTCACTGATGTAATGTTGAACTGAACTGTTATAGTTCTGTCCAAACTTAATGGCGGGTCGGAAGTTAGTTGCGAGTGACGGTCTGCGCATTATACAATCAAGACTATGCGTCCTCTGCACCCCGATGATACTTAAAATTGTGTTCTGCACAACTTTACGTTAGAGGTTCTGAACCGTCATAAAGTTTGAACCGTTATACTGCGCAGACCGTCACTCGCAGCTAACTTCCGAGCCCCCATAAGGTTTGAACAGAACTATACGTATCAGGCGAACGCTCCCTGTGAGCGCCTATATTAATTTCTTTAATTCTGTTTTGTGTGTATAGTATAAAATATGGAAATAGTTATCATTGTGATTTGATATGATTTAAATTCATAATTTTTACTTATTATTTTTTATGTAGTTATGCATATACAATGTGTACTTAATTTTAAGGATCTGATTAGTTAACTTATTATTTTAGTTGCGTGGCCAGTGTCAAATGACATTTAAATTACAATATCGAAAAAAAAACGAACCGTTTTAAAAAGTGAATTTCAAAAACTTTATTATTGATTTCCTGGATGTCATTATAACAGTTATTTTGTATTTGCATGTCATTTGGCCAGGGCTGTCACAACAGTATACTTAATTTCTATGTTCCTTGTTTATGGTTTAGCCAGTAGGTAAGGTTCGTGAGTTTTAGCCATAACACCGATATTTCATATTCGATGCTGTAGAAAAAATATAACATTACGCCTGTAATCACTGATGGGTTAGGCAGAGGTGTACCTATTAGTAAACCCAATCTGCTTTGCTTACGAATATTTTACATCGAGGATAATTAATATTAAATTGTTTAATAATTAATATTAAATTTTAGGCATTTGGAGTAGACGAAGAATCGTTCGAAGTAATGGTCTTATGAAAAACTTTGGCCGTTTCTGAGAAAGTATGTTTTTAGTAATTTTATATTTAGTCAAGCGCAAAAGTAATTTCTTCAGATTCAGTACGGTAAAAGTATCGAATTCAGTAGCTTTACCAAAGTTATTTCTTAAGTTTTACATCTTATTGTTGCTAACAAAGGTTTTTACAACATAATATTTTCAAATACAGGGTGGAAGGGTCACCAAGGCACAAATAAATAAACCACATGGAAATTTTTCATCAGTAGTAAAAATAAAATAAAAAAACAGTTCCATACATTAGAAACCAAGAAAAATATGGACATAGCGGGAATGATTCATTTTGACTTGTAGGTAATGCACGTTTGCAAGAAACAGCATTTTTTTTTAAAACTACCGATGTCAAATTTCGATCATCATCATTGTCCTGCCCTTATCCCAATTTATTTGGGGTCGGCGCAGCATGTACTGAATACGTGGTAACCATTTGTGCATCGGTGCCCTTCAACCCTGAATGTAATGATTTGAATATAGTTTTTTTCGTATTCAAATCTAGTAACTGATATAAAATCTTTTCTACAGCATCTCAGCAAAATACATTCGCAAGATAACTTATTCCTATAGTGTTACAGTCTTGATCTTAGTTCTTAATCACACCTGTACGTATAATGAATGTTATCGCATAGATTTGTATTAGTACGTATAGTAACTTTGTGTTCTAAACGTTTCCATTTCATACAATAAAGGGTGGAAGTGATACCCACGCTTACCACGTATTTATTTATTTTATTTCATTGCGAACCCCCCACACATCGAAAAATTTTTCACGGGTAATTAAAAAACAAATCAGCTGTTTCCTACAAAGGCCTACACTGGCAAAAATCTTTGGAACGTCTGATTTAAAAAAAAACATACTGATGATAAATTTCTATGTGGGTAGGTTCGGAATGATGTGTTTGCGTTTGCGCGTCGGTGTCGCTTCCACCCTGTATTTACGTTTCTCTGTTTGTACAGGGTGTGGCCTTAATCTATCCGAAGCAATATGATCGAATAACTCACGATTTGAAAGTAAAATTGAACTTAATGGCGGTTACCTCATTAAATGCAACTCTCTAACGCGTTCTAACTTTTAGGCCACTTCCTGTATAATAAAAGTGAGGTTGGGATTTATAAAATTTACTTAGAACTAACTTTGTCTAACTTTTTTAACGTCTCACTGTCGCACTACTATCAACTAAGAGCAGGATGGAGAAAGGAACATGTCTTGTCTATGCGAAAGCACGAACTAAGTAATGTTTATAGATCTCGGGCTAAGAGATTAAAGAAAAAACCCACAAATGGGGGCAATTTGTCTTTTTTGGGAATAATATATTGTGAAATTGAAACGTTTATAAGGAAAATCAATTAAAGATTTGTATGATTCAAATATAAAGCGCAGAAGATTATTATCATGCACATCCGGTTAAGCAGAAGCCAGCCTCCTAGGTTGAGCTGCGAGATGGCATTAAAAAAAAACAAACATGCACAGAATAAAAATATATTCTTAAAATGTTTAACATCGAAACGTATCACTAAAAGTTAGTGAAGTCATTATGTATGATTATGATTTAAAATTATTTCGCATATTACAGACTCGATTGACAGTAAAGTATTGAAATGTAAGCTTTATATTTTGATCCTTACGGTAGAATTTTCAACATGGCCATAAGTGTTACGGATCACGCGTCGTACACTATGTCGTATTTTCATACCTGTAATTGGTATAGTGTACATAATAGAGAGTATTCCATCTATCTACACTTCTTTTAAGTAAATGTTGAAAATTCTACCGTAAGTAACACGATATTAAGCTCAGATTTCTATGCTTTACTGTGAATCGGTCGGATCAGTTCGGAGTGGATAGGCGTCAAGTCTGTGTAATATGCGAATGTGTATGAGCCTTTATTTAATTAGTTTTTTTAACTTAATATAGTAGATGTGTTATTTGTAAATCTGTTATTTCATATTTATCAAGTCAAAAAAATAATAGTAAGTATATATTATGACTTTTATAATGAAAATATGGTTTTTCACAAAATATGTAAAGTCCGGTAAATTAATTGTTTAACAAATTGACTACCGATTTAACTTGTCCGTGTAGTCTAATCATAATTATTCTTTGAAATTACTATAACACGACAAATTGGCGTACTGTCAGTAGTGTGTCAATTTGATAAACAATTATATTCCTTGACTGTGTAATAGAATGTTTCTTCTTACCGATACTACTGTTAACTTCAAGGATGGGCGCTTTTAATTATTTACGTAAACCTCGGATATTTAAGATCTTAAAGATAATTATAACTTGCATACCTAGTAGCTCGAAACAGTGATTTTTTAAATTGACTTCAATTCCAGAGAGTTTTGCTCTCAATTCCTGATACCTATTATATTTGTACAATTTATAAGATTAAATTAAAAGGTTTGCTAATTTTCAAAATTTTTTACATTTGATAAGAAACCGATTAGTTTACTTTTCTAATTGTGATTATCTATTGTTCGTGTTATTTTATAGTTGCTATGCAGTATATCAGTTACATAGTAACTAAAACATCTATTAGTTAGACAGAAACATGATGTAATCAGTAAAAAAGATAAATGTCGCCGCCTTGTAGTTAACCGCACATTCGCAAAAACATTGTTTAAACTGATAACAATATCCGCTTCGAAAATGTTACCAATGAATACCGCTTACACCAAAATAAAATGGTTTATTTATTTACATTTTTTTGTTTTATTTATTTACATTTTTTTTTTGTTTTATTTACAAACTTACAGATGATCATTTTTTCTTAAGGGGGTAGCGCCAGAGTAGCCCGCGAAATAATAATAATTCAAAATATCATCAATAAACGGGATTAAATATGAACTTAGAAGGTTGTATTGATGATTTTAATAATTATGTAAAGCCATATTAGTTACGGTTGCAAATCATATTTTAATCAACACACTGACACTGACGTGTAAATTGAAAAAAACTAATTTCGCGGGTTATTCTGGCGCCTCCGTTTTAAATGTAATATTTTAATATGGAAGGATGTGGGCAGTGCGAGCAAAGGTGGTCCAGAGGTACCATACAGGTACCTACTACGTTGGAGAGGTATAAGTCCCGTCACTTAAAAAGAACGCTGAGTAACAGTGGAGGGGATAGGTTTGAGCACGTTATACAGTCGCGTCCAAAACTTATATTACAAAACAATAGCTTAGTACTATAATTGTTTCATTGTAGAATCGTAATAGGTACTTTACTAGCTACTTAGTACTTTGGAAAAGGCTGGAATAAAAATAATTGAGAAAGTTTATTTGAGCGGTCAGCGTTCTTTTTACGTGACGGGACCTATAATACATACGCTGTAAGGCGTGGAATCGAACGTAGACAGGCACTTTACTTAGTGTAATTATATTCATCCATTGGGCTGGGGATTACGACCTACTCTTTCGCACACAAAACACTCACGCCTATATGGTTCCCATTGCTGTGTGCAAACCATATAGATTATAATGGTCGATCTTGGCTTTCGAGGTACCAAGAACAACTTTGAAGTGTAAATCTCATGATTGTAATGATGAATAAATAATATACAGACAATTAGAGAGATTAAAAACTTAACTGTAATATAATTAAATGGCTGCTACTAGACTAGTAATGGGAGTATTTATATAAATTGAGTGCACTTAAAATTATAATATACAAATAACCTAACATAGCATAACATCACGCCTGTAAAGCCCCGGAAGGTTAAGCACAGGTGTACGTAATAATACACACACAATTCGCCAGTTATGTTCAAGTCCCATGTAATAGGAGGCGAGCCTATTGCCATCAACCAGGCACAATTCCAGACTCCCTGGCTGCTATTGAGAAATTCTTGATGGAAAAACACAATAGATTTCCCGAGCTGGGAATCGAACCCAGGACCAAAAAGAGGAAAGTACAAATATATAACATAAATCATGCAATAAACAATCCAAAACTATAATACTAGTGATTAATAAATAATTACAAAAAAAAGGTATACCGGTGTAGAAACCTATTAGATTACTATTCACTCAAAATCTTATCATATTTAGTATGGAAACCCGAATTACACAATGAATCTAAAAAAGAAATTACAAAAATACAGCAATCCATTCTGATACAACAATTAATTGACAACATTGTTATCAGAACCATAATCAAACACTTTCTAATAATATATAAATCACACACACGCGGTTGGCGCAGTGGCTGAGCGATTGACTGCTGCGCTGCGTGTCGCGGGTTCCATCCCCGCACGGAACAAATATTTATATGGCCTACAGATAGTCGTTCCGGTCTGGCTGTTTGTGTATGTGAGTTTCAATGTATGTAAACGCACCCAAAATACAGGAGAAATTCCTAGTGTGAGGCAACGTTTTTATAAAAAAAAAAACCCTAATTCTTCTTAGCAGGAGCCTTCACTGGCTCAGGGCACTGACACCAAGGAGTCCTACTCTTATCACAAAGGAGTTCCACATTCAACACAGTGACATTTAACCCGTCCACTGCAACCGTGTGTGTGTTGAGCAGGTTGTACTGGACGTCGTGGAGGCCGGTGTGGCGGTCGCGGTGACGGGTTACCTCGCGTTGGTTGAAGCATTTCCGCATGTCGCGCTTGCGGTAGGTCTTGTCGTGGACATGTCTGGAATGAGATATAAAGAAGGTTCAAAACCAAATCGAAATAGGTTCATCTGTTTGAAAGTTAGAATGCCACACACATGGGGCTGTTCACGTATTACGGCAGCAAATTTTTTGGTAATATTACCCCCCCCCCCCTAGTCAGCAAAAGTACGCAAATCTCTTACCCCCCCTCCCCCTAGTCAGCAAATCTCTTACCCCCCTCCACCTAGTTAGCAAATCTCTTACCCCCCCTCCCCCTAGTCAGCAAAAGTAAGCAAATCTCTTTCACCTCTCCCCCTAGCCAGCAAAAGTAAGCAAATCTCTTAAACCCCCTCCCCCTAGTCAGCAAAAGTAAGCAAATCTCTTACACCTCTCCCCCTAGCCAGCAAAAGTAAGCAAATCTCTTACACCTCTCCCCCTAGCCAGCAAAAGTAAGCAAATCTCTTACACCTCTCCCCCTAGCCAGCAAAAGTAAGCAAATCTCTTACACCTCTCCCCCTAGCCAGCAAAAGTAAGCAAATCTCTTACACCTCTCCCCCTAGCCAGCAAAAGTAAGCAAATCTCTTACACCTCTCCCCCTAGCCAGCAAAAGTAAGCAAATCTCTTACACCTCTCCCCCTAGCCAGCAAAAGTAAGCAAATCTCTTACACCTCTCCCCCTAGCCAGCAAAAGTAAGCAAATCTCTTAAACCCCCTCCCCCTAGTCAGCAAAAGTAAGCAAATCTCTTACGCCCCCCCCTCCCCCTAGTCAGCAAAAGTAAGCAAATCTCTTACGCCCCCCCCCTAGTCAGCAAAAGTAAGCAAATCTCTTACACCCCCCCTCCCCCTAGTCAGCAAAAGTAAGCAAGATCTTATCCCCCCCCTCCCATGCTTACGTGAACATTGGTACATGCATTTTTCGATTTGTTCTGGTTTCTTTATTGATTCGTGAGCAGCAGTTATAAGTTTAGAAATAAATAATAATGAATAGGCTCTGACTGAAGTAGGGTTGCCATATGTTTTCAAACCGAAATCGACAACATTTTGTAGGAAATCCGAAAAAGTTAATAAATTAATACTGCTGACGTAATCACCATCCAGACCCCCCAATCCCCCATGTCATCAAAAATAAGCAAAGCAGAACCCCCAGCCCCCCTGTAGTACTTACGTAATACTTGAATGGCCCTCACACACAGAATACAGAATATTATATTGTTACTTGAGAATGTCCAATAACGAATGTTTGGGCTAATTATTTTAAACTGACTGCCTCATGACCAATAGGGCGCAAGTCCAACTGCTGAGCATGAGATCCTACGCTTGATTTCCGGGTTGGGCATGTTACTGGGTTTTTCTATCACAAATTTCTCAGTAGCTGTCTTGGAGTCTGGATTTGTGCCCAGTTGATGGCAGTAGGCTCACCCCATATAACATGGGTGTACTTTTATGTACACCTCTGCCTAACCCTCGAGAGATTACAAGGCGTGATGTTTATGATTTATTTTATAGCATAAATAGTTACTCACCTAAAAGTATTTTCTACTCCTGTAGTAATATTGCTTGGTCGAATCACAGTCAAGTTAGCATCTTTTAATCTTACATAGAACTCATCATCTTCCAGTCCCCACCCCCAGTAATTGTTCGACATACCATTCACTAAATCATAATGTTCTCTTTTCACCAACAAAATACCCCCGATAAAAGTCTTGTAATGGTACTTTGGATGAGTCTGTGGTGATGATATGTGTACAGGCCCCGCAGCAGGATAATCATACTTTAAGTTGTCATTCATTGGCAACAAGTCCACGTCATGCATCGCTATGTAATCATAGTCTTTCTGTGAATATTTAAACCCAGCATTTATCAATGAAGCCCTATTAAAGCGATTATTATCCTTCTGCTGCAGTATGAATATGTGAAATGGTATTTTTTGACGGTTTAGGAAGCTGTACATGTGGGGGACGAATTCTAGAAGCTCCTCGAAGCGGTCCCGGAAAGGCACGAGCACCGCTAGGCGCTTTTTCGGCAGTTCTTTCGATGTTATTCGTTGTCGTACAGGGTTAGGTAAGGCCTCTTTTTCTGTAGGAATTGATAAATTTATTTGTTAAAAATCACATTAAATATAACCTTTACAGAATGTAGAATATGTATTTGTATAATCCTTACCGTATCGAATAGGTAAAGATGCTAAATAACATCCCATGACAAAAGTTAATATCAAACAGATTCCGAGACATTTCGATGCGGTAAATCTGTAACCCATTACATTAATCCTTCGATTCATTTATGCTTACTGTCAAATATTTATAGGTACATTATTTAAGTACATTATTTTCACGTGAACATTAAAATTTAATTAATAAATCGTTTATCCCGTAAACTGTTGTGATAACGTTGAAAATTGACAAATGTGACATTGACAGTGACGGTGACGGTCATGGAAACGTCAGAATTGAGTTGACGCTACGTTAGTGTTTACGAAGTAGCCAGAAATTGAGATAAAACACTATTATTGAAACACATTTTATAGCAGTATGTAGATTCAGTGTTACTGTTAATTTTACATTTTGGAAATATATTGACACTTTCATCTTACTTTTATTATGTATTGCAGGATTTTGTAAATTTCTGTCTGGGTCGGAACAGTCATTATAGTGTTTCAAATAGAAAATGGCTAGAATACAATTAGAATCGCATATTTGCTAAGGTACACTAAAGGTAGTCATTGTAACTGATTAGATAGTCCTTCTTTCAGAAATAGTTTAAGTTAACATGCATGCATAGCTAACACACAATTTATCTGATTCACAAACATGTCCTGACCGTTATCGCCAAAAATTGCAATTCCATGTAGATGTAACTTGTTATTACTTAGCCTGCACCCATTCTGTTAGCTTTCTAGCTCTTATCTTTTCTTATCAGTTATGTTTGTTCGATATTAATCGAGTATTTTCGATTTCTTGCTCAGCACCGTGCTGGCAGTAAAGCAATATTGTTCATCAATCAACGAGTCTACTGTTGAACATTGGCCTGAAATGGCCTGATAGGGCTGCACACGCCAGAATACCCTGTCCTCCACCTTCTGTAATCGGTCTGTCCTAGACATTCTTAGTGAGGTCCAATAGGTAATAAGAGTAGGCAGGCAGCTTCATTAGGCACATGGACAGGAGTTTGGTAACTAGAAACAGTGCTACAAGGATCTTTTGGTGCTTGAATGATGTGACAAGTGAGTACTGGGCGCTGTTAGTAAACATTTGTGAAATGTAGGTACTGAAAATTTAAGATGGCGGCGTTAGGTCCGATTTTGGCTACGCTATAAATTATTCTTATAAAGCTACTCATAGGAACTTTAAGTTAATTTCGCAGTCAGCCATCATCTGCTTGCCTCTAGATAGGCTAAATGCCTTCCAGTAATTTACCGATGACGTCTTTCAAGTAAAACAGCGCATGACACAAAGATGTCTACCTCTGAAAGCTAGACAAAAACAACATCTTTAGTTGCTGCTAATTCAAAGAAAAATATAATGATGGCATAGTACACAAACATAGTAAGGTTAGTACTAACCAATGGTGTATCTATTAGGTAGGTATAAAACTAAATGAGTTTGGAAACAATAGCACATAGCAACCATCATCCTTGTACCCAAACTATTATAACAATAAGTGGCCGATAATAACGATTAGTGCAACATTATGAAAAATAATTAACCCCCACCATATTTAAAAATGGAAACAATAGCTAATCACGGCCATACTGTGTCGACCACCATTAATTTAGTGGCGGTTCAAAATGGCGTGCGTAGAGGTCATTTCGTGTCGATTAATTAGCAATTCAAACATATTTAGCTTAATAACAACGTCTAAACTTGGTTTCGATCGCGTTTACGGGTAATTAAATGCTTTCCTAACCATAATTTTATATTTTAGGTCAGTGTAGTACCATTTAAAAGATGGCGGGCTGTTTTCCCGCGCTGTTATTAGGTAGGGCGGGGACAAATAATTGTTAAGCGTAATTTTATCGATGTTTTTTTTTGTTGGTTTTATTTAGTTCAGAGACTGGCTATATACATTTTTACATATATGCTTACAGGACCAATTTATAACACATAAACAGACAATTGCATTTTACCTATGTTTGTAGAAATAGAAACCGTAGAAATGATTTTTTTTTCAAAGAATTAACTCTTCCGTAAACTTAGCTAATTGAGACGATAGCAACGTACTTAATGCAACGGATAATAAATAAGGGAATTAACAATAGAAATAAATAAAAGCTGAATATGATCACAACTCATTTATTTTTATTTCAGAAGCTAATTGTTGAATCTTTTCTCATTGCAAAAAAAATAATTACTTGCACAAACTGTGATAGGAATTCAGTAGAATCTCTTGTAGAATTTTTGATTGCAATACATACCGACAGAGAGCGCCCGCCATTTTACCTCGTGTGTACGAATTAACAACAATTAAATACGAGCGCCGCTCACGGCACGAAATGTCAACAATAAATATCAATTTAACGCACACTAACAGCACAAAGCAACACAATTAATTACCTAAAGTTTTTATAACCGCCTAATTACATGGTTCGCTCGAACAGCCACGCTCGAGTTGCCAGTCACAAAAACTGAAGCTCCCCCAAATTAACGAATAAAAACGGAAAATAATTGTGTTTTCGTATTACAATAAAAAACGTAAAATATTTGTTCTGTTTTATTGCGCTTTCCACGGAGTAATTACTGTCAATTAAAGAAGGTTTTATGATTTATTTACGTTTTCCGCATTAGTGGGCACACTTTATTTTTTTATGAGCTGGTACTTGAAAAACACAATAAATATTTACAATAGGATAATGATCTAAAGCAGCTGTGTAAACTTGAAATCAGTATGGGAGCAGTTTTAGGCGGTAGCCTAAGTCCAGGGGAGACTTGCAAACCTACATTTTTCAGGAATATTCAATACCTTTTTAATTTCCTACTAACCATGTTCATAAAGAGTAATTGTCGCATAAATATTCAAATATTCCCAACATTACGGTAAAACTTCCCTCGCGCCGAATGAGCCTTGCCCAAGGCCGGCGGGCGGGCGTTTAAAAAAAAACAAATACGCTCCGTTTCACCCAGTAATACATCAACGTCTCTAGTTAAAGATAAGTCCACTAAATACCTACTTTCAACGAGTGAGTTACGTCTTAGTTAAAAGTAATTAAGAATAAGTAGTTAGAACTGGTACCGTGGCGTTTCTATGTTTATATTTCAAATAATAATTGACTGTTTCGAACTGGCTTTAGTAATTAACGGACAGAGAACTGGGGTTTTTGAATGCGTTATTTATATACAGCCTAGAGGTACGGGCCTTTTTTAATGAGTGTGTTCATGTTATTGTTTGGTTTGCGTTTCCGAACGTGTTCGAGGTTCGAAAGCAATAAAAAAATGAAATCAACACTTTTTAAATGCGCGCCAAGATATTAAATGATGACAAGATTGTTAATTGGTTTCTTATTGGTACCTACAGTCTTTTTACAGTTTATTTACGGCTAGATATTTTGTTGGCCAACCTGTCCCCGTATTCACAAACACTTGGATTCGACAAGTCATTCTATGTCTATCATTTTTTGCCATTTCAAAAGCGACCGAAATAGACGTAACATACGACTTTGCTGTAATACGAGGGCTGCTGTCGTCAGACTCCCCAGTAGAACATATTTTTTCTGCACAAACCTTTGGTTAGCCAAGTTAAGTTGCGGTAAATAAACTACGATATGACCGAAGTTTTATATGACATGTATTGAATCGTGTTGATTCACTACTATCTAATTTGTTCTAGGGCAGAAAAAGATAATAAACACTTTGCAATTTGGATTTATGGTCAGTGGGTCGTCTTAAGCGCTAATTATACAGAAAAGGCGTAAAGTCAATCTTGGTAACTTTGATTCATTCGGGTAACTTTGACAGCGGGACCATGAACTAGTTTTGATTATTTTTTCGCATGAAGCCAACACTATTCATAAATGTTTATTTTAGATTTGCAATGTTACCCAGATTGATAAAAATAATACTTATTACTACTTTTTTATGCATGGCTCTGTGTGTGTCAAAGTTACCCATTTTATCAAGGTAACTTTGACAGGGCACAGAATTGAGATTTTCTACTATATTGGTATGTTTTATAAACTTTCTGTGAATTTCTATAGATGGAAAGTAATACGAGAGCACTGATAAAATAAAAAACACTCGAGTGATAGGCGTAATTTTTTTAAATATAGTATAAAATATCGCCCTTATCTGTCAAAGTTACCCAGATTGACTGTAAGGTAAAGACGCGGTGCAGGCATGATGCCGCTTCAAAACGTTTTCATACAAAATGTACGTAGGCGACGTGTCGTGAATTACACTCAAGCGGCGCGGCGCAGGCACGCATCCTTTCGTTTCCTTATAAATTCCACGCCTGCGCCGCATCTTACGCCTTACGCCGTTTCTGTGTGATTCGCGCCTTAGAGTATTGTCGAATGCTCCAAGAATATAGATCGCCATTCATGTGGAGAGCAAATCACTGGACTCAAATTGTTTGCATTAATTAAATAAATGGAATATTACCATGACGCTACTGGGTAGGCGGTTTTGTAATTAGAGTTGATTTATTAGAGTGTGTTCTGGAAAGTTGGTGTAAGTAAACACTGTTTTAAGCTTTCACGGTTTAAAACTAAACTTTTACTGTCAAGTGTCACTTACGGGATATCTTCCATGATTTTCGTCATCCCGCGATCATGGCGCTTGCAACGCGTCGAAATATCGGGAGCTCAAAATAATGAACAGTCACGGAAGATATCCCGTAACTGACAGTATAAGTTTGGTGCAAGTAGATAAGGTATCATAAACACTGAAAACGGGATAGTTACCAGTTTACTATTTGCTTTGAGTTCCAGATATTTCGGCGTTGTACGAACGAACAATAAAGAGGGTAGTCCGCTTTGTCTGCTTATAAACGGTACCCGCAATAACTTCAGTTTATCCGTGATCATGGTGCTTGCAACAACGCCGAAATATCGGGAACCCAAAACAAATAGTAACCGACTGAGGTACGGAACCCTGAAAACAAGGCGGCGGCTGTACTTCAGATTATGACCACGTGTCAGAAGATCCTTGTAGGTACAGCTATCCTATTTTTCGGACAGTCCCAAAATACTGCCTGCATTGACATGTCCGCAGAAAATATGATGACAATGTGCGTGCCACAGAATAAAATATGCGTACGAAACTTAATTTATATTCAGTTCACTCAACACAGGGACACACCATAATACATACCTCGTAAATAAACCAGCCACAGAAAATTATCTTTTTATTCACATTTTTATTACATTTCATTATAAAACGAACACAAATTATTGTCAATTTACGTTCAATATATCATTGAATAACCGTTAATGTCGTTCTAATTCGATAATTACGAAAAAACGTCATGAAAATCGATTCCCGCCAATTTGGGACGCCATTTTGACATCTGTCATGTAAGTAAAGAGTTCGGATGCACGAAGGACTTAATGCCTTGTACTTATTTTAATGAACGGAGGTAATGTCTCCACCTGCTTTGAGACTGAGTACCTAATTGAAATAATATAATACGTGCCTGCTTACTTAATCAATACATAAGTAAACAAGTAGATGTTTAATTAAAGGTAATTGTATTTGGATTAGCTAGGTACTTGTGTTGTTTTACTTGTAAGACATGTTTAGGTCCTACCTACAGGTTAGTTTAATTGAATCTACCTAGGTACTTTAACATAAGAAAAACTGAAAGCGCCATGTCTGACTATTGTTGGGGATTTTAGTTGCACTTTAGCTTTACTTAGGCTAGCACCGTTACTTTCTGTACCTACCTATGCTTGCCATATCGGGCCTACGCCGTGCCTACGCCGCGCCTACGCAACGGGCTTCTTGTGCTTACTCCGCGCCTACGCAGCGGGCTACGCGTGCCTACGCCGTGCCTACGCAGCGGGCTACGCGTGCCTACGCAGCGTCTACGCAGCGGGCTACGTGTGCCTACGCCGTGCCTACGCAGCGGCTTTTCAAGAACTTTCTGTTGAGGCTCTACTATGGGCTTTTCTAGAGCTGCAGTCCTTTGTGCTATCGTTGAAGTTTCTTGTTAGTAATAAAAATACAATCTAGTGGTATGTACCAACCATAATAAATAGGTATCTCAAGGACACGATCGAAAGACAAATCTTTGCTTTATACCTAGCTATCAGCTTCAGTTCAAAGACAAGCAATATATTCATAAAATCAGGAGAACAAACGCTCTGACAACTTACTTATATACCTATGTGTTTCTAAGGTATTCCTAATGATATGTAAAAATATTACAAACATTTTATATAAAAAATAAACGCATCTATTGTGTTCACTTATTGGCACTGGCTATTTCATTTATATTATGGCATTTTTTGGCACATTGCCGAGTGGCATTTGGCGCCAATACTGAGTGGATCCTGATGTTATGTACTTATTTTACATTTAAATTAGATACTTAAGTTATTTATTGTTAAAGTTACTTGTTAGGTACAGTGGTATATTGCAAACGTGTTTTGAAATAAAATTGTTTTATTATGATTATTATGTTGACGGGGTGACTTTGATATTTAAATACATATTTTAGGTATTAGTGTATATGTAATAACATTTTACACATATCAATACGATACCTATTCTGGATTATAACTTATAAACTAACTTTGCCTTATAAATGGTACTTACAGCTCCTTTGTATATCTATTAGGAA
The DNA here is from genome assembly GCA_905220335.1 of Noctua pronuba. Taxonomy (NCBI): domain Eukaryota; kingdom Metazoa; phylum Arthropoda; class Insecta; order Lepidoptera; family Noctuidae; genus Noctua; species Noctua pronuba. The sequence goes on along the minus strand of LR999915.1, from coordinate 2,236,902 downwards.
CTTCGATCAGTTTCTATTTTGGCAAATTCTGAATCTGTGTTAATGCTCGTTTAAATGGACATTAAGCGCCACCAACAACTAATATTGAATTGAGTAAGTATATGATTAGGATGTACTAGCAAGCGAGCGAGCTCTAAAATTGTAGTATTCCGCCTGGGATAGGTTGGTTTCTCTATAGATGTCCGAGTTTTCGGGGGGTTTTTGAACACTCTTTGACGGACTCATGGATCCAAAGGATGTAATGTTTTCTTAACGAAGTTGTGGAGGCCCCTTCCTTGTGGAGGCCTGGGGCAAGTGCCCCTGTTGCCCTGCCCTAAATCCGGCACTGCGTGTATGACTAGATGTATGAACGTGGACGTAGCGAAAGGAGTATGTAAGGATCTTAAAGCACACCGGCTACATCACACCACGAAGGTTGAGGAGATCGTGGAGTATGTCCGTGCGAAGACCAACTGGACCTTGAGGGTTGAGAGGTTGGAGTCGCGCCACAACACGAATTTCAAGTCGTTCGTGGTGCGAGTTCCGACTCATCATATTGAGACCTTCCTCAAGGAAGAGTTTTGGCCGAAGGGTGTCATGTTTCGGCGTTTCCGCGGAAGGCTTCGCGACACCACGCAGCGCAACACGACGCCGTCACTTCGTGTACAATAGTCTATATTTTCTGGTTTTTATAAATATGTATGATAGTCTATAAGGTATACATGTTATGGGTCTTTGTTACCTGAAATAAAATATATATTATATTATTATTATCGGAAATTGTTTTTTTTTTCAGTCCTTAGACTTGTGTTCAGCTACATTTACGGGTCGAAACCAAAGCAAATGCAGCGTGTGGTGTGTTAGTTTTAATGAATGTTTGTGTGTTGTGATGAGGTCCTATCTCGTTCTCTTCTATCTGCATGAACTTCCTAACGATTCTACATGTATTCAAAATAGCAGCTTTTTGCAGTGTAATCTAGAGCGTTTTTTAAGGTCTAATAATTTTAAGCTATGGATGAGATGATTTATTATTATTAAAAGGCAGCGTTTTCTGGTTTCTGTCTAACCCCATGGAAAAAAGGCGTGTGTTTATGTATGTATGTTGGAATTTTAATTCTCGGAGCTGAGTCGAGCTTGAAATTCCAACAGACAGCTCTTTGAAGGCATTAATTTAGATATCACCCGTACGGGAATTATAATGGGTATAAAAACACCCTTAACGAAGCCGAAAGGCACTTGTTCACCCCATCATTGCGATTTTTTTTTTTTCTGGACCATACCTTGAGCCTTCTAGCTAATTTAATAACTAAAGAGATATTGAAGATCAAAGTTCCAACTTTCTCACAGGTTTAAAATAGTTTAAATGGTTTAAAAATTATAACTTCACTTTAAATACACCTATGACCTATTCAAAGCATGAATCAGCACAATGTTTTGAGTGCGTAAAATTGATGGCTACCGTAAACCATCCACTTCACCAACAAAAAATCGCAAATCCGCAATCCCAGCAATATTTTTTGCGCAGTCTTACTTAGTTTGAGGTACTTACAGAATGCTTTTTTTATTGTTTATTAATTAAAGAACAAAACAAAATATAAACAGAAACATCACAAAAACCTCAATAGGTTTGTCTGGATGTTGAAACACTTTTAAGCTATCTTAATACTAACGTAGCAAATAATGATTGTTAAATTATAGTTAACACATAGTTTATAACAAATTGTGAGGTAGTTCGTAAATAATAACTAAGAAAGATTACAAAACAATGACAGCGGGTCGATGCTAATTACTAATTGAATGAAATTTAAACAGAATGATGCATTTTCAGAGAGAGTCAAAAATTGTTTGTATTTATTTTTATAATTACTATTTGTTATTTCCGGCCTTTGCTCAGCAGTGGGACACTCAAACAGGCAAACAAAAAAAAAAAATTGTTATTTCCGATTGATTTTTTGTTGGAACGTCATTAATAAGAGTAGGTTGACGGCTTGGAGAAAGGTCCGTTTACACCCTGTAGATCCTTGATCCAAACACGGTGCAACGCATATTCTCTTGTCTGATCCTTAGGTATCCCTCTAAGATCATATACGCTAACTGTGAAACTGAGAAAGAAAAATATCAACCCTTAATACGTAGAAATAACGGAAAAATACATCAGTAGCAGTGCTATGCTTCCACATTTGTTGTGCGACCCGCTAGTGTTTGGAATTCACTGCCGGCTTCTCTGTTCCCTGATAATTATAATCTGGATCTATTCAGAGTTCGAGTGAATCGGTTTCTTCTTGGCAAGATTATTCCACCGTAGGCTGCATCATCGCTTCACATCAGGCGAGTTGCGGCCAAACGTAAGCCTATTTAGTAAATATATTAAAAAAAGTTTCTGAAACAATTCTTTGTTTTTTCCAAAAATCGCATTCTTTTTGCATCTATAATATCTTACTTCTGAGAACCTACGTAGCTACTCGGTACCTACATTCATAAGTACCAAACTAAACTAAGCAGCACATTATTACACAAGCGACCACACCGAGCGCTACATAAAACACTATTACACGAAACCTTACAGTCCGTTAAACCGCAATAAAATAAAATCAAAACATTTTCTCATTATATTGAGAACGGAAGTAAAAACAGCAATTACGAATTATTAAATTAATCTCGAACGCATTTGTTGAGCTCACCGCGCGATCGTAAATGGCATGTTTTACAAAATGGCCGATGTTGTTCGAGCGTTCGATGTTTGAATGTCGATGTCGGTGATTGGGGCGCAGCACTATTTAGTAATATCGTGTTTTTTTTTTACGGTTGATTTTCAAATTGTGAATTGTTTGTTAATAACAAGTATTGTGCGTACTTATTAGTTCTATGATAGGATTATGGCCAACAAGACGGCTTAGATACCTACTATGACATTCTATCAGGGATAACGACGATGACCTTTCCGTCATAAAGTTCAAAAATGTTTGGATTGTCAAAGGCTACCAAAAAGTTTAAATACCTAACAATCTTGTTCAGTCTTTGTGAAAATTTGAAATGCTTTCAAAGCGAATGCCACTGTGTATATTGGTCCTATGGTTCTAAAAATAAATTTCCCTTTAAATTATTTTATTTTATACTAGGTGTATAAAAATATTACTTCCCTATTTTAACCTATTTGAATCTGATTTTGTTAACAATTTCAAGTTTTTATTTTTAAAATTAAAAGTTAAAATTACAAACAGACACTTCAATTTTATTTATTTGTAGGTATAGAAGATGGTATAGATAACTCCCTAGCGGGTTCAAAAACTTTTCCATAACATAATTTCAAAAACAGTGTAGGGTCCTATATATCTAAAGGTTTACGTTTACGGTTAAAACTTCAAGTATTTTCTGTTATTAGTAGGAATAACCATATCCAGTTTCAGACTACGCAGGCATAAGAGTGAAATGTTCTGTAACTTTAAACACCGTCACAATTAGCAAAACGTCATTCCTTCCTCATTTTGCTTGACTTACGCAAAAGCCCTAAATCTTGTCTTACAAATAATCATAATTCAAAATTAACAAACATAAGTTCTTAAGTTAAAACAAACTGACGGACGATTTGTTAACTGTTTTTATTGTATCCTGGCATTCGTTTAGCAGTAAAGTATTATTTTTTAAACAGTTAGTAAAGTGGCCAGTCTTCTCACAATTTACGTAAACTGACTTACTGGTTACACTGGAATGTTAGCTTGTTTAAAACTCTTTGGTCCTAATACGTTCCTTTTTCAAATTGGCTACGTAGACGATAATAGGTAGGCTTCAGACTGCAGGGCCTTTTTCTACTTTACTAACTCTTACAAATCGAATGGATAGGTTTCGTTTAGAAATAAAAGTCAAACGTAAACAAGTAGTAGTTCATTTTACGGAAATGTAATGATTTCATGACTTACTACCGAGATAACTGAATGAAAAAGCTTATTTAAGTCTATTATGAGACCACAAAGGCTCCTGTTTTAGATCTTTTAAATGTTGGATTAAACTGCATTATTTAAATGAACTAATTAAAAAAAAATCGTTAAAAAAATATCCTTATTGTTTAGTCCTAAGATCATAGACAAGTGACTATCGTTTCCAAAGCGTTTCTTATTGGTACAAAGACTTTGTACAAGTTTGACATAAGCTTTTCGATAGTAGGTTACATGCAAGGGTTACATGTCATTCACATTCTTATTGAACTTGCCTCGTTAGTTGGTGTGTATTGGTTCAAACCTTGCAATTGAATGTAAGACCAGTTCCCCCCAACCGATTGAGCTCAAATTTTGCACACACCTTTGGTTCTGGTGACATCACATTTTTATGACAGGTTTGACTTGATCCTGCAGCCAGGGTCACCTCCTCACGAGACAACTCCTCAACGGTTAACAGCACGGACATGAAACTCTGTTTACGCGTGCAATATTGATAGATAAATCCAATATTTTTCTTTTTATTTTGACAAAAGCTTGTTTAAAAAAAAAGATTGATTTATTGTCTTTTCCCATTATCGTTGATAGAACGCCACTTTCTCTATTCTCTCTGGCTCACCTGACTCCTAGTCTATAAAATACTCTATATCTAAACGGATAGCGTGCACAGATATGATCTAATTACACCGTTGTTGTACTGTACACAGTACAACAACGTCGGCCCTTCAAAAGGTTAATGTTGTCTGCGCCCTTTTATTCACTAAGCTATTTAGATAAAACTGTGGGTTTTACACTATCTGTGTTGAAATTATCTGTCTAGGTATACTTACAGACGAAGGGCATTATGGCTCCTGTTCTATCGCTCGTTGGTGCCTTTTCGACTTGATTACTGTTGTAAACGAGGTCGAAATAAATTAGTCTGCTGGATTTTATTGAAGTTTGGCTAGAGGAGTGCTTAGATAGAAATGTAATTTAGTTTAATCTAGTAGTTACTGACTTGTGCTAAGGCTTTTAAAGACAGTCTGAATATTTACACTGATCAACAAATCTATAGTCTGTTTTTTAATCTCGGAGACTAAATTGACAAGTGAAAATGTCAAAACTGACTTAAATGCTATTGAAATCTATATCAGTTTGCCATTTTTACTTGTCAATTTAGTCTCCGAGATATAAAAACAGACTTTAATATAAAAAAAATAAAAACAGCTTCGAAATATCGGGAGCTCGTGGTAATAGAAAATCACGGAAGAGATATGTCCCGTAAGTGACATTGTAATTTTATCTCTAATAATATAAGTCAGATTAAATTCTTCTTTCAGTAATGCAAATACAAGTCTTTCAAGCTCCAAGGAACCCAAATTCTTCTTTGATTCTGTAATGATGACAAACAAATAAAAACACGAAATATGAGCCACTTGAGACAATTTATTGAGAATTAAAAATGAATAATTTCTCATTAACTGAAATAAAGATGGCTGAATGTTTTGACTGAACCAATCAATTATCACCACGCCTATTCCCCGACAGGGTAATCAAATACCTACAGGTACACAACTATTTTGGTACCGGAAATCAATTAATTGAAATAGTGTTGTGCCAGTATCGATATAGTTCCCAAGTGTCGCTAAAGTGTCGGCCGCCCGCGTCGCCACAGCCCACCCGCGCCCATTGTTTACCAGCCACGTTTTTATGATTGATGCTATTAGTGATGCGACTCTCATATCGATAAAAAACGTCGATGGATTTAACTTCCGTAAGATTAATTGTTTTTGTGAGAGTGGATAATTGTGAGTGCCTGATGTTATTTTAATTGTGATTGCTTTATAGACTTAGTAATAAATAGATATAAAAACTCAAGATGATAATTATGCGTAATTTAATACTGTGCTTAGAATTGCACTGATGTGATAATCAAAATGATTAAGGGGAGTTGATTACACTGAAATAAAATTATAAGCAACAAATTAATTATAACAAATACGTACGTGCAGAGTCGTACATACACCTACAGATGTATACTTGTACAGCATATAGTCTGCTTTATAGTTAAGAGTTGGTACCTAACTTATTTTACTTGTACGTCGTAACTCGTAAGTCATAAGTTTCTACCGTGCAAATCATTTTCAATATAAATAAGTAGATACATAACAAGTTTTCCCTCTAAGAGTATACATGTCTAATCCTACATATACGTATATTATTGTATGACTAGTTTAAACTAGAAAGTTATAATTAATACACCAGTTACTAAACCACGACTACTAAAGACAAGATAAAGTTAAATTAAAACCTCTTTAATCAATGCAATTTTAGAATCTGTGGCTATATCCATAGACTAGGCGTAGATATTATCGACTGTTTAATATCTTACTGGCTAATAAGTAATAACAGGTCTTGTCTAGTTGCTTTGAGTAATATCATTTTAATCTTGCATAAATAGTTACATAACTATCGTCTACCTAAGTTACCCAACTAATAAATAATACAGGGTGTAAGTGACAGCCCTCTGCAAATTGACAGGGAGCACATTCAGCTCTTTATTTTTAATCATATTTCACCATAATTTTTTTCAGGAAATTTTATCTTCTTATTCTTATCTTCTTATTCTTTATTGTACACAAAACCACAAAAAATACACATACAAGTTGCAATAACATTTGTTGCAAGTTGCATTTATTTTTTTGTAAATCGTTTTTTCTGTTACTATTCCTTTATTTCAATGTAAAATTACATTCTCTGTACGCGACACTCCATTTATGTAAATAATACCGCTAATATGCAATGAAAAATGAATAAAAATAATGAGAATGAAAAATGATATAAATGATAATAACGTAATTATTATGCGGCGATAGTTTATTTTCATTATTTTTTGTTATTTTCACGAGTGAAATCAGCTGTTCACTTCCTGCCCAGCTGCCCAGCTACAGAGTTTATCGAAGTCGTCGTCGCGCTTGTTGTTCGCTACGTGCGTCTTCTCTATTCATTCTCTTCCAAACCACTTCTCATTTGCGGTCACATCATTGACTCCCGTTTTTTTAATATATTTCTACCCCAAAACTAAATTACATAAAGTAAAAAAAAACATTTCAAATTCACAACCATCGATATCGACACCACCCCATCCCTACTGCATCGACAATCGGCAACCAGTGAAGCGCAACACTACACTGCATTTATGCGCGTACGCTTTTAACCGAGCCTCGCTGCTTAGCGTCCATTACGCCGCTGTAGGTCACTTAGGAGGTAAGCAGCACAATAATTATAAGTTAAGTTTCAGGTTACTTGGCGCCTTTTTTGAGGGAATCAGTCTGTCACGACTTTGGATATTTATTGAACGCCAGGACTTGAATTAGACCAACTACATTACTATCCCTACTAGTCCCATCATCATTCTGCTACCCTTATTCCAATTTTATTGGGGTCAGCGCAGCATGTCGTCTTAAATCTTCTCTATTAGTGTAGTATCCCTAAGTTATTTATAGATTACGTAAGTAGTCACCTCTCTAGTCTCTACTCTGTAAATCAAATACCGAGCCCCAAGATACAGACTAACTGTCTAGTTAGGGGCTCACTAGCAACAACACTATGTTATCTAGTTTTAGGTTATATTTTAAGCCACTTATAACATCTCTTGTGTGTAACATATTGTACAGACATGAGCACATCAAGCCACCCGAAATTGCAAATTTACCCAATCAACCTTGCAACTAATGCTTTAGCGATAAAGTTGAAAATCTATTCAAGAAATTTGAAAGTAGTAGCTTGATTTGCTGGCGTCTGTACCTGCTTATGTATTACCTGGATAATAAACAATGTACTATTTCAAATTTTTAAGATGCCGAAACATGGATAGGTACTTACGGATTACTGGAACCAATTTAACAATACCTAGCGTACAGAGTTGTACATAGTTGTACATTTCCGATTTATTTGCTCAATAAAAGATTTGAAACATAAACCTACTAACCTAAAACGATAAAGTTAGTTTTATTTCAACTTTTTTCAACACCTAATCATGTTTATCAACCGCCACAATGTGCTCAACTTGTTCTACGTTACTTCGAATCAGTTTCCGGTTAGACCGGATGCGGGGGCCATCTTAACTTCGTTTATAACCATACACCATAAGTAACTGTAAAAACACTATTGTTTTTGGCAGTGAAAGCCAAGGAGTCTGGAAAAAATTAACATAATAATATATTAATACTATTTCATATAATCAATATAATACTACTTCACCCGACCCGGGAATCGAACCTAGGATCTCAAAGCTCAGCAGTAGGCTTGCAACCACTAGACTAACGCAACAGTTCTCAGGCACAAATACAAAAATATTCTAATTTATTATTAAGTCTAAAAACGGGTTATTTACCATGTTTTGTTGAGTTCCCGATATTTCGGCAATTTTGCAAGCACCATGATCACGGATTAACGGAACGGGAACTCAAAATAAATAGTAAACATGAAATAGAACTTTTTTTGTCACTCCTGGGCAAAGGCCTCCCCCATTCCTTCCACTTTTCTTTTTGCGCCTATTCGCGCCAATTAACGAGAAAGCCATCAAAGGCGTAAATAAAACTTATATATCTTCTAATTTATCTGTATATAAAAACCTTTATAAAGTCTCCATTATATTAAGCACCCACCTAACTTAATATACTCGCTCCAAATTACAAGTTTCCTTCCCAAGCAAATATAAAACAAGCCACAATTACCACAAGACTATTGAATCAGTCTATTATCACGCCTCGTTCCAAGGGAGCGGCCAGAGTCGTGACCACATTTGAATAACTGAATACCAGTTGTGTGCAATCCAAAGGTGTTATAGTGTTCAGAAGATTTGATTTTATCTCAACTGAATCCAAGATGGCGGCGTAATGGGCTCTAACTACGCGATTATTTGTTTGGGGCTATGGGAATGTTTGTTGAAGCTATCAGCTGGTATTATCAGGCCTGTAGTTCTATATGGGGTAGACAGGAGGTGTATTACACTTGATTTTGGCAGCTATGTTGTAAGTTTCGTGTTGAGAACGTTTAGAAAAGCATACTCGGACGAGGAGATCCTATTGGAATTTTCTGATGGAACCCTACCCCCTTTTTTTTTCTGGTGGGAAATCATTAAATGACTTCCTCCCACTCTGGGCGGAGTAGAAGGGACTGTCAGACTTGTACTGACTAAAACCCATCCATGTTCCTTCTTTGCCCTTTGTGTTCCAGGGCCGCGGTATCTCTTTCGAAGAGCCCGCATCCTAACAGCCCTGCAGCCCATGGAACCCGACCCGGTGATGAACCCTAGGATAATATTTTGCTAGATAGATCCTAGGTCTATAGGTTCATAAAAAATAAATAATAAACCTGTAGTTCTTGTTTTACTGAATTGTAGGTTCCTACTTAATTAACGCTTAAAAATGACAAAAATAATGAGACCACAAACACGCTTATTATTGTTTTTGAATCCTTATTAGAACAGTTTTATAAAAATCTAATAAGTACTGGTTCCTTACCATTACAACATTTTGGATTTTACTACGTAACTTAGAGGAAGCTCGTGGCTAAATAATAACACCCGCTCGGGTTGATCTTTAGGTTAAGCCATGCTTGCCTAGGTTGGTCTGTGGATGGGTGACCACCCATTACATACCGAGTTTCCTCCGTGCCTCGGAAACCTCGTTAAGCCGGTGGTCCCGGGTGTCATTTGTAGATCTTTGCCAGTCGTTAGGTAGTCAGTGGCCCAAAAAGTCTGACTAACTGGGTTGTGGAGGTCAGATAGGCAGTCGCTCCATATAAAATATTCATATATTGGTTCAGCTGCATCCGGTTAGACTGGAAGCCAACCCCAATATATTTGGCTAGCCTTTACAGGCTAGGTAGATGACTAGGTAACTTAGACAATATTCGCGAAAATGGCAACTCCGCATCCGTTTATTTTTCAGTCAGGAAGGTCGCCAAATCCTTTTATTTTTTGTCTCGACTATCCTTCAGAATACGCGATTAACTAAGTTACTAGAAAGAAAAAATGGTAACTATGAGAATCAACAATTTATTGTCTCAGTTAATTTCACCAAGTATATTATTACAGGGTTGTTTAAGTAAACTTTGAACTTGAAGTGCGAAAGATGTATTTGTTAAAAGAGACTACAGAACAAAAGGTCGGCAGGAAGTCTTCAGTTACACCGAAACTATACGCTGTATCGGGGATGATTGCCTTAATCACCACGGTTGGTGATCGGTGATTGTAGGGCGGTGTAACCGGGTCATAGGTTAGATAGTTATGCTGCAGTCTCCTTTGTAGGATTTTAGGTGGATTTTATACTACGACGGTGGGTACAGCCTCGAACATACATAAATACCTACATACATGTTTCAAAACAACTTTAAAAAAAATGTATTATGTTTTAGAACGTAAATGTCTACATTTACTAGGTCTAAAAAAAAATACCTCAGATTTCATCCTAAACTAACACGTTTAATTACTCGAAACGTGGCTAAAAATGACACTTTTGAGAATACTTTTCTTGTATGAAAACTTGCAGTAATTATGTTTTTTTCAGCCATGCACTAGTGAATGTAATTATTTTTTTAATAGTAATATTGTTATAAGTTTGCCGTATATGGTTTTACTATTATCTAACATCTGCGTAGACCATCGACCGCTAGTTTTAAAAAGTATTATCAATTTTGACTCCAGCGTGGTTCTAACGGATGAACGCTCTTAACGTATTAACTCTGAAATTCCTATCTTCCGATCTTTATAGGTTTATACCAACAATAGGGAAGTCACAGCAGCAACAACATGTGATGGCCCAATGTTGACGGCTTCAACCTACGAGTCGTGTGCTAAGGTTCGAACCTAAGCAGGCATTTCACTTTATATAATTTATTTTATCACCACTCGCCGCAAAACGGTGAATAAAACATTCTATGGAAACCGGCATGTCCTAGAACCATATTTCAAGACATGTGATATCCACCAATAGGTATAAGAGTAGAAGAAGACCAAAAGAAATGAGGGATGGACTGTTTGAAGGATGATATGGCTATAAAGAAGGTGTCTGAGGAGATGACGAGTAATGGAGAAGTATGGAAAACATGCTGCGGCGACCACAAATAAATTGGGGCAAGAGAATGGTATGATATCCACCAACCCGCACTGGGTCCCTGAGGCTGGTTAGGGCCCATTTCTTCCCGTAGAGAGGAGAGTAGTGTCCAGCTGTGGGCACATAATAGTGAGATATTTTTATAAAATGCAGCCTTATGTATACCTACCTATGTATTTACGAAGATATAAAAGCCTAGTTTGCAAATAAAACAGAAAATACCTACACAAAATACCTAAGTTGTGTGCCGTAGTTTCCTACGCATAATTGCTTAAGTATAATTCCCCTATTAGCTTTGAATTGCCCAATTATTGAAATTGCTTTATTTAGCTTAAACTGTTAACAGCCGTCTTTACATACATACGAGTATATCCTGATTACTGGAGCAATTTTCTACCATTTAGTTATACAACCTTTTCCGCGATATACCAATCGAGGAAAACTTGGAGATTAAATCTAGCATACCTCGTTATAGGCTTTTTTAGACTAGTTAGTGTGGTCTCATAGTTATCAGAAGGTAGATACTTAACGGGCTGCGGGACTGTTCGAAAGAGATACCGCGGCCCTGAAACACAAAGGGCAAAGAAGGAACATGGATGGGTTTTAGTCAGTACGAGTCTGACACTCACTTCCACTCCGCCCAGAGCGGGAGGGGGGTCATTTGATGATTTCCCATCTGAAAAAAAAGGTAGATACTTAAGGGAGAAATTCAAATGTTCTCAATTTGGTATTCTTCTTTTTAACACCCGAAAAAAAGAGGGGTGTTATAAGTTTGACGTGTGTGAAGTGTCTGTATGTGGCATTATAACTCCTGAACGGATGAACCTATTTTCTGTAACTATGTAAAGCCATATTTGTTACTGTTGTGAATCATATTTAAATCAACGTCCAATCTGACACTGACCTGCAAATGCTATAGCGCATCCTACTTAACCCGAAACTTAGACACCTAACCAGGTAAAAACAGCACCTAAAAATCTTACTAAGGAAGGGTATCGAGTTACCCAGCTACTTAGCTATGCAGATCAGATTGCCAGTCGCTCTGTGTAAAATATTTGCATTCAGCTGTATCCAGATAGACTTGAAGCCGACCACAAATTAATTGGGAAAAGGGCTAGGCAGGTGGTGGGTCAGTGCGTCGTCTTAGGGGTGGATTTTTAGGAGTTAGAGTATATCTAGGTACGTTTAGGGGTCCTATGAGCAGTAGAGAAACAAAAAATTTGTCATTTTAGTTTCTTTTTCCGGAGGTCTATAAATTTTATTGCAGTATCTAGTCGTTTGCTTTGTACCTCTGCACAGGGCATCTACATTAACCTACTATAAGTTTCCCACAGGTGGGAAACAAGCCTAAGAGGGCTCTCTCTCTTGCCCGTAATCCACCACACGAGCCCAGTGCGGATTAGTAGATGTCACACACATCTTCGAATTTGTTGTTTGTGGCATGTCCTAGAGGAAAATTTTGCCGGCTTCCTCACGATATTATCCTTCACCGTTTTGAGAGCAGTGGTGATGAAATAAATTACACAAAACAAGTCTGGGCCTTCGCTACAACTCTTGTTGTGTATTCTGGTTCCATTTCTCTTTCACATCAAAAAACTAGATAATAGACCAAGACAATACAAAACTTGTCAAAAATATTAAAAAGCTATCTTTTTCCGCACTCTAACTCAGGAAAAACCCCAGTAGTCACCTCCTTTCTAGCTAGCAGCATTCATACAGTCTCATGTCTTTGATCTTCCTCGATTCTTGAAGCCATCCACATTCATACTCAAAATTTTCTTCACGATATTTCTCCTTCTTCCTATTTGCTCATTCCTTCACATCACATACCCACACCATAATAACCGACAATAGGCATAATAAGTCCTAGATTAGACGAGCTTATTTAAAAAAAACTTTCTTGGCTCTACGACGCTACCCACCTTGGTTAGAGTCGTAGAGCCCGCAAAAGCTTGTGAAAACTGCTCATAAGTTATAGGTTATCCGGCAGTTATAATTTCTCAATAATAATTCCCAATTAATATTTTCAGGTAGGCTAGGTTCTAAACCAAGTGAAGTGATAAAACAATAAGGAACTTTCCAAGACGAAAACAAAATAAAAATGTTCTATTAGATAATTTTTTGTTAGACACAAAATATCTATTTCAAGTCCTCTGAAACGCAACTGATTTAACTACGGTGTTGAGAAGGAAAACCTATGTATATTCTTTTCTGTCAAACTAAAAAGATAGAAAATGTAGTAGTATTTTTCAAACGAAATAGAATAATTTTTCGCCTGAATAGTTTTAAACAAATATTGGAAAGTTATTAATCAAAGCTTTTGATAATTATTAATCCGTACTTACATTATTTAAAGAAAATAAGTAGCGACCTGTTTACCTACTGTGGGTTTAATGCAGTCTACACAATATAAAATAAAATTAAAAATAAACTGTTTATAAAAGGCTTTATGAAAATAATTGTACTCTTTTGTAGGTACCTACTTCAATGTTTCATAATGAATAGGTATCATAAAGTAAGCAATCTGTATTTTATAAACAAAAATCAATCACAACGCACCACAGACTATAAAGCATAACAATTTTAATTAAAAAATCAACTATTTACCAAACACTGTTTAGTTTGTAATGGTGGAAAATATCCGTGAAATTCAAACTTTATCGGGTTTCATTAAAAATTAATTCAACTACATAAGAAAACAATCGTACGGCCGCTGCAACAAATTATTTTATTATCGATAAAAATAATTAAACCGAACGCGACTATAAACGTCCGCCATTTTGTAAGAATCAATTATTGGCGGGAATCGTTGAAAAATCCACGTTTATCTCGCGACATTAAGCTAATAAAGCATCGGACTTAATTAAAAAGTATTACACCGAGCGGAGGCGAGCGGAGCGGGCGAGCGCAGCGCGAGCCGACTAGCGCCCAAAACGAGCAAGTCGACCGCGATTACCCACCCAATCGACGCCTTAATTGAATCATAACCAACTAAATTCGAAAGCACCACTCGACGCGTTTCGCGCCACAAATCTGGTGTAATACGCCATACGGCCGGCTAAATCACAAGCTCTTAACTCAAACCGCCCACTGGGAAAGCGTTCCAAATTCAAATAACACCTCTACACGCCTGCTGGCCAATCGCGCTGCAGACATTCAAATAAAGAGTGCAGCTCGGAGATCAGTCGCCACCCCTTGGTAAATACCGTCCAATAGGAGGTGAGGAGTCCATGTTCGTTATTTTTTTTCGGTGTCGACGGGCGTCTCGCGAGCGCGGAGGGCTCATTCGGCCGCGCGCCGCCTTGGCGTTCGTATCGCGCGCTCGCGTCACGATGGATTGTGTTCTGTGTGACATGTGCTTCTGATTTGGTGTATTATTATTTTTTGTGACGGACCCGTTGTGTGTAAAAGCATGATGCCTCTCGCACCGACCCCTGTGGTGGCGGTGCCATCGAAGCCGAAGATAGGATTTAGTATAGACAGTATAGTGGGTGGTTCGGAGCGGCCGAAGCATGCGTCGCCGCCGCTGGCGAGTCCTGGTTCTCCTTCGCCGGTTGCGTCCCCGAGAAGTCCTTCGCCCAGACCGTTGTTGCGACCGAGTGCGTTGCCCGCGGTGTTTCCTTCTCCTGAGTTGAAGAGGCTGCCGTATTTGGACGCGCAGAGTCATCACCACCAGTTTTTGGCGCACTTCCAAGGAGCTGCTCTTGCCGCGGCCTTGGCGCACCAGCAGCAGGGTTTCGGAGGACCTCTGCCGCCGCACCCGCCCCCGCACCCCGCGCCGCCCGTTCCCCGGGAGTCCTACACCCTGTACCCCTGGCTCATCAACAGGCACGGCAGGATATTCCCACACCGGTTTCCTGGAGGTAAGTCCAAATTATGAGCTTCTGTTTTTATCCTGTCCGGTAGGAACATAGGACCAAAATATGTGTTAATCTGGGTTTAATTAAGATGGTCAGTTTTGCAAAGTGGTTAGGATGGAGATTTTAAATTTTCATGGCCACCTTCGGATTTGTTTTCTGCTTCAAAAGACCCAATACTATTTTTGTCATTTCCATACGGTAAATACTAAATACGTGGTAAAACTAAATGCATAGTTACGTTATATAGAGTTGTAACATCTGACTGAGGCAATATATTTTTTTTACTGCCTTTTGACCTTGCACTTTAAACATGAATAGGTACTTAAAACTGTTTTATATTTAATCGGACTAGTTTTTAATGCAGAAAGTCTCTACATTTAGCCTTTATATTAATAAAGATTTTGCTCAAGCTTTTGAGCTTTGCATTTAGAAAGCAGGTCTTCTTTTAACGTAGATCAAAATTTTTCAAAGAAAAAAAATACTGAAATTCTAAAACGTGGCGCCCAAAAGGGACCATGATTTCATCGGACAATACCGGTACACGTTTTAGGAAAATTCCCACAGTATTTAAAATTTAACAAAAAAATACAAATATAAATACTTGTAATCTCCACATTACTAATGTTATGGTGCCAAAAATAAAAACTTCGAATACGTAATCTCTTGATTAATCATCTTACTTTTTATTATATTGGCACTTACGTTAAAAAAGCTATTAAAGTTAATACAAAAAAAGCATGTTCCCACAAATATTTGGCCAATTATGCTATAATTTATTATCACGACCTCATGAGAAAAGCTTCATTGCCTATTATTTTTTGTTTCCCAAAACCAGATCAAGTCATGTGTTTGAAAAAACTTTACAATCTGAACCAAAAAAAAATTGCGTTCGGAAAAATGTTACTCTTGTTTATCCGACGCATAGTCATCATCTTCTGCCCTTGCCCCATTCTATTTGGGTTCGGCGCAACACCACCGTTTTCTTCTTCCATTCTCCCCTGTCAAACGTCACGGCATCATTTACTTCTTTCTCTTTCATTTAATTCCTCACACAATCCATCCATATTTTCATACGACGCATAGTCGGTTTCTGAATTAGGTCAAACTTAGGAATCTTCCTGTATTGGTGATCTGTGCAAAAAATGATTAGAATTGACGACATGGAAGAAAAAATCATGCTGCGTTGCCTTCAGAAAATTGGATTATCTTAAGGAAGATGACATTTCAATAGGGGTCTTCCTTTCATTCCGTTTCTGTTTCATTGCTTTGATCTGCATCATTTTCGGGGCTCTCAGCAGTTTTACCATCATCTTCGGTAGTTGTTCCAGTCACTGCTGAGTGAAGGTCCTCTCTGTTGTGCCAATTGTCGCTGGTGTGGGCAATTTTAGCCGCGAACTTCTTATAACAAAATATCTATTACAACTGGATAATGTCTTCACAGTATTGAGGTCATGTCAACGCATGGGCCTTTCTTGTCTAGATTTCCTGGTGTTATGCCAATACTCCTCGTTGGTTTTTCCTGACGCGCATCTGGCAATACCTTGGTACAATACCGTTGAAACAAAAGAGCACCGTAGAATCCTTCCTTATTCAAATTTTAGTTTTACTATTGTTTATTCTTGATTATCTTGGTGTCCGCAACTCCACGTCCAATGCGTGTTTTTTGCGTGCGGCTTGTTTTTTTATTCTGTTTTAGAATGACACTCTGTTCTGTTTCTGCTTTTTAGATGTTTTGTTCATAAAGTTGCGATTAGTCTGTATGGTTTTTACCTTGTATTAAAGGTTTTTGCCCTATCTCTGTCAGTTGGTCCTTTAGGTCACTCAGCTGTGTTTTTCCTAATTGATCTATTTTATTCTAGATTTTGCCACCATAAGGTTAAAAAACACATTTTTTTAATAATCATGTCGTCATCAAGCACTGACAACATAACACACATCCTATCATTAGCTAATTGCGTTTTCTACGATCAGATTAGTTTTATGATTCAAATTATTCAATAATACGACTTTTATTGTAGAATTTGGAGCTGATTTGAATTTCCGGCGGCAAATTGACAATTAAAAACCAGATATTATAGAATACAGGTGTTTAGATTTTTGAATATCTTATAAATCTACATTTTTATTTTTAAATAGGTACCGTTAATCTTAGTGTGTGTGTCTTTGTCTACCGACGCGTTTTTTTCACGTTATTTTTGCGGATTATGAAAATTAAATAAACTTATAATCTGCGAATAATATTGCACACTGATTTTTATTTTCTTAATTAGAACGTAGCTATTTACTATGCACTACCATTTTAATTTTCAAAATGGCGGCTTCAGTCCGGCCATTCGTTTTGAAATGTTATAAAACGCCCATTACGCACTTAGCTATTAAGGGAAGTCCATTTACTTGTGCACTTAATTATCTCTCATTGAGGTTGCATAAGCTTTTAAATGTATAACATACAGTTTCAATTATTCAACTGATTTTCATTTCCTGTCTCTGAATTTCCTGCTAGTGATGTGTTTATTCGACTAATTTGAAACAAATGTCGATATTAATTGAGTGTATTATAGTCGATAATATACGTGGGTATGGTAGTTGTTCTTGTACGTTTGTTTTGAATGTATGGACGGTTGTAAAGCTCAATTGCTGGTTACAGTGGATGTATGCGATGGGGTAGCAACCTATCATTACAAATGCGCTTTCGTGATCAATAAATCATGAGGTTATAGCTGCTTGTTAACGAAAAGTATCATGAGATATTTGTGTTTGTATCGAATAAACCTTTTTTTTCTTCTGTTTATTACACGAAATAAAGCAAGACTGACTCGGTCATATTTTTTTTTTACAACAAAAACAGTTTTTTTACTACAAAGATTATCGATTTGCCCCGGTCGTCGCGTGTAAAGATACGTCGTTGACAGAATTAAAATGTTCAAAAAAAGTAGTAGCTTATCGGTACACGAAACCATTATGATAAAAAGCCCGTTATCTGAGTACGTTGAGATCGTTGTCTTTGCTTGTAAAAAGAAAGTAACAGATTAATCTGTTTGGCGCGAAAATAAAGCTGTATGTATTTGTTAGGTTGGCATTTCGTGAGGTTCTTTTATTTTTTGTTGGAATTAGATGATTAAAGTCTGGCATTTAGGAATTATTTTATTTTTAATCATTCTGTTTTTGTATTCTGAATGTTCTTTGTTATATTTACTAATGGCAGTGATCTTTAGGAAGTTATCAGTAAATATGTCAATCTGTCAATTACAAAGATCGCAAAGATCGTGATCTTCTTCTGTTAGTCTATTGAAGATTTGACAGGTCGTAGTTAGATTATGTCAAACCAGGACAAGAAAAAATCATAATTGTAGTTAGTTTTTTTCTGGCATTTGTAAAAATTGATAGATGTTTAAAAACTTTGATTGGCATCTTCTTTTAAAGACCACTGGGTTAAAAAGTGTGGTCGCCATGAGCCATTGAAGGCGACCATAGACCTTTTATTTTTTTATCCACAATTGTTTGACGTTCAAAGCGGTTTTAATAAGTTTGTTTATTTCTATTGTCTTTTTGAAGTCAGATTATCCTTTTAAGCTTCTTTACTTGTATAAATTTTACCGTTCAGCTAACTTTGTTAATTAGGAAAAATGCCGTTATTTCGTCCGTTAGTTTAGTTATATCAACGGGTTTTTGTCTCGTCTCTTTGTGTATTGGTTTTTAAGTTCAACTTACCTATGTTTTTTTTTCGTAAAGCAAGAACTTCATTATTACGGTAAAGTACGGGATTAAAACTTTGTGTTGTCTCTTCGTTTTTTTTTGTACGATATAGTATATGTACCCATATAAGATTTTTAGAAAATAAAAACGGATATTACAGCCTCGTGGCTACAGTAGCCGGCAGGGTGGATGGCCAAGTAATGTGTCATTGGATGGCATACAGACGGCCATTCAGATATGTGATATCCCGCCATTCATATAGTTAGTTTGTTTAACGTGTTTTAGTTAGTAAGTGAAAAGTTGTTTTAGTTTTTGTGGATCTCTGGTCTGAAAATAATTTATTTTATTTTTATTTATTAAAATATTTGTTACCCAAATCACTGGGAAGAACAAGCTCCTAACTATCTAATTATCTAGCTAGCCTATCTTACCTAGATGCGTAAAATGATAGCATTGTACCATTACTTTTTATTTAACTTTACAGCAGTGAAAACCAGCTGATATCGTAGTTAGGAGTGCTGTAATCGTCGAATGAAGCTGCAAAAACTAGTTAAACAGGAAAAAATATAACTTATTTTTCCGCTTACAAGAGAATTCACAGTGAAACTATATCATCTCGATCTAACATTAATCTTGCAACATTAATCATAATTATAATATATGTAAATACATAGGCGCGCATATAAGCCGTCACAGATGTACTCAATTAATATGTTTTATAACACATATCTAATGAAGTCAATTAAAATTTTATGATTTAATTACAACGTATAGTTCGTAATTAGTTGTTGTTGCTCTAGTCTTCTTTTAGGGTCCTTAGTGAATTGAGAAGATCTTTTTGATAGTTTGACTAGTTTTTTTTTTCAGTTTTTGCTTTGCCGTTTTCAGTCCCAGTTAGGGCGCCAATAGGCTTTGTATCGAGTAGACCTCGACAACTTCTAAACTTCATTTAAAGCAATTGGACAGTATTTTCTAACCGCTAAGTCTAAAGAGCACAATTACTAGTCTTCGCAAAATTAGAGATAACAGGTACACAACATTGGATGGCCTACTAGTGATTTCTAATCAATCATGAGCAAAATCACCTACTGCTTTATCTAAACTCAAAGAAGAAACCACAATGACAGTAAAGATTATATCATATGTCGCAATTCTAAGAATCGATTAAAGACAAAAAAACTTATACTTACGGAATAACTTCCGTGATTGTTCATTATTTTGAGCTCCCGATATTTCGACGCTGTTGCTAGCGCCATGATCAGTGACAGTATAAGTTTAGTTGTAAACCGCGAAAGCTTAAAACAGTATTCTATTAAAGACATTATTTATTATTGAACATAACAAGTCGATCTTTGAACCTAAATGCCTGTAGTATTAATTATAGTGTCTATTTGATTCTATAAGCACTTTGTACTGGCTCTCGCTACGATTTGAATTGGAAGGGCGTTCGGTGCAAGATCCCGTATTCACTAGTTTCCTGGGTCACTATACAAGGTGTAAATAGTCCCTTCACGAAGCCGTCAACTAAGCATTCTGTACATCAAACTAAGTAGAACTATGCAAAAATGATTGCTAGAAAACTACTTTTTTTTGGGGTGAAAAATCACGGTTTACGGTAGGACTCACTCAATGTAACGCACTCAAAATATTGTGCTGATGAATGCATTGAATAGAACAGGGGTCACAAAAGTATTTAAACTAAAGTTATAACACCAAAAACTTGTATTTGAAAAAAAACTTGTGAAAAAGTGTGAACTTTGACCTAAAATACCTCCGTAACTGGAAAGTTCCCAGGTATGGTCCAGAACAAAAAAGATTTAGCAATGACGGGAAAAAATAAGTTCCTTTCGGCTTTGTTAATGGTCTTTTTACATCCATTATGCATACAAACATATAGCTAGGCAGTCTACAGGGGTGTCTAATACAACGTGTTCCAGAAAGGTGTGGTCATATATTTTAAGGATGATGTTCAGTTTGATGGCCAATACTATACTACATCCTTAAATATGACCACACCAAGATAGCTTTACCTTAATTACCATATCAGTTATCCGCTATATTTCGGGCAGCCATGGCTCTCTCAAAATATACAACATCACTCAATCTCAGCTTGAGTTAGTCCGGGTTTAATACAGTTGATTTCCTTAAACTTACATGGTCTTTGGCAAAACTCATGATCACTAGCGGAACATTTACGGGTATACTACACAAAATCTCAAATCTCAAGATAAGGTTTGTAAGTTTGGATGTCGGAGGCTAATCTCTGGAACTACTCATCCGATTTCAAAAATTCTCTCTGTTATGGAAACCTAGCCGAGAGTGTGAATGTGTTTTAAACACGGGCCGAGTCGCGGGTAGAAACTAGATCTAAATAATTACCTAATTAGTCTAACATTAATGTTAGTTATGACTCCAACTAGACGTTAAAACAAATACACAGCAATAAAACTATTTTGAAACAATATCATAGCCGTTTGACCCTATCGTGCTCTGTTTCATTACTGTATCCCGATAGCCTATAGCCCGAATACATTGTAACTATCGACCCATTAGCTGCAATTAAAACGTTGATAACATAATTATGATGATAACGGAATGAATTTATAGTTTCTTGTCTCGTTTACGATGTGTCCCGGATTTGTGTGGAAGATTTTCGTTTTTTTCGGCGCGAAACTGTTTTTTTTACTCTAACATTTGACGTTGTCAGTGTGTGTTCGATTTTTTTTGTCTATGGTTTATTGTCTTTGTGTTTTTTTTTTCCTTTATCTTAGCTATCGTTTTACTCGTGTACTCTGTGGGTCAGCTGTACTCAGCGGGCACTTAATGCCCTACGAGTACAATATAATAATGTTTTTAGGGTATTGGTGGGGATTCCAAGATACTGCAGTGCATCAGGCATGGTTTTGGAAGTTCGGATTGATGGCTTTCACGCCATCATGAGAAAGAGGGTGGCATCATTGTTTCACCGTGTACGGGCAAGCTACAACAGCATTCTAAAAGTAATAGAGGACAAGTAAAATGGTCCGTTTGTTAAACAATGGATTGCACTCCAAGTGTCCGTCTGATTGCGTTTTGTTTGTTTATATTTTTTTGTGGTTTACTAACATAGTTCTGACACAAACATACTAACACAAATATAGATCTGTGTCTATTCTATGACGATGCACAGTGTGTAATTTTGCCTTAGTTGCGGACATGCTCATTTTATGTGTTTTTTGGAAAGCTAACAATCAAACAAAACTCTCATTAAAACTCCGCCGGCTCTAATTACAATAGTTTAAGAGAAATTAATAAAATCGAGAAAAATCCTTAAAAACCATAGAAACGTAATATCTCGTTTTTGGATTTTATTTTTACACTAAATGTTTTAAGATGTGATAGGAATTCACTATTGGAACCATTTTTTTCTTGAAAACTTTAAAAATCTTACTCATACAGGTGACAATATTTTTTTTTCTATGATTTTGTAAATATTTTTTTTCCGGCGATTCTCTTGATGGTCGTGTTTTTTTTAAATGCCTGAATATTGATCACTATAATAACTATCGCTACAAAAAAAAAACAGATGCAACAAACCCAGGATCTCGGAAATATTGAATTTTAAAGTTGTGGGTTAGGGTTGTCACTCAACGCTGTGTGCAACATAGGTACAATACTTACTTCATGCAAACATTACTGATTATTTATTATTCATTATTTTTGACTCAGGCATTAGCAATTGCCGGTTTAAATTATATAACGCAGAAAGTTAAAGTCAAAATTAAAAAATATTTACGGTTGAATTTCGATCACTACTTTTGTTTATGATCTATCTTCGATGAAGGATATTATGTGGGATTGGGAAGGGGTCCGCCCTCGTTAAGCAAATGCAAAAACCCAATTCCTATACATAATATCTGGAGAAGCGGGGGTGAGGTGTCATGGAGCCGTTAAAGACCCATGGCACTGTTTTGCCTCAGCAGGCACTGACCCGTCCTGCTGGGGGATGTCCGTCTGGGCCCCGACCAGAGGACTTCCCCAAGGGGGGAGGCAAGGGGGGCATGAAGGCGCCAACCTTCATGCTGGTCAGCGAGTGGCAATGATCACCGACGACCTAAGCCTGAATACGGATCCGAATACACTTACGAAACTGGAAATTTATAATGTTTTAGTTGAAAAGGCCCGACAATATGGGCCGAAAAAAAGACCGCGTGACTTTGAAATCAACGAACGAACAATGATTATTTTAAATGCATTGTATCCAACAGGTATTCCTAACAATATTGACATACAAAATAAAAGTCTTAGCGAAAATATTTCCAAATTTATTAGTAAGTGCGAAAAATTGTATAATGACAGCAAAAATAATTTTAAACGCTTTAGTAAAAAGAATGAAAAATGGCTTGCTACAATTTTCGATGTTAAAATACCAACCAAAACAGAAAAAAATCCTATAGAATTAAATAAAAATGTTGATAGTTCTCAAGAAGCAGAACCATCAAGTAAGGGTTCTGTAAGCGACATGCTGCTTACAGAACCGATACTTGAAACTTCATATGAAACTCCATCTACTTCAAACATATTTAGTAACCGCCAAGAGGAGTCAATACCCGGAACATCTAATGACACTCCATCTACTTCAAACATATTTAGTAACCGCCAAGAGGAGTCAATACCCGGAACATCTAATGTCACCCCATCTGCTTCGAATGAAAAGAGCTCCCGTCAAATGCGTCGTATTCGAAAGAATTACGAAGACTCACTTCAAGATCAGCCGCAGTCAAAAATAATTAAAATGATGTCGAAAATAGTAACTGACGAAATCGGCGGTGAAAAACTTAACAAAAGCTCTGCTCAAGGATTAGAGTTCGTAATCAATGAGTGTCTGAAAAGTCCAACTCGTCCTATAAAAATTGCAACATCCCTTAAAGCGAAAGCCGAACCCAAACCCTATACCCCTGATGAAGCTCTTTCTTTCTTAATTGATAGAAAACTAACTGTGGAAGATTACACTATCATACAGAAAGATTTGAAAGACAGAGGCTTCTTAGCTTATCCTCCATATTATAAATTACAAATTGCAAAAAAAATGTGTTATCCTGAAGAAGAAATAGTTATTACTGAAAGGGAAGCAAGTGTCTCACTTCACAGTTTATTACTACACACATTTCGCCGAACATAAAATTAAGTACTGAAAAAATTTCACAATATTGCAAACAAAAGCAGAAAAACATAGTATACTGTACATTTGAGGGTTCTTGGGGGTTTGATGGCAGTACAGGACAGTCTTTTTATAAACAAAAGTTTTTAGATGGTGATAACGAAAATGAAAATTGTTTATTTACAACAACGTATATCCCTTTACAATTAAAAACAAATGACGGCTTTGTGTTGTGGTCTAACCCAAGCCCACAATCTTACAGGTTTTGTCGTCCGTTGAAGATCCAGTATCGAAATGAGACAAAAGAACTTATTCTCGAAGAAAAAAATCGGGTAGAGGCTGAAATAAATCAATTAACATCACTTTATGCTGAAACTGACAAAGGTGAAAGTATAATCTCAGATTCCAAATTATATTTAACTGTTATAGATGGTAAAGTATTTAACGTTATTACGGGAACAACTTCACAATTGCGTTGTGCTTGTTGTGGAGCTACAGCAACCGAGTTTAATAAGTTGGATGTTGTCATGAACAAACCCGTAAATCCAGAAGCCCTACGTCATGGATTAAGTCCCTTACATGCCTGGATAAGAATTTTTGAGTTCTTATTGCACTTGGGGTACAAAAATGACTCAGCAGTTATGAAGTGGAGGGTAACTAAAAATTCACCAGAAGCCACAATTGTAGAGGAGCGAAAAAAACGAATACAGACTGAAATAAGAGACAAAATGTCACTTTTGGTTGATGTTGTTCGTCCAAATTCGGGGACAACAAATGATGGAAACACAGCACGAACAGCACTATCAGACCAACATCGAAAAACATTTGCAGATATCTTAGGCATAGAGACATGGCTGGTGGATGACCTGCATACTATTTTAGTAGTGCTGTCGAGTGGTTTAATAATAGATGCTGCAAAATTTGACGACTTTTGCAAATCTGTAGCTGTGAAGTATGTGGAAAAATATAATTGGTTTTATATGTCCGTATATATTGTCCAATTCTGTTATTTTTAATTCTCGTTTTCGCACTAATTTTTTTTTTAAAAGCAAAGCCAGCAATAGAGTGTCCTCGTCATAATCCATTTTGTTAATGATAGTGTCGAAACGACAACTAATAATAAAAAAAATCGATTGAATTAATCAACTTAATTATTTACTACTCTATGACAACCCTATTCCCATAGAAATTTAAAAAAAAACTTAGAAACGCAATTTCTCCATAGATACATATTTAAAATTTTCTCAAGTTGAAGGTACTATACATAAGTATAGTATGCAGGCAAAAAAAAACGCGACCCGTAAATATCTAATTTTATATTAATTTTTTTCGTTTATTTACAAAATATTTTTTTATTCTTGTTCCTGTGATGTTAGGGACTTGCAATTTTTTACACTGTATAACATTTCAAACCTACAATAATATATATTTTACAAGAGACTGACATTTGCTTTATTGAAGAGATACAGACAAAAATCTTTTTCCAAAAGGTCAGTGACCTTTCACTTAAATATTTGTTTCTCCTAAATGAAGTGAAATATCAAAACGGTTATTTTTGGGAATGCTTTATTAAGGTTTAATCTATACAAACAAAAAATAAAACTGGCATGTCCGCAACTAAGGGAAAATAACACACTGTGCGATGGTCTGAAATAAAGTTCTGATATATTATTTTATTACAAAAAAGGTTTTCCTTCTCTTAAGATGAAGATATTTGCTTTTTTAAAGTCCTATGTAATTTTCTTGGGCGATGAGCAGTGAGCCAATATTGGGTATTTAATTCAGGAGCTTACGGTCCTAAGCAATGTTTATTTCATCAATATTGAGTTAATGACGAAACACAGGCTAGCATAAAGGTTTTTTACATATTTGAACCGCTCGTCTCATAAAATTCCTATATTTTAAGACCCAGGCAATGGAATTCACACAACAGCCAGTTCCTTCAATGTACATAATTACATTCTACTTCATATTAAAGAACATTTGTACCTATATACTCAATTTAATAGATTACTTACAATGAAAACAGTAGCCCCTACCATTCCCAAGTAATCTACAACTACCCTACTCAATTTCACACCATTATTTAAGTCAACAAAGGGCCGCCATAACAATTTGTCCCTCCTTCCGTATCCGAACAGTAATATTCATAAAATAAACTCCATGGATTAGTTGCTTTATCATCCCCATTTTTATCTGCGACCCAATGTTATTTTTATGAACCCGACGACATTGTAAAGAACTCGATTTTAATTAAACTGGCTTAACGCGTAGCCCGTCAAAATCGTCATACAAAAAAGGGGAAATAATAAAAATAAATTTTATTTTTTCATACAAAACTAATAAGCGTTTTGACAAAGAAGGTTTTATGTGAGCGAGCGGGACCCGGCTCCCGATTATCAACTGACGCCATTGTGTGTTCGAAATTTGATTATTTTATAGTGTTGCTCTTTAGTCGATTAGTTTATTTTTTAAGGATTTTATTAAGTTCAATTTGATCTCATTAATGGCCGAGTTAACTGGCCTCAACATGATTATGTTGTATCAAATTAGTAAAAGTATCTTTCTTCTATTTTTCCTTATAGAGGTAGAAAGTGATGATTAGGCAAAAAATATGCTTAATGCAATTATATTCAAACTTTCTATGCCAATAACAAGATTAATAGACATATTAACCGAAGAGATAATCGTATAGATATTTGTGCTTATTTATAATTATGATTCATAAAAAATACTTGTTTGAACTACTGGTCGTGTGAGCTCGTCATGTACGCTTCGTTTAAATCGCAACGCTAATTAGATGCTTATTTGCATGTCATTATCAATCGTCCTACTTATCGATACTTGCACATCACTATCTGCCTCGTTAAGCATGTTGGTAGCACTGCCCGTCACATCTTTCGTTACGTGCGCTTTTTTCTTAATTACCACATATTGTTAAACGACGTGTTTTTTTTCAAACCATATTTCCACTAAAAGGATTGAATAGCTTATAATTGGCTGTAATTTGAGCTTACTTTGTTGTCGGGCGACTGCGACGATTAACTGACGTTAAAAAGCAACGATTTATAATGATTGTTATGTTGGTAACTTTGAGTGGGCAGCCATTTTGTTAGTGATGCGATCGGTAGTTAGACAAATGATTTACAATGTCGACGGCTACGGAGAGCAACGAAAACTATGATTAATTAACTTGAGTTATTGCTGTTGGCCTCTCGAGATAATGGGAATCTTATTAGAAGTTTGTTTTATTTGTTTTGGGCGATAATTTTTAAAGCTTATCAACTTTTTTCGGCCGTCGCTACATTCGAAAAGCTGTGTTTAATTAAAAGAGTTTTGTCGAAATGAAATATTGTACAGTAGTAACTGAAATCGCTTACGATGTCACGGTCCATCATCGTTTAATATGAATGGTATAATAAACACTATCTCGGAGCTTATTTTAATTGATGACGCGCATTTTTAATTCATAATTTCTATTAATTGTGTTGCTATCAAAAAAATCATTCATTAAAAGAGTTCAGCGCGCGGTGACCTTACAACGACGCGACGGCTTTAATTACTATTTCAATTTTTTTTTTGGGTAAATCTGTTTATCATTTACTGGAATATCGTTTTAATGAATTTATCTTTAGCTTTTAGGTTTTATGAACGTCAATACAATTATCTGTCTCCTGGTCGTAAAACAAAAGTTTATGTGTTTTGTGACACCCCCACGGGTTATCTGGCAGATAAGGATGTTTGTGATTTCAATTACTTAAGACAGTAATATAGTGTCAATTTTAAATTATTTTTCCATACGATTTTTATGTTCTTTAAAGCTTTACACAGAAAAAAAACAATGATTTTTCCTCGCTCAACCTAGAACACAAAAAAACAAACGTTTTTCTCATTGTGTTTAAAATCGTTTTACAACTGACAACAACGACAGCCGGCATTTGTTATCGTTGCATGTTGAGCACAATTCCTTTGCCAACGTTATATAGGGCACTTTATCAGATCGCTGCTAATAGCGACTAATAAGTCACAAGTAGTCCAAACGTAAAGACTAGTGTGAAAACTCATTATAGAAATAAATTGCCGCACTTGTGCGAAAACCCGTGTGTTATCACACTTATCACGCAAAACGCACATTTGCGTTGACATAAACGTACCTGGTAATTAAATTGTCGTTATTCAGCAATTATATACTTTATATAAGCGGTTTATTGTTGGTATTTTTACTTGTATGGGCTTAATGAGTTTAGCAATGTCTAAGTTTACGTAATTATGTTAAGGGTTATGGCGTTGTGATGTCTTTATTATCAGAGAGCTACTTAGCTGCGAACAGATGCTTAATGTAAAGATATTAACATTTTTTTTATGTCTCTGTTCAAATCTTTATCAGTATGAAATATACAATGTTTCATATTCTTATCTGCCGGCGCCAGTTGTAAAAATTAGAACATACAATTTTTTAGCAGAATATATTTTTTCCACCTGTTAAAGTACTTTAGACAACTTATTGACAGTTTGACAGTAGACCTCTACTTTCAACTGTCATATAATTTGTATAATTGACACGAACATTGCGAAATAAAATCATCAGGCGAGTTGCGGCCAAACGCTAGCCTACTAAGTATAAAAAGTTTTAATTCTGACCACAAATTGACATTTGTCAATTCATTAGGGAATTAAGTACACACCTACCTACCCGCCAATTAACAATGATTGGTTGGCTCCCCAAATTATATCATCAATTAGACGATACATTGTGTAATCACCTTGTCACAAAGGAAAGGTTAGCCGAGTGTCATACATTGTGAAATAATATCTGTTTCTCACCTTCATTTACCGCTACGCCATTTTTTCATGCAAATGTTTGTTTGCTTCTATCCTTGTTGCCCAATTTAATTCTATTCGTATCGGACAACCATAGAACCTTTTCGCAAGTTTCGTTGTTGTATTGAATTGTATTTTCTTCGGACGAAGGGCTTTTGGTCCTAATATTTGTATTTCGTTTTACTTAAGAATTCGCTAACAACTTACACTTGAGGCTCAAGACTGACAGCTAATTAAAAACGAGCAGTTAAACGTTGCATAAAGTTTAAAGTAAATAAGACGTAAATAAAAATAAGTAGTAACTCATTCTGTCACAGCCACGATTATCACTGAAAGCCGTCGTACGCAAAAGAGTTGTCAAAATTTTAACTCTTGTGAAGAAATTAAAGGCTTTTTCATACACTTACAGTTATTTTAACTTTAATAACGGGCATTTATTGAAGGTAACATATTTATCATTGACATTAATAGTATTGTAAGCGCGACAATGTAAGTGGAAATACCTTGGATTATGACAGTTTTATCTCGCTCACAAAGTAATCTCCTCATTAAAACTCACCGGAGAATAATAAATAAAAATAAACGATAACATCTCAATTTTAATGTCTCGACCAACAATGACGTTGCATGTAATTGATATCGTACCTTAAATATTACATTATAAACGCAAGACCATTATAATAAGGCACTTTGTGGAATTGTATGCGTGGAAGCGCGGATGGGTGAAGATAGGTCCGGGTAAAATGGTTATGTGTGCAATTATAATGTCATTAGCAAATGTCAGGACGTCGCCACAAGGCCACTGCGTGCGGAACGCGTATGCAGCCACCCACGGGTAATATTATTCCTCATAACTAATGGCCTATTAAAGTTCCAAGTTGGACGAGGCCTTTAGCATGGCTGTTACTTTGATACGAGGCCTAAATTGGTTCAGTAATCTACAAGTAATTGTTTGGAGTGGGCGTGTCAGTTTTTAATTATAATTATATAATTGCTTTTGTGTACAGAAGTTTCAAAACCGGTAGTGGGGCCTTGAATAGAACCATTATGGGAGTGGGAAAAGCCAGAGAAATATTTGGAGCATGATACTTAAGTCATGGAACATAAAGCGAGCTTTTGTGTTAATTTGATTTATTACACCCACTAACAGGCTTTAATTATCTTACTTATAATAAATTCTAGTCACCAATTTGCATAAAAAGATTGCAACCACAATTGAACATGACTCATTCATAGAATAAACAACTCAATCAAGCACCTATTTGTCACACAATGTGAATGGATGGAGTGAATCCATTCTCAGTACGTCTGCATACATTAACGTGTATAAATATGCGAATTACATTACCATCGTGCTGATTACGATCCATAACCCGCAAAACGTATAATAATAGCCATTTTACAAACGCTAAAGTACTATTGTGTAAATCTAACAAACGTCAAATTTCAACACAGAACTAAAATAGCATTTATAAAGCAGAAACACTCGACTGTATAATTTGTGGTGTTTCATTACTTCATATTTCTTAGTACGTAGAAATAACATAAGTGGATGATGGATTATCCTCCCGGGGCAGCGGTCGTTTAGTGGTAATCTTTGTTTAATTTAATTTTAATAGTCGGTACGCCACTACGAGGATAGTGCGCGCGGAATTTTGTGGTTGGTTCTTTTTTCGAATACTGTTCTGTTATCGGCCAGGATTTAAGGAAATGTCATTCAGTCTTTGTTTATGGTTTAATAGTGTGACCAACACAATTGTCAAAAATCGTAGAAATACCCTATCGTTTTTTCAATCGAATTTTACCAAAATTAACTACCAGTATTTAAAAAATCTCTTCATTGACTTAAAGCTTAAAACTACAGTCACTGTACGTTCTATAAACTTATGAATTATTTATTAACGTAAAGAATTTTATATTTAACATTCAATAAGTGTGTATAATGACGATTTTATTACTGTTCTTGTCATGTCTGCCTGCCCATATAAGTTGTGTTGTATCAATCGAACTTGTCAAAGTAGGAATATTTACGCTTGTTTAGAAACGATTACCGTGTCCAATATTTCTTGAAACTTCTCGGCGGCGTCACTTGCGAGACGAAATGTCATTGAGCTGTCAAATTCAATATATTTTAGGATTAGTTCCGTATTTCGCCGCGTGTCAGAATAAACTGGACTCTTAGTATATTAAATAATTAAATCTGTAACTGTAGTGTTTCCGTGTTATTTGAGTAGTAGAAAATTAACTCAGTTGAATGTCAACACTTTCATTTAATTAGTAGCAGTATTGAGTGTTCGACTATTATTTGTATGGTCGTAATGTCATACATATTTTGCAAAATGTATAGCTTGCGGTTACTATCAATAAACTTGCAATTTGCACGAGTTTTTTTAGTTATTTTTTCTCTGTATGGACTTACACCTTGGCATCAAGTACTATGATTAACAAAGTGACAATTCAAAAATTAATTGACTTGTAAGAAATTAGTTTGACTTTGTAAGATATGAACCTGTAGAAAAAATATCTTAAACCTTCATGTAAAAATAAATTGGTTTATTTAGGTGAAAGGACTATAATCTATACATGCCATATTCACTCAGTTTATATAATTAACCACATCGTTGATCTAGTGGCGCAAGCGCTACTGTTGAGCATTAGATCCTGGGTTCAATTCCCAGGTCGGGTAAAGTGTTATTGGGTTTTTCCATCAAGATTTTTTTAGTAGCAAACACGTAGTTTGTGCCCGGTTGTGGGCAATAGGTTGATCTATTTGCTATTTGTATGACGACTGACGTAGATGCTCTGTTGGTACATGCCACAATGGTCTGTGACCTGCAAACTTGATTCACGTAGCTGCATTTTGGGCCTGCCATTTTCTCATTTTTTCATCCTCATGGCCAAAGAAGAAGACTATAGGTGCACCCCTGCCTAATCATAGATTACAAACATGATGTTATGTTTTATTTATTTACAAAAAACCCTTGTCCTCAGGTCCAGACATCCCCGGTTTCCTTCTCCAGCCCTTCCGCAAGCCAAAGCGAATTAGAACTGCCTTCTCACCATCACAGCTCCTGAAGTTAGAACACGCATTTGAGAAGAATCATTACGTCGTTGGCGCGGAGAGAAAACAGCTTGCGCAGGCGTTGAGCCTCACGGAGACACAGGTTAGTTTTATGCCTATTCACTTGTCTGTGGTTTTTTGGTCTTGTATATATCTTGCTCATATGTTGCTCAGGAGTTATTCGTCTCTGCGGTTTAAAGACTGGGAAGTGGGAAGTGGGCGTTTGGAGGATTATCTGAATTTTTAACGTTCAGAAAGTTTTGCTTGTTAGGTAAATTTAAATTAATGACTTTGGTTGTGGTTCTGTGGCTGTATTGATGAGTGTTAAAAAGTCTAGTTTTAAATAACCCCCCCCCCCGCTCAGTGTCAGACTTTTACTGACTAAAACCCATCCATGTTCCTTCTTTGCCCTTTGTGTTCCAGGACCGCGGTATCTCTTTCGAACAGTCCCGCAGCCTCGGCATGGGCCAATAGTCTTTGATTGAGGCTAAAATGATGGTACAGTGGTAATATACACTATCACCAGGCTTAAATTCTAACAAAAACTCTTCCACCTTCTCCATGTTCTTCATAAGGCTATTTCTTTATGAAAAAGGAAAGTATGATTTCTGTAATAGTTTTTGGGCCAAGATTTTTGTCACATTTCTTACATAAAATACGGACGTACGCATGCCACGATACCGGGTGTCGCAACAACAAAAATAATGTTGTAATTACTTACATATTTGTTAAAAACATCTCGATTGTTTTAATATCTTATAATTAATATCTTTAAGGTCAAAAGTCACATCGTCACAGATAGCTGTCAATTTAATTAGACATCTTGCTCTATATTATTGAAAAATAACGCTATAAAATAATTTGCGAGAATTTAATTGTTATCTTATGTAAAGTAAATAATTGAAGTATTAATTAGATATATTTATGGTTGTTTTATCTGTGGAGATAAAAGTCATTCTGGATCATATCACGAACATTTTATCTTATTGCTAAATGAAAATCACGTAATCACGTGTAACGTGAATCTCAGAAACGACCCAACCGATTTCAATGAAATTTTGTGAATATCTGTGGTTGCTTCCGAGTGAAAGATAGGTTAGTTTTGGTCCCGATAGGTGGCGCTGTGCGAAGCAGGGGCGGGTCGCTTGTGTTTTATATGTTCTCGAGATAAGAATCAACATACTGACAGACAGATGGGGTTAGAAACTGTATGTAGGTAGGTTATGGTTATAATCTATAATATTTCCGACTGTATTATTAACTAATAAATATGGATATAGCTCCAAGCTATGAACACATAAGGTATCTTCTATTTACTTAGGTGCTATTACAAAGAAGGTCCTATCTTACAAAATTACTAAAACAATTATTCACAAGACTAATTACCGGCTGTCGCTAACGATTTTGTAATTATAGTCTGTTAAAGGGTAATGTAAACATTTCAGATTAAATGAGATGATAAGTTTGAAATATCAGGCTGGTATTTTGATCCTATGTATGTGCTGTAGCCATCTACTGAAGTGACGAAAAAAAAGTTTTAGCTGTATGTACCTGCCGGGGCTGCGGGCCTGTTAATACGGAACACAAAGGGCAAAGAAGGAATATGGATGGGTTTTAGTCAGTAAAAGTCTGACACTCCCTCCCACTCCACCCAGAGCGGGACCGGGACCCCGGGGTTATTTGATGATACCCCATCCCAAAAAATACGTCGATTTTTTAATCGAAAATACACCCTCTACACACCCCCACCTATTTTTGGTCGAAGTACTACCCTATAGCATGTTGGTTCAATTATTATCCTCATAATCCTAACTTATATTATAAATGCGAAAGTAAGTTTGTTTCTTTGTTTGTTACCTTTTCACGCCTAAACCACTGAACTAATCATTCTGAAATTTTGCATGTACGTTGTCAGGTGTACAGAAACGGGCATAGGGTACCTTTCCTCCCGAAAAAAGTACTGTTCCAGAGGAAAATAACGATAACGTTCTTATGATAATAGATGGCGC
This sequence comes from Noctua pronuba, assembly GCA_905220335.1. NCBI lineage: Eukaryota > Metazoa > Arthropoda > Insecta > Lepidoptera > Noctuidae > Noctua > Noctua pronuba. The sequence continues at coordinate 2,203,304 of LR999915.1, read as the reverse complement.
CACGTGTCCTCCGAATCATGATTGAATTATATTATTACAAGCAGAGTAAAACCCGAATTCACAGTCAAATTCTAATTTAACGAGAGCGAAGCCGCGGGCAACAGCTACTAGCTAGTTATGAATAAATTCTTTAAATCAAGTTAACGTTATAAGGGAAATGAGTAATTTCAATTTTAAAATCGTCAGTATTTACTTACATACTAGGGCCTCTTATGGCAAGCGGTCTTAGTTGGGACTTACGTCGCCATCTTACTTTTTCAATACAATTTCCACAAACGTTTACCACAAAATAACCAAATAGCCACATACAAAATACCCATGCTGCACTAAAGCCATATGTAAAGAGAAACAAAAACGAAATTCATGCGATTATTGATTCCCGCTATAATTAAATAAAAAACGTAATAAGAACAATACTTCTGCAAAATACACAATACGATTTATTAGTCACGGTTTTCAAATAAAATAACGAGCGACATTAAGTATTCTTTATTTTCACTCATAAAAAACTGCGAAATTGATATCATTATTTTGCACTAGCAACACAATTAATAAATTGGTTTTCGCTGTATTTTTTGCGTCATCTGTTGTAAGTTTTATAATTAATTAACACGCGATTAATAGAAAGTTGAAACAATATAATTAATATATTTTACGAGCATTTTCGCAATACACGAACTGATGTTTAGTAGAAAATGTATTTGATGAGGTTGGTAACTCAGGCGTGGCGAGTAAAAAAGTAAGGGTTTATAATTTACCAGCTTTTGCTTGCGGCTTCGCTCCCGTTATGCAAGGAATTTAACCCACGGGAACGTTTTAAATGTAGGCTATGACACTCGGGAATAATGTAGCTTCCCGTTAGTGAAAGAATTTTGTGAAATGGATCAGGAGTTCCGAAGATTACACCCTACATACAAACTTACACAAAAAAATACCCCTTTATAATATTAGTATAGAAGTAAAATTCAATTTTTATATGAAGCAAATTAAACACTCGGTAGGCATAAACAAAAATCAATAAAGAACCATGAGATTGTTACATGTGATTGTTTGTTTTTTTTCTTTAGCCTATAATTATTGGCCCACTGCTGGGAAAAGGCCTCCCCCATAGCCTTCCAAAAGTTGTTATGACGATTTTTATTTCCACAGCGATTTTCAACTGGATCGACAAAAGCTTTTCGGTAGATTATGACAGTCCCATAGTTTTTTTTATTCTTCCACCATCGTTAACACTGGTAGACCCTCACTTTGTGTAAGCCCTAAGGGTGTTTTTTTTTTTTTTTTAGTTAGTTCATTCTGTCCCACTGCTGGACAAAGGCCTCCCCCATTCCTTTCCAACTCTCCCGGTGTTTTGCCTTCTCTGGCCAATCGGGAACGAGTCCAAATCGTCACGCCAGCGTTTCTTGGGATTGCCTCGGAGATGACGACCGTCTTCAGGCACCCATTCTGGCCCATCTGTCCTGATCCATCCTGGAAATGTGCCCCGTCCAGTCCCATTTTGACCTCCTAGGCAGAAATCCTGTAGAGCTTTATAATCTTAAAAATCTATGCATAATAATTTATGGTAACACTGAAAATCAATCGCCAGCTCGCCAATAAACATGCGGGAAGTTATTTGACCGTGCTGTTTCGTCATTAGCCACGCTTCACTGCACAACATGATCTAAATTCCAATAAAACCCAAGTTCGTTACATTCTCACGTCGATCAATAGATTTACTCATAACTATTCAGATTGGCATTTAGTAGGTGCAGCAAGTAACGAGCGTTACTGTTCAATCTTAAAATGGTCCCTTGATTTATTCTTCTTTCATTCAAGAATCAAGAATCGTTGATTTGTTTAAAATATAGGTGTTACCAGATATATAAATGGTGGTTTAGGCACAAATCATATTTTGCCTCTTTAGAAATGCAAATTTAATTTTACATTTATCATTACCTAGTGCGTATTTTAGTGAAATAATAACAAATAAGGTTCTAAAGCTAAACAAACTTAAATAATTATAATAACCTTAAAATATTTTACACATACAATCGTGTGGTTAGTGTCTAACCTGGTGTCAGAGTTTTTATGTCGCCCACGGGCCTCTGACTTGGCTTTACATGCCGTCGAGACAATATCTCTCAGGCATGCTGGTTTCCTCACTATGTTTTTCTTCACCGAAGCTAGTGTTAATTAAACAATACTCACAAGAATTCGAAAAATCAGAGGTGTGTGTCTTGGGTTCGAACTTGAGACCTATGACTTTATTAACTACCAGCTTTTGTCCTCGGCTTCGCCAGCGTAGAGGTCGCTATTCGCAAACTATCCCACAGGAATATAATCCTAGGATAAAAAGTACTTATCGTATGACATAAGTCTATCCATGGTCTACCTATCTAGTGGCGGTACTTTCATACAAGCCTAAAAGGCTGGCTTGCCCTTATTACCTACTACTCTTCATGATAATAGGGTTTCTGAACAGTCTGCTTGCTATATTGTTGGACCTTAGGCACGCCACTGCATCTGTGTAGCGTAATGAGCCTATAATATTCCCTCTGCTGTGACTCAGTCCTCCACTCTATGAGGGCTGCAATCTACCACGCGGGTCCAGTACGGGTTAGTAGATGTCACATGTCTTCATTTTTTTTGTTTTGGTTCTAGGACGTGTCGGTTTTCTCACGTTGTTTTCCTTCACCGTTTTGAGTCACGGCACTCAAAGCACGTAATGACTGTTTGGGTTCGAAACCCATGACCTACAAGTCTTAAGGGGGTAGCACCAAGGTAGCCAGGGTACTAGGTTCATTTAAAGCCAATGAATGACTTTATCATGAAACAGTCATTCAACGGCATTAAATGAACTTAGAGGGTTGTATTGATGATTTTAATGATTATAACTCTGTAAAGCCTTATTTGTTACGGTCGCGAATTATATTTTAATCAACATACAACCTGACGCTGACCTGCAAATTGCAAAAAACGTAAGAACATTTGAATTTCGAGACCTACCCTGACGCTTCCACCTAAAGTCGTGGCCGTTACCAACGTGCCACCGTTGGCCAGATCTCTGATCAGATCACTTCATGATGTGGCCGACCATTTCATAAAATGGAACCTAACATAACCTACCATATGTGGGAATGACAGTTGAGTAAGTGAGAGCGAGAATGTATGAGAGAGAAAGAGTAGGTACTATTTCAGTAATGTGACGTAGTGTGATTTGGACGTTAAGACGAAAAGGAAGTAAAGACGATTGTAAAGACTATATTTTTAAATTATATTGCTTAAAGTTAAGTTAAGTGTTTGATTCCCCACATTTCACGCCCACAAAAGTGGAATAACTGGGAAAATCATTTAAAGACGGACCTACAGGTCAAAAACAGAAAAAAAATTGACGACGTGCCGACGACTTGAAAATTTTGAGTTTTCAAGGCGGCCATTTTTTGGGCAACAGACGCAACGGGTTTATACTACAGTACAGAGAAAATTGAAGACGAAATGGCGAGGCCCGAGAAAAGCCAAACCCAAAACCCTGTCATGCAAGCAGGTGCTGGCTATTTTGCAGACGATCTGGTTAAAAAATTCAGTGGCCAGAATAACATTTACACTGTTTCAAAATGGATCCAGGAAATAGACGACAACTCGGAAATTTTTATGTGGACGCCTTTACAGCAACTCATTATAGCTCGAAGATCCCTGGAGGGAACAGCGGCTCTGTGGCTCCAGTCTGAACGGCCATTTAAGTCTTGGGACGAGCTGAAGGCAGCGATCGCCAAGGAGTTTCCTGACGTTTTAGACCAGAAGACAGCCCACGAGATGATGAGTAGCCGAAAGAAACTAGACAATGAAAGCTGTATGGACTATTTATTAGTAATGCGCGAGATGGGCAAGAGGGGAAAAATGCCGGATTACGTGGCCATAAAATATATTATTGATGGGATTGAAGACGATGAAATACATAAAATAATGTTATACGGAGTTACCACGTATCCAGACTTAAAAGAAAAAATAAAAATTTACGAAATCCTGAAAGAAAAAATGAAAGAATCAAAGGTGCGACGAAGTCAGTCGAAATATAGTGATGTGGAAGGAAAAAGGGTGATCAGGTGTTTTAGTTGTGGTGAAAAAAGTCATCAGTCCAAGGAATGCCCAAATAAACATCTGGGGCTAAAATGTTTCAAATGCAATGGTTTCGGCCATATTGCGCCACATTGTAGCAGGACGGAAACATCCGAAGAGGCACCGAACAAATTCCGAAGCGGCGGCGACCAAGCAGGTGCGAGTTTTACAAGACGTCAACAGCACCCGACCCGGCAGGTTGTTGGTGAAAAACCACCAGGTGGTGTGAGTGCGCCGAGCGACACGAAACGCGCGATGTTCAACAAGGAGGCCGACAATGAAAATTTTACGTCCGCGGGTAGCAGCACGGAGTTGTCAACTGCGAACGAAAAAGGTTTCAGTACTGATTTGTCAACCATGAATAAAAAAGAGTTTAACGTTTTGCTTGACAACGACAACGATGTAAACAAAGATGACGTGTCAATAAGAAAACCTCGGAAAACCGTGGAAATTTTCGATAAGACGACGAGTGCATTGATCGACACTGGCAGCGACGTTAACTTGATGTCTAAAGAATTTTACACAATGATTGGATCACCGAAAAGTGAAAATAATTTTCTTTCATTATTTGGTTTTGGACATGTAAAAGTGTGTTCTATGGGGAAAATTACAGTTCCTGTTGTTATTGACGAACAAAGCTATAGTGATGTGTGTTTCCATGTGGTATCTAATGACTCTATGCCGTATGAGATTATAATAGGACACGAGTTTTTAAAAGATGTAACATTGTTTATGAAGGAAGGAAACATAATGTTTTTACCGTCGAATGAGAATTGGTTGCGTAAACTTTCTTGTTATTTTACAGACGTTCCGTACGTTATCGGAGGTGAAGTTAGTAAACATGTTCAGCAGCAGGTAAAGCATCTTGTCGAGGGATATCAGCCGATGAAGACGAAAGACGCCCCGGTAAGGTTGCATATTATTTTGAAAGACGACATCCCGGTAGCACAGCGGCCACGCCGTTTAGCTATCAGTGAACAAGAAGAGGTTGAAAGACAGGTTGAACAGTGGCTAAAAGAAGGAATAGTGAGGGTGAGTTGGTCAGAGTATGCTAGTCCGTTAGTCTTGGTTCGGAAGAAGAATGGAGCTGTCTGGATCTGTGTGGACTACAGATTAATCAACAAAAAGATGTTAAAGGATGAATATAGATTTGGGATTCAATTTAATTTTAATTTTTCAGTTCAGTTCAGACGGTAAAACATTGTTTCCTAATCTCTTGAAGTTAAGATTTTGTTTTTGTTTAAGTTGTAGTTATTTAAGTTATGTTTTATTGGTTTGTTGTTATTATTTAAGTGTTGTAAGTAACAATGTAAGATGTTTATTGATTTTGATTTTGTTTTTTATGTTTACAGTTTTTATGTGTTTTAAAGATTTCTTATTTGTATTAGTCTAGGGACAGACTAATTGCAGGACGGCCGAATGTGGGAATGACAGTTGAGTAAGTGAGAGCGAGAATGTATGAGAGAGAAAGAGTAGGTACTATTTCAGTAATGTGACGTAGTGTGATTTGGACGTTAAGACGAAAAGGAAGTAAAGACGATTGTAAAGACTATATTTTTAAATTATATTGCTTAAAGTTAAGTTAAGTGTTTGATTCCCCACACATATTATGAAGTGATCAATTCTAAGATCTGGCCACGACATATACATACATTTGTCGGATCCGGTAGTTAGTATGGACATGAAATGAATTGCAAGTACGCCGGTGATGACATCACGCGACCTACTTACAAGTCTACCCACGCAACTGCGTGCTTCTACAGAGCCCTGATGTTCAGCACGAGGCGAGGGCGACATTCAATGCCTGATCGCGGCGGAGTTAAGGCATCTTGGAACTCTACCCGATTCATTGTGCCCCGTGTTATTGTGTTAAGTTGTAATCACAAGTAATTCATTAGTTTTGCTAGAAGCAGTGTATCGCACCCGTCTGCCCAAATGAGGTACGAGCCTAACGTAGTAAATCCTGACATATCCGACACATTCAATATCTAGGTGAATGACAGTATCCTCAAACTGACCTTCTCACCTCCCGACAAACAATGATGAGTACAATCAAAGTCATAGAGGATTAAATGAAGTAATCACCGACATTATCGTAACAATGAAATCGCGATAAGAGTATCAAGCGTTGCGTCTAATTGTTCGAAACTGAGCGAAAAAACCGCTTTAATTACTGGATCATTAGGCGTTGCCGTGCGTGCGCGCCTGTACCGTCGACAACAGCAGTAGCTGTGTTTATAGAAGTTTTTTCTATTGTGACTGTTGTTTTTTTGTCTCGTGTTTTGTTTTATGGGTAATTTGTTTATCTGGTTGGTTAATGATACTTACTTAGCACGGAATCATCGCAAGTGTCTAGACACGGCATCATCTGCCTAGCCTTTTCTCAAGTATTTTGGAGTCGGCTTCCAGTCTAACCGGATTCAGCTGAATACCAGTATTTTACGTAGAGCGACTGGCTATCTTACCTCCAAACCAGATAGTGTGAAAACGATTCCCTTTCATAAGAATGGTTATCAGACTTTCGAGCCCCTGACTATCTGTAACAACTGTCAAAGATCTACAAATGGCAAATGGCCGGGACCAATGGCTTAACGTGCTTTCCAAGGCATGGAGGAAACTCGGTATGTAATGGGTGGTCACCCATCCACGAACCAACTTAGGCAAGCGCGGCTGAACTTAAAGATCGACCCGAGCGGCTGTTATTATTTAGCCACGAGCTCCTCTGTCTAGAGACGGCAGTACAAAATGGTGTAACCGAAAGTGCACTGAGTTCACAAATTCTGTCATGGACTTCAGTGCCATATAAATCTTGTCGTCTAGCCTTGCCTGGTTATTCTTGCTACTGTGTATTGTCTTGTCTTATCTTCACGTCATAGTTAGTATCATTTTACTTGAAAGTATTTCTGTCACCAGCAGCTAAATTATAGTTTGGGTTTAATCTGTCTCGCACAAACTGGCACGAATGTTTCTGCGTGTTAAACAGGTGCGTTACATTTTTCAATTACATAACATCACGCCTGTAATCCCCGAAAGTATAGGCAGAGGTGTACACATTAGTAGATACACCCACATTTGGCCAGTTGTGTTTAAGTCCCATGTAATAAGGGGTTTATTACCATCAACTGGGCACAAATCCAGACTCCGTGGCTGGTACTGAGAAATTCTTGATTTCAAAACTCAGTTTGCCCGAACCCAAACCTCATGCTCACTAGACCAACGAGGCAGTCCTTCCAAGGTTTTGAATTTTGCCTTTAAAATCAGCCACATATCGTCTATCCGTACTACGAATTTCCATAGGGTGTGGCACTAAACGGTTTCCTTCTGGAAGGTTCTAAAAACGTAACTTATTCAATAATTTTGTAAGAATCACTAATTGATTATTTTGCTATCCGTCCGTCAGTTGCGAATCCACCGGGTGTGGTCAGTTACTAATACTAATAGCCCAACCTAGTTTCTAAATAGTAGTAGCTAGTTTTTTTCAAGCTCATTAAGTCAGTGCTGTGTTCAGCTGTAATTGTTTGATTTATTTCCAGTTTTCAGCTGTTTTGTGCCAGTCGGTATAACGTGAAAATTAATTGTTTATTAGGTGACGAGGATGTCTGGTTTTTTATGATTTGTGAGAATGTTTCTCTTGCGACGCTAGAGCGCCTATAATTGACATTTGGTTTTAAACCGTTTTGTCATTTTACAACGACTTGGACGGCCCCGTTGGTCGAGTGGTCGCAAACGCGACTGCTGAGCATGAGGTCCTGGGTGCGATACCCGGGTCGGGCAAAGTGTTATTGAGATTTTCCATCAGGAATTTCTCAGTAGCAGCCACGGAGTCCGTTTTGTGCACGGGTCATGGCAATAGGTTCCTCCCTATTACATGGGATTTAAAAACATAACTGGCGAAATGTGGGTGTACCATGCTGGTTATTATTGTATATAGTATCGTCGCCATGCTTAAATGTAACGCAATTATTGTATTTTTTTGGTATTTTTATTGCAAGTTCAATAGTAACTATTTATCTAGTCTAACCTTAGTCCGTCCGCATCGGAATACGTATGTCTGTTATCAAAGTATTCTTTGATCTGATTTCGACAAGCCCGAAATAATCGATGCTAACAAAAAGAGAGAAGGACGTTTTAACCACTGCTATGCCAACACTAATCCATGTATTTCAAAGAAATTACACCTTTGCCTTTCTTCGAAATTAAAGGCGTATTGCGAAGACAACACAAATATAACTCAACAAATAACTAATTATTATTAGAACGTAGTTCGTCCTAACTCGATAAATGTTGGAAACTACCAATTTGGTAGAAAAAATACATGGACATGGCTACACAGTTGATTAAGGCAGCCAGTAGGAAATTAGCGCCGCGGCTAATCGCATCATGCAACACTGGTGATGAAACAAAAAATATGGAGCGATTCATAGATCGATGCAGTGGTTCTGTATGTTGAATTTACAGCATTAAATGCAACAATGTTGTGAAGTAAATGTTATAAAGTAGAACTAAAAAGATATCATTTTAAAGATACTAGCTTTTGCCCGCGGCTTCCCTCGCGTTCATTTAGAATTTGACAATTAATTCGGATTTCACTTTGGTTGTAATTATATAGTTCAATAATGATTCGAAGGACGCGTGGCGCCGTCTATTATCATAAGAACGTTATTGTTGTTTTCCTCAGGAACAGCACTTTTTTCGGGATGAAAGGTATCCTATGTCCGTTTTGGTACACCTGACAACGCATATGCAATATTTCAGGATGATTGGTTCAATGGTTTAGGCGGGTAAAGGTAACAAACAAACATTTATAATATTACATTATAGTTACGATTAGGTTGTTTTATTGTTCGAGACTGGTTCGTAGCCAAGTAAGATAAAATTAACATGTTTTATTTCTCATAAACTAGGCACTTATGGTCAAAAGATAGATGCAAGGTTTCCTATGAAGAAGAATAGGCAAGAAACTCCTAACACTAGAGCTGACTGGAATAGGTATCGATAAAGTTGATTTCAGTAACTAGCACAAACCATAAAATGCAAACGGCTGTATTTAACATTTCACAATGAAATTCTACAAGCCTCCGCAGTAGGAAAGGCATTCAATTCAAACCTCGCTACAAAAATAGTCATCTTCATTAACACATTTCAAACTTACGGAATCCTAAAAAAAAGTCTTTCCATCAACTTCAAAGTAGCAATCATTATCTCCCGTCACAACTACACATTACCATAGAGAATTATAGAGTAATGAGGCTTGAAAGCCGATCTAATTTATGGTACTTAGATGATGAGCACCATCGTTTTTACGGTTATGTTTAAATATTGCGTTCAATTGAAGAATTTACATGTTAAATGAAAATTATTTGTAATTAGGTGTGGGTTAATTGATAGCAGCTGCTTGTTTGATGTCGTAGAAGTCCGTTAGTTATGGTTTGAGGTGAAAGTTAGGAGACTATAGACAATGCCGCCTTCCAATTTAAATATTTGGAACATGTCTTTCGTAGGTTTTCCTTTATTCAGGAAAGGTACCGAAAAATAAAGCTATGATTTACAGTTGCTAATATGTATGTAAATGGGGCTTTTTATCGTTTACACAATAGATTTTTATATCCCATAGTCACTTGTTTGCTGCTAAAAATGTGTATCTACATTTATAAGATCGGTCTAGCAGTCAATGTTTAAATACATGAATAGTGGATCAACGACATGCGATTCTATTAAAGAAATTCAATTAAGCTTTTTGCCTATATTTTTCTTCTTTTGTATTATTACGTGTTTATGGCCATCAATTGATTTTAAAGTATCTAAAGTAGCCGTAATTCTCTTGTATATATACTGCGTCTGTTATTATACGCATTGCACGTCGATTAATATCGCCTGAAGAACTTGAACACTGTAATTATCTTTTTTTTCTGTATTTTTCAATAAAAAACTTAATGTGGTGTTTGGATAATGTAGAAGGTAGATATTTTAGTAGGTAACTAGGTGTTTAATATTATTTGAGTAAGATAGTGGGAAACATTAAAACCTTAATTAAATAATAGAAGTTCTGAAAAAAAAACGCATTCTTGTTAAATAGAGGCTTTTTATCAGACAAAACAGATTATCATCCAAAATATAGGACACTTTTAACTGCATTTTTGAAACATTATACTTTTTTTTAGTAAAACTCAATGAAATTAAATGGCAACACAAAGAAGTGTAAACAGACCAACCATCGGGGTTTTACAAGCCAATATGTTATTTTTTCAAGCCAAACCACGATGACGTACAGCCAGGACAGGTTATTCTCGATACAAGTAATTTTATATTATTAACTAAATTACACGCAGCTGGCCTGTTCGTATGTTCGTATATAGTCGACTATTAAGATAAAATGTTTACCATACTTAATTCGATTATTGGAACTCGTGAAAACGTAATTTTTGAGGGAAATGCTTGCTTGGCTGTGTTTTTTATACCTTAGCTCGTTATGTTGGTTTATATTTTTTTTAATTAGTCATAATTTTTTCACAACGGCAGCGTGTTGTTAATGTGTTCGATTTTTGAAGTTTTAAATGTGCGTTCTCTATTACGCGTGTGGATTTTTATCGGTGTCTTTATGTATTTATTTTAAAGTTTAATTTTTGTTTTCAACTGCTCGCACGAGTCTCGTTTTTATTTATTGTTGCTGTGAAACTATTATCATAATATTTTGTCATTTATTGGTGATTTGATTTAAAATATCGTGTCAGATAACTTAAAAACAGCTGAATATTATGTCTCTTTTACGTAATATTTGATACAGGTGTGCTTTTAATATCACATTTCCTTAGCTCCGTTGCGAAATTATCTGCAGTAATATTATTTAAAAATGAAATAATCCATAAGGAGTTTCATATTATTAATCCTTTTATTTTATTGACGGTTTATTTCTGTTAATACCAGCTTATGCCGCTGCTTCGCCCGCGTGAATTTCGATATTTGTCCCACGGGATCATACTACCGACATAAAAAGTGTCCTATATGTTCATCTAGGTTATAAACTAGCAGTGTGCAAAATTGCATCCAAAAAAATCCGTTCAGTAGTTTTTGTGCGAAAAAGTAAGAAACATCCATTCATCCTCACAAACTTTCGCATTTATAATATTAGTAGGAAGTAGGATGGGATTGGCTCTCACTGAGCCTTTATTATCATCTTTTAAAGGTTTATATAACCAGCATGCCTGAGAGATATTTCTGGACGGCATGTAAAGCCAAGTCAGAGACCCATGGGCGGCATAAAAACTCCGACACCAGGTTAGGCACTAACCACACGAGAAAGAAAGAAGGTTTATAAAATTACCTAGCCCTAAGACTGCTTGTACATTGAAGCAGAGCTGGGACAATAGACAGGCAGCCTAATATGCTACTCGAACTCACCGTTTCTCCGTTCTCTATCTCAGTACCTCACAAAAAAATCAATTTACTAAATTGCTTTTTATTCTCTTCAATTCAGTCACCTACTATTTATTCAAGCCTGAATCAACACAAAAAACTCGCATCTATTCGCTGAACAAAAATATCGCTCCGATTCTCAAAACCTATTTCGATTACGTCTCAATTGGGCAAATAAAAAGGCGGCAAATATTTATTTTGTTACTGCGCGTGCGTGATGTTAGGGGCGGAGCCCTATGGAGTCCTACGGCGGAGTTAGCACGGTCCCCCGTGGGGGGCGCGAATAAGGGGACGCTTGAAACGATATCTGCTGTTATGAAAAAAAATGTGTAAGTAACTGTTAATTAAGTTAGCCATTTTTGGGTTGTCTATGGTAGAACAATGGCGGTTGTTCGTCAAGTGTAAAAAGAGGTCTAACCCCCTGTATGGATATAATTAAAGATTATAGAAAATGCGATTAATGACAATATAATAATGTTTTTTGGAACAAATGTTTTTCTTGCCATAAATGTCTGAAATATCTCATAAAAAAACAATCAAGTAATTAAGTCACTGTTCTTCAAGTTTCAGTGTGATCTCTCATTGTTCTCAAAGTCCAAACTATGCGGGGAAAATGTACTGTATTATAACCTTTCGAATTAAAAAATGAAAACCTGATTTTCAAGTCACTAATCTACAGGAAATAATATAAGGTCTACGTAGTCCTCCTCCTTATCGTGTGGTTAGTTCGTAACCTGTTGTACGTAGTAAGTATATGTATTACCAATATCACATGAACTCTCTAGCTAACTACACTCTGGAATTATTTAATACATAACACACACACATACTACATAGAATATCCTCCATTACCATCATACATACCATAAACAAAATATACCCGATAAATCATCCGCCATTAAAACGGTATGTCCCGTCCCGTTTTCCACTTACGACGTTTAATGTCGGAAATCGACACGCGTTCGGACCGTGTACGGTTTTATTGCCGAGCGTTCCGGTACTGCCGAAGTTTCTTATGTCCGGTGGCCAGTAATGTAATTGCAGCGGAATTTTACAATATTATCTAGCAGCTTCTGCCCGCGAATTTACCCGTAAAACACATTCTACGGCACTTGGGAATAGTGTAGGTTTCCATTTGCAGTGATATATTTTTTGACATCGGACGTCCTTCATATAAAAATGTATACATTACCTCTTTATAATATAAGTGTAGATAACTAGTTTTAGCCCGCAACTTCGTTTGTGTAACAACAATCGTTAAGCCATGTCATTTACCGGGGTAAATTATTTGTGTGCTTTTAATCCAAATACGTTCAGTAGTTTTTGCGTGTTTGAGTTGACAAACATCCAAACTTCAAACTTTTCCATTCACAATAATATCAAGTAGGCTAGTGACATCTACAATATTGTCTATGGTTTTGACTTTTGAATGAAGTATTATTGTCTTTGGTTTTGATTGGGAGTCACTGAACTTTGTTTCGTGTTTATTAAATTAATGTAACTGCAGCAATAAATCGCTTTTGTTAGATTTGCATAATGGCTCGATAGATTTATTTGTTAAGAATTTGCGAACGAAATTATTTAATTTAATTTACGCTCGGTGTTCGTTAGAAAGATGAAAAAATAAATTGATATTGATTGTTTATGAATGGAATGGCTCTGCTAATGGTTGAATTCCATTTTTTCTGTCTGCTAATAAACCGTATAAAATCGGAGAAATATCCTACCTACCTAACGGTTTTAACAGCCAAATACACAGACTAATTACGAATAGCTTGCATGAGTTGCATGTAAGTAATTCGTGTTAGGGCGAATTACACCAATAAAACCGCGTTCAAAATCTGTCAATGTCAATATTCCGTAAAAAGTGATGACACTGCCTGCTTTTGGACGCGGATTGATGTGCTGACTGCGATCAGTTCTAACGTCCAATGGTTGAATCAGCCCTGAGAAAGAATCCTTAATACTTACGGAGCAGCATCTAAATTGCAGTTGTTTGTTAAAACAAGACCCTTATGTACCCCTCGTTCATTCGAATTAAATCTTAACTTACCGCCAATTTCCACAAACAAATTCAACGATTACAGAAAACAATTCTGTGCTTCACTAATGGCGAACGGAAGCGACGTAAGCGGGCGCTTTTCCACATCCGGGCGGCACTCGATTATCGAGTCTTGCGTTTTATCGTGCAATGCCATCACTTAGGCGAGGGAAATTCGCGTTAAGCCTCGTTGTTTGTGAAGGTTGAATTGATGGGTTAATTCTAAACTTCATGTTTGTTTTTCATGACTGGCCTATTTGCTGATGAACGCTTTGGTGATGAGCTTTTGTCTGTGGAATAGGTTTTAATTGATGTTGTCTTTGAAAGTGTTGAAGGAGGTTTCATGTAGTGTTGAACTCGTTGATTGTGTCTGCTAGTGTTAAGCGACAATGTAGTAGTCTATAGTACCTATGTCACTGTTACTTTGATAACACTTCCTATAAATAGGTTTGATAACTAAGTAGTAGGTATTATCTGATATCAAAGCACCTACCTATGTACATCAGATGCATTAGCTTATAGATATTTTTGTTAATAAAGATCTTATCGAGGAATATCACTGAGATTATGATAAATTAGATTAATCTTTATTGTCTATAACAACGTTTGAAATAAAACTTTTCTGTTAGACAATGGAAAGAGGAAAAATAACAAAATCAAACATTAAAAACCCACCACAACCTACACAAATTCAAATACTTACAAGCTCGCTATTTCACTATAATTACTTAGCACAAAATGCCAAAATGGCGGCCATGTAATAAAGAAATTCGACCATCAATCAACGGTACTGGCCATAAACCAGTTCACACACGATTAAAGACGAAAAGCAGCCAATTTGAGTGATGTTGTCTCTTTTGCACAGGACGCCATGATTTTTGATGTTAGCTGTCATTTTTTGGTTTGGGCGGGAAATCGTTTCATGAAAATTAGTAAGAAGCATAATTCTGTATTAGCTTTAGTGTAATCGGCCTATAATGCAGGGGTATAGACCTGTTCTCGGTGCAAGGCAGTGTGCTGTCATCTACCGCATTGGCTCAGTGGGTTTCTAAGTGTCACATGTCTTCGAATTTTCTGTTCTGATATGCTTGTTTCCCCACAATATTTTCACCGTTTTGAAAGCAGTGGTAATTATTATAGTTAGTAGAAATAAAGTCGAACCGGTTTCAAAAAGTTTAATATCTTTTAACTCTTTTGTTCCTTCGACCTTTATGTTTCTAAAAGCTTCAAGGGTCGCCATCATAAAATGTGTTGCCACCGAAAAAAACATTCCACTCACTCATTCCTAATCACTTTATTAACATCCAATTAAAGCTCGCCAACCCTACAAATATCTAACAACCCCAATTTGTCACTATAATGTCCCTTTCTAAACTATATCTGTCCTTTTCCCTCGCTAATAAGCTACAATAAAGTAATACGGCGATCCGTTTAAATTTTCCTCCAAATTCGCGCGGCATTCTTAATTGCGTATCTCCCCTAGTTGTTTCTGTCCCTTTCTAATTCGCTGTAGCTTGTATAAGTCTGTCCCGCTCTCTAATCCGTAGGGGAACGCCATAATCGGGTACATAAGCACTTAATCGCATTTCGGGCCATGTTGAATGACACCCCTATTTATTTAGTACGGGTATCATTGTGCGGATCCCTTTTCCTATTATAACGATTGTTTGTGGAGACTTATGACTTTTATTTAACGACCAGCGTTGTTAGGCCTCTTTTGTTGGTATAATAGAGTTTTATGAGGGATCATTTTACGGTAGTTTGGCGCGTATGAGCAGATGCGTCGTGGAGAACGAATTAAAGTTTATTGTTGTTGTAGCACGGAGTGGTAGTACATTAAATTTGCATCAGAATGTGATAATTGTTTGATGGTCTGTCTCGGTGCGAATTTTTTGAGCTTTAATGTGAGTTTGTGTGCTTTGGAATGGGATGTGACGATGTGAGTGTGTTTTAGAATTAATATTATGTGGTGGGTCCTTGCTAAGTACCTAAGTGAGAAGGTTGGCACACACTTTTTATATTTAAAGTGTGAAGAGACGAGCGTTTAGTTTAAGAACTCAAGTAAGTCTCGAATAGCAAATAATAACTAAATGATCTACAATGCGGCTATTCTAAACTTATAAAAGCTGAGGAAAATTTTCATAAAGGTGTTGAAGACATGTTTCCATCTGAAACTAGAAAAAACAGATCACGCAAAAACCACAGTAGAATAAAAATCTCCATAGAAGCTCTAACATAAGAAAAAACTTTTAAAACCTTAACCCTACAAACATCAAAGTAAAATGATACAAAATTACATAGCACCGCACACATCCCCAGGGGTAAGAAGGACCGTATGATGGATGGGAGCGGCGAATAACCCGTAACCGGCAAATGGGCCTATGGGACCGCCGGCACAAGGGTTGAATGGAGAATCCTGATAGGGTCTTTGAATTATGTAGATAATTGTAATAAAATGTATGTTGTAGAATCTTGCAAGGAAGTCGTAGATGGTATTGATGGAGTTATAAAGAAAATTGATGCAGTTTTGAATGTGGTTTAGACAGTAGATGGATTAATAAAATGCCTGCTTACTATTGGATGTAGTAATATTCATTCAAATAATGCTGCCCCAGGGTATAACTTTTAAAATCTTTTCTTTACCAGTAGCAAGATCTACATTTTGCTAGACTGCTACAACAAAGGTCCAATCTATTAACGTTTTAGTTAATAGATTGGATCTTTGTTCTAAATCAGAAATCCCATAGTTTCGCAGCAAAACGGAGAACTTAACATGAGTGACAAACGAAAGAGTGTCTCACAAAAGGAATAATAAAAAGAAGAAACAACTTAAAGATTAGTTTCTAAAAGATTTAACACAAATTGAGTAAAGTTTTACACACTTAAACACACAATACTATTCTCTACAGCTTCAGTTACTACTATAATTATCCTGTTTAAGACGTTCGTGGCAAAATCTTCATGTAACTGGTATTAACACAAAAGATGCAATAATATCCATTTTGTTATTTAGTCAACTTTGATTTACAACGACTAAACACAGGTTAAAAAGCTATTGTAAGAACAGTAGAGAGTCGTTAAGATTCACATAAAATTCAAAAGGTAAGAGGAGCTAAAGTGTTCTGCGTGTACTTTGGTAGTACGTTTATGTATGGAAAAGGTAGGTACCTAGGAACTGAACTTCTTAATTTTTGTGATGATAGAGTCAAAAGATGGGATAAGTTGCTCTTATGTCGTGTCAGCACAAGTTATACAAGAATATTAGCTCTTAATTACATTTATAAAACAGAACAAAAAGTTTTGACGTGTTTCGTCCTTTTTGGCGACGGGTCCGAGTATGGTGCCTTGTGGAACTCCTAACATAACTGTCGCACTTCTTGCAGGTCTCATCTCATATGACCAGAAGCTTTATGAGAATATTAGCTGACAATTCACACAAGTAATAATTATAATTTAGAATTGCGCAAAGTCTAAACAAACTCAAAGCTAGCGAGAGCATTCGAGCTCTCAACTGACTTGAAAGGCAAATAAAGATCAAAAACTATGTCCCTTTTAACTAAAGACATAACTATCGCGTCGTAAACATTACGTAGGCTGGAACAGCTGTAGTTGTAAACGGCAACCGGTCATTTGGACTCATATGTGAAACACTTAAAGCTGTGTACAGACCTGAGTCAGTCTTTAGAATCTTAAGACAGTCGCAGCTCAGGTAAAGACTGACTTTAGACAGATTATTGCTCTGTAAAGAATGGTTATGAAAATCACACTAGAAGTCTTTTAACCAAACAAAGACCAATTATAAAAAAAAAAACTATAAAAAAGTTAAGATACGAGACAAAACTGTTCTGTCTATTATTGACAAATTGTTTTAAGCTCTGGTGAGCACAGTCTTAGAATATGCATCACTTTGTTTGTTACGAGTAAGCTGCACCAGTTCACATTAAGTTTTGTAAGGTATTGAAACGAGAATTGGTGTTATATTGGTATAATTTAGACTCTTGACGTGGGACTTAATGTATCTTTTGAGTTCGTAGTTAACTCTATTAGTACAGGCTTCTTTTTGTATCTGGGTGTCTGTGGTTTATGAGTTCCGTTTGAGACATCATCTTAATAAACACTATCGGTTTTTACCGAAATTCAAATTTAGAACTTTTTGCTTTATTTTATGCCTAAAAGTACGTTTGAAAATGAGGATTACAAAAGTTACACTTCCCTCATCGTGCTAAACTTCTTTGTTATATCTCAAACTTAGGCCTTCTCAAATCTTTTCCCTCTCACATAGATCTTTCTGGGATAAACAGAACATCACGATACATAGTACCTATACTCCCCTCTGCCACGCACCATTACTCCTCACAAAAGGGTGGCATCGGAACTAACTTGATTGATATTTGATGTCGATATATGGAAGGTAATGTACCGTGACTGTCGCAGTGTGAGACCTTATAATTGAGGGGGAGACGCCGTTAAACCATGAAGTTTTAATATTTATCATTTTTCTCTCACGGATCTGGTTGAAAATCTGGGTGATGCAGTGGAAGAGTTTGTGCTATGAATCGATTCAGAGTTACCAATCAAGGTTTTTTAAGCTAATTGTAAATATGTAATACATAGAGTAGTATCCTTTTTTGCGTTCTTTAAATATTTGGACAGTAATATCTTTCATTTTGCTACCAAAAGATTTATCTTGACTGTGACGCGGTTCCTGAGAAACGGACTCTAGAAAGAAAACTATCGTATTACCCAGTACAAACTGGGTTGTGGAGGTCAGATAAGCAGTCGTTCCATGTAAAATACTGGTATTCAGCTGCATCCGGTTAGATAGGAAGCCGACCTCAATAAAGTTGGGAAAAGGCTAGACAGATGATGAATAGAGCTAGAAAACTCTGAGATGGATCGAGATAAGGTTTCAATTTCCATTTTTGATGAGGACATCAAGCTTTTAGTTTTGCAGTGTTAGTGTTCTCTTCGTAGACTGCTGGTAGCTAATAACCTACATGTTGTGGTGGCTGTTCAGGTTTGTGGATATGGTGCCCAGAGCTGGTGTAAAGATAAAGTATGTTTTTCTTCATTTCTCTGTACCTAAAAGCAACTACAACAAGTTAAAAACCAGATAAGAGTCCTATATCATGAAAGTATAAAGCCCAATTATAGGAAAGACTATAAAACTAAAATGTTTGATAGAAAATCGTACAAAAAGCAAAGTTAATCGCTTATTTCCTTGTAAAATGTTATCAGTAATAAACTAAAATGTGATTTATAACATGTACGGAATTGTAAGGACCTATAAACGTACGATTGCATCAATTTCACGCCAATCCGATGTAACTTACATAGCGATTGACTGTTTTTACCGTCGCATTCAATTTTTAATGGAAATTCTGATAACTTATTGCTTTCGACTATAAAAATATAATCGTATAATGTTTCTACCTAATTTTAGGTAATCTTGTGTTGTGGAAATTTTTATAAGGATTTTATGATTTTGATTCTGGTACATTTGTCGACTTTGACCACTAGAGTCAAATAACTTACAACTTCTAAATTATAGCCATAGTTCCGACATACTCGACCATTTATATTTGTAGTAACACCCGAAATCCTTCCTATTACTTGACTTCATTTGATCGATTAGACAGTTTCAGCTGTAGCCACAATTTACAAACAATGTTTTGGCAAAAGCAAAGCACTTAAATTGGCATAAGGACTTTGTATTTCTTCCAGAACAATAGCCAACTTTAAATTATTATCAGCAATTACCCTTTATTGTATGACTCATTCACTGTAATAAACCAGATTGCAGACAATTCAAAGATATAAACGAATTGCTAACCTAAATAAGCGTAATGTACAACCTTAGCTCCGTTTTTGGCAGAATAACAGATATACAGACTCCATGCATTAGTTACAATATCTCAAAAGCGTACTGGCTGGGTAGAACGTGAATACATTTCGCAAGCCATTAACCACGTGACAAATTGTCTTACAAAATGGCCGCCGACGTTTTTTGGGCGGGAAATCTGTTGTTGGTGCGCAGAAAAATTCGACAACGGATTTTTCTTTCAATAGCTAGTGATATATGATTGGAGGGGTCGCATTGAATAGTTTTTTATTGGGTAGTTCCTTTAATCCTTTATTGCTGTTCGTCAACCGTGAAATTATGTTATGATTTGTGTTTTCTATTTTAGTTTGTTGTTGCTTTCATGTTTATAGTTTTAACTAAGCGTTTGTTTAGAATAAGACAAATCAATTTTGCGTTCAATATTACTATGAATCTCATTCAGTTGAAAACGCGATTTGAACATACTATTCGAACCACATTCAAAAAATTGTGATGTACACCATGTCTTCCGCCGATAGGCACTCATAAATTTAATTTGAAGCCCATAATAACCCACAAATTCTTTGTCAACAGGTAAAAGTTTGGTTCCAAAACAGAAGAACGAAACACAAAAGAATGCAGCAAGAAGAAGAAGCAAAGACTGGAGGCAAGTCAGGTTCCTCGAACATGAAGCCAGACGATGGCAGCCAACTTAATAACTCCTACGAAGATGATGATGAGGAACTCATCGATATGGACATGGACGAACTCAGTGAAAGTGAGAATGAAACGTAAGACAGTGGACTAAGTGATAAAATCGTGTAAATATTAATGTAATCTAGATGTTTAGAGTATAGTTTTATTTATTTATGATTTTTAAGAGATTTTAACACTGGCGAGGATGAGGGCGTCTAATAGCCTTGTTTCAACTGGCAATGACTTTGATATTTGAAAAGCGAATGTAAAGAACGTCAAATTTGCAGCGCGGAAGGAGTTGATTTATGAATACATTTCAACATGATTAGAAAAGGCCATGTTTTACAGGCCAAGTCCAAGAATTGTCATCAATAATCATAATTTCAATAATTAATTTGGCACTTAGCATGTTGCAATCAAATTCGCAAGTTTAAATTAAAATTTATTTGATTATTAAGCGTCATTTATCAACAGTCAACGTGATCAATCTTCAAAAAGTGGGCGTTAGTTGGTGTTTGCAATAATTTATATCAATTCTAAAGCCATTAAACCAGCCATATTATTAAATCAACTTTATAAAACGGTTTCAAAATGGCTTCCCGGGTCTTGTTAGCGTCACGGCTTATTAGATAACAAAATTGGCCGTATTATAATAGTTTTTGGGGTTTAAATTAATTAAAAATGGCTCTTTTTTGATGTTCATCCAGTGATGTGGGTATAATTAGACATTTTAGATTTGAAACGTTGATAGACAGGGTCTGTGGTTTCTCAACGAGCGCTGTCAACGGTGGACAAGGATAACAATACACGAGTTACTGGTGTTAGAGAGAGATAGGTGTAATATAGAGATGAAGCCGATTATGGGTGCGTTCAGGGCCCTATTATTAAGAGATACGTTCGAAAACTATCGCGTTCTCGAATCGCGTTTCGTAATTGCTCGCGACGTACCCAAATTGTTTTCGAGTCGTTGACGATTGTTCTCCACGACTATTTGTCTACGCGTTAGGAATTTATCGATAGAGATCTTTTTGTTGTTGATGATTCCTTTGACGCGTTGCTTAACTGTTTAGTTTGACTAACGACGTGTCTGGACTATTGTTTTAATGTGTCACATTATTTTTTTTAAGTTTGGGAGCCTGTATTGTTTATGGCCATTATCAATTCAGAGGACCAATTTTTACTATGGAGAGGATGTTTCGGATTCATTGCCATGTTACCGAAAATGAAAATGAATTCAAACTAATCGTCAGCGAGCGGCCATTTTATGGCGAATTATGGTTGATTGTTAAAATCTTTACGGTCAATTAATCGATTAGCAACTAAGAATTCGCTTAATTAAACTTGAATTTTGAAAGAAGTCATGGTTTGGAACACTATGGTTTGTCCGTTGTCGAAAAAAGTGTGGCACCTATTTGATCTAAGTTTTTGATTCATAATTTTCTAAATTCAATCTATCCCATTATTCCCAGTTCATTTCTCATTGTTTACTATGTTCTTTCACTAGGCTGTGGCCTTTAAACCCGAGTTTAAACGAGCGATTATAAGGCTAATTTGTATTTTCCTTTCCGTCTTTTGTTCATGTGATTTACGATTACGAGTATCGAGTTCTCGCCGAATCAATTTACCGACTGAATCGATTTTAAAAACAAACTATTTTGTTTTTGTTCGGTACCCGTGGTTATGCCATGTTGTTACAAAATGTAGTTTTGAAAACATGCAGAGTTATATATTTTTAATTGCGAGACTTTGTCGTGAGAAAATTGATTTTGAAAACAGAGACTTTAAAAGCTTATTGGTCGCCATACAACATCTGGGATATTACTGAATAGTTTATTAAAAACTCTATTAAAGATCAGAGTTTCAACATTCTCCATAAAAAGATTAATCAAATTCTTTAGTCGAATAAAAAACAAAAATCGCACATTGGAATGCGCTAACTACCACACTATTCCGTTCAAATGCGCGATTTAAAAAAAAGCAAAAAAAGAACACACAGGCCAAGCGTTTGGCTCCACGCCATTCGTAATTTGAAATCTAGATTCCATTTTCAGCTCAATTAACTCTTAGTCGATTTTAATTATCGATTTTATTCATTAAGTGTTTGCGATTAGCGAGCATGTCGATATTTTACGATGTATTCTTTCGTAAAAGTTCGTTTTTAATTACATTCGCATTGATTGCCTTTAACTCGCTGATTATGTGACATTATAAGGTTTATTGAAGTCATTGGATGTTGAGATAAGGCTGTTCGATTTTTGAATTGACTTTGGCGTCAGAATTTTGAGTGATGCTCATTGTTTTGACATAATGTTGTAAATGAGAAAAGGCCCAATTTCAACAAAAAATCTTGGTGTTTAATCGATAGCTAAGTCAAAATAAATACTTGTCAGAATGATGTACTTATTATAAGTTAAAATTTTAAATGTTTATTATTTATGTTATTACCGAATATTTTTGACTGGTTTGTTGAAATTGGTCCTGCGTACTTATAGCTCAAAATTGAGTAGCAATACACATGAAAGTAAAACATATTACATACTATAAAGTTAACAATTCGCTCAAATATAGTAGTTTTATTAAGCCAGTTCCTTTAGAGTAATAATATGTTATGTGAATAAAAATATCTAACAACTTTGTGCAGTATTATAATAATTCTACATCTTGACGTTAGTTTTTTGACAACGTGACGTCATGTCACGTCATAAATTTTGAATTTCAATTAGAATTTCAAACGCAACGTTTTGGGGTGAGGTGTTAAAAATAAATGTGTAATTTCTATAATGATTTCCAAAAAATAATTTAAATAATTTGTCATCAATTTAGATAACACTTAAATATTACTATTGTTTTAATTTTGATGTTTTATTGCATAAAAGACTCCCCAGTAACCAATTATTGTTCTTGCTCGAAGTTTAAAGAACCGCCACTTTTCTTCTCAATATTTAAAATTGAAATGACTTTTTTACCATATAAACCTATTATTTATTTCTTGAAAAATATACGACTGTCAGTATAATTGGATTTTAAATCATTTAATAGAAACTGGAAACTACTGAACGCGGGCGGACATGTTTTTTAAAGAAAAGGATACTTACTTAGCATTATGACCATTTAAGAACATGAAGATTGTATAAATTGTATTTATGTTAAAGCGATGTTTTTGCAACACATGT
Organism: Noctua pronuba; assembly: GCA_905220335.1. Lineage (NCBI taxonomy): Eukaryota > Metazoa > Arthropoda > Insecta > Lepidoptera > Noctuidae > Noctua > Noctua pronuba. The sequence goes on along the minus strand of LR999915.1, from coordinate 2,180,062 downwards.
ACACTTTGTAACAACTACTAATGACTCAAAATAAAAATAGGAGATACTTGCAACTAACATCAAGCAAGTGACAGTTAGTTTGACAACTTTGACAGCTAAACGTCAATTCGAAACGTGAAATAATTCCTATATTTATTTTGAAGTTATCAATGTCCGACGCGGGCTCTGGGTTCAGCAGTCAGCACCACTGTGCGTCTTAGTAGTACCTACTAAAGTGCAAAGTGGTGCGGGGCTCGAAAGCCCGCAGGTTGTGCGGGGGCCCTCTGTGTCCAGGCTGGGTTTCTTTGCCTTTGAGTATATACATTTGGGAGAAGATAACATTAAACAACCTCTTGAATGATTAAGCTATGTCTGTTTAAATTTTATTGTGGAGATTTATTACATCTCTGTTATTTATTTACATCCAAAAGTTGCGTTAAATAAAATACGGATTTATCGCGACTTCCAACTTTCTGTGCAGGCACAGAAAATTACGTGACAAATGGAGAACTTGCGTATAGAGGAACAAGGATTGTTTGGGCCTTGAATGATATTGGCAGGACCGGTCATGGTGAACATTCCTGAAATTGTTTTGAATGGACTCCGAGTTCACTGACGTTCGATCAAGTTTCAACCTTACTACTTAGGATATAAGGGTGAAAACTGGCAAGCCGTCAGTGAATTTGGTAATACCTATTGAAAAAACCAGATAGCATTTGTTTTGAGCAAAACTATCCGATATAGCTGTAACTTCGGACGTAAGAAAACAATAGTGACGTCGCCCTACAACATTTGTATGGAAAAAATATCGGCTAGCAGAGCCTTAAAAGCCAAGTTTGTGCGTTAATACAATGATTTCTGTTATTAAACGCTCGTATTTACGCTGGCTCAATTGCAACAATAGCTCTGTGGAACGTAAAGTCAAGTATAAAAGTGAATTTTGATTTTTATACCATTTCAAACAAAAATCATTTATTTCAAATGGACTAGTTACATGCACTTTTGAACTATCAAAATTTCGTAATTAGACTGGTATGAAAATCGACATTTCCTTTTTTTACATTAGTACTATTTTTGAAAGTTGGGTACTGTCAAATCTTATGTCAACTGCTGTCATTGGTTGACATAAATTATTATAACAGTCAATGAAATAACTTGACATATGATTTTATAACAGATACATTTTCAATAGACTTTTGTTGAGTTACAGGTAGATAACGCAACCTGAATTTTTTAAATATTTTAGGCCTATCTTTAAAACGTTCTCACACATTTTGTTTGTGAAACTTGGAGCATGTAAATGTGGTTTGCAGCTTTTAACAACGCAATAGTCTTCAAAAATATTTTTAACATAAAAAGCAAACTCGTGCGCGCCCGCGGCACCGCCTGCTTTCCAACAATACCCCTTAAACTTCCTTTTCAACCTTAAAGACCAGTGAATGAGATCGCTTCAAGCATTCCCATTCATTCGTTCTCAATCATTCACATGTTGACAGATGGTGAGACGAGAAAATTGACCGATTTATTTTATGTATTGTAAGAAAAATTAAAGGATACAGAAAATTGTAAATAAAGACTATTTATTTCTTACTTTTTACTTAATAAGGAACTTATGTGTAAGGTTGGGCGCATATGGAGCTACTGACACAAACAATGTATTGAACAAAACAGTTTTTTGTGGTCATCTTTTTTTTTTAAAGCTTTGTTAAAGAGGAAAGGTTTTCTTTAAAGTTAAACTTAATTTAATTTTTTTCTTTGGGTAACACAAAAGGTCAACATATAGTTGAGAGAATCATTTGTTTAAATTCTCTTTTTATCAAACATTTGTAGAGCTGTGTTTTTAGATGAAGAAACATTGTTTAATAATATTTACTTTCAAAGCGTTTAATATCTGGCTTTTTTCTTTTCACTGTGAAATCTATAGCTTATTTATTTATTAATGAAAGATATAATTCATTCACTCTTGAATCTTGTCAAACTTGATGCACCTGAAGTTAGTTTGACAACTTTGACAGCTAAACGTCAAACTCAGACGTCAAATTAGCGAAAGATCAATTCTTTTTTTATGACCAACTGAAAAAGAAACAATTGATGGCCTAGCAAATTCCATTTGCCAATGCCACTTGGGAAAAAAAGTGTGTCCATTTGCGCCCAACCTTTAGTATTGTAAATGTCCCTACACTTAAAAAAATGTTCCTTCTCCTGGTTAATGCCACTGAAACAGTTTGTAAATAATAAACTAACATTAACAATCTTATAGGCTAGTTGTACATTCTCTTTATTTAAATGGAAACATAGTAAACCTGTACATATGTGTGTTTAGAAGTAAAAGAATACAGTTTAAGTGTATTTGTGTGTATATCGAGTAACTTTTCTTCGCGACTGTACCCCAGTTATGTTTCGTTCTAACTCAATACGAAAGTGTAGTAATTTAAAATCAACGAGTGATATATAAAATATATGTTTTTACTCATTTAGTTGGTGGTTTTCTTTGTTTTTTATTTCCTTTTTATATAGAAGAACATATTGCTGCGATCTCTGTGAAGTCAACCTGTTTATAAGTAACTAGCTGTTCCCCGCGACCTTCGTCCGCGTCAAGTTATTAAAAATACAATTTTCCCCGTTTTTGCAACATTTTTCATTGCTGCTACGCTCCTATTGGTCGTAGCGTGATGATATATAGCCTATAGCCTTCCTCGATAAATGGACTACCCAACACTGAAAGAATCATTCAAATCGGACCAGTAGTTCCAGAGATTAGCGCGTTCAAACAAACAAACAAACAAACAAACAAACAAACCCTGCAGCTTTATAATATTATTAGTAATTAGTAATTAGTATAGATGATTATTGAAAGAAACTCAATTTTTTTACTCATGAAAATGGAAAAAACATAGCAATGCATTGCGGAGGAAGCAGCTGGGATATCGGTAAGAAGGAATGGATTGCAATAAGTGAGTAAGTAAAGAACTAACGTGATCTGCGCACAGGAAATACAGGAATTCGCATTTATCATCGTAAAGGGAAATAGCCAAAACTCTGAAGGTATCAGCCTTATTCTAGACATGTATCACTCATCAAATCAATATTGCTTTAATAGAGCGATAGTCTGTTAATTTAGTTGTGCCTACTGGTGACGGCTCTAACTTATGTGTCGGTTCTTAGGTCGGGGGTTCAAGCTTCATAAGTTTTATGCCCCTGGCTGCAGACCTCACACTCAAGGCACCCACAGGATAGTCCGATTAAGTAGAAGCTAGCCTCTCTAGCATAGGTTGACTGAAAGATGGCAATAAAAAAAACGGGGTCCAACACAAGGCAGTCACTTTACGCAGTTTTTTTCGTCACCATTGCTATCAAAACGGTGAAGGAAGGCATCGTGAGGAAACCGGCATGTGCTAATACCGAAAATTGAAAGACATGTGACATCTACCAATACATACTAGGCCCGCGTGGTGTATCGTGGCTATACTTTATCACAGTGAGGAGACATGTGTCTCTGCTGCGGAAACATAGGCTGATTATATTATGATCTTAGACGATTCTTCTTCTTACACGTACACCTCCACACCTCGCGGACGAGTGGCGCAATGCTTTACACAAGCCAATGCAAAGCGAGGTCCGCTTCACCGCCCGACCGCGCGGATGAGCGGTGTCTTGTGAAAACCGCCTTACTCTGCTCACAGCCTTAAACAAGAAGCTATCCCTGTAGCATACATAGGAACTACACAGTAATTAGTTTCGCTTATAGTTAGTAGCATAAATATAGATATTTAACGGTCTTGTTAAAGTCTGACCCCGACATACCAACTTAGGAGAAGGCTCCTAGAATGATGATGTTTGACTCAAATACTTCACGTGTTGGTTAATGGCGGTAAACGGCTGTAGATCTGCGGGTAAAGTGCTCACTAACTACTGAAAGATCACGGGTTCAAGACTTAGGAGTATAATGTGTTATTCATGTCTCATTTATTTAGAAGCGCAAATCTTGTGTAGTTATTCTGTAATCAAAGTTAAGAGCCAAAATGCAAATTCATTTGAAAACGTAGTATTCTGTCGAGGGAACGAAAATGAAACATGCGCATGCACTTAAAAGAAAACCAATTTAAAACTAAACTAAGTAGTAAAACTATAAACAATAGCTTCTTGAAATTTTTACATTACTACTTAGGGCGAACCTCACTAATGAAACTGGACCAGTTTGCGCGCAAACCGTGTTTTAGTGCCTAGGTGTTAATGTCATAATTGCTATGGAATGTTGAAACTGACAGTTCTTGAACACCATTTAGAAATGCTGATCTCGTTCAGTTTCATTAGTGAGTTCCTTTCTAAATCACGGTGCTGTGGGAATGCAAAATGGCAGTATTTCACGACAGGCTTTTTCTGACATTCAAAAGTGCCTGTTATGGTCTAATTGAAATAAATGCTTTGAGTTTGAGTTTGAGTTCAGGGGCCAGAAAACATCTACGTATTGGTCTTTCGGACAAAGCTCTTTCTGCATAAAATGTTCACATGGTAAGTTACAAATTAGGTACTAGTTACAGAGTCCAAATTAGGTAATATGTACCACTTACCTTGTCTAGTTAACTGCAATTATAGACAAAATGTCAACCATTGTCAAGTCAATTGTAAACAAAGTAAAGAGCAGGGGAAATCCTTCTCATTTAAATAACCAAAGTCGAAACTAGCGACATAAAGAAATTGGCAAACGACCACACATATAGACTTGACGTCACGCATCGATATGATGACAACACTACCGCCGCGCGATGAATGCAGAGTAGGGACGTGACACAACTCCCTAATCAACTATCGATAATGTCGGAAATTTTCGGTTTTTATTTTTATTATCTTCTTGAACTTTAGTTTGTGGTATGACATTTTATGTAAAGAGTTATCAGATTGGATTTTATGGCGAAATCGATCGTGAGGAGTTTGTCGATGGTCGGTTGAGGAAAAGTGTGAGGTCTTCGTCAAGGAGGTTGGTAATGTAAGTTACCTACACGGTAGTCTTGAGGTTTTATTGGTGTTTGTACAGATTGTTATCGAATTTCAAATGTATGTTGAGTGAAAACAAAAGTGACGTTTAGTACTTCTTGAGGTGCATTCCGTGGTTTCTGATAAAGGATAAACCTTATCTTGGGTGTCGTAAAAAGGGACTTACCGAAAAGCTTTTATTCATAAGAAAATCAGAGTTGACTGCCTCGTTGGTCTTGCGGTAAGCGTGACTGCTGAGCATGAGGTCCTGAGTTTGATTCCCAGGTCGGACAAAGTGTTATTGGGTTTTGCCATCAGGAATTTCTCAGTAGCAGCCCCGGAGTCTGGATTTGCGGTTGATGGCTTGCCCCCTATTACATGGGACTTTAACATAACTAGCGAAATGTGGGTGTACTATTAGGTACACCTCTGCCTAACCCTTCGGGGATTACAGGCGTGATGTTATGTTAAAACCAGAGTCCTTAACGGAACCTTACCGTAGAGCAGACTTTCACAATTCCAAATACGTACGGCCCCAGTTGTAGTTTCAAGAAGTGATTTGAATAGAATAGAAATAGTAACTAAATGGTGGTTCTTACTTATGGATATGTGAAATTATGAATAACACCTTCGTATTGGGTGTTCTTTTACCGATAAAATATGTTGACAACATTTGCAGATGGGTAGAGTCATCTTATGCACGAAGAGCAGCTTCCTTTTGTCCTCCTTCCTTTTAGACTGATACTCCAAAATGACTCTAGCCAGCTAGATATATGCATTTGAGTATAAATTTTAATTTTATAATCTGTAGTAATATTACAAAGATTTAAAATTTGTTTTTAAGTTTGTATGTAGGGTGTAATCCAATAACCAACCTAATCCAATTCTAAAAAATCTTTCACTGGCAGAAAGCTACATTATTCGTGAGTGCTATAGGCTATAAATGTTATTTATATCATGCAAATTAACTGAGACATCTCAATTTTTGCGGACGGCGTCGCGGGCGAAGCCTATATAAATTCCCAGTTCTCTAGCTCCTTTGTCCTATGCAAAAGCGGGATGGTTCCACAGACAGCGGAAACAGTTGGATGTGCCACCACATGGAACCGAGAACCCAGAAGCAAAGGGTGATAATGGTTATGATTGTCATGTCTTGGAGCTGGGACCAAGGACTGCTGCAAAACGGCGAAGGTGACCAGACTAACAGCTGGTAAGACGACTGTAAAATAACTCTGGTAAGACTTGACTGTGATTGGCATGATACGTGAAAACATGGACACAAATAACCGAAGACTTAGCAGTGAAAAAAATACCATATTGTTAACTTGCTCATAGTAAAAGGTTGAAGTGGCTAACATAATATTATTATGAATGTGAATCAGAGCAAACCACATGTTGCCAGTTATTCAACCAAAGGTGTAAAAAAATTGACCATAAATGTGGTTAGGTTATCTCCACCCATCTTTGCTTAACTCGGTTCTCACACATAAAAGGTAGATTAAAGTGGAATCAAGCAAAAAAATAAGGCAATTTATTTTCTATTTCACTAAAGTGCGGTGACCACTGACGCGCGAAAAGTCAAATAGTTAAAAGGATTATTTAGCAGGTAAGTGGGTTCGAATCCCGGATGATGTAAGCCAATTTTCCACGAAGCGATGCGGGTGGCACATTATAAGGATATTAAAAGATTTCACAAACAAACTTAAGATAAGTTTTTTGAAGATTTTTGTAAAGTTATCCTGTGTGCACCGCCTTTTTGGCGGCAGATTTTAAATGATAAGATTAACTTTCGTTAATCTGGAGTTAACTGGAAATTTTTTCATTAACTATGATTAGTTAACCGCACAGTTAAGTAGACTGGAGCGGGGAGTTGAAGAAAGACCTTAAAAAAACACTTATATTGTTGACTGCGACAAGATTATTTTAAAGGATAATTGGTTTATACTTCACTAGAGATTAAACTTAAAACCTCTGTTTGTATGCGCTAGAGATTTTTTTACGTTACGTTTATAGGTCCTCGACTGGGTCGCCTGCTTGATTGCTACCTACCCAATAAAGAGTCATCAACATCCTCATCATATCTGCCGAATGTATGTATGTATGTGTGTTCCGGTGTCGAAACTCTACGACAAAGGTTCTCACTAAAAGAGGATTACAGTCTTTTAAACTATTTTATTTTCAAAATGGCGGGTTCGATCGGTTGACTTTGTAGTTTAATACCTTCCTTCCCTTCTACACTACTAAGCCGCACCACTGGTGGTGTCATGGGTAATTTTCTTCCCCTTCTACACTACTGGTCCAGTGGTGTCGTAGGTATTTGTAAAATACATATATAATATATGCGTTCCCTTCCACACTACTAAGCCGCACCACTGGTAGTGTCGTGGGTATTATCAATCGTGTTTAAAACGGATCCATTACTTAGACTGCTAACTATTTAAACCCTTTGAGTAATCTCTGAGACCAGTTAATCGTTTTAAAAGATTTTAAAAAGGAAACTAAACCCTTTTGGCTAACTGTGTGGTAACTAAATCGTTTTGACGGTTTTACCGCCTTTAGTCATCTTTCTTTTGATGAGTAAAAAGCAGTTTTAAATAAACAGATTAAATGTGTGGTATTAGAATAAGTCCTAAACTAAGCTATGGTTATTTCATTGTCTGAATAGATGAAACAGTTTTTGACGTCTATTTGTTGTCAACAGTTAATGCCACATTTCTACCAAATTAAAATCATTCCTTGTTTCGAAGTCAAAATAGAAGCAACATGTCTAAAACTTATTATACAAGATCCCTTCAATAAAGGGTGTAAAAAGACCCTTAACGAAGCCGAAAGGCACTCGTTCTCCTCATCATTGTGATCATTTTTTTTGTTCTGGACCATACCTGGGAACCTTCTAGTTACGGAGATATTGGGGGTCAAAGTTCAAATTTTTTACCAAGTTTTTTTTAAATACTACTTTTTAAGGTTCTAACTTTCCTTCAATTACCTCCATGGCCCGTTTACTATTCAAAGCATCCATCAGCAATAAGTTTTGAGCGCATTATATTGAGTTTTACCGTAAAATGTGATTTTTGACCCCAAAAAAAAAATTCGTTTCCCAGCAATAATTTTTGCGTAGAGTTACTTAGTTGGATGTACAGAATGCTTGGTTGACGGCTTCGTGAAGGGTCCGTTTACACCCTGTATGTTAGTTGCAGCCTTACTAAAATTATTCCAGGCTTTTAGGCTGGCCTGGTGACTTACAGGCGTTTGTGTGATATTAGTAGGAGAGAGCTACACATAAAGGGCAGTACAAAGCTATGCCCGGCGGTGTGACAAAACGGGCTGAATCCTACTTCCTACTAATATCCTATCCTATTAATATTGGATAGATGTTTGTTACTCTTTCACGCAAAAACTACTGAACGGATTTGGATGAAATTTAGCATACAGATAGCGTATAACCTGGATTGACACATATAATACACTTTTTATCCCGGTAGTGCGTTGCCGTGGGACAATTACTGAACTCGGCTCGAGCGAAGATGCGGGCATAAGCTAGTATACAACAAAAGAAAAATGATTCGTCAATATTGGCCGAACGTAACTTCTGGAACTTTAACTAATAGTTTGGTACGCAAAACGTCGTCAAAGTAACCGGACGTTTATTTAATGAAACAAGGCGCTAAACAAACACTATAGCCAGCTATTAATTAGTAAGTCAGTGCGACGGCTGGATATTAAGTTATCCGTCAGTATTGTTACAAATGATGAGATCTCCACGTCAAGTTGCTATAGAGTTATCTTTGTATCTAGGGTGGGGTACAAGTTACAAGAAACTGTAGAAAAAGAAACAATAGCAGATACAATGATGTTTCATTCACAGGGTGAGGAAAATCGACGCGAACCATGAATTCAGCACACGATTCTAGACTCCCCTGTACGCAAGGAAGCAATTTTAATCCTGCAAGGTCTGAATGTATGGAAAAGCAGATTTTTTTTAAATAATCGACGATTAATTTTTGCGCTAGAATCTTGATTTGTACTGAACTCACGGTAACAGTTTGCACGTGGATGTCCCTTATAATCTGTTTACAGTAGCTGGAGATTTGGATCTTGGTGCTGAAATATTTTTGCTGAAATTACGTCATTATTTTTGAGAGAATAAGAAGACAACCTTATCTGTGTCTTAAGACTATCAGAAATTTATTTTCTGCATAATTTTTTTTTTTTATCCTTTTAATTTTTTACTGCAAATGCAGAAAAGATAATAACGCTTCCAAGATCTAACATCGGGAGAGACTTATATTAAGCAGAGTTTATTGCAAGAAGCTGAGTTATTAGATTAAAAGATAATTGTAACTTTCTCCTACATTACATTTTAGCGTTAATTTAAAAGACAGCAATGTTTAGCATATTATTACGATGTATTCACACCTCAGATTTTTTTTAAAACCAGGACATAATTACAGTATTTAAAAAAAAAATCGCTGCTACAAAATCGCAACCCGCTTATTCCTTGCGCCACGCGCTAACGGTGTACCCCAGAGCGCGCTGATGACCTGTGACTTATATTAATATAAACGTCCAACAAAGCACAGCACTATTATTGTGGGCCAGCCATGACTAGCGTGGCACCTCACTATCATTACATCTACCCACTGCTGGGCAAACTTTGTCAAACAAAAAAGATTAAGCAACACAATTGTAAGATTGCTTTTGTTTTTCTTTTCGTGTAGAGATTTATTTCTTTTTTTCCTTTTTGTTAGCATTATCTATCCCACTCCTGGGCAAAGGCAAAGGAAGGAAAAACTCAATGAAAACTGTGAAACGTGTACGTGAAGTCTTCATTAAGTTACATACAAAACACCGCACGCAAAATACGCGCTTTGACGTGGAGTTGCGGAAACCAGCCCGTTATACAATACAATACACACAAAAGAGTCACGTCACTACAGCCTATCACGGCGATACGACAGCATTGTCGCTGCAAAGAAGAAGTTATGAAGAGCATCTTTAGTTTTTTATTCGTACCAATTTTTAAAAATTGTAGACTTCTTCATCTGTTAGACTCTTCATCAATTATTCATCGTTATAGTTTATTGTTCGTTTTTCAGTAGGTACCTATTTTTCTGGTGATGATGACATTTCTATTCCATTTGACCAGACCATCCTTTTTTACCTTAATAGTTTGATAAATGACTAAGGTTGCTTCTGTCTCCGATTTCATATTTCGTTTTATGTTTCAGATTCTCAAAATTGAATGCCATTCGTGCCGAAAATTCTTCAATAAAAAAAAACCCCAGTTTCTTTCCTCTGTAAAATAAAACAACAGTAAATTAACAATACAGTATATCCTGCAACAAATTCTTAAGCGACAACAGTTAACTAATGTGTACCTTTCAATCACATAACATTGAGCAATCAAAACACTCTACTACACTAATTAATAACATTAAAATAATTATGTTTCGGCGTACATCACAGAAAAATCTACCAACATAAAACTGCCAATCGACAAATACTTTTTTACTCTTACAACACTGGAGATAAAGTCGAAAACGGTTCTGACAGCGGCTGTCATAATTTTGTCGATGGTCGGCGACATGTTTGACATGTGTCAAGAGTGACCGCGCTTTAATTAATTATGGTCATTGAACATCAATGTGGAACGTGTTTTAAGGGCAATACGAGATCTTAAGATTTTTTGGACCATATCTAATAGGGTTGGATTTTAAAGGTTCTACGATGTTGTAACAATTTATTTTTCTCTTCTCGGAGTGGCCATTCAAATCAAATCAAATCAAATCAAATCAAATAATTTATTCGTATAATATGGGTTAGTAGGTGGTATATTTAAATGTTACATTACATAATATAACAGTAAGAATCCTCATATTGACCATTTCTGGTATACGAAATATAAAATAAAAGCTACTACCTTAACAAATATATATAAGTATAATGTATAGGTACTAACTTAACAAATTATTGCACTAGAATAGGAACATAATGAGGTGTTACAATAATTTTCGATTCTTATAACTAAGGTAATCCTGGGTCGTGTAGAAACATTTATTGACTAACCAGGCATACAATTTTTTTCGGAATAAAGTAATGGGTAGTAGGTCTTTCAGTTCACTAGGTAATTTGTTAAATAATTTAATTGACATGGGGTAACAGTTTCTTCTATATAGATCAGTTTTTATGTTTGGCAAGGGAAAGCTATTGGGATAACGGGTATTAAAATTACAATAGTCACCAAAGGATTTGTATAGGTGCTGATGTGTTTTAACGAAATTACAAGACTCAAATATGTACATCGACGGTGCTGTTAGTAAATTTAGCTTTTGGAACAATGGTTTGCAAGAAGTTAAAGAATCCACATTACAAAGTGCGCGGATACACTGTTTTTGAGCCAGGAATACTCTATTAAATTCTACTGAGCCACCCCATAATAAAATACCATATCGTAGGTTTCATTCCAATAGGTGATTAGCGGAAAATGAATAATCACCTTCTAGCCTTTTCCCAACGTGTTTGCAGTCGAATTCCAGTTTCTCCGGGTACAGCTGAATACCAGTATTTTACATGGAGCGACTGCCTATCTGATATCCATTGGCTAACAAATTATGGAGATGATTCAATAATATAGAAATGAAAAACAATATTTTTGTAGTACCTACTTATAATAAGTGACACAAAAGAGCAAGAAGATCCTCAAAAAGGTTAGCACCAAAACCCATACGTAGTCCATTCAACTAGTTTTTAAACAGCTAACTAAACCTGACAAGTTAACAATAATCAGTAGATTAACAGAAACAGATACTCCTAAAACTAAATTAACTGTTTGCCTTAACACTTAAACCGCTGTCAACGGCCCAAGATTAAGCGATACTCACCAACAATTAGACAAACTTAACATTGCAGCCTCAAAACTCACAACTCCTCAACATTCCGACAGTAATAGAGTCCATTTTCCGAATGTACAACTGCAATCGTAAACAAGTTTCGTACTTGTTCTAATAATTTGATTAGGCTATCTAGATGAGCCGTCGATCAATATGACGTCATTTTGGGCCGACCAATTAGAGGCCGAGATTCAAAATGCTTGGAATACGCAGCCATTTTGATGCGTAAGAGAAATGTGTTAAAAGGATATTGGTAAATGCAGAGGTAGGTACAGACGCCACCACATCTAGCTACTACAATCTGTCTAATTTCTTTAATTGATTTTCAACTTTATCGCTTACGCATGAAGTTCAAGATTGATTGGGAAATTTTGCCAGTTTCGGGTAGCTTGCTGTGCCTATACTATTGGTTTACAAATAGCAACGAATGCTGAGTTCTCAATAAGTATACCAGTTGTTCAAGTGCCCCGTTGTCGTAATCGCAAGAGGGACTGCTGAGCGTGAGGTACCGTTTGTGGTCGATTCCCAGGTCAGGCACAGTGTTACTGGATTTTTCCACAAAAAATTTTTCAGTAGTATTTTGTATTTTGTCGGATTTTGGGAGTATGATAACCTGCGGTATGAAACGGGGGTATCATACCGCAGGTTACCGCGCAGGGTACCTCGGAAAGCACGTTAAGCCCTTGGTCCCGGCTGTCATTTGTAGATCTTTGACAGTCGTTAGATAGTCCCGTAGTGGTCCGAAAGTCTGACAACCAGTCTTAACAAGCGGTATCGTATTACCCAGTACTAACTGGGTTGTGGAGGTCAGATAGGCAGTCGCTCCAAGTAAAATAATGGTATTCAGCTGCATCCGATTAGACTGGAAGCCGACCCTAACACAGTTGGGAAAACGTTAGGCAAAAGATGATCAAGAACCTGTGAACAAGTTCTTAGTTACAAAATTAGTTTTGGAAACATGATGTCCAGCTCTCTACATACCTGCTTTAACAATGAAGAGAAGGGCGCGAAGCCAGCTCCTCTAATTGGACGTTATAAAGCCACACAGCCTATTGTGATGGCCAACAAAATCTGCGAAGATGATTACCTATTGACCAATAACTAGTGGCCAGTCACTGGCTACTTAAATATCACGTATAACGTAATTATTCAGCCTTCAACGTATAAAGTTATCATACATTACCTCACGCCATTTAATAAACCAATAAACTTTAAATAAGCGTCATTATGTGTGATTGGCGCAGCAGTGTACCAACATTATGGCACGTTATTATAACTGGCAGCACTGTTATTGTGGTGTGGCAACACTCTCACAGACTGTGTTATTGGTTGCTCTATGGTTCTTTATTTGAAAATTAAATTGGCGGTTGCGAGATATTGATGTTCTATTGTTTTTTTTATTCGTTATTAGTGTGTTCGCTTATTATGGTTTTGTTTTATGAGAGAAACTGATCCTCTTATTAGTATTATTATTTTCTTGTTGTGTAAATAGATGTGGTGTACTTAATTTAAGTTTTTTTTTTCATTTTGGATCTTGTGAACATGTTGCACAGATGGGTCCTACGCAAAAGGCGTGATCGTCTTGTTTAAGACATGCTGGACATCTCAGCTAGAAGTTGAATGAATGTCTGGAGTGATCTTAAAGAAATAATGTAACAGTGTACTCATTGTTGAGAAGTCTTATACTTGATAAATAAATTAATGTAGTACCGTTGTTCTTCGGAAAATGTTTTGCTAAGAAACCGGTGCACCATCTACCATAGATGGGCCCATTACCCGCTACATTGCAAATACTGTTGTTTCTTCAAATAGATAGAAAAATCATTTATTTAGTGCACACAAAATACCTAGACAACACATAGAAGCACAATTAAATAATAAAAATTACAGAAAGATGAAAAAAACAGATTTGAAACGGTTTTCGTCACATCGTTTTTGGTCTTCCTCTACTCTTTTAGTCATCTACATTCATACTCAAACCTTTTCTCACGATATTTTCTTCATTCCTCCGCCTCACATGTCCATACCATGACCGATTACCATACAACTATTCCGCGGCAGTATTGGCAATATTTTCGTCACATTCAGACTTCCTCTTCTGTACTCATTCCTTATTTTATGCATTCGCGTTACACCACGCATCCCTCTTAGAATTCTCATCTCAGCTACATGCAATTGCCTTTTTTTCATCCCTTTAGTGGCCCAACATTCTGATCATCATTCTTATTCATAACATATCTTTGTTAATTAACTAAACCCTAAACAGTATTAAAAACCTTCTCCACCCCGATTTAAAAACCTCTTAAGACTGCATTTTTCTTCCGCCTACCACTTACCTCTATAATTTTCTAATAGTTAGCTACGAAATAAATGACTAATAGTCAGTAAGCGCGTCTCGACAGGTAAGGGGCGTTTTCATGGGAAATTACCCCAAAAATGGGGATTTAAACACCCACTTAAGCCATCAGCGAGTGCTGCCCTCTAAATGGGATAGCGCCGGGAGTCCGTGTCCATTGGGATACGAGAAATTATGATAGAGCTAAGACGCTAGGTCCACTGATAGACCACGAAAAATGAAAACGTACGCAAAGAAGATCGTGTGATCGCGTGTGGTCGTGGGTCGGAACGTTAAAGCAATTTTCCTACAGAACGAGTGTGTGGTGTAAACGTAACGTAAAAAATATCAAATTTTCATGATTTTAAGAATGAATTACACTGATTGTGCTTGTTGCAAATAATTTAACTAAACTGCTATGGGAGAATTGTATTTTCGATTCAAAAATTGACGTATACACCGCGCACTCGTGCTAAGGCCCATGGGCAAATTAACTCGAAGTCTTGAGTCAGAAGAAGGGAGACCTAAATATGCCTTGATAGTGTAAGGATACATGGTAACAATAAACACTCTCAGAGAAGCTTATTCCTACGGTCTCTGAAAAGATGGGTGGTGTCGAGCTCTATAGGCGTAGGTCTGGGCAGTGTACACACGTCCGTATCAATCGTATCGTGCGTGCCTTTCGTGACCAGCTACCAACACACAATGGACACCCACCCAACAGTTTAGACCTCCACCAATTTATATAAATACTCATATCGTTAGCTAGAGTATCATCCAAAACTTTCATTATAAGTTAATTTATTAGTTAATAGGCATTATTTCCTGCTGCATTGTTTTAACTGACAGATGTTGAGGTTAAACGCAGTTTAAATTGGTTGATTTGGTTAGGGGATGCGTTTGCGCATGTTTTCTTGCACCTTGGGGTCTTTGATCGGAGTTTAATAATGTGGTTTAGGGACTAATCAGGTGGGTGCAACGTTTATGGAGGATTCAAACGGTATTATTTTTTGTGATGATTTGGAAATTGATAGTTAAATAAGGTTTAATGGATGATTTACTTGATACACCTTTTTTGGGTTTAGGCGCAGAAGGCCCAATTCTCAAAATGGCAACAGAGTCGCAAAAGAACTAGTTCTCAAAATGGCAAATTCTCTAAAAGCCTAATTCTCTGAATGGCCAATTCTCTAAAAGCCTAATTCTCTGAATGCCCAATTCTCTAAAAGCCTAATTCTCTGAATGCCCAATTCTCTAAAGGCCTAATTCTCTGAATGGCCAATTCTCTACTGAGATAACTAAATGCATAAGAAAGACTAGATATAGGGATTTTATTTCACAAACTATCAGGAGGCCAGAATCATGAAAAAGTATTTATTATCTTCTTCTAAATTGCTTGCTGCATGATAATCGAAATGTACAAAAATCTTATAATTATGTACCTATACCAGATAATAACGTTATTTAAAAAAAAAAACGTAATTCATCCTTCATGATTCTGGCCTCCTGGTAGTTTGTGAAATAAAATCTCTATATCGAAATTGGCCAGAACAAGTAGGAAGGAGATGAGAAATAAGGGTAGTGAAGTCTCACAAACTACCAGGAGGCCAGAATCATGAAGGATGTATTATGTTTTTTTTTTAAATAACATAATTATCTGGTATACATAACGGGTGTAAACAGACCCTTAACGAAGCCGAAAGGCACTTGTTCTCCTCGTCATTGTGATCATTTTTTTGTTCTGGACCATACCTGGGAACCTTCTAGTTACGGAGATATTAGGGGTCAAAGTTCCAATTTTTTCACAAGTTTTTTTTTAAATACTACTTTTTAAGGTTCTAACTTTACTCCAATTACCTCCATGGTCCGTTTACTATTCAAAGCATCCATCAGCAATAAATTTTGAGCGCATTATATTGAGTTTTACCATAAAATGTGATATTTGACCCCAAAAAAAAATTTCGTTTCCCAGCAAAATTTTTTGCGTAAAGTTACTTAGTTTGATGTACAGAATGCTTGGTTGACGGCTTGGTGAAGGGTCTGTTTACACCCCGTATAAGATTTTTGTATATTTCGAATAAAATCCCTATATCTAGTATTTCTTATGCATTTGGTTATCTCAGTAGAGAATTGGCCATTCAGAGAATTAGGCCTTTAGAGAATTGGGCATTCAGAGAATTAGGCTTTTAGAGAATTGGGCATTCAGAGAATTAGGCTTTTAGAGAATTGGCCATTCAGAGAATTAGGCTTTTAGAGAATTTGCCATTTTGAGAACTAGTCCTTTTGCGACTCTGTTGCCATTTTGAGAATTGGGCCTTCTGCGCCTAAACCCTTTTTTGTTTATGAGATAAATTAACTAGGTAGAGCTCCTTTTGTAAGATTCTTTCAAATTCAAAGCATTTATTTAAATTAGACCATTCCAGGAACTTTTGAATGTCAGAAAACAAAGAAAGCGAAGCTACAGTCCCAGTCACAAGGCATAATTACTTGTGAAAGTACTGTAGTTGCCCATTCCAAAGCGTAGATCTTTATGCAGAAGAATGGGCAAGAAACTCCATGGACACTCTAAATAAAATCAGTTTACCCAAAGTTCAAATATAAGGTCACGAGTGTAATTCCGAAGGGTTATTAAGAGGTGTACCTAATAGTACTCCAACGTTTCATTAGTTATGTTTAAGTCCCATGTGATAAGGTACTTAAACTACTTTGTTACTGAGACATTTGGAAGGTTTTCAGATGGATAAATCCAGTTCAACTTTACCCGACCCGGGAATCGAACCCAAGACCTCATGCACAGCAATAGAGCTAGTGGCCAAAGAGGCAAAAAAAAAAATGAAATTCAGGCGATATAACAGGTAGTCAGTGGCCCGAAAGTCTGACAACCAGTCTTACCAAGGGGTATCGTATTACCCAGTACTAACTGAGTTGTGGAGATCAGATAGGCAGTCGCTCCATGTAAAATACTGGTATTCAGCTGCATGCGGTTAGACTGGAAGCCGAACTCAACATAGTTAGGAAAAGGCTAGGCAGATGATGATGATGAAATTCAGACAATGACACAACAATAAAATCAATAGCAAGTTCTACACGACATCTACCTTAAAGTATGTAACTACAGACTAGCTTATGCCCGGGTTTCGCCCGCGTCGAGTTCAATAATTGTCCCACAGGATCATACTACCGAGATAAAAGTATCCTATGTGTTAATCTAGGTTATAGACTATCTGTGTGCTAAATTTCATTCAAATCCGTTCAGAACTTTTTGCGTGAAAGAGTAACAAACATCCATCCATTATCACAAACTTTCGCATTTTTAGTATTGATATAAGTAAGATAGTAAGATAACCCAGAGCGTAAAACCAGCAAATTAATTTTCTCCTACCAACATCATCTGCTTAGCCTTTTCCCAACCATATTGGGGTCGGCTTCCAGTCTAACCGGATGCAGCTGAATACCAGTATTTTACATGGAGCGACTGCCTATCTGATCTCCACAACCCAGTTAGCACGGGGTAATACGATACCCCTTGGTAAGACTGGTTGTCAGACTTTTTGGCTCACTGACTACCTGTAACGACTGTCAAAGATCTACATATGACAGCCGGGACCAACGGCTTTACGTGCTTTCCGAGGCACGGAGGAAACTCGGTATTTAATGGGTGGTCACCCATCCATAGACCAACCTAGGCAAGCCGACTTAACCTAAAGATTGACCTGAACGGCTGTTATTATTTAGCCACGAGCTCCTCATTTTTTTCTCCTACCAATAAGCCCCAATAAAAAAACTTCACCCACTCGATCTTCACTCGTTTACGCACAATAATCACAAACACATGTAAAGGGTTGTAAAATCATGCGCCCCATTAACCAATTGTGTCGGCTAGTTGATCTAAATGGGGTGAGAACCACCCCTTACTAATATGTCTTGAGATACCGAGCGGGGTGTAGGTGTGTGGGTGTGTGTGGTTGTGTGTGTGTTAAGGGGGAGTTTATAAAAAGGTAGGGAAGATTGAGCGTCAATTACTTAACTAAGTGATTTTTTTCACTGAGTGACACGTGGTCGAATTAATTACAACAGTCTACTTTAATCAGTTTTCATTGTATGAAATTAGTTATGGTGATTTTCTTCAGTCATGTGTCAAGAGACACTATCTCTTCATACATCGGGGTTTCTCATCAGACGAAAGATAACTCCGAACGGACTGCTAATGGCCAAAAGTTGTGTTAGTACTAATGTTTCTACTTCAAAAGTTCTTTTCTATTATGTAAATCTTATGGCTAGTGGGCCTTGAATAGAGTCTATACTTCAAAGTCAAAATTTTTTTTTTAAATAATGAACACTGACAATTAATTTGATTGCAGCAATTACACCTTAAAGTGATAGACAGCATCATACTGTATCAGGGTCTGGTAATTGAGTTGGAATTAAAAGTTTCTTGCTCATTCTTCTTCATGAGATCTACGCTTTGGAATGGGTAATAACAATCTTTTCACTGTTATTATGCCTGTGCCTGGACTGTAGGTAGCTGTACATCATGTTTTTGACTAACACTGTTTTAAATTTTCACGGTTTATAACTACACGTCTTGTACTGTCACTCCCGATAATCCCGTATTCCAGAAGACGGGCGTCGTCGCCGAGGGAGGCCTAGAAAGCGCTGCAGCCAGCGCGCTGGCGTGACGACCTAGATGCGTATTTGAGAGATTGGCCAGAAAAAAACGCACGGAGAGAAGAATGGAAGGCTATGGGGGAGGCCTTTGCCCAGCAGTGGGATAACATTGGCTAAGAAAAAAAACTCGTATTAGTGACAGTACCTATAAGGTGTATGTTTTTGACTAAACAAAAGTGCCTGTTAAAGTTCTAGCTCTGTAAAATAAATGCTTTGAGATTGAGCTAATTACATATTAGTACACGTTACTAAAAAGTCGCACCATATTCCCATCATAAATCCCAAATCCAACGGCTACCAAGCTTCACCTTAACTTGTCCACCAAAGTAAGTCTTGTTTAACATAAACACACGATACACCCTACAGGTGTGTGTGTGTATGAGTTGGTGTGAGTAAGCAAGAACAACTTGTTTGTTCAAAGATTTAATACTCAGTAAATTTCTTTAAGTTTACCTGACGGACGCGTCTGCTGTATAGAGATGTGAAGGTAAATTCTGTATCTAGATTTAAAAGGTACTACAATTAGGTTTGTGTAGGATATTAAACTTTGCCACCAAAACATTTATTCGTAGTTATCAGTGAGACGGCGGCATTAAATAGTGGAGTAGCGACGCTTCGAGCGACCTAGAGGATAAAATATCAAAAGGCTAATTGCTCTTATTCATTGGTATATGCGATTGACTATTCGGTTTGCATTAATTTTTGACAATAATTGTAGTTATAAGAATCAAAACGTGTAGATTGTAAAATACTGTATTTTGTGCATAAAATAAAAACGAACATACGATGAAGTCTTATTCAGTTTAATTCAGAATTTGACAATCAATTTGGGTTATACTCAGCTTGTAATAATATAATTCAATCATGATTTGAAAGACACGTGGCGCCATCTATTATCATAAGAACGTTATTGTTGTTTTCCTCGGGAACAGTATTTTTTTTCAGGATGAAAGGTACCATATGTCCGTTTCTGTACACCTGACAACTTATTTGCAAAAAATCAGGATGATCGGTTCAGCGGTTTAGGCGTGAAAAGGGAACAAACAAACTTACTTTCGTATTCATAATATTAAAGTATGGAAGTATAGATGGAGTAGTATGGATTAAACCCAGACTTATACAATCATTTAACAAAGGTAAAATACAAAAAATACCAGCTCCTCAATTAAAATGTACAAATCGCTACCTCAGTCCTCAAACAATAAAACTCGACACATCACACACTTACCCAATAAAATAAAATACAAAAAACTCAGCTACACCTTTACCCGCGAGCTCGACTTAATTGGATATATCATAGATGTCTGTTTGCGCATGGCAATTGATTGCAGCATAACAACATGTCGGCAAATTGCCGAGACGTGCGAGAGAGACAGCACGAGACTATGAACCAAGAACGTGTGAGATAGAAAGAGATAGATGTCGTTTCGAAGTGCTGACTTTAACTTGGGTTCTGCGCCGTAACGAGACAGTGGCGAAAATAAAAAGACTTAAATATTTATTTTTAAGAGCGATTATTTTGGTTTTAAACCATTTAATCATGAGCGCTTTAACGAGCGAGTTAGCCCGAAGGTTTTCTAAATCATTTATTATAATTGACCAATAAAATGTTAATTTTTATAATTATGGCCCTATTGGTAGTTCGATTTTATTAGTGTGGTAAGGTGTTCTTGATATTTTATTTCGAGTTAATTTCTGGTGTTGGAGAAGAAATATCACTTGGTTGGAAATAGGTGGGTATGAGGCTTCGGGCTACGGAAGATAATAAATATAATCATATCTTGTCTGTAGTTGTGTTTAACTAAGGGATTGGTGAAAGGACCAGCCTGATGATTCACGAGTGATTTATTTTGAAAATTACTCGTTTCGAATGACTGAAGATAGTCGGTATTTCTGCGTAAAACTAGATGTTTACTTAAGATTTAGTTGGTGGAGGACTAAAATAGCTACAACACGATTGACAGTTATCGTGCTACACCAAAAAATATTCAGTTTTGCACCCTCACTAAGAGTGGCTGAAAAACGCTGAGTGAGGCTGAAAAATCGATGGAATGATGCTAGGGTGTCGCTAAAAAAAGTTAAAGTGTCTTCGAAAAACAGCTAAGTTTTTGCTGAAAATATGCTCTTAGAGTTATCATTACAAAAAAACGGTCAAATGCGAGTTGGACACGTGCAATGAGGGATCCGTATAAACTTGTAGATATTTTGTTGTTAAACAAAAAATCTGGAAACCTTAAATATGTCGTATACTTACGGTTTCCAGATTTTGTTCTTTTACATATACTGTAAGACATTGCTTCTTGCCAAATTTCATGATTCTAGGTCAACGGGAAGTAGCCTATAGATTTTGATTAACTTGTGAAATCGGAAACGGTAATACGGTCATATTTTTTGATCGCGTTGACTTACAAGTTTGATTTTTTCACTGCTTGAAGGAGTAGCAGACCTAAGTATTTGATATTAATTTCAACTTGATATATTTACGCGTTCCTGAGAAAAAGGATCTTGACAGACGGACAACAAAGAGATCCTGTAAGGCGCGAATTACACAGAAACGGCGTAAGGTGAAGGCGCGGCGCAGGCATGATGTCGCTTCAAAACATTTTCACACAAAATGTACGTAGGCGACATGTCGTAAATTACACTCAAGCGTTCTTTCGTTTCCATATAAATTCCCCGCCTTCGCCGCATCTTACGCCTTACGCCGTTTCTGTGTAATTCGCGCCTAAGGGTTCCGTTTTTGCCGACTGAGGTACGGAACCCTTAAAAGTCGAGATGAATCCTGAAAAAACGCAAGAACACTTACAAAATGGATACAATACATGGCGATATAGTTTCAAATTAATGTTACAGTTTAACATTCTCGTCGAGTCCACCCAGTGTAAGTAACATTAATTTAATCGCTTACAAGATGGCGGGACACAAATTTAATTATTTTGAGAGCGTTTTAAATGGCCGTAACGAACACCTGAGGGTATATTATTGAAACAGTTTCCGAGGGAATTTGTCTTGGCAATTGAGAGGAGTGTCGTTAACTATTAATTGGATTTGTTGAGGGCAATTAAAATTAATATTTCTTGACTATTAGCAATGCGATCATTGCTAGTCGTGGTATCAATTTTAATTTGTTATTTAATTAATATAAAGGTAGCCATACCCACACGCTAGGGTGTACCTGACAGATTTGTCTGTACAGTTGAACTGCGCAGGAGTACCTGACAGATCCGCTTCAGTTTGTCTGTACAGCAATACCGAACCGTGTTTGGCCTATTTGTCGCAGCCATGAGGCACAGTGTCACATTATTTTATTTTTTGGTTAGTTTTTTTTTTCTTTATTAGCCTATTCTACCAAGACGCCTTAAAGCAGGAGTAATTCCAGTGTGGGAAACAGATGGCGCTAGACGAGCTTATAGCTCTGTCTCTTTTCCACACGGGAATTTTTCAGTCAGGAATTTCTCAGTACCAGTCCAGTCCAGGAGGCTGGATTATGTGCCCAGTTTATGGTACCAATCTCACGTCCTTATTAAATGGGATTTAAAGGCGAAATTTGGCTGCACTATAATTACTCCTCTGCTTTACCATTCCAGGTGTGAATGTTATTTTATTTATTAGGTAGGTCCTATTTGATCTCATGAACCAATTTTTCCACCCCGTAAATAGGTAACTTTATTCTGTTGTCAACCCTCTACAGCCAGACTTCAATAAACTAAACAATGAATAGGAATAGGGGTGGGTTTCATCAAAATTCATGGAATATCTACAATTTATTCATGCAGTCTCGTTGTCGAGTCGTTTGATATTGTATTGTATCGTATTGTATCTGATGGTGTGTTTGTTTATAAAAATCTTTTGTTTTCTAGACTGGCTATTGTGTTTTTATTAGATTTAGAGCAAATGCTCTGTACCCGCCAGTGGCGAAGGTTCCATACAACCCGATTCCTACCGGATTCTCTTTGAAAAATGGCACAGTCAGTATTCTATGGACAAATAATATAATCACATTAATTATACAGGGTGTAAACAGACCCTTCACGAAGCCGTCAACCAAGCATTCTGTACATCAAATTAAGTAACTTTACGCAAAAATTATTGCTGCGAAACGACTTTTATTTTTGAGGTGAAAAATAACCTTTTACAGTAAAACTCAATGTAACGCATTCAAAACATTGTGCTTATGGATGCATTGAATTGTGAATAGTAAACGGTAAAGTTATAAACTGTATTTAAAAAAAAAAATTGACCACCAATATCTCCGTAACTAGAAGGTTCCCATGTACGATTCAGAACAAAAATATGATCGCAATGATGGGGAGAACAAGTGCGTTTCGGCTTCGTTAAGGGTTTTTTACACCCATTATAAGATGTGTCACTATTTTATTTCAATTCCCATCATTAAAAAATAAAAACAAATAATCCCACTTAAATAAACAATAACAAAAGCTTAAAGTTTTGAACCAAATACAGTTAACTTTACAAACAAATACGCAACCAAGCGAACAGGGATCACAATTTATTTTTTTAGGGTTCCGCAATCAATATTATTATTTGAATGGAAATATATATTTATTGGAAGCAATTTTAATGTAATATAAATAAAATACACGCACAGAACGAGCCAACGAAATCTGATCGCCGATTAAAAATAAAACTTTTGCAAAACGACAGAGGTGTACTGCGGATGGAGCGGAGAAATAAAATTATTTGCCTCTTAGAAATACTATGAGCCCAATTTTGCAGCAGTGTACTGCAAAAGGCTGAACTGACTCAAGGAATTCACCATCAGTTAAGGCTATAAATCCACCACGCTGGTGTCCTTCACCACACAATCCTCACCTTTGAAAACTTCATGAAAATCAATTTTGAGTACGCAAAAAAATAGTCTAGAAATAGTCATAAATAGTCACCAAGTTTAAAAAATAGTCGCATTGTAATTCCGAAGTTATAGCTATGTGTTGGTGAAGATTGTGGGGTTAACGTCTCCAAACAATTCTCACCTCAGTGCAAGCAAACGGCTGGGAGTATCGACTAGGTTTTAATTCAAAAAAATAGTCAATAAATAGTCTTAAGGCTATGCCAAACCTCAAAAATATTCAGTAAGGGATTCCAGTGATATAAAGGTGTAGTGGCCTGTGGCCCCGTGCGGGTTGGTAGATGTCACTCATGTCTTCCGAATTCTTTCACCTTCTCAAAACGCCACAGTATTCACACGCCGTCCACCAAATTCGTCCGCAATCCGCAACACGTTTCAATACAACAAACAACTCACACATAGGAGCGTGTCGAAATAAATAAATATCGCGCTTCTCGTAAACATGGCGCGACTGACTTTAACTGCGAGCCTTTTGTGAGCTGCCTTAGAGATCTGTGTGAGGAATGGGGGTTTTTGAAGGGTTTTTCAAGGTCGAAAACTCAAACTCAAACCATTTATCTCAATTAGACAATAACAGGCACTTTTGAATGTCAGAAAAACAAAGAAGGCGAAGCTACAGTCCCAGACACAAGGCATAATAACTTGTGAAAGTATTGTAGTTGCCCATTCCAAAGCGTAGCGTACATCTCCATGGAGAAGAATGGGCAAGAAACTCCATGGACACTCTTTTCAATCAAAATATTTTTACAAGATCTTGGTAACATCTTTCATGTCGAATAGCAAACTACAAGATAAATAATCTGTCTAGCCTTTTCTCAACCATATTGAGGACGGCTTTCAGTCTTACTGAATGAAGCTGAATTATAACTTCATGGGTATTATAATACTCCTTGATAAGATTGTTTGTATGTTTGACAATGAGACAAATTGTCAGGTTTAGATTCCCTCAAAATTGTGGAAAAAGAAATCTCTGCCTGTATAATTAGTAACTGGGCTTACAGGATCTAGGTCTGGTGGAGGTGGTTCCTTTCTAGTATTTGCTGGGGCACATGTTGATAATTTTGTAAGAAAATCTGCGTCTTTCTGATCCAATATCTCGACTTAGATTGGATACTGCACAGGACAAAAAAAAAGAAACTATCAAGGAAAACTTTCTTTTTCTTCTTGGTCGTTGTCGAGACGTGTCATATCCTCAACAATGAAGGTTGTTGAGGATATGACACGTCTCCAAGCCATGCGGTCTCCTGCAGTGTGAACTGTTCAGAACAGGCTGCGTCCAACAGCCTTCTTGATCGCGTCTGACCATCTTGCCGGTGCTTTGCTTTGCGCGCGTTATCTTCTTCGCGGCCCAGTAATATAAGCCTTCTCAACGGCAGATTTCCTCAAGGCAGCTGCCCTCACTCGTGATCATAAACCCAAGATACACGAAATCAATGACTTTCTTAGTTTAGTAGATTTGAGCTTGGAAGAAAATGAGCACGGTCTACCCCCATTACTTTTTTTTCACGTTCAACACGGCAAAAAAATATACTCAGACAGAACCCGCAACATTTTCGTACGCAGCCTAACCATTTTTTATGTTCAAGAAAATTAATTTTTGCATTATAATGCACCACCGTTTTGTCTCTGGTTCGCTCCAAGATTAAACGATTGTTCGTTATTTAGGGCCTTTGCGAACACGTTTTTATTAAATTTCGAATGAAGAACCATAGAGTCGTTTTGTTTTTATGCGAGAATTGTTTTTTAAAACGGCAACACTATATGGTATTTAATGATGTAATTTTCGCAAAAGGGACACATATTTTATTTTATTATTTTTTGTTGCTTGCGTTTAAAATATTAATCGGTTTTCAAGTTTTCGGGTTAAATGTGAATGAGTCATTTAGTAAGGTTGTTACTTTATTTGTTTTTATGAAATTACAGTATAACGCATTGAAGGTTTCCTAAAGGCCATGTTACAATATATTTATAAGTAGCTTGTCCTTCAAGGGGTAACGTGTTACCCAGCCACCCACTAACTGGGTTGTGGAGGTCAGATAGGCAGTTGCTCCATGTAAAATACTGGTATTCAGCTGCATTCGGTTAGACTGGAAGCCGACCCCAATATAGTTGGGAAAAGGCTAGGCAGATGATGATGTACTTCAAGGTGGTATTTGACTAGATAGATCTGTATGATGAAAGTTAATTTTTTTATCTCTGTTCTTCGCTAGGTGTCCCTTTCTAGAATATATCGATATCTCTACGTTTCTCCTGTTTTTCACTTCTTAAAATTCACATCTTCATATAATATAGTGTAGTTCAACATCACACCAAATGACTGCTTATTTGGTGTTCAACATCTATTAAGATTGGCTATAATCATTATTATTCCCAGTAAGTAAAACAGCTGCCACATTTTTCCACGTTCTCAGACCAAAATAACGAAAAAGAGTTGCTCTAAAACAAATAAAAACGATATCTTTACGCCATCTCTATTAAAACATAAAAAAAGAATAAAAAATCCACCTGACCAGAGTGACCAGCCAGCAAGTGGCCAAGAAGTATTTACTGTACTTAATCATTGCCTCATAATCAGCAGGTATATTAAAAAATAATTTGAATTCTGTATAAATTCTTTAAGTCCAGACCCTCGTCATTTTTGGTACCTAATTTAGGTCCCAAAACACTAACATGTAGGTGTTATAACAAATTGACAATCGCAAAAGGATATCAATAAAATAAAACACATTTTTATGTGGATACTAACAAACTGAAATTAAGATCTTTTAAACAAAGTGTTCTTACGACACATTTGCCCTCAGCTTTTAACCAAAACCTTCTTCGAACATGTTATGTCCCCCCCCAACGAAATTAAAACCTAATTTTTGAATCTACAGAAGTCATATTTGCGTAAAACTTATCTCAAGTTACGCCCTTTCGATTAAAGCAAGTTCCAATCTGATTGTCACTTCAAGAGATGGCAATAAAAAGCCAATAAAGTCTGGTACAGACCAGCGATGCTAATAATCTTATAATAGTGTCCGCTATAACACATCTCACGGTAACGGGGGCCATAAGGCAGTCTGTACACTGCCGTATTTTGCGCTCGCATTTGCAATAAAATAATTAGTTTCAAGTAATTATTTTTAATATCGTTAGCTGGTGTAGTTCTTGATGTTTGTTTTGTGGATTGAAAATATATTATACAGATGCATGTAGATGAAATTTTTGTTAATTTTTTAGAGTTTTGTAGGTTACTATTTCTGTAAGTAAACAGAATTAATTGGCGGCAGGTCACGGTTACAATCTGCGACTCCCGCATTCCCCTTAAACTTAAGGGGAAGATTTATAAAACAATGGTTAGACCTGCTGTCTTGTATGGATCAGAATGTTGGGCCACAAAAGGGATGAATGTAAGGCACCTGTGGCTGGCTGCGGGGCTGTTCGAAAGAGATACCGCGGCCCTGGAACACAAAGGGCAAACAAGGAACATGGATGGGTTTTAGTCAGTAAAAGTCTGACACTCCCTCCCACTCCGCCCAGAGCGGGGGGGTTTATTTGATGATTTCCCACCCAAAAAAAAAGGCGCATGTGGCTAAGATGAGACTGCTAAGGGGGATGTGTGGTGTTACGCGAATGGATAAAATACAAAAGATGAAGTCTGAAAGTGGCGCTGGTGACTGAAAAGATGTGTGGTAATCGGTTGGCTTGGTATGGGCATGTGATGCGGAGGAATGAGGAAAATATCGTGAGGAAAGTTTTGGGCAAGAATGAAGATGGGTATAAGAGTAGAGGAAGACCAAAGAAACGGTAGATGGACTGTGTTAAGGATGAAATGGCAAGAAAGGAGGTGACTGATGAGATGACGAGTGATAGAGAAGTATGGAAGAAGAGGACATGCTGCGTCGACCCCAAATAGATTGGTATAAGAGCAGGAGCACATTTCTGTTAGTGACGTGTCTTGACAGGAAGATGTCGTGTCACATTTTAATCTGAATTTCTCGGCTAGATTTTTAACAGTGTTGACTTATTTTCTGTTTTATTTTTGTTGCTGGGAATTTAATCCCCTACTAATTCTGCCCTGCTAAACCACTAAGAACTGGTGAAGGGCGGGCAGTTTGGTGGAATGTCTTAAGTAATTTTGGCGTTAAAAAAGTACTGATTCTTTTTCCAAAGACACACAAAAATTGTATATTTTTTGACAATATTAACATTGCATTTTCGTAAACACTAGTAATGTACCATCATCCTTATATGCTTCAAACAAAATTTCCTCACATGATCATAAAATTGTAATGACCTGATCATATAGTAGTCATACGGCTACTACCTAAGCAGAAATGATCATTATGCTGCCTAACTACTTTAGATACATACAATGTAAGACTAAAAAAACCAGTAAAAAACGCGATCTGTTAATGTTAGAAATACCAAGAGGCGATTATATTACAGTACAGGATTCAATTAAAATACTGTCATGATATAAGTATGGTGCGATACTTAAATATCCGATAACCGATGTCACAAACTTTATAGCACCTTTAATTACAATCTAAAAAAGAACCTAATTACTGCATAAACGGCGAGGAAAATCATAAAATGGAAACCTGAGGTCCCAGCACGAGCGCGCGGTGTACTCAAGACGGCAAATCAAACTATAGAAATCCAGTTTCTGCGGATCTCTCATTGTATAGAAAATCTATACAAAGCGAGGCCAAGTTATACTGGAAATGCCATCCCCGACCCTCGCTCGAGCCAGCCCGCGTGGCTGAGACTGTAGTCCAAAATCAGTCCCCAAATAACGACACCACTCAGATCCAGCCTGTCCCTTTGCTGTCCTCCCCTAGCGACGCCCTAAGCCGAGGCTCGTACCCCACAGGGGGTGCCCTTAGCGTGTAGTCGCTTAGTTTGTAAGTTTTATTTGCCCTGGCTGGAGGCCTTACACTCAAGGCATCCACAGGATTGTTCGGTTAAGCAGTTGCCAGCCTCCTTGGATGAACTGCGAGATGCCATTTCGAAAAAAAATAAAAAAAATACTGGAAATGTACAGCTTCATGTGCCGCCGTGTGTACATGTAAATACGTCGATTTTTAAATGAAAAATATTTGTTATTTTAATAATTTTAAGAATTTATTCACATCCATGCATGATACTGATGGTGTTTGTTGCAAAAAAAATAACTAAAATGCTATAGAATAGAATAATTGTATTTTGGATTAAAATATCGTATTTACGTTACGGTATTTAGTTAGGAGCTCGTGGCTAAAGAGGAGCTCGTTGCTAAATAGAAACAGTCGCCCAGGTCGTGCTTGCCTAAGTTGTTCTGTGGATGACCCATTACATACCGAGTTTCCTCAGTGCCTCGGAAAGCACGTAAAGCCGTTGGTCCCAGCTGTCATTTGTAAATCTTTGACAGTCGTTACAGGTAGTCAGTGGCCCAAAAGTCCGACAACCACTCTTACCAAGGGGTATTACCCAATACTATCTGGGTTGTGGAGGTCAGATAGGCAGCCGCTCCATGTAAAATACTGGTATTCAGCTGCATCCGGTTAAACTGAAAACCGACCTCAACATAGTTGGGAAAAGGCTAGCCACATGACTTATTTCCTTGATTTTTAGGCAATAATCTCTACCCTCGTGTTGTGATGTCCCAGAGGTTAAGGCCTCGCCTCTCATGCATGAGGTTGTGGGTTCAAATCCGGGCAAGTACCAATGTGACTTTTTCAATTCATATGTACTTTCTTAGTTTATCTTGGATATCACAGACATCGGTGAAGGAAAACATCGTGAGGAAACCTGGTCTTATAACTAATATAAGTCTGAAATCGCCAACCCGACTTGAGCAAGCGTGGTGATCAATGCTCGTGCCTTCTCTGTATGAGAAGAGGCCTTTGCCCAGCAGTGGGACAGTAACAGGCAGGATCTGTGATGATGATGTTCATTAGATTACCATCAAAAGATACGAAAATAAAACTGGAACCGTGACCAAACCACACCCAAACATTTTTTTCCTTTTTATATCTTTATTTTTCGGCTTGTATGTCCTACGGTTTGTCGTAAAAAATGTCCATGCAACGGTTACAAACATTTATGAGATCAGAATTGTCGTAAAAATCTTTTAAAGAGGTAATTTTGTTTAATAATTAAATAATAAACGCTGTGTGCTGGATAATAAGAAGTTTGTGTTTGTGTGAAAATGAGGATATTATCTTTGATGCATTGGATATAAAATGGTAGGGTCTTAAGGATTTTAAGTGAAAGTGTGGTATAATATGTATTATATAATGTATGTTCGTTATTC
Source organism: Noctua pronuba (assembly GCA_905220335.1). Lineage (NCBI taxonomy): Eukaryota > Metazoa > Arthropoda > Insecta > Lepidoptera > Noctuidae > Noctua > Noctua pronuba. The sequence goes on along the minus strand of LR999915.1, from coordinate 2,150,069 downwards.
TGTAGACAAGTTTTTTAGGGTTCTGTACCTGAGGGGTAACCAACGGGACCCTATTACTAGCCTCCGCTGTCCGTCCGTCCGTTCGTCTGTCTGACAGAGGGCTGTATCTCGTGATCCGTAATAGGTAGACAGTTGAAATTTTCACAGAATGTGTATTTCTGTTGCAGCTATAACAGCAAAAAAAAAATTAAAGGGGGCTCCCCTACTACGATGGTACACGGAACACTTCATGCGCGAGTCCGACTTGACTTGAATCTTGATTTCTTCATTCAATTTTAATCAGTTTGAGCTGCTCTGTTTTAAGCTTTCACGGTTTACAACTAAGCTTATTCTGTCACTTACGGGATATCTTCCATGATTGTTCATTATTTTGAGCTCCCGATATTTCGACGCTGTCGCAAGCGCGATCATCGCTTACAGTATAAGTTTAGTTTGAGCTGCAGTTGTTGGGACAGAAAACCCATTTGGACAATGTTCAGACAATAACGTTAACTTTGTAACAATAGGTTAAATATTTTAGTTTCAGTAGTCTATGGTAGCCTAAACCACAGACAAGAAATTTAGTTGAAAGTGATTTGAAAAAGAAATGAAAAACCAAACACCTTGGGGATGTGTGTTCGGTTTCTCACCCTTTTCAGGGTTCCGTATCTCAAAAGGAGAAATGAACCTTTATAAGATCCCCTTTTTGTCCGTCTGTCTGACTGTCAAAACTCTTTTTCTCAAGCACCCGTAAAGGTATCAAGTTGAAATTTATATCAAATACTCGGGCCTTTGATCTCTTTCAACTGAAAAAATCAAACTAGTAAGTTAACGCGATCAAAAGATAATTATGACCGTTTATGTCGCATATTTTTCGATTTCACAGGGTACTTCCCTTTGACCTAGAATCATGATATTTGGCAAGAAGCAATGTCTTACAGCACATGTAAAGGAAACAATCTGAAAACCGTAGATATGTAGTGTAATAACAAAATGCCTACAAGTTTGTACCCAACCTTCGGTGCGCGAGTCCAACTCGTACTTGGCACTTGGTTTTTTTCAGGAAGCCTATTAAATCTCTTTTTAAATATGCTGTAAATTAGAAGAAAACCATTATTGGTAGTTGTAACTCTTATTTCCTAACACTTAAACATGAGATTTACAGACTAGAGTCCCTAGCACGAGCGCACCGTGTAAACGTAACGTAAATACGTCGATAATTAAAAATACTCGTTTCACGTATAATATTTTCGTAATTTTAAGAATGTATTCATATCTATAGATGTTATTGATTGTGCTTGTTGCAAACAATTTAACTAAGATCATCATCATCTGCCTAGCCTTTTCCCAGCTATATTGGGTCGGCTTCCAGTCTAACCGGATGCAGCTGAATACCAGTATTTTTCATTTTTTTTTATATTAAACAATTTAACTGAAATGCTACAGGATAATTAATAGTTAATCTTGTTAATTTCAATTTAATTTACTCTCAATCAAGTTATTTTAATTTTAATTCGAATTCATCTGGACTACCTACATACATTGCTACTAACTTAGTCTTGAGATAATTAATTTGTTACTTACAAAATATGGACATTACCTGGTATGTTTTTTTTTTAATAATTTTATTTCGATTAAAAAATCGACATATTTTCGTAACGTTAAAACCGCTCGTGCTAGGCCCTCGGAAGCATTTTCAAAGCATATTATCATTTCCAAAACATATCATTTACCATTTTTTATCTACAAAACTTAAACACAAGCTAATATTAATAAACAAAGTCAAACTAACAAAACAAATATTACAAAACTAATTAACAACCTCCTCTATAACTTCGTGCATCTTCGTATATCTTCGTAGCTCTTCGTCAAAATATTCACATCTCTTTCGCACTCGTTCTAAGTTGTATGTTTTGTCTCGTTTCAACGGCAGCCAAAGCCCATTCACACCTGCACATTATTATATTTGTTTATTTGTTTGTTCGTCGCGTTTTATTTTAGTGGCGCTTCGTGGATAAGGGCGTGCGTGAAATTTTTGGTATTTCGAATCGTTTGGATTTGAGAATTTATACAATTTGCTGAGGGAAATGCGCTTTCGAATGACGTGGAAAGTGATTAAATTATTTTTTGAATGATTTTTTACTTATTTCATTTGTTGGTTTTAATAAGCAAAAGGTTGTTATTGTGCCAACTGAATTTGATAACCTATGTCTTTGATATTATTTTGTTAAAAAAAAAAATTAAGAAATAGATTTGATTTTGGATTAAATTACGCGTACAAGTATAATTTATGGAACAGTTTTATAATTTCTAAATTAGATTTAAGATTAATATTATTATTGAAAAAAAAAACCAATGGAATTCTGAATATGGTACCAAATACGTAACTGCTCCTCCCTTATCTAATTTACCAATATCTCAACATAATACATATTGCGAAGTAAAGCTAAAAAACGCCAACAAAAAACTCCCTAAGCAAATATCTTAACAAAACCAAAATCACACTTACCCCCATACCCTCTACCACCACAGTTCTATACATCTCGTTAACGCCTGCTTATAAATTTGTCTGTCTGTCCGTCTGGTCGCGCGCACCTCGGGAACTATATTACCTGCTAAACATTTTTGTGTAGCACGAGTTATTGCACCAGTAATTGTTTACTAAAATGTTATTGAGTGCTTTTTTAGTATTGCTTTTGGGTCATTCAACTTATGGTATTGTTTGTTTTTTTTAAGAAGGAACAAAGTAACAGAAACCAATGTATCTTTATACAAGTAACTGTCTTATGGACAGGGAAAAATAACTATAGGGCGTCAAAAAACTCATCAACATCGCTGTCAACGGGAAAAGTGCCCAGAAGGCGCGAATGACACAGAAACAGCGTAAGGTGAAGGTGCAGCGCAGCCGTGGAATTTATAAAGAAACGATAGAACGGCGTGCCTGCGCCGCGCCGCTTGAGTATAATTCACGACCCGTCGCCTACGTACATTTTGTATGAAAACGTTTTGAAGCGGCATCATGCCTGCGCCGCGCCTTCTCCTTACGCCGTTTCTGTGTAATTCGCGCCGAAGACAGGCAGCTTGGCCACGTTGGATGGCAAAGCTGGCTTTTCACGTTTCTATCATAATTATTGCGGATAGCACGTCATTTTGTCTAGTAAGGCTCCTATTCGTACTATTTCATCAATACCTTTTTCTGTAATTAAATAATTTAGTCAAGAAAATAATAATAACTTTATACCATAATAGGGGAGGGATAGCTGTCGATCTATGAGTGTAAGCAACGCCGGTTGGTTGTGGTCATATCTTGGGTGGGTACTTTTTTCGTAAAGATACGTAAACGAAGCAAAAAGAGTATGTGAGGATCGCAGGTAAGAGATGTCAGCAACCAGGAAGGGGCCCGCAAGGGCCGATGCCTGCCGGGGCTGCGGGACTGTTCGAAAGAGATACCGTGGCCCTGGAACACAAAGGGCAATGAAGGAACATGGATGGGTTTTAGTCAGTAAGAGTCTGACACTCCCTCCCACTCCACCCAGAGCGGGAGAAGTCATTTGATGATTTCCCATCCGTAAAAAAAAAAAAAAAAAAAGATTCGCAGGTGGCGTTCTGTAGTTTCAAATTCAAATTAATTTATTTCGTGAGCACAGGGTACATACAGAAGATGTTATAATAAATAAGAACCGAGTAGTGCCCCGCCAAAAGGCATACAAAATATCAAACCTACCCTAACCTACCTTTCTGCCTATCCTCACGGGAAAGCGGCGTGAGTTAGATGTGTTTAGATCAAACATTCTCATCTCTCTATGAAGGTGCATCCACATCCAAGTTACTTTGCGTAGAGCAACATGTTAAGGCACCAGAGTTGCTGCGGGACTGTTCGAAAGAGTTACCGTGGCCCTGGAACACAAAGGGCAATGAAGGAACATGGATGGGTTTTAGTCAGTAAGAGTCTGACACTCCCTCCCACTCCACCCAGAGCGGGAGAAGTCATTTGATGATTTCCCATCCGTAAAAAAAAAAAAAAAAAAAGGCACCACAGTTATAAAATAATAGACGAAAAAATAAATTTTATGACAAGACGTGTGAAGCGATTTTTTCATGCACTGCCACCCAGACTTAACTTGTATTTCAGCTGCCATAAAAATTACTAAAATGACTCAGCGATCATTGTGCCGATAGTCGTATCAGCCCATGGCTTAATTGCCAAGAGACTCGATCAATACCTGAGGAGGCTCTCGTTAGGCAGCTTGATTCAGAAAGCGGTACTCCTGGACACGGCTCGTGTTGTTAGGAGGTTCCTCTCGCTGGAGCCCTGACCGCCGGTAGCTTGGACCCTGTTCCTGTATAAATGTAACTAGTAAGTAAGAAAAATGAATAAAGGAACACTAAAATGATAGTTCTACAAATAATCTCGCGAATTAAAAAATTGACTACTGATGAAGAGCCATCGTACCAAATCATCATAGTATTCATTCTCCTGCTCCTTATCCCAATTTATATGAGGCTTTTGCAAAAAACATGCTTGAAAGATGTTCATCATCATCATCATATCAGCACGAAATCACCCACTGCTGGGTATAGGCCTCCCCATTCTTCCTGAGGAGAAGGAAAAGCTGTTAGCGTTCTTCCAATTAGAAAATGTGATGGGGTGAGCGCTGTGAGGTCAGAAGGACCTGATGATAACGGAGTAAGAGGCCGAGATTCAAAACCCGCTCATTCTGTACAAGAACTGTATTCATCTCTTCGTATGTTAAATTAGCTAAACCTTAAACCCCTTTAGATGATATTTTACAGATTTTACGGAATCCTCCACTAATCCATTAAAATGTGGGCTATATGCTGATGAAAATTTGAAGTTAATATGTGAATTAGATGCTCCCTCATCCAGAAATGAATGATGTTGCTGAAGTTAAAATACCCAGAAATACAAACAGAGACACCAATAGATTCAACTCAAATTCAACAATTACTTACAAAAAACACACATAAAAATAACTGTTTTGGAACCGACACTTACTGAATTTATTGACCCATTATTTTTCCCAATACAAACATTTACTAATATTTTCTTGTAACTCTATCTCTGAGATTGGATAGAGTCATTATCATTACGCTATGTAACCCGATCGGTGGTAAGCAGAGGTGCAACAAACCGACAACTGATGAGAACGAATGGTTTTGTACGTGGAACGGACATACGGATAAACATGTTAGAGTATTTTATTATTGCTGTTAGTGTTTTACTATAAAATTGGGAGGTTTTTTTAATGATTGTTTCTTTTTAGTAATGTAGGATTAGGTTACAGCTTGGAAAGTCAATGTTGTGGGTAATTTTGGTTTTTTATGTGTCAAATCACTGTGATGTTTTGAATTTGTAGACATATCTGCTTTAAATGATTTCGTTTACTACTACTATGTGGGTGTATCGTATATATATACCTCTGCCTAATATCCACCATTTTGCAATCAATATATAAAGGGTGTAAAAAGACCCTTAACGAAGCCGAAAAGTACTTGTTCTCCCCATCATTGCGATAATTTTTCTGTTCTAGACCATACCTGGGATCCTTCTAGTTACGGAGATATTGGGGGTCAAAGTTCCAACTTTTTCACAAGTTTTTTTTCAAATACATATTTCTAATGTAAGATTTTTACTTTACACACCTTCACGACCTCCGTACTATTCAATCCATCCATCAGCACAATGTTTTGAGTGCGTTACATTGAGTTTCACCGTAAAATGTGATTTTTCACCCCAAAAAAAAAAAGTAGTTTCCCAGCAATAATTTTTGCGTAAAGTTAATTAGTTTGATGTACAGAATGCTTGGTTCACGGCTTCGTGAAGGGTCTGTTTACACCCTGTATCTATATATGTATATTTTTTTAACGGTCTAAATTCTTTATTACCTCATTATTTATATTAATTTTTAGTACCTATTCAACTTTAAAAGTAAAAACTTATATTACACATAATTATATCTAACATATTTAAAAGGGTAATATAGAATTGAATAAAATATCACAAGTCCTGAAAAAGGTTACCTAACACAGAAGTATCTCATAGCATGAAGTAGAAAATATACTTGAAAAAGAATTTTCCGAACATCTTAAAGACTGTATAGGTGTCATTCTGCATGACTGCATCTTTCTTAATCCGAGGCATCAAGTACTAATGACGTTGATGGTATAGATGATGCCATCATCTAGACGATTTCGGCGTCAGCAGCTGCGAGCTACGGTGGTGGAGAGCTTCATGTTCTCAATAAACTTTGTGTTGCAAGTTTTTCTTCAATTCGATGGGTCGTTTTCCTTTTTGACAAAGTATACTTTCCTTGTCTTTGACAGTCGTTAGGTAGTCAGTGGCTCAAAAATTCTGACAACCAGTCTTCTTTCTATCGTATTACCTAGTACTAACTGGGTTGTGGTGGTCAGGTAGGCAGTCGCTCCATGTAAAATACTAGTATTCAGCTGCATTCGGTTAGACTGGAAGCCCACCCTAACATAGTTGGGAAAAGGCTAGACAGATGATGATAGAATTTAAAAAAATATCACGATGCCTGATAAAGGATACCTAACACAGAACTATCTCATAGCATGAAGTAGAAAATATACTTGAAAAAGAATTTTCCGAACATCTTAAAACCTGTACAGGTGTCATTCTGCATGACTGCATCTTTCTTAATCCTAGTCATCAAGTACTAATGCTGTTGATGGTATAGATGATGCCATGTAGCCGATTTCGGCGTCAGCGGCTGCGAACTGCGGTGGTGGAGAGCTTCATGTTCTCAATAAACTTTGTGTTGCAAGTTTTTCTTCAATTCGATGGGTCGTTTTCTTGACAAAGCATACTTTTCTTGTCTCTGATAGTCGTTAGGTAGTCAGTGGCCCAAAAAGTCTGACAACCAGTCTTACCAACGGGTATCGTATTACCCAGTACTAACTGGGTTGTGGAAGTCAGATAGGCAGTTGCTCCATGTAAAATACTGGTATTCAGCTGCATCCGGTTAGACTGGAACCCTAATATAGCTGGGAAAAGGCTAAGTGATGATGATACTTTGCTATGTAAGTGTGAAGCGATCATTGGGGGACGCCTGTGCCATATGAGGTCTTTTGGCTGTTATCTTCTTCTTTATCGTATGGTTAGTGCCTAACCTGGTGTCAGAGTTTTTAGGCCGCCCATGGGCCTCTGACTTGGTTTTACAGGCCGTCGAGAAATATCTCTCAGACATGCTGATTTCCTCACGATGTTTTCCTTCACCGAAGCAAGTGATAATTATACAATTCGCATATGAATCCGAAAAATCAGAGGTGCGTGTTTTGGGTTCGAACTTGAGACCTAAGACCTAAGATCCGAGGGTCACACCACTAGGCTATCACTGCTGCTTCGCTGTTATGATGATGATGAAGTGCTTAATAATTTTTTTCCAACCAGAATGTGGCGTGCCTGCTTTCTATGTACGTTCAAAAACGCTGCGTTCCCTCTCAAAATCCCCATCCGTATATTTTCCTCTCAATACTTATTCAAAAGTAATGGTACGTCACTTCTCCGTGTAGTCCCCGTCAATAATGTTAGTTCGTTTGTCTGTTGCCATATCGAAAACAGTGGGCGGTACGATTGAAAGGCAGCGTGATTTGATTTGAAATCACGGTAGCTTATGGTGAAGTGATGGTTTCTCACTTATGGTGTCTGCGAGGGCATGGGAAACTAAATTGTGTGGATGTTGGTAATGTTATTTAGTAGCCAGTATGGCCAGTAATAATTTTCTGGGAAATGGCAAAGTAGTGATTAAAATATTTATAAAAGAATAACGCATATCGTAACGCGTTAAAAAGTTGGAAGAATTTGAAATGGGTCTTTGACCAGCAAGGGGACAGTACTTATAGGCTGAATCATATAATACTTTGAAAAGAAACTGGAAATAGTAAATAAAAATCTTACAAATGTCGATGGATGGAGAGGGAGAGGAAGACCAAGGAAACGATGGATGAATTGTGTGAGGAGTGATATTAAAGACTGCTGACTGCTTGTACAGTCACGAGCACCAATATGTATACACTTTCCTAATTTAAAAGCAATTTTCGGGAGAAATAACGATTGTAACTTAGAGATATGATTTTTTTCATAAAAAATATGAGTTCCAGAATACTATGTTCCTAACAACATGAAATTTTAATCAGAATAGTAAGAGAAAAACACCTTTTAAAGTTGTGAAGTGTTTACATATTGATGCTCGTGACTGTACAGAACAAGCTGTTTGCATATTACATGAGCTACAGCCAAACCCGTTGTCAAATTCTGGTTCGTTGTCAATACATTAGATTGCTATCGATACTGCTAAAAAGAAGACTGACTTTATATCAGACTATAACGCAAAGCCTGCAAATTACCAGCCAGGCAGACGACCAAACTCATCATCATCTGCCTAGCCTTTTTTCAACTATGTTGGGGTCGGCTTTCAGTCTAACAGGCTGCAGCTGAAAACCAGTATTTTACATGGGGGAACTGCCTCTCTGACCTCCACAAGCCAGTTAGTACTGGGTAATACGATACTCCTTGGTAGGACTGGTTCTCAGACTCTCGACCCACTGTACCGATGTACAAATGACAGCCGGGACCAACACCTTAACGTGCTTTCCGAAGCAAACGTGCACGGATGAAACTCGGTATGTAATGGGTGGTTACGCATCCACAGACCAACCTAGGCACGCAAGGCTTAACCTAAAGATCGACCCGAGTGGCTGTTATTATTTAGCTTCTCCACGGCTACCAAACTATCCACTGCCAATTCAAATCCAATTAAACAAACAGACTCTCGAAACGAACTCCCCCGACAAGACCCGATCTCGCCCGAAGGCTCCCGATCTTAATCGAGGGCCGTTCGGGACATTTTACGCTGCGCCTGCGCCGTTTATCAGTAACCTGATACTTTTACAATGAACGAAAGACTTTTATATGTGGTAAGAACCTTTTAGTTTCGGAATTGAAATGTTTAACGTGATTTTTCATTGTGTACGTGGGTTTTTGGGGTCCGTGGGTTAAATGGGGAATTTCGGGGTGAGCGTTAATTGTAATTTATTGTTTTGATTCTAAATTAAGAAAACTGTAAAAAAGATCTGTTAATAGAAAATACCTTGTCTACCTACATTGTTGGTCTAGTGGTCAAAAGCGCAACTGCTGAGCATGAAGTCTTCGGTTCGATTCCCAGGTCGGGCAAAGTGTTATTGCGTTTTAAAGTGTTATTGAGTTTGAATTTGTGCCCGGTTGATGGCAATAGGCTGGCCCTCTATTACATGGGACTCAGACATAACTGGTGGCATGTGGTTATACTATTGGGTACACCTCTGCTAACCCTTCGGGGATTACAGGCGTGATGTTATGTATGTATAATAGAACATTATGGTCTTAATTCCATATCTTGGCTGGCATTATCTTTTAGTTTCCTCTATATGCAACAACAGTCAGATTTTACCTTCTTCGATTTATATAAAGAGTTAGTTCACAGTATGCTGTATTATATCAGGAATGCCGAATGATCATTTTCAGGTGTTTATTTCATAACAATATTATATACATTTATAAATTAAATAAATTACAGTAGCCTTCAAAAAACTCCTCAACGTTGGCAACTGGTAATGTCCCAAGACTTGGCGGCGTTGCCATGTTATATGGCAACGCTTAACCGGTTACATACAAAACAGATAAAATCGTAAATTATCTTACACAGAGGTCAACACCAAATCCATTACCAAATTATTCAAGGTTTCAGAAAAAATCAGGAGAAAAACCTAAATCCTATATTTCCACTGAAAAAACCTATAATATTTTCATTATTTCTCTATAATCACTGGTGGTTTGTTCTGTCCAGCTCGTCCCGCCATCTTCTACGAGGTCTGCTGCGACGCCTTCTGGCTGTGTCAGGGCTCCAGATAGACGTAATTTTGGCCCACAGCTCATTGGGCATGCGGCAGACGTGGCCAGTCCAGTCCCACTTCAGATTAGAATTATTCATTATTCATTCCCACATTAGCCCTGGATCGAAACAACTGGAAGTCATGGGGAGAGGCCTTTGCCCAGCAGTGGGATGACGCAGGCTAGCAGTATCAGTATCTCTTTAATCAATAATAAATAACAAAGCCCTTTCTCACAAACACGACACATGTTTTATATCACCTGTTACGAAGCACGTGTAACGTGTTAGATTGAGTTATCCTCTCATACCGATGTAACATACATACAGACGAGGACATATCTAGCTATAGAAGTCTAGTATAAGCTGACCTCGCATCGCTAGCTGTCATAGCTAGCATGACGAGGGCACTCATGACAAGGAACAGCAACACATTTGCACTCCAAGCCAGAATGTTCTATACATTATAAAATTCAAAGTCCTGACTGACTGATATTTCAATGCACAGCCCAAACCACTGGCCCGAGAGACATGAAATTTGGAGGATTTATTTTTTGTGAAGAGTAGGTATCTACTAAGAAAGGGTTTTTCGAAATTCTACCCCTAAGAGGGTGAAATGGGGGGTTGAATTTTCTGTGCCACCTTTTTTGTCTTCGGGTCGATTGACTTGAAATCGTCTATAAATCTTGAACCCTATGTCCGAAATCTGTTTAGAGACTACGCAGGATAGCCAAGTCAATAATAAATAATATAAAAAATTAATGGTTTTACAATGTTACTAATTAAATAAATGTATAAAATTTATAAAACAATAATTATAAAAATTCAATCCTGTATTAACATACTTAAGGAAATGTATCACAATAAACAGCCAGTGTTCTTCCTCCTCTCATCTACTTTATCTATGCTGTGCCCGACAGGGTCCATAATTGTGACTAATGTATTTGTTTCCATACCAACTACTTACAATATGGTACGCAATAAAGAATTGAGAATTGAGACAAGTCATATCCAGTCGGTAAATCCTGAATAGGTTCAACAATTGCGATGGGTGTAGACGCACTCGTGGCTCGCATTGCAGGCTTGCTTTACAATCACAGGTCAACTTATACTGGAAACAAAAGCATAATATGTTGTCGTCAGTACGTACGGAACTCGTGAATTATGTGAGAGGTGTCCACCGACACATGCCACGGTTCGTGTTTTTATTTATTTTTCTTGTTAAGTGTTGGAATCGGGAATTAATTTGAATACCATCGCTAGTTTTTATTTTAAGGCTCGAGTGTTTTAACGTTTTTTACATGTCATTAGGATTTTCCTGTAGAGAGCGTTTGCGAACTAAAATTTCTCGCGATTTTTCAGTAACAGGAACTAGAATCTTCTGATAATGGCTGGTCATCAGTGGCGAAGGTTTCATACAACTCGATTCCTACCGGCTTCCATTTGGAAATTGGCACAATCGGTATTCTATAGACAAATAATAAAATCACATTAAAGAAACGTACTCCGGCTTACCTCTTAAAAAATGTACCCTTCGCTACTGCTGGTCATAGCTTGGTTCTAGGCTAACATACATTGACAAGGTTGCCATAAACACGCTGAGAATTGCACTTTAAACTGACAAAATTAAAACAACGATCGAATAGAAAAATCATGATCACATACCATAGATGAAATCCCCGTCAAATCATCAACCGTTTTGCTAAAAGCTCTTTAAAGCGTACGCTTCCTTAATAGATTATTTCTTTGAGGCTTTTGAGATTCACTTAAAATGGTTGCTTTAGAACTACCCCTAGTCGACATCTTCAAATTGAATAAGCCCCTTTAAATAAAGAGAAGAAAAAAACTACCCCTAGTCTTAAGTCGTCATCATCTGCCTAGCCTTTTCCCAACTATATTGGGGTCGGCTTCCAGTCTAGCCGGATGCAGCTGAATACCAGTATTTTACATGGAGCGACTGCCTATCTGACCTCCACAACCCAGTTAGTACTTGGTAATACGATAACCCTTGGTAAGACTGGTTGTTAGACTTTTTGGGCCACTGACTACCTGTAACGACTGTCAAAGATCTACAAATGACACCCGGGACCAACGGCTGCATGTGCTTTCCGAGGCACGGAGGAAACTCGGTATGTAATGGGTGGTCACCCATCCACAGACCAACCTGGCCAAGTACGGCTTAACCTAAAGATCGACCCGAGCGGCTGTTATTTTTTAGCCACGAGCCCCCCCCCTAAACGTCTAAGTACCCACACAAATTAAAAAGAAAAAAGCTGGTTTTGATAACTGATAACCGTCAAAGATACATACAGTCTTACATCATACAAAAACAAATATAGTTATTTTCATAACAGTTATTTATTATTCGTAATAAAGTTATTTATTTTATTAATGCCTCGCAAGGCGTTAAGTTACCTTTTTATTTAAACATGTTCATATTAAACGGTCATAGATATACGATCGATGGTATCGGGGTTCGTTCCCGGCTGAGTTATTGTTATCTGTCTCTATTATTTCAGATGAAAATAATGTTGAGTGTTGCTGTGGTGTGTTAATCATTGATGGTGTAAGCAGGAGTAAGAGTAACTACATTTTATAATAAAGTTACAAAGAACAACCATGTCTTGTGCTTTACAAAACTTAAGTAATTTTAGCTGATCAAAAATGTATATGTTACGGCTAAAAGCCGAAGTAAGGTTACACCTAGTTCTAGCCAACGCGGCAGAGGCCGGCGAGCGCTACATCCAAATTGGTTGCATTATAACAAACCGTTACCGGCCGCACCTAGCTATAGCCGGCTAGAACTAGGTGTAACCTTACTTCGGCTTTTAGCTAAAAGATATACAATTAGCCGAAAATTTTCAACCGGCTTAAATAAAAGGAGTATTATCATACAATGTAGAAGTGGTCTTCTAAAGATACCTCTCCTACATCCCCTTTAAAAATACACCCATCGAAAGGACGTTTTTAAAAGACGGCGTGTCGCCACAATACCTTAAATTGACACAGACTACTCGTACATAAGAGCGACGACTAAAAATAGCGTACCATTAAAAGCGTAGCGTAAAAGCAGTGATAACCTAGTGGTGTGACCGTCGGACTGCCAAGTCACAGGTCTCGAGTTCGAACCCAAGACACGCAGCTCCGATTTTTCAGATTTATGTGCGAATTGTATAATTATCACTTGCTCCAGTGAAGGAAAACTTCGTGAGGAAACCAGCATGCCTGAAAGATATTTTTTGACGGCATATAAAGCCAAGTCAAGGGCCCATAGGCGGCATAAAAACTCTAACATCAGGTTAGGCACTAACCACACGATAAAGAAGAGCGTATTATCCGTGGTGAGCTTAAAGTTTTTTCTAGCCCTTCACCGCACATCACACTTCCCAATTGAATCAACCAAACATAGATCAAGGCTCAAAGCTCAAGGCAGCATCATCAAAACGCCTCGACGATGTACTATCAGCGTCGTTTCTCGGAACCCCTCGGACGCGGGATTCGCTCCCCGCTGCGACGGTAATTCACGCCACTCACACCTCGCGGGATTGCGGGCTGTGTGCGTGGATGAAGAGGTCTTGGTACTTTGGTAATGGATTCATATATTTTAGAGAGTTAAATGGTAGACTATGAAAAGCTGGTTTAGAAGAGTTGTTTAAGAAATCAATAAAAACGTGTATGAAAGGTGTTTTTTCAAAGATTTTTCAGAATCTACTAAGAGTCGACGATTTAAATAAATCCAAGATTTATAAAAGCTTGGTTAAAAGCCTTTGGTCTGTAAATGAGCTATCTAGTCACATTGCATGCTTTGTTTTCCAAAACAACATTGACCTATTACATTTTGACAAGTCAAAAAGCCAACCAATTATGTCTTCTTTTCTTAGATATGATTTAACTGTCTTTAGAAGATGTCAAATAATTGTGAATGAGTGATAAGTAGCTTTATCGCAAATACGCGAATATTTCATTGCTATATTTCTATTATTTTCGTAAAAAAGTCCCATAACTAAGTTAATATTGGAGTTGATTGTAATTTCAAGTATCAAAACCTCTCGGTCGTTCCCCACACAGTAATATATTGATGATGCTGTAACAGTCTATTGTGATCTTTTGTTAGATTATGATAAGTGAGATAACTTATTCCAACTTAATATAAACGTCTCGTGGTACACCCTAGTGTGGAGATGGCTTTATCTTAAGCATTGTATGGAATAACTTAGTACAATGTGTGGAGGGCTTAAGTTAAGTAAATTAAGTTTTACATAAGTTGGTAAGTGAAGACAAAGTGGTGTTTGACTTTCAAGTTAAGTTTATTTTGTAGGAGTTTCTGTGAAAGATTTTATTGTGTGGTGACTTGGCTAACCAATTAGATGGTAGAGTTAACATAAAATTTGATGCAGATTTAATGTTTTTTTTTAATCAAAGACGGTGCAAGATAGTCATCATCATCTGCCTAGTCTATTCCCAACTATATTTTGGTCGGCTTCCAGTCTATCCGGATGCAGCTGAATACCAGTACTTTACATGGAGCGACTGCCTACATACTGTACACGCATATATATACTGACTGTGCAAGATAGTATGTAACAAAATAATGAGTTATTTCTGCTTTTTCAGCAAAGCAACAATTTTCTGCTCTAAAATGTTGGTTGGAGTAATAAACTCGATCTCGACTTTTATCAAAAGCTCTTCACAAGAGTCTAACTGAAACTGACTAACACAGGAGGACTTGATGTATCCCCTTTTTATTTTTATTTATTTTATGGATCTTCACTAAAGATTTTTTCATTTAAGATCCACTTCTTGAAAGAAGAAAGAAAATACATTCATTTGGCACATACCACAAGTGCACACAGTATAAAAAAATAGAAGAAAACCTAAAACATAAATCTAAACAAAAAATAAAATAATGTGACACTGTGTGCTTCACGGCTGCGCCAAATAGGCCCAGTTCAGCAAAATGCCGGACAACTAGTGTCCGACTCTGGTTTTCAACTGGACCTGAATTAGTGAGGTTACGGATGTGAAGCAGTTTTTCAGAAATGAAAAAAAAAATGTTGTAATTACAGCTGGTTTGAAAAAATTATTAAGAAAAAGTTGCTTACAAAAATAGTTATGTTTTTTTGTCTTCCCTTTCGTCTTGTTTTAAGACATCAACCAAAAGTTTCGTGTGAATTTCCGGCATTTAATTAAAGTAGAAATGGCAACAAACATCTACGTCTACATCTCTTTTTTTAGTATCTCCTTTCGCAGTATGCTGGAAGAGATTTCTTTAGAAAAAAGCATCACCTTTGTACTAGTTTCTGTTCTATTCTTATTTTCTGTATTTAGTAGTGTGTACATAAATTGTTTAATAAATAAATAAAATAAATAAATTAATTATAATGAAATCAAATGTAAAACCCAAGCGTTATCCACATTAGTCCTAGCACAAAAAGTTCTGTCTGCGTTTATCCGGCTCACAAGTCACAGTTTGTTTTACATGATAATTGTGAAGACTTACGGCGCACATTCAATGTGTACCCGATTTATTGTGGGTACCTACTTATAGCGCCATTCCAGCGTTAATCTTGTGGTGGATAATATTTTATTGATGCTGTAATTGTTTCAATGAAGGGGCAAAGGTGTTTTGGAGATTTGTTGTATAGGAATTTACATAACCAATGAGTATTAAATAAATTATTCTGGAATAGTTATAAACACTTTTCAATATTCGTAATCACCCGGGACCTTTGCCCAGTTGTGGGGGCATTCTAGACTGAGTAAAAAAGTAGTGGAGCTCAGGGGCCGAAAATGAGAGCCATATCTTCAACGAAGTCCCACCTCCTGTCCTGCTCCTTGTGCAACACCAACGGCACCTCGAGGGACCAGGGGGCCTAAAATGCCCGCAAGAATTTTAACGTAATGATTCTGCTAAAGCGGCTATTTTAGGCCCCCCGTAGGAGACCACTACCAACGCTGTCGAAGTGGCAGAGAACTGGTCGAAAAGCTTATAATTTGCGTTGAATATTTGAATCATTTTCACGACGAAGATGGAGAAGTTTAGAAGCCACTCTTACCTACATACCGATCATAAGAGTTCTCAGCAAGAAAAAGAGAATTCACTTCTTCTCCTTTTCTATTATCGGTACGAACTATTATGAGAATAACTCGTGCCGGTCTCGTGCCGTGGTAAATATTACCCGGTCAGCACGGCGGTGGTAGCGAGGCTGTATGACCTGGGCGCGCCGGACATAGGTTATCACCACTTGTTGGCTGTATTAATGTGTTTTCCTGCAAAGCGAAAGCTCTTCATCAACTCACAGATGTCATAAGACTTAAGAGGCTTATTCTTTACAGTATAGACAGCTGTGACCTAAGACTTGCTTTGCCGACAATAAGGCCCGGACTCAACCAAAGCGGAGACGAGCGGAGCGGAGAGGAGACGTGCGGACACCGACCAATCACATTAATTTATATCTACATCGTGTTTCTCGCCTCTTCTGTGATTGGTTGAATCTTGCACATCTCCTCTCCGCTCCGCTCGTCTCCGCTTTGGTGGAAACCGGGCCTAATCGGTGTAGCGGAGTTGGTCAGATGTGCTTTGCTCGTATGTAAAACTTACCGTGATTGAACCCTCTTTTCAGAGCTAAATATTAAATGATCCCATTGCGTGATATGTATGGACAACAAATGAATTAACAACTTTATGTAATTACCCATATTAGCAAATAAATGACACAACCATGACGATCAACCAATCAGCGCGCGAGGTGCGTTCCGTCGCATGCCATTTCACAATTTGACGAATTTCACTTCGATAGATTATAATCTACCGAAAAGTGATGCGTTGAATTGTAAGCAGTATGCTACAGTTCACAATCTTACGACAGTTTACAATCTCGCGAGATAGATTATAATCTAACGGTATTTACAATTTTACGGTGACGTATACATCGGCTGATCACATCTCTGGTAGAAAGACAGCCTTGTCTCTGGTAATAGAAAACATACAAAAATTGATCATCAACAGGTCTGCGATGCTTGGGGCTTATGTCCAGCACTGGACGTTTCTTTAGCACTATGATGCAGGTGATTTACCTCATAAGACACCAAACGACACCATTAAATCCCTCACATTCCCTTTTGTCTCATTTTCGTTCAAAACGCCGTAAAAATCTTCAAAAGGAAAAACAAACAGTTTCATATAAAGACTTATGAGGACTGGTGGTGGGCTTACTTGAAATACACTTTGTACAAGTAGAAATACAGATGATTTTCGTTTGGAAATTTAAACGAGTAATATAGCGTGGGCAGCGAAATAGTTCTGCTATTGTATACAATGTAATTTGGACCAGAATGTTTGAAGAAATGTTTGGCCTCCAGTGAGGTGATGGGGCTTATTTGAGAAAAGAGACCGTTTGACGCTCTCCAGACAAAAATGCTGTGTCCTGTAACTTTCAATATTAAATATATATATATAATATTGTAAATATATAATATGTGTATATATTGTATATACAGGGTGGAAGGGACACCGACGCGAAAACGGTTACCATGTATTGCAGTACATCATTCTGAACCCACCTACATAGAAATTTTTCATTAGTTGTATGTGTGTGTGTATTGTGTATTGTGTGTAAAGTTTAATACCTACACGGTCAAAATAAATGGAACAGATGATTTAATAATAAAATACCGATGAGAAATTTCTGTATGGGGGGGAGGGGTTCAAATGATGTACCGTTTTCGCGTCAGTGTCCCTTAATACCACCCTGTATATTATAAATTTCATTTAGAACTAGGAAAGGTTTGTTCATAAGTGTGAACATCAAACTGATGAGTCAACAAGTGGTCAACAATCGTGTATTGCCTGTGATCTATACTATGGTAGAACCTCCAGTAGGCCCGTTTTACCCGACTGCGCGATAGCAAAGACAGATTATGCTTTCAGTAAGTTTCCTACACAGATTATAACTATTTGTTGTATAAATTTGAAGGATTTAATCAGAGGTAATGCATCTCTCTATCTAGCTAATATTTTTAGCGAATAACGACTGTAGATTCCTATACATTTCAATTTCTTCTTTGAATCTTTGGATTTAGGAATGTGGTAACTAGTAAGACTGCTGAGCATGAGGTCCTGGGTTCGATTCCCAGGTCAGACAAAGAGATATTGGGTTTTCATCAGTAATTTTTCAGTAGCAGCCACGAAGTCTGGATTTGTGCCAGAATGATGGCAATAGGCTCGCCCCCTGTTACATAGTACTTAAACATAACTGGCGAAATGGGGGTGTACTACTAGGTGCAACTCTGCCTAACCCTTCGGGGATTGCGGGCGTGATGTTATGTTATGCAGCTAGCAAGGAATCATCCATTTCTGCCGCGATAAGCATAAGAGCAGTAACTATGTTTTGCATAGTTTTGAGTAATTGGCGTGCAAAGTTTTTGTTACAATTTTGTTTTTCCGGACTTCTTTTTTTAAGTTACTTTAACTGTGATGTTGAAACGTGTAGCCCAAATAAAGCGCTTTTATAATCTTCACTCAATATTAGAATAGTTTTAAATGACGAAAATCCTTTTATATCTAGTATTACTTGAAGCAACAGAAACTGATCCTTAATGAAATTTACCAGTTCCCGATAAGCTATTAAAACAGCTGTCAGCAAATCTGGTAGAGCCCGTTGCGCTGATTCAGGATCAATATTTAACTCATTTTGTCAAAAATTAAACAAACTGCTGATATCGCTAGCGCGGCAGATTTCTTCATCTCTCAAGATACCTCCTCCATTCCTTCCCACATCTGCGCCACAAACTGTCACCTGATACTTTGAATATGGCATTTAAGTCGTGTGCCTGTTTTACAGCATTATAATAAACTACATCTCGGAACTGATGAGTATTACTTACAATATTAGTGTTTATTCACCCATCGCTATATTATCTAGATTTTATTTAAGTACTTTGTTTGCAATAGGGGTACTTTGTAAGGTAAATTGTAGATGTCTGAAGATGGTTTTGTGTCTTTGTAACTATTTCAGCATCTATCATCATCTTTTGAATTCGTTGGTATTAGTAAAGGTGTAATAAAGATTTTGATTTATTCAGAAAGCGGTACTCCTGCACTACGCGGACACGGCTGGTATTGTTAGGAGGTTCCTCTCTCTGGAGCCCTGACCGCCGGTAGCTTGCACCCTGTTCCCGATACCGGTGGGCTACTATTTTTAAATGTTTTTGATATTGTTTTTATTTTAAGGAATATTTAAAAATGTATTAGATTTGTATAGAAATAAAGAAAGGGAATAATAATCTTGCTAAAAAGGGATACACGTCTTTAAAGGACCTCGCGCACTTCACGGCCACGACCACGCTATCTTTAACAAAATATCTTTAATTTTCTTTATCTGGTCGGATGCTCGGTTGTGCGACCAAACTGTCTTCCTGGTTGTCGACAAAAAGCCGTTTCTGCGGCTAAAAGTCTTCATCGTGGCCGCATAATGCGTGAGGTCCCTTAAAATTTAAATGCAACAACGTACTGCGATTACAAACTCTTATTTTCTCTTCTACCAACCGTGTTTTTGATGGGATTTTGCAAAAATGACCAAATTCCATACACACTTTCATCCCCCAGTCTTTAGAAGATTTTTCAAAAATTCTTGTGGAGACATGCAAGCTTCTAAACCCAGAGGTTAAGACTGCGCGTGGTGGATGACTTTTCCAAGAGTTCATCATTAGGTAAAGTTTTTTTTTAAATTCCAGATTGACCAGAGACAGCGAGAGTTAAACCACAACACTGAATGAAATACCAATAGGTCTATTAATAAATCTACCATAATAAGTAGGTACCGACACCTAACAAACAAAAATTGAAACTACATCAGTTCTACTGCTTATTTGTAATTTACTGAACTGTGCAACGTTGTTATTTTGATTTGGCAAATACCTACAGAAGTTTTTTTTTTTTTTTTTTGTTATGGTTGGTAAAAATACATCTTAATTTCTCAAAACCTCAAACTGTCAAACTTCGGCCAAAAAGTGAAAACTCGTCACCCAAATCACCTGCGAAACTAGATGACATTATCATAATCAAGCTACGTCCGAACATACATTCACTGACCGCACAACCTGCCTAGCAGACAATAATCTTAACTCGAGTCTGACTTAAACTTCACTATTTATGGTCAGCCTAATTCTCACGACGGTTTTTATACAACACACATACATCACGGCTTAACGAATAGGACTTGCCCACTCATTTATAATTTGCAGAAGTACCACTATACTCATTGACGTTGAGGGAGAGCGAATGGAGTTGGTGAGATGTCTCTGGAATGTGGAGTGGAGTCTTCTTGTTTCAAACAACAATGCGGCAGGCCAAGAAGGAGGTGGCGAGATGAATTGAACTATTTTTTTTAAAGCATTGGACTAATATCGCATTATGTTGAGAAACATGCAAAGAGGGAAATAATACATACAAGGTGTAAACAGACCCTTCACGAAGCCGACAACCAAGCATTCTGAACATCAAACTAAGTAACTCTACGCAAAAATTATTACTGGGAAACGACTTTTTTTTTGGCGTGAAAAATCACGTTTTACGGTAAAGCTCAATGTAACGCACTCAAAACTTAGTGTTGATGGATGCTTTGAATAGTAAACGGGTCATGGAGTTAATTAAAGTAAAGTTAAAACCTTTAAAAGTGGTATTTAAAAAAAAAACTTGTGAAAAATTGGCACTTTGACCTTCATTATACCACAAAAAAGTTATGGCAACGACGGGGAGAACAAGTGCCTTTCGGCTTCGTTAAGGGTCTTTTTACACCCTTTATAATAAAATGCAGTCAAAAACTCGTGTCAAAAAAACTCAATATAGTGCCTGTTTCAGGGATTCGTAATAAGATGTCATTTTTGACCAGGGACCTGGAGTAAGGGCAATTTTATTAAGTCATTGGATGCAACCAATCTGATCCGTCAACAAGATCCCTATGGCAGTATGTGCTCGCTTGATCATGAAGGCAGCGACCGCAGTTGTGGGCGACCCCCTCGCGACATCACGACCACTCTGTCAAGAGTGAAAGAATCAGAAGAAGGAGAATTGGGTGCAAATGAAAAGCAACGCAACCCCAATTGTGAAAGATACTTAATATCTTGTCCCACATGTCTTTTGTTTGCACGTTATGGGAACTGATGGCAGCTACTGAAGGTGGCATACTCGTCGCCAAATTCTGGCTTTGGATTGCCATCGACACGCAACAAGAAGAAGATTGTGGGGGTCTCTCCCCTCTCTCTCGTTGGGGTATTCAACAGACGATAGTGTGATATGAGGCTTTAAGAGGAGCTCGTGGCTAAATAATAACAGCCGCTCGGGTCGATCTTTAGGTTAAGCCATGCTTGCCTAGGTTAGTCTGAGAATGGGTGACCACCCATTACATACCGAGCTTCCCCCGTGCCTCGGAAAGCACGTTAAGCAGTCGGTCCCGGCTGTCATTTGTAGATCTTTGAAGGTCGTTACAGGTAGTCAGTGGCCCAAAAAGTCTGACGACCAGCCTTACAAAGGGTTACTAACTGGGTTGTGCAGGTCAGATAGGCAGTTAGTCCATGTAAAATATTGGTATTCAGCTGCATCCGGTTAGACTGGAAGCCGACCCGAATATAGTTGGGAAAAGGCTAGACAGATGATGAGTGTGATATGAGGCTTTGCAACAGCATTCCCATCGACTGGACCTTTTACACATCTATGTTTACTTTGGTCCCAAACCAGGTGACATGTTCAAATGTCACCTCAACGACTATTTAGTAATAAATGTCGTTTTATAGCTTATTAATGTGTATTATAGGATTTTATAGTCGTTTAGACGAGATGTATGGTAATAGTGACGTTATGGGGTTATTTAGTGGCCACAGGTATTGTGAGATACGTGGGGAATTTTGAGAAAAAGATTATTGTTGTTTTTTAGCAAGGTGGGTAGAGGTTGTCGACTTATAGGTCGAGAAACCGGATGTCAGTGATACGTTTTTTTTTTTGAAGATTTTTAACTAAATCATTGTGTTGCTAAGCTTATAGGCAAAGTAAGAATGTGTCTCGTGTCTGTTATTTTACTGGGACCTATCCAACAGTGGCGAGGGTTCCATACCACTTGATTCCTACCGGATTCGATTTGAAAAATGGCACTGTCATCAATCTATAGACAAATAATACAACGTGTAAACAGACCCTTCACGAAGCCGTCAACCAAGCATTCTGTACATCAAACTAAGTAACTCTACGCAAAAATTATTGCTGGGAAACAACATTTTTTTTTTTGGGTGAAAAATCACTTTTTTCGGTAAAACTCAATGTAACGCACTCAAAACTTAGTGCTGATTGATGCTTTGAATAGTAAACGGGTCATAGAGTTAATTAAAGTAAAGTTAAAACCATTAAAAGTGGTATTTAAAAAAAAACTTGTGAAAAAGCTGGAACTTTGATCCCCAATATCTCCGTAACTAGAAGGTTCCCAGGTATGGTCTAGAACAAAAAAGTGATCGCAATGACGGGGAGAACAAATGCCTTTCGGCTTCGTTAAGGGTCTATTTACACCCTTTTTTTTTTTTTTTTTTTTTTTTACCGATGGGAAATCATCAAATGACTTCTCCCGCTCTGAGTGGAGTGGGAGGGAGTGTCAGACTCTTACTGACTAAAACCCATCCATGTTCCTTCATTGCCCTTTGTGTTCCAGGGCCACGGTATCTCTTTCGAACAGTCCCGCAGCCCCGGCAGGCATCGGCCCTTGCGGGCCCCTTCCTGGTTGCTGACATCTCTTTGAGGCGCGCGTGGAACACGAACGCGCCGTCGACACGGCCTGTCGTCATAAGACGGACGGACGGTGAGCTAACCCATTACTCACCGTCCACAGGCCCGCGCCTACGGTGGCCGGGAGCCACCACGTGGCCCCCGACGCCCGGTGCGTCGCCCGCGGCGGCTGGGACGAGAGATTCTCTCCCTCTCACGTCCCGCCACCTCCTTCGCTAGCATGACTGCTTCGCAGAAGGAGGTGACGGCTTCCCATTCCCTCTCGCTACGGACCATGGCCTGAACCAGGGCGACTCGACTCGACTACGATCCTCGCAATGATAGCACCCGGGCGTTTCCTCCCGCCCGATTAGGTGCAGGAACCTCCCGAAACAATTTACACCCTTTATAGTCACACTAGCTGTTCCCCGCGACCTTCGTCCGCGTAAAATCCCGCCCCGTTTTTGGAGCATTTTTCATTGCTGCTCCGCTCCTATTAGTCGTAGCGTGATGTTGTATAGCCTATAGCCTTCCTCGATAAATGGACTACCCAACACTGAAAGAATCATTCAAATCGGACCAGTAGTTCCAGAGATTAGCGCGTTCAAACAAACAAACAAACAAACAAACAAACACTTCAGCTTTATAATATTATATAGTATAGATTAAAGATATGTACACCGGCTTACCTCTTACAAAAATTGACCCTTCGCTACTGCTATCCAATAACCTACCTTTCAAATGGGACCAGCAGAGATCAATATAACTAGGTGGCATAATCATTTATTTGCAATAAGTCATCATTCTCTTGCCCTTATCCCAATTTATTTGTGGTCGGCGCAGCATGTCTTCTTCTTCCATACTTCTCTATTACTCGTTAGCTCATCAGGCAACTTTTTTCTTGACTTATCATCCTTTCTACAGTCCATCCAACATTTTTTTGGTCTTCCTCTACTCTTATACCCATCCACATTCATACTCGAAAAGTTTCCTCACGAGATATTCCTCATTCTAAGTTTTGGTACATTTTGGTCTTAAAGTCAGTTGAGGTTCCTAATACATCTGCCGGGGCTGCGGGACTGTTCGAAAGAGATACCGTGGCCCTGGAACACAAAGGGCAATGAAGGAACATGGATGAGTTTTAGTCAGTAAGAGTCTGACACTCCCTCCCACTACACCCAGAGCGGGAGAAGTCATTTGATGATTTCCCATCCGTAAAAAAAAAAAAAAAATACTCAATAATAATTATGTCTTTAAATGCCGGTTTCTATCATTCATTACTATTAGAACTTAGTCCTGAATGAAAAGAACAAGAATTAAAGGTTCACAGGTCCATTTGGGTACCCATTCGTTCATTTATAAACTACATAAAATAACATCACGACTGTAATCCCCGAAGGGTAAGGCAGAGGTGAACCTAATAGTACACAATCGTTTCGCCATTTATGTTAAAGACCCATGTATTGGGGGTGAGCTTAATGCCATCAACCGGGCACAAATCCGTGGCTGTTACTGAGAAATTCCTGATGGAAAAACTTAATAACACTTTGCCCGACCTGGGAATCGATCTCAGGACCTCATGCTCAGCAGTCGCGCTTTCAACCACTAGACCAACGGGGCATTTATGGACTAGTTCTATAAATATTAATAAATAAAGTATTCTGCCATACATACACGATATCCTGTTCTAAAAATAAGTTAGGTAGGTTAATATAGATTTACTGGTTTTACGCGAATTTATTCAACATAAGATATTATGTTCAGTATTATGTAAATGACAAATTAAAGCTCATATTCATGGTTTTGACTTTGTTTAAAGAAATCGATGGGCATAAAATGTATTTCTAATATATTATTTAAATTAAATTGACAAGCATTTTACACTAAAAATCGATAATCGACGATATTCAATGCTAATTTATATGCTTTAGATTGTTTAATTTTATTTTCTATGTTAATTTCGGACCAAGAACAAAAGTCTACCTACCAACATAACTTATCTATAATAATTAAACTGAAGAGGTTGTTTATTTGGACGTAACCCAGTACTAGCTGGTTTGTAGAGGTCAGATAGGCAGTCCGGTTCGGTTAGACTGGAAGCCGACCCGAACATAGCTGGGAAAAGGCAAGGCAGATGATGATGACGTGTGACAGTGCTTCCGATATCCTATTTACAGAATAAATCATTTTAGATAATATGATGTCTCACGAAAGTTATAAAATTAGACATAACGTGGAAGGGTTATTCTGAGGTGTACCTAATAGAACACCCACATTTCGCCAGATATGTTTAGGTCCCATGTAATAGAGGGCGAGCTTATTGCCATCAATCGTTCACAAATCCAGGCTCCGAGGCAGCTACTGAGAAATTCCTGATGAAAAAACCCAATAAACTTTGCCCGACCTGGGAATCGAACCCAGGACCTCACGCTCAGCAGTCGCGCTTGCGACCACTAGACCAACGAGGCAGTCATAAAATTAGAAAATCTATCAAATTCCAATTACTATGTAGGAATTCTAAAAGATTTACGACTGTGTACAGTTTGTCTGTCCGTCCACTCGTAAGTTTTAATGATAATTATTAAGAGTCGCGTTTATTGCTTTATTAGATAAATAAATTAATACTTTATTATAATTACTGTCATAATTTATAATTAAATCAGTTTTATGTGGGAATGACGAAGTGAGAGGTTATACATTTGTGTTTTTTTACAGTTTTCACTTGTTTTTGTTGAGCTGTCATAAATATTGTGGAATTAGTTTTATTTCGAACATGTTAAATATACTGCTTCGTTGGTCTTGAGGTCCTGGTTTCGATTCCCGGGTCGGGCAAAGTGTTATTGGGCTTTTCCATCAGGAATTTGTCAGTAGCAGCTGGAGTCTGGATTAGCGATCGGTGGATGGCAATAGGCTCGCCCTCTATTACATGGATTACAGGCGTGATATTATGTTATTTTAAAAAGAAAAAGACAGTTAATTCTTTCGCCAAAAAAAGGAAATTAAAACTAAACATTGAAATGACATAAAACGTTTGGTTTTTATATATCTCTCATAAGCTTTTAAAAACTCCGATAGATGCTAAATGTATGTAATTTCCCAGCCATAAGGTATCTGCAACAATTGATAGCTCTTGCTGACAGTGTAAACCTGAATAGGGTTATACAAGGTGTAAACAGACCCTTCACGAAGCCGTTTAACCAAGCATTCTGTACATCACTGTACATCAAACTAAGCAACCCTTTTTTTTGGGGTGAAAAATAACCTTTTACGGTAAAACTCAATGTAACGCACTAAAAACATTGTGCTTATGTATGCATTGAATAGTAAACGGGTCATGGCGTATTTAAAGTAAAGTAATACCCTTAAAAATTATTATAAAAAAAACTATGACCCTTAATAATCCGTAAATAAAAAACTAAAAAAATAACTAACTCGGTTCCCAGGTATGGTCTAGAACAAAAAAATGATCGCAATAGCAGGGAGAACAAGTGCCTTTCGGCTTCGTTAAGGGACTATTTACACCCTTTATACAACAAGCCGTTATCCTGAAATGAGCACTTTTGTTGTCAGTTTTTGGTTTTCAGCTCGATTTAAAAATTCTTCCTTTATTTTTTAACCAGCGACGCGCCATTGCTTCGCACAGCGCCACCTATCGGGTCCAAAACTATATCTAATTTAGCCTATATTTTTAGTAAAGCATCTAGCAGTAGAACGGTGAAAACTGCGTTCAAATCCATGCACTAGTTTTTGCTTGATTCGCGCACAAACATAGACAGAAAGACAGACAGACAAAAATACTAAAATCTGTTGTTTTGGCTTCTGTTGCTCTAATAAAGACCCCTCAATTTTTTTTTTCAATATCTTCAATGTACAGACATCGGCCTGTTACAATTTTATTATATGTATATAGAAGACTCCAAAAGCACAATCAGTTAGATCTCTGCTCACACCACGCAACTAAAAGCGTAAAAATACCCACTAATAAGGCTTCGCTCATTTATTATTCATAAACGAAAAACAACAAAATTACAATTTTTATAACTTCACTGAGGAATTTTTACTGGACTATATATTACGGAAGCGCAGTATGGGGTCTTTTAGTGGACTACTGTGAACCGTGGCGCTGCCTGACAATGTTTACAACAGAAGGTCGAATCCGTACAATAGTGAAACTGCCTGAAAAAAGTTCATCATCATCAGCCCACAACAGTCCACTGCTGGACATAGGCCTCTTCAATCGCACGCCACTCAACTCCATTCCCGGCAAATCACATCCAGTTGTGCTAACCAGCCACCATGCTAAGATCTCCACAGAGCTTGAGGGCGGCCACCTTACGCTTGCCGATTCGCGGTCTCCAGTCAAGAACACGTCTGGGGTAGATGTGTTCTTGAGTCAGAACGGTCATCGGTTCTACGGACTAATATGGCCGGCCCAGTGCCAGGTCAGCATACTTATACAAGAAGTTTGAACTCCTTTATTGTTCACAGGTTTCCTATCTATGAGGGAGAGTGCAGTTCAGCGCGGGTTATCATGTCTTGGTTTTTTTGGTTCTAAGACATGTAAATTTCCTCACAATTTTTTTTTTTACCGTTTGAGAACAATACTGATGGAGTAAATGACACAAAGTAAATTGCAACTGCTCCCCAGTCAGAATTACCATAGTGTGTGTAATCTAGAGTTTGCCCCGTTTACCAATGGTATGTTATTTGAAGGAAAATTGTGTGTAAACATATATAATTGGATGTGTTGAATGATTTGTTATGTAATTAATTTGAAACTGTCTAGCTAGTCAAAAGGTTGCCCAACTTAAATGGGACTGAGCAGGACATATCTGTCGCAAGCCCAACAAGCTGTAGGGCCCGTAAAGCTCAGGATTGGTACTCTGAAAGTGATACGAAGACTACGAACGAGATGGCGGGACGAACTGGATGTCTTGCTTGAGAATTGAAAAGGAATAGCACAGAATAGTGACTGTTGGAAGGAATGGAGGGAAGCCTCTGCCCACCAGTGGGGCAATATGGGCTAGCTATATATAAATATGTATAGTTAGTCTAGTGGTGGCAAGTGCTACTGCCTAGCCTGAGGTCCTGGCGCAGCTACCCAGCTCAGGCAGTGTTATTGGGTTTAAGGCTCTCCCCGTATTACATGGGAAAACTTAAATAGTGAAATATGGCTGATTATAGCACACCACTGCCTTTACCTTTGGGGGAAACCCAGCGTAATGTTATATTATGATATGAATCTAAAAGGATTCTCGCATAGGAAAATGTATTATGAACTACCATTGTCATCGTGCATTCTTTGAAATGAAACTTCTGCACATTTTTCCTCAACAAAGTTAATGTCTTCATACACGCCTATAAAACAAGTAAAGTGTATATATTTTATTATTATATCGTTTCCCAGTAGCATTTGAATTAATTTCATATGATATGAATTAAGGAATTTCGGTTATTAATTATGATGATAAAGATTTCGAATTGATGTGTGATCGAAGACTGTACAGTCACGAGCACCAATATGTAAACACTTAACAACTTTTAAAAGTGTTTTTCTCCTACTGTTCTGATTAAAATATCATGTTGTTACCAACGTAGCATTCTGGAACTCATATTTTTATGAAAATGATCTTATCTCCAAGTTACAATCGTTATTTCTCGCGAAAATGGCTTTTAAATTTAGGAAAGTGTAAACATATTGGTACTCATGACTGTACAGCGTCAGTTTGTGTGAAAAACAAGCATGATTGTACATTGTCTTGATTCATACTTTTTTTTAAATAACATAACATAACATCACGCCTGTAGTCCCCGAAAGGTTAGGCAGAGGTGTACCTAATAGTACACCCAAATTTAGCCAATTAAGTTTAATTCCCATATAACAGGGGGCGAGCCTATTGCTATCAACCGGGTGTAAATCTAGACTCAGTGGCTGATACTTATGTATGTATGTTACTTGTATTTTCAGAACTGCTATACCTGAATACCTACCTTAAATGAATATGTAACAAACAAAAACTAATCACATATTTAAAATGTTGCCGTAGAAATGCAACTTAATAAATTCATCGTTTCAAAATACTGTGTTATTTGAATTTAAATCGTAAATCGTAATACCTATTAAGCACATCATTTAAATACATACGTGCGCCCATAAAACTAACGCTCTAACAATTATTTACAATTCATTGTAATGTGGTAAAATATTCCAATTTCCATTAAACTTTAAATTCACAACCAAAAGTTATCTTTTTAAAATTCCATAATAAAATAGAATAGAATAGAATAGAATAGAATAGAATAGAATAGAATAGAAATAATTAATAAAGACCTTCACAATGACAATAAAGCTTCTTAAATTCACAATATGTACCGCCAAATACATAGGTAGGTACGCAACAATCGCACATTAGCAAATAAATTGAATTTACAAACTCATTTTTCTAAACGTATATGACACACACACACTCACATAAAATCACCATATTATTCCCACACATACACACCCCATTTAAACATAAATTCACTCACACACTCACATTCAAACTCATCATTAGCACGTAAATATATTTTACGCAATTCAATTGGCCAAACTCACCCACACTCACGCAAGTACCTACATAAAGTCTGTTGCACACTAACTGACAGTATCTAGGTACTTTAATTAACCGATTTAGAATCTAAAAAGTGTATGGAGCAGGATGTAAAGTATTATCTTATTGGTTGTTGTGTTTTGACCACAATGGGTGCTCATTGAGTTCTTTGAATCGGTCCTGCAACCAATGGTGTTGGTCCTGTCAATAAATTTTGACAGCTCAATAAAAATCGTTATTGGATGACCTCTATGGTATGTTAGGGTTGGGCTACAATGTTGTTTAGATTAGGAATGATTAGTTTAGTTTTCAGCCGAGATATTGTAAGGACAATATTTCTATTGGTATGGTTATTTGTTTTTTTTTTTATCAGTTTCAAAATGTACCCAGCAGTTAATGAGGATTTTTTGGAAAAAAATACTTGACATTAATAAAATAGTATTACGTCTGTAATCCCCGAAGGATTTGGCAGAGGTGTACCTAAAAGTACACCCACATTTCGCCAGTTGTGTTTAAGTCTCATAGGGGGCAAGCCTATTGCCATCAACCGGGCACAATTCCAGACTACATGGCTATTACTGAGAAATCAATAATATTTATAACAAAATACAAAGCTAAGTCATCATAATGGTTAGACGCATTTCATGAATTCCTTTATCGATTAAAAATCGAATGTACTTTAATGATAGTTTTGCTTTTTGTTCACAAAACATAACATCACGCCTGTAATCCCCGAAGGGTTATGCAGAGGTGTTCCTAAAAGTACACCCACATTTCGCCAGTTATGTTTAAGTCGCATTGCTGTGCTTTTTGTTTATAGTTATATTAACTTAAACCAAAGAATGCGATCGTAACACTTTCCACTAAAACAGTACATATTTGCGTCACTCACAACTAAGCCAGTTCTCCTAACTCTTAATACTAGGAACTAGTGTTACGCACGTGTGTGCCGGGGCTAAGTGACCGTTAAGTCATAGCGTAGCATTCGATACACGCGCGCTAGTTTAGTGGCGGCCAATCATGTGGCGAGACTGGCATAGTAAAGAATGTTGTTGAGTGGTAGTGGAAGCTAGGAGATAGCTAGGATTTGATGAGAATTTGGACGCCTCGGAAAAACTGCCTTCTCTCCTTCCTTTACGAAGTCGTCAATCAAGGCTTTTGTACATCAAACAAAGAGATTTAAAACACACATAGAGAGGACATTGGGAATATTGTCATACAATAATTTTCATCCTGAATATTTTCGATTTTGACACACGAATGCTACCTGACAAGTGGGCGTATGACACAGATGACACTAGACAGAACGAATTGTTACTAAGTAGTAACAAGTTTTGGATTACGTTTTTCTTCGTCATGACCCGTCTATAGCTAGGAAATATTTGAGTGTTTATGTGTCATATGAATGCGACCTGACAAGGCGACGTATCGCACTGGACTGATCGACTTGTTACTAATTTGTAACAGGTTTTGGAATTGTCAGTTCCTTGGTCTAGTCCCGTCTATAGCTAGTTATATTTGAATGTCTTTGACATCAAACTAGGTGACTCTACGCGAACATTATTTCTGGGAAACGACTTTTGTTTTGGGGTGATAAATCACGGTCTATGGTAGGACTCAATTTATCGCACTCAAAACATTATGCTGATTGATGTATTGAATAGTACAGGGGTCATGGAGGTGTTTAAAGTAAAGTTATAACATTAAAAACTTCTATTAAAAAAAACTCTTGTGAAAAAGTTGGAACTTTGACTTCCAATATTTTCGTAACTAGAAGGTTCCCATCGCCGTCGCCTCGCTTCCGCTACAGCACAAACCGTCACCATCCAATTCAAAGGATAACATACACTGTGATACGCAATTAAATTTCTAACTTTCCTTCTTAGAAACCAACAATTCGGACATTTTGTTCATTTGAATATTTCTTGTTCCTAAAACTTGTAGCGGTGGTTACCTATTATAGTAGTGACTTGTTACTTTTATATAGTAGGTACTTACGAGTACTTAGTAGGTTTATCTTGGCGTAAATCAAAATGAAAACTCATTTGTTCAATTTATACTGAAGATCAGCACTTTTTCAACGTCAATTACATAAGTTCTCCAAAACGCCAGCCCAGTAACAACAAATATATTTCTACTACTTATGTTCTATATTCTATGTTAAGGGATTTGGTTTCCGCACTTAGTCCTTAAAGTGGACCATTGTACGTGAGCCACGGTGGTCGTTACTCCAACCAGCCCCTCCAGAAGCAGATCAAACTTCCCGGTCTTCTCACGACATCCGCAATTCTACTACTTATTTATTTTCTCTATCGTCTTATGTCCAAGGAAAAAATGTAAAATGAAGGCGGTGCTGCATTTTGCATCCAAGCTACCATCTAGTTTTTTTTGCAGATTTACATTTTTACCATGAATTTCCACAAAGTAACGTCTGATAACTTAGAAAAATGCTTATTAAATAACAAGTGCATTATTATCTAACAAATATCCTATATCTCTAGTTAAAGTAACACAATTTGAACAATCAACAACAAAAAAAAATATAAAATAGATCCGAAAATTAACAAGAATCACTTGCACTCGCTCGTGGTCAGAATAAACAATCACATATATTGTCATTCTGGCTGTGAGACCGATTACTAATTCTTAAGAAAGCTGTTTTTATTTTACTAATGGCTTCTCACTTGTTAGAAGCAGGGTGGGCAGTACAAGAGGTGGGTATAGATGACTAATAACTGCATATAAAGAGGAACTTTTTTATTATACGTTGAAATACCTTGGGCACTTGATAACAGAGCATTTACGTGATGATCCGAATATTGGGGTTTTCCTCAAAACTCAACACAAACTCTTTGTCACAAATCCCTCTTAAGTACCTTTACTTTTGTAAAAGGAACTCTTGCGCATGCTTACAGATCTAGAGTCGATCTGAGCTGTGCGTTGCGTGTCAGTCATCATCACCTGCCTAGCCTTTTCCCAACTATATTGGGGTCGGCTTCCAGTCTTAACCGGATGCCTGAATACCAGTATTTTACATGACAGCCTATCTGACCTCCACAACCCAGTTAGTACTGGGTAATACGATACCCCTTGGTAAGACTGGTTGTTAGACTTTCTTTGGCCACTGACTACCTAACGACTGTCAAAGATCTACAAATGACACCCGGGACCAACGGCTTAACGTGCTTTCCGAGGCACGGAGGAAACTCGGTATGTATTGGGTGGTCACCCATCCACAGATCAACTTAGGCAAGCACGGCTTAATATAAAGATCGACCCGAGCGGCTGTTATTATTTAGCCACGAGCTCCTTATACCAAAGTTATCGAATATTTAATACTAAATACATATATTTATTATTCTTGACAAGTGACAACTATACGAAACTTTCGTTCCAAAACATACGTAGGTACAACTTATTATTCCCTATGAGTGTTATGTTTTAGTATTCATAAAAATGTTTCCAAAATAAGTAATAGTCTTGTAACGATAGCTCTGACCATCAATTTGAATAGTTTCGAAGTTTTTCTATAATTTATGACTTTTTATGTACAATTTATGTTATGTAGTGGGTGAGTTATGTTAATGGGTGACAGTTTAACATAAACGTGCTGTTAATAAGACATTAGATATCGTTTTAAAGTGTTAATAGGTTTACGCAAAACTTTTATGGTTGTTGTGGGTCGTGATTGAAAAGTGAATATGGATATGGTATCAGTGAATTGTATATGGAAATAAAGACAACACGTATGTACATTATTTACAAACAATACATAGATTTGTAATGGAGGACTCGCGGCTAAATAATAACAGCCGCTCGGGTCGATCTTTAGGTTAAGCCGTGCTGGCCTAGGTTGATCTGTGGATAGGTGACCACCCATTACCTACCGAGTTTCCTCCGTGCCTCGGCAAGCACTTTAAGCCGTGGGTCCCGGGTGTCATTTGTAGATCTTTGACAGTAGTTAGGTAGTCAGTGGCCCAAAAAGTTTGACAACCAGTCTTACCAAGGGGTATCGTATTACCCAGTATGAACTGGGTTATGGAGGTCAGATAGGCAGTCACTTCATGTAAAATACTGGTATTCATTTACTCCTTTTGTTTTACCCCTCCTCATTACATGTCCAAACCAAGACCTGCTTCCTTATTAATTCTATTCTATTCTAATTTCAAAATTATGATTTATTTCCGCACGCAAAATACGCGCTTTGACGTGGAGTTGCGGAAACCAGCCCGTTATAAAATACAATACAATACTATTTATTTTTACCGTTTAAATGGCAATGCTGTCGACGAAGATTATAGTCTCTTAAGTAAGGTAAACTGCGCATATAATCCTACTTGCAAATCTCAGCTACCACAATTCGCCCCCATTCCCACAAAACCCCACTAATTGCAGGACCCCAGACAGAGGTGACCCCGCGAATTTCCCCGAACACAATGCGTCACGTGTTATCCGAAGAAAATCAACAATAAACCGCATATTACCGTAAAAACCGTATAACAACGACAATTGTCTCGCAACCCGTTTGAAGAACGACCATTTTGTGTTCCGATTTCCTAAAAAACCGTCATAGGTCGTACGTGGAGTGTTGTGGCCATGGATTGAGGTGGTTCCTGGCTTGTCCTTGTAGGAACAATAAATTAAATTTTTTAATTTTGATTTGAATGACCTCATGGCTAAATAATAACAGCCGCTCGGATCGATCTTAAGGTTAAGCCGCGCTTGCCTAGGTTGGTCCGTGGATGGGTGACGACCCATTACATACCGAGTTTCCTCCGTGCCTCGGAAAGCACGTGGAGCCGTTCTTTCTTTGACAGTATTACAAAGTCTGACAACCAGCCGTACCAAGGGATATCGTAAGTATTACCCAGTACTAACTGGGTTGTGGAGGTTAGATAGGCAGTCGCTCCATGCAAAACACTGGTATTCAGCTGCATCCGGTTAGACTGGAACAACGTAGTTGGGAGAAGGCTACGTAGATGATGACTTTTAACTTGAAGTTTTCGAAAAATTATGAGCAGATCGAAGTTTCTAAATAAGGAACATTTAGAAACTTGTTTTAATTTTGGACCCCTGTCACACCCTATGTAGACCAATGTTGTGGTTGGCGTTTGTCTCAAAGCAGCCTAAGGTTTTTTTGTAGATATTGGAATTGTAACAGCCTAGAAAGTTAATCATTCGTAGTTTTTGATTGGTGAAAAGTTACTTACTTGAAAATAAGTTACTTATCATTTTCAATTAAAGTTTTTTAATTTCCTTTATTCATATTTCATACATATTTTTAAATACATATTTCTTAAAAAAACATATAAAAATATAAAAAATAGTAGTTTTAATTTAATTATTAAATTATTATTTTTATTGGTTTTTTTAATTAAAAATATAATAATTTCTAATATTAAAAATGAAATAAACTAATAAAAAAAAGAAAGGAATTAATCAGACCCAGTTGAAAGTTCCAGAAATGCCAAATTCCTAAATCCCAACACAAGTTGGTAGTGTTGGTACCCCTACAACACAAGTTCCCAGTGCTACTCTGTCGCTAATAGCACTTTATGTTGAACATAATAGCACTTGATGTGCCACATAATGTTCTCTGCGATAGTGTAACGTGTTCCTGCTACATCAATGAGATGACTTGTGACCTTAGGCGGAGATTACATGGAGGATTGGAGGTGCAGTAGTTTCACGTAGCGGGCAGATTCTATGTAGCTGAGTTACTTTGTCGGTTAGTTTAAAAAACATTATTTAACCTGGAATATAGGAAAATAAAAATGTTAATAAATTATGCAAAACACTTAAATGGGGGGTAGGACATATCGCACAGTCAGAACGAAAGTGACCGAACTCAAAATTACGACGAATTGAGTTAAATACGTTAAACTACTCCTAATAACAACGTCTAGTAAATCAAAAAGTGACGATATCGTGCTCGAAAAGGACAAACAAAAACATTTCGTCGCTTTCATATAAGCGAACACGAACTAAAACACGAACACAATTTTGTTATTTCCCACAAAACGCAAATTTCGTGCTAGGTCACTTTTGTTCTCAAGGTACGATATGCTGAGAGAGAGAAATATTGGAAATGGACTAGAATAATAGGACGATGCAAGAGACAGAGATAGCTGGAAGTATTTGGAGGAGGCCTTTGAAAACCGATCGTCAAAATATTATTTTATTATCATATTATGATTCTCCTAATGCTGTCATTTTAGAGACCCCCTGTTTAAAGCAATGCCAGTATAGGACACTCTATAGTTGTTGTTTTTAAGCAAGTGAATGGTTACTTATTCTTTTTAAAAACATGAACAGAATCCACATCTAAATGGTAAACATTGTTTGGTTTGTGCAAAGACCATTATTGCCATGCTAAATCGCAACATTTACAGACTTTCAATTTTCTTTACAAAAGATAAAAGTTCTTCAATCTAAAAATCCTCTGTAGATGCTTTTACAATCTCTTGCAAGCTCACCATGGTAACCAAAAATGAGGAAGGCTGTATTCTTTGAACTGATCATTAGTTAGTATAATCTGCATAACATCCATGTAAGCCCGTTGTGTCGCGGAATCGACAGAATTCCGGCAAAAGTTGTCACACGCCACACAATCCTGCCAGTGCGACGCGCTTGTCCAATGCATTGCTGTGTCGACACGGTAGCGAAGATCCGCTTATTATAGGTACAGTTACAGTTATAAAGTTATTTTTATTAATTTATTTATTCGACACTGGTTAACAAAAGTCCTAAAATCTGGAATAGACAAGGTGACATTCACATCAGCGGCAACAATGAAGAAAATCAAAAATGTATGGAATTGGCGAAAACTATCAGAAAATAAACTCATTGATATAAATATACTGCTGCAACTGTCTTGGTCTAGTGGTCGCAAGCGCAAGTTCTGAGTTAGATTCGGGAATCGACCCGGGGGTCGGGCAAAGTGTTATTCGGTTTTTCCATCAGGAATTTCTCAGTAGTAGCCACGGAGCCTGAATTTGTGCCCGGTTGATGGCCATAGGCTCGCCCCCTACACGGGACTTAAACATAACTGACGAAATGTGGGTGTACTATTAGGTACACCTCTGCCTAACCCGTCGGGGATTACAGGCGTGATGTTATATTATGTAATGCAAGTTACTTGTTTCCTTTGACTCTATGATTACCATTTAATGCCAATGTAAATTACCGTTCCACTCATTCAATTCATACCTATGGCTAATACGACAGCTCAAAGCCTTACTGTCGCGTGTCGACACAAATGGAAAACCCCCACATCCAACGGCGCTTATCTAAACAGTTTCCGAGTACATCCAGATCAGTGATAACAGACAAATGAGCGGCAGTACGTACTCATGTACTCAGGTACATGCAAGTATTATGTGATCGACGTGTGACATGCTCGTTATGCTTTGTGCTCATCAGAATCTGAAGACGTGGACTTTTTTGTCGGAGACTGAACGTGCCTCTGCTTTGTTTATGGATCTTTCAGTGTGCTCTAATTTACCTTCATGGTTATAAACGAAGTAAACGAAGAAGAGCTCGTGGCTAAATAATAACAGCCGCTCGGATCGATCTTTAAGTTAAGCCGTGCTTGCCTAGGTTGGTCTGTGGATGAGTGACCACTGACCACCCATTACATACCGAGTTTCCTCCGTGCCTCGGAAAGCACGTTAAGCCGTTGGTTCCGGGTGTCATTTATAGGTATATCTTTGGCAGTCGTTAGGTAGTCAGTGGCCCAAAAAGTCTGACAACCAGTCTTACCAAGGGGTATCGTATTACCCAGTACTAATTGGGTTGTGGTGGTCAGATAGGCAATCGCTCCATGTAAAATACTGGTATTCAGCTGCATCCGGTTAGACTGGAAGCCGACTCTAATATAGTTGGGAAAAGGCTAGGCAGATGACGGTTAAAAACGAAGTAGAATTGATGCAAGATTTGATGCTAAGACATAGCCTCATCTATACAAAGTGTAAACGGACCCTTCACGAAGCCGTCAACCAAGCATTCTGTACATCAAACTAAATAACTTTACCCAAAAATTATTGTTGGGAAACGATTTTTTATTGAGGTGGAAAATCATGTTTTACGTTAGGACTCAATGTAACGCACTTAAATTAAAACACTGTGCTGATGGGTGCATTGAATAGAGCCGAGGTCGTGGAGATATTTAAAATAAGGTTACAACATTAAAACTTGTACTTAAAAAAAAAACTAATGAAAATGTTGGAACTTAGACCCCCAATGTCTCCGTAACCAGAAGGTTCCCAGGTATGGTCTAGAACACAAAAATTATCGCAATGACGGGGAGAACAATTATCTTTCGGTTTCGTTAAGTAGTATTTACACCCTTTATGCACGGAATAATATTTTTCCATGCTCCTTCCTTTGCCTCGCGAGTCGCTCAGATCCATCAACCGGGAGTGCTATCGCAGGCGGTAGCACGGACATGATGCGCTCGGCAGCAGAAAGTAAAGCAAAGAAACTCAAGTCTTAAAAACCTGACCAAGTGCGAGTTGGACTCGCGCACCCACGGTTTCGTACAACCTTCATAATGCAGGCTGGTTTTTTTTTGTTATTAAATTACATATTTACGATTTATGGACTTTTTCTTTCTTATTGTATTTCTTCAGATTGTAGCTTCATGCCAAAATTCATATTGCTGTTTGTCAACGGGAAGTACCCTATAGGTTTTGATTCCCTTGTGAAATCGCAAAATATCCAAAAATATGATATCTTTTGATCACATTGACTTGCAAGTTTGATTTTTTCACAGCTGAAAAAGACCGTAGACCCATGTATTTGATATACAGTTCGACTTGATACTTATACTCGATCTTGAGAAAAAGGGTCTTGACAGACAGACGACAACAAAGTGATCCTATAAGGGTTCCTTTTTAGGTATGGAATCCTAAAAACACTAATTATATTTGCAAAATTTATTAGTCAATATCCCGTAAAATTAAGATAAAGCGGTTGGGTAAAAAGATCACACAACACACCTTATTACTTCTTCCATACAAAAAACGCGTTACGTCCTTTTAAATCCTTCAAAAGTTAAACCGCAATATTCTTGAAACTCATTAAATCTTTCGTATAATCATGTCCTTTTGGAAATCCACTTTTGACTCAAATTTCAACCCCTCTTAATCCACTAGAGCAAATTGGTTTAAGTTTACAAAAAAAAAACGAATCACTTTCGAGAGGTTAGAAAAAAAGTCCTTTGCGAAAGCCGTGAACAGTTGAATACCGTGAAATAAGTAGTGATGTTGAGAGTCAAAAGGGTGTATGACGGCTTTTATTAATATGAGCATAGGGTCCGGATTTGAGGGTGATGAAAATTGCAATTTTGTGGTGATTTTGTGTGTGTTATCTGTTTATTGTGTTTTTTTTTTAATAAAACAACTCTTTAGTCTAGTTTTAGAAAATAATTAAGGTATTATCTTAAATAATCATTTATTAGCTAAATATTAATGTACATTAATAAATTAAATAACCTAAAGTAACTAACTTAACAATAAACTTAAAAAATGCCGTCAAAAAACTCCCCCTCAACGCTGTCAACTGGTAATGTACCCAAGATGCTGGCGGCGTTGCTACTGGTTTTAGTGCAACGCTAAGCCTTTGGCCAAGGTAAAAGCCGCCTTGGGTCTCTTTAAGTAGTCCGTTTCCTATATTAATACATTTTAACAGGTCAGGTTGTCTTACCAAGGGGTATCGTATTACTTACTAAAATGTGGAGGTAAGATAGGCAGTCGCTCCATGTAAAATACTGGTATTCAGCTGCATCCGGTTAGACTGGAAGCCGACCTTAACATAGTTGGGAAAAGGCTAGGCAGATGATGAGCAGGTCAGGTTGTGGAGCTGTGTCGCAAACTGTGCTCCACGTCCTATCCCGCCTGCTTAGCCCAAAAACATGCAGCCGAAGTGACCTCTGAGCTGCCACTGACGACGCGGTGGAAGTGGAGAAGTTCTGGGCTAACAACATGTAAAAATTATCGTGCCAGCGACACGAAGGAGAAGAAGAAGAACAGGTCTTACTTAAAATCTTAGGTGAATAGGTCTTGTAGACAAGTTATAGTAAGGTTGTTTCATCAGTCAAATATCATGGTTCGCCACATCACCTAACATTAATATTAACTGGTTGGTTCTATGTATTTGAACCTAATTACTCACAATTACTCATCTGCTATGGTATAATTTATATGTGAGCATTCTCTTGTTATCGGAGGGGTGAGAATACCGGTGGATGCTCAATTGCTTGCAAATTATTGTTAGATGGAGTTGAATGTGCAGCGATACAGAGTGCGCTCTTTTCAATTTTGTAATATCAAGTACACAAACGATGTAAGTATTTAATGTTGTAATTTGAGTTAAGGTTCGTGAGCTCATGGCAAAGTGCTAATATTGCCTGTTTTTAAATACTTAGGTATTTTTATGGGTTATTATTGGGTTGCAGTGGCGAAGGTACCATACAACTAGATTCCTACCGGATTCCCTTTGAAAAAAGTGCACAGTCAGTATTTTATAGACAAATTATATAAACATATTACATTAAAGATATGCACTCCGGCTTATCTCTTACAAAAATTGACCATTCGCTACTGGTAGGTTATTCGGCTAGGTAGCTTACTATTTCGAGATAGGGATCTTAAATGAATTATATTTTGGCCAACAAATAAATACTCAACATAATTGTCATTTTCACAAGGAACTCAATTAACAGGTAGGTACCTAGCAAAAATAAGAAGATCATTAAGGAACTCCCAATATTAAGCTTGCTTCATGAAATCGCCATTAAAGACCAAATCAATTTCAAAGTTACTAAACGACTCCTTTCAAACCGCGCACTCTAGTCAAGTCACACACCCTACTCAGTACCGACCAGATGTCCAAATTTTTTGCGGCACCCTCGTTCAAGCATCAACCGTATTCCTATTGTACCCAGTGTCGATTTCAATTAGCTACCCATTGTGATATTGTGGGCTTTTCATTAGCCATGGTCACTTCTAAAGTGGGCTTTTTTTGCTCCCTTTTAAAGTCAGTTAAGAGATTTTTTTTTTGTTAGTTTGACGGTAGTTGTGAATTGTAACACGCAACTGTGAGTTGTTGATGTTGGATTGAGTTTCTCTTTAACTTTCTTTTTTAAAGTTAGATTGGGGGCTGATTGTGAAAGAGCTCGTGGCTAAATAATAACAGCCGCTCGAGTTAAGCCGTGCTTGCCCAGGTTGGTACGTGGATGGGTGACGACCCAATGCATACCGAGTTTAGTATAGGGTGTTTCTGACAGGTTGGTCTGTACAGGTAAACCGGAGCGTTTATGTTGCAAAACTGTGCAGGTTTGTCCTGTACGCACCTCAAGTTTACCTGATAGGTTTACGTTTTTTGCTTCGATTAAATCCTGAATGGTGCAAGTGGTTGTGTAGGATGACCAGGACAGGAGGTGGGGCATATTCTGCAAAGAGGCTCCTCATTGGCATTCTGTTTCAGATGGATCGAAGATACCCCATTTAGTCCGATTATAATATATCTAAAGGGGGCAACCTGGGCCCGCAATCGATTCTGAAATTTCCAGATTGTTCTTTATTAAAACGTTCTTCAACGTAAATGCAAAATAAATTTCAAATTAAATGTAGTAAAATCATTGATTGACCTAAGGTCAGCTTCACTTTAGCTACGTGCCTCATGCATGTATTTATTAACTTCGCAGTGCCTAACAAATCAATTCGCACCGTATCAAATCGAATGACAACTCACTCATTATCACTTATAACTGACCATACAACGACACAAACATTTTAAAAACCATTCACACAAACAACATTGTTAAAATTTAACGCAAAATTAGAACTCAATACAAAAACCATTAGTTTCTCGTTCACACAATGGCGACAGATGGCTTCCAACTAAAAAAAAAAGTTTTTAGAAAAGTTGTCAGAATATCATAAATTGTCATAGACACGTGGTCTTGGTGACATCTTGTTTTGTTACCTTTAAGTCTATTACTTGGTCATTTTCTTGATCTTTTGTGTAATG
Source organism: Noctua pronuba (assembly GCA_905220335.1). Taxonomy (NCBI): domain Eukaryota; kingdom Metazoa; phylum Arthropoda; class Insecta; order Lepidoptera; family Noctuidae; genus Noctua; species Noctua pronuba. Next base: position 2,108,808 of record LR999915.1, on the reverse strand, counting down.
ACAGCTGTCCAGTTGTATATAAGTAGAATTTTACGCAACATTGATGTTTAATTTTTGCCGCCAAACGCCAAACTGTCTGGTCAGAGAGCATAGACAAGCGGCTGTCGCTTTCGAAGCATTTTGTTTTCTACAACGAATTTTCAACAATATTAGGTAAAGTCACTTCGATGCTTTTAATTGTTAAAGAGAAATACTTCACATTCAACGCAATAACCGCAAATTCACAGAACATTTATTTAATTATGTTCTGTTTTTGCGGTTATGACATTTTGAAAAATTTTAGCTTAATGTTCGAGAGATAAGTTGGCCAAAAATGGCCACTAAAAAAATAGAATAATAATATGAATAACGTTACAATTCGTGAAATGGTCACAAAGTGACAATTCATAATATTAACTGCGTTTGTGACCATTTTAAGAATTTTAACGTGATGCATATTTTTATTCTATTTTTTTACTGGCGATTTTTGGCCCCCTGATCTCTCGAACATTATGCTAAAATTATAATTCTTATCCTATTACGATTCTGCTTAAGCTGCATTTTAGGCCCCCAGAATTCTCAATACAAATGGAGACAATTAGGTACTAAGTTAAGAATTCTAACTTTAGACGGTCCTTACTTCGTTCAAATTCTTGCATAAAAATGCATTTGTATAAGTCATTTACTTAAACTGAAGGAATTACTTTAACTTGTCTACAGATATAAGTGTTACAAGCTTTTCGGTAGCTTATGTCAATTTTATTCATTAGTGACTTCTCCTTTACCGTCATCGCTGATATATTTTGTGCCACTTTGTTCTGCAGAAAACTTGCTACTTGGGAAATCTACCTCTACATTTAGGTACCATATACTATTTGATCCTGATTTGTGGATATCAAAATAAAACTCATGCAAAACTTTTGCTGTCACTTCACGGGATATCTTCGGGTTATCTTCTTTTTTCGTCTTTTGGGGTATCCCGTAAGTGACAGTTTAGTTGTAAACCGTGAAAGCTTAAAACAGTATTTCAAAACACATGCATAGTTAAACCATCAGTTAAAGAACCACTTATTGCTGTATAAGTAAGCATTATTCTTACTGGATTTAAAAATAAAGGTACGGTGGTGGAGGGTGGGCGAATTTGGGGACCATGAAATAAGTTTATAAAGTATTCAAGAACCTCTTATTCAAGTCCATCTTGAATAAATGTTCTTCAAGCTTGTCATTTGCGTAAGAATCGACTCCCAGAGCTAAAGACGACACTTCCTACACGCCCGAACGGAACCAGACACCATAATAAACCCATTTCTTTTCAATACAACAACCAGCATTCAAGAACGAACGGTTTTACATAACAAAACACAGCAAAAATCCAAAATTGACCATAAATCCTATAAAGTAGACAGCAATTTCAATTTAATTTTATTCAAAAGTTAGGATATCTTCATAACCGTGGTAGTAATGTGAAGGTAGTAAACAGAAGGTCAACTACGTATACTACTCGTCTCATACTATATATAGGTGCGGTAATGCGACTATACCATGTATAATCGCATTGCGACTAAACTGCGTTCTAGGAATACACCAAAATAAATACCTCAGCAACTGAGTCATATGTGTTTCAAAGACGATATCATCACCGTCCAATGTATTTGTATAGCTACTTGTAAACAGTATAATAAATACTTAACCTATCAATTTATCTAAAGAAAAGTGGCGTCACAAAATACGAAGTTGAGATTCACAACGAACTTTTAATCATTCCAATCATATAAAGCCTCCACACAAAGTGTTATTTTTATCGGTGATGGAAAAGACAAAAATGTATTGGACAAGCTTCCGAAAAGCTAATGACCGTCTAAAGCATTGGCTGCGATTTCCATGGAATTAGTTGGAGATTCCCCCAGGTCACTCAAATAATCCCAGGTAATCAGCTGTCTAATGGCACTTCTTCTTCTTTATCGTGTGGTTAGTGCCTAGCCTACTGTCAGAGTATTTATGCCGCCCATGGCCTCTGACTTGGCTTTACATGCCGTCGACAAATATCTCCCAGGCATGCTTGTTTCCTCACGATGGTTTCCATCACCGAAGCAATTAATAATTATACAATACGCACATGAATCCGAAAAATCAGAGGTTCTAAATTGAGACCTACTTGGCAGCCTGACGGTCACACCACTAGTCTATCACTGCTATAAATATAATATGTCATGGCACTAAGAAGCGTCAGATACCACAAAGTAAGTGCTAGGCCTTCTCTACTTACTTGCTCATTGACATAAGGTAGCAACTGAGCTACCACACAATGGACAGCCGGCCATCAAACCGCGGGAAGTCACCTATTCGAATAATTTAATATATTGTAATGCCGTATTCCGATGTCACATATCTTTCGGGAGTCTGTTTAGAACTTAAATGGTGGAATAAAGTTTTTTGTGTGACGCTTTGGTGTTTTGTGACAGGTGGAATGTTTATAAGACGTCTAATTTTCAATCTGCTGGTAACAGTTTTGGTCTTTTTTATGATCTTTGTCTCACTTGGTCTTTATACAGCTGATTAATGTGATCATCTGTAATACCAGAGGCAAGACTTGTATCTTTCTTTCTGTCTTCTCGGACATGTACTGCACGCGTAGCATGACCACCGTAGAAACGGGTTTCTTTGAGGGAAGAATCGACAAAATGACAGATTTCTTTTCACCATCTGTCATTTTGTCGATTCTTCCGTCCAAGAAACCCGTTGCCATGGTGGTCATGCTACGCGTGCAGGTGTAAAATATTATCATCATTCGTAGGTTAATAGGTACAAGAAGAACTGCAAGTGGGTTGCTTTTCTGAGATAAAACTGTAACATTCAATGACATCGTCGGAGGTAGCGCAGAGGTCGCTTTGTCTGCAGATTTCGGAGACAGACGGCAGAAAACGATACTACTATGCTTAATCAAAGTATAATCTGCAATGCCGCGGAAGTGCCGATGCATTATGCCAATAAAATGTATCAGCTAGACAAAGAATATAAAGCTTAATTTCATTTGCTGGCATGGAATCTATACCTACCCTTCATCCTAAAAACGGCATGGCAGCTTGGCTGTAGAAATAGGAATGGTGGAAGTACTTTTGAAGCTACTTCTGTATAACTAGATTCTCAGACAAAATTGATACACTGTTGTTTATCCTATATATTAATATTCCTTTTAACATCCACAATAATAGACCCACTTTGTACGCACAACACAAAATAATTCTAAGACAAAACAACACATCAAAATATAAAGTTACACCATAACTTATAAAACGTAGTCACCATGAAAATATCCCCTTAAACAGTCGACCAATCATGCGAGCTCATGTTTACATGTCTTCCCCTCACATAACTCATTAGCCAGCATTACAGGCACGTCCGTGATATAATTCTTTACAAGATAAGTTTATATAAATCAGATGACACTAAGCGCCGTGGTTGGTGCGAGAATGAGGAGGGTAGGGCATGTGGAGCAGTTGGAGGGTGATGCGATGCTATGGGAAGCGAGAAATAGGAGCGAAGTAAAATTATTGGGGAAGCTATTGCAAATACTGGCTTTATGTCACACGCCAATGGCAGACTGACTGCAACAGGAAGAAGTTGTAAATGGAAAGACCATAGAGAGATTGAAGGTGCTGGATTTAGCGGTGGCATGGATATCATTAATTTGTGCACAGGCTGGTTTGTTGATGGATGATTCTCCTGTAAAGCGACGTACAACGGCATCGCTTCTCTCGAAATTGACAAATTTCTATACTGATTTTGAAAAAGATAGAGGAAAAAATAAACCAACTAACGACCAGAGGGCCTAGACATGGTGACAATATATCACGATGACGGAAAAATAATAAAATTTTGGATTGACATAAACTACAAAAAAGCTTATCCAATCCTGTTCATAACGTTGAAGACATATGAAACGCATTGAAAGCGTTTGCCAAACGCATGCAATGCAAGCTATAAAATCATCAGAACTGATATTTCACCTGTAACAAATAATAAATGCATTGAATTTGACTGCTTCAGTCCCACACTGAAACTATCGCCTAAGATCTCTCCATCGCTGCCACTGCACTCCTCACCTTATCCCATCTCCACTCAAAAACCCACAAAGATCCCAGATATTGGGCGCACGTACACGCCAGACCCAGGTATCGTATTACGACTAATTTGAATAAGTTATAGCCGTCTTGTTGTCTCTGATGTCTCTATTATTTAAGGAGTCAGCGTCTTGACAATAGGGCTGTACAAACGGACGACTGTACGACTTTTTTGTCGCGAGTAACTTGCTTGTCGGGACATAACATCTAGGGATGGGTGTCTTTGTTTTGTTTAAGGCTTGTTCCTTGGGGAGAAGTAAGATGCTCTTAAGCTTAAGTGGCTCGGATTGGAACTTGATTTGAGTTGTGATCGGTATGTGTATTTTGAATTTTGCCGACGGACGAAAGTCTTCTACTTCTTCTTCTTCTTGCCGGATCGCGGTGCGCCTCAAGTGGACCTGGACAAGACATCTGGTTAGGCGCGGAGATAGCCGATGAAACAAGGCTTTGACCGAGTGGTGGCCAAGGTTAAAACCAGGGCCGTCCTAAAGCTCGTCGGGGCGACGATATAGTCAAAGTCATGAAACACCTGGGTTAGGGAAGGCCTATACCCAGCAGTGGATGGTTCTGGGCTGATATGATGATGGTGTGAATTTCAATGAAAATCAATTTAATGCTCTGTGCTACAAGTTTGAACATACTTCTAAAATACAGTTACTGGTATGTTCAAATGAGTATAATGATTGTTTATTCTTATGTCAATGACTCATAGGTAGGTGCGTCGTTCGCTATACTTATTTGACCTTCTAGGGAGTTTATTTATTGTTCTGTGTGTCCAACCGCTTTCAAAGTGTTTCGTATCTGCAGCTTAATATTATGTCAATCCAATATTTTTTTTAACTTCGTAATCATCGTTGTCGCTGATAGAATTTAATTTTCCCTGGCCCTGTTTTGACTTAAGTATATTAATTTCTATGTTCACTTGGTGTCTTGGTATGGGCATGTGATGAGGAGTGATGAATCGCATTTGACTAAGAGAGTATTGAATAATATAAATGTTGATGGACCCAGAGAGAGAGGAAGACCAAAGAAAAGATGGATGGATTGTGTGAAGAATGATATGAAGGAAAAAGGAGTAAATAATAGCGTGACGGTTGACAGGGGAGAATGGAAGAAAAAAACGTGTTGCGCCGACCCCAAATAACATGGGACAAGGGCAGGAAGAAGAAGAAGACTTGGTAATACTATACAGTCTCTTTATTCTTCCAATGATGGTTTTATGCCGTCATCGTTTCAGACATTTACAGCCCTTGGTAAACCAGATTACCTCAATAACAACGATATGATCAGTTTAAACTACGCTGTTCATACAAAGCTTTGACACCCACATACAAAGGAAGACTTCTCGTTTTGTTTCAAATACGATAACAATTCTATTTACGAGAATCAAAATGGTGGGTCTAATTCAATCGACTTGATGTTATCGCTTTAAGAATGTGACATGGTGATGACTTTGTAGTTCAGTTTTTTAAGCAGTATGAAGAAGAGGTCAGTCAGCCCTGTTTCTACAATTTTAACCAAGGGACAATTCATCATCTGCCTAGTCTTTTCCCAACTATGTTGGGGTCGGCTTCCAGTCTAACCGGATGCAGCTGAATACCAATAATTGATTAAAACCATAATATTTCACCCCAAAAAAAAGTCGGTTCTCAGCAATAATTTTTGCGTAGAGGCACTTAGTTGGATGTACAGGCTGCTTGGTTGGAGGCTTCGTGAAGGGTCCGTTTACACCTTGTATGCCAAACGACATGGATCTTAATCCCATTTCTTGAAATTGTTGACGATAATGATAAGATGATGAGATTTTGAAAAATATTTTGAAGGCTCATTCATAATACCTATGTTGTATTGTATTTCATTCAACAGCAAAACTAAATTTGTTTTTATAGTATGTTAATGAAAAACAAAGTTACTGCTGCACTTTGATGAAAAAGTTCCATATCTCAAAAACCAAACATCAAATCTTATTCAAACCAATTTTCATTGAAAGTGTTTTTTACGTTCTAAAATCCAATTTTTTTTCAGAATTTCCTCGCCGTACTTTAGAAATTAGAGGGGGGAGGGACACACACATTTTACCACTTTGGAAGTACTTATCTGTCTTTCAAACAAAAAATATATGTCTATCTATGGACACCCTGCGCGTATAGGTTTGATGAAAAAAAAAAAAATCAGTTTTATGTAAGGGGAGCCCCCTTAATCTTTTATTTTTGTTTAAAAATCGTAAAATGGTTTACAGAAGACATCTACCTACCAAGTTTCAACTGTATAGTCCCTAATAGTTTTGAAATAAAGTGGCTGTGACATACGAACAGACAAGATGAATCCATAAGGGTTTCGTTTTTTGCCATTCGACTACGGAACCCTAAAAAGATCCTACAAAACATCCTACGTCCTACAAATGTATGACAAAATAATATCATACCTACACACCATATTCTTACGTAAATCGAACATGGGTTTCGATCGTCAATTGTTTCAATACTCATGTATTTCCACAAGGAATCGAGTTACAAACTCACAATATTGTACGTCCATTTTGTTTTAAACAAGGCTGCGTAGGAGTCGAGTAGGATAGAACAAGATTTTTTTAATACATTCGTTAAACATTTTATTAAAGGAAGTTCTATGTGTTTTCGCGATGTATTTTGTAGGTGGATTACAGATGTTTAGAATACATTTTGGAATTATGTATATGTTTTTAGAAAAAATATGTACAGACAACACATCAAGCTGCCACAGTCTGTTGAATTCTTTAATAGATTTTCAACTTTATCGCTATAGCATTAGGTTCAAGGTTGATTGGGAAAATTTGACAGTTTCGAGTAGCTTGATGTGCTGGTGTCTGCACATAAGTTGTCATTATACTTTATAAGTTTTGGTTTTACATTATGTAGTCCTTGGGTACAAATAAGCCGACAGTGGGTGCCAAGGCGTAGCGATGATAACATCATACACAGAAAATATTATGGTCTTCTGAAAATTATGCCCGCTTTATGGTAGACTAAAACCGTTTCATCAAGAAATAAAGCAGTGGGGTGTACTTACATATTCCCAGAAAGAGTTCACTAGAAGGGATTAGAGTCCTGAATAAAGTGACATTCTATAGGCTATGACGATGATCGGAAGTTTAAAGATGTTTGAATCGGACATAATCTAACGAGACACTTTAAATGTCAACTCTGTTGACAGTCGCTATCGAAATACGAAACGCTTTGAAACCAATGGGAGCCTCACTGGTTTCGCGCTTTTTCTCACGTATAGATTGAGCCATTCCTAATTAATTATGACTTGAAGATTTTAAGTATGTAGCAAGTTAGGATCTAATTGATTAGTACTTGGAGGAAGAATGGCTTTAATTGGTATAAGCTTGCTAATTTTAGGGACAATATTGTAAATATGTACCTATCTAAAGTTTATATTGTTATACGTAATAAAATAAACCTTTATTGGTACTTATTAAAGTATAAAATAGAATTCATAACAGGACCTGACTCGCCAGTGGCGCCATCTGGTGTACTCAAAAACAATCGCCCTCATTGCCACGTGTCCCTAAGTTCCAAAGATGGTAACACCATTTAATGGACAAGAATGAGCAAAGGAATGTTTAACCAACCGTAACAAAACCAAGAACAATAAAGAAAACAAACCAATCATTGTTCTTTTTCTGTCCCACTAATTTTGTCATAAAACAATGATCAACCACTTTGTAACCAACAACTTAAATAATAAAATAATCATCGTTACACAAAGGACTAATTCATAAAATTTTACATGGCCAATTATGGTGCCCAAACACTGCTTGAATGGTCAAAGGATCATTCTTTGACCATAGTGCAAGACAAAGGCCATTTGTGGCCGGGACAGGCCATTAAATGTCCATATATCTTTGTTAAGGGCCATAAATTGGTTGGGCCATTTTTCTCCTAATAATTAGCAGAATCCTGGTGTATTGGGTGTTTTTGGGTTTCGGATGAAGTGGTACAGGGATGGATTTGGGGAGTGGAATGTAGAAACTTGATTTAATGCAGTCAGGAATTGAATATCAAGTATCTATTCAAGGTTTCAGAGTAACTAATAAACTGTTGTTTAGAATTCTGTATCAGTGGCCGAATATCTAGCATAATTAGTGTTGAAACCAGGATATTTTAATCAACATTTTTGGAAGTAATAGTAAAACTGAAATTAACTGCATTATTTTTCAGTATATAAATCGAGCAAAGAATATAAATCGATTACTAGTTCAGGTTATATATATAGGTATACTGCGCTCCAAAACAAATATAGCTGACGTGGCTCAAAAGGCTGCCCAACTCAAATGGGACTGGGCAGGACATGTCTGCCGCATGCCGGACAAACTGTGGGCCAAAATAGCGGAAAACTGGTGCCCTGACACAGTGAGGCGGGGTCGCGGCAGGCCACGAAGGAGATGGCGGGACGAACTGGACAAGTTCCGTCCGAACTGGAAGGAGGACGCGAGGGTTCGCGAGAAGTGGAAGGAGTGGAGGGAGGCCTTTGCCCAGGAGTGGGACAGAGCAGGCTAAGAAAAAAAAAAAAAAAAAAAAAAAAAAAAAAAGTTCAGGTTTAAAAACAACATGTAGACACCAGATAAGTCAATGTAAAACCCTGTTTATTAACCAAACTTTTGAGTCTATTACAAATACATTGAATTGCAAGTCAGCGATACATAGTAGGTTTTGCAAATCATCTAACTAAAGATTCAATCTTTGTCCTAACTTAAGCGTCAATAAAATAAAGTTCTCCAGCCAAAATATTCCAACAGTCCTCTTACCACTCCATCCCTGGACCCACAATAGTTTAGCCCAGCGGGGGTCAACGCCGTAACGCCTGCACGTCAGACCGGTGCCATTGTACCGTGAGATTGTATCTACACTACGCTATTATGACGGTCAGAATTTGTGGGTGGATGGTCGATGAAATTGTTAAGTCTTTGTGCTGTAGGGGAGCTGGTTAACGCTAAGAACATGGGCAGTACGGCTATCTTAATATTTAGAAGGCGCCATGACACAATTCTTTCCAAATTCAATTTTATTTGTCTAGAAAAGTGTTAACGAGGAATGAGGAGAATGTAGTGAGCAAAATGTTGAGCATGAATGTAGGTGGCTATAAGAGTAGAGGAAGACCAAAGAAACGATGAAGGATTGTGTGAAGGATGATATAGCTAGAAAGGAGCTGACTGCTGAGATGACGAGTAATAGAGAAGTAAGGAAAAAGAAGAACATGGAGTTTCTTGCCGGTTCTTCTCCATAGGAAACGACCAACCTGAACCGTGCAACTTTTCTCGACGTTTTATAAGTGCCCATGTAGGCCTTTGTGAAGATCACCTGGAAGGATATGGGTAGGGCCTTTGCCCAGCAGTGGGACAGACAAGGCTATTGAAAGAGAAAATTCATGCGGACGAAGGCCGCGGACAACAGCTAGTAAATAATTAACTCATTCAAATAATTGCCCTTAATAATAAGAATTTATTTTGTTAATTAACCTTAGCTCCCTATCCATACAATAAAGAAATTATAAAATATAAATAAAGATAAATATACAACAAATAAAGATTACAATTCCCTTTTAATTGCCATTAGCCTCCCCCACTATACAATTCTAAAGTAATTTATAAACGCGTGCGCAGTTAATTTTGCACGGCTCGTTATTCATTGGTTCAAATTGAATTAGGAACGGGTGATGTGATCTACCCTCCTTTAGTTTAATGTGGTTAATGGCAGTTGGATTTGAAAACTGCGTTCAATTGATTTTGTTGTTATTGAGTGCGTAGATATTATTGATTAGGTACGTGTAGTTATGAGTGCGGCCTTTTGGTTAATGATTCGTAGGGTATGCTGAGATTGTAGTAAATTACTTTAAATCAAATAAAATAAAATAAAAGCTGGCGTGTTTATAAATAAATGTAATGGACAAGGCTCTTTTAATAAACACCTCTATGTCATAGGAGTCACAGAAAGCCCACTGTGCCGAACCTGCATGGAGGAAGAACAACAGCCCACGGGCTTCTACACTGCCCAGAGGTTGCCTCATACAGGGCCAAGTACTTCGGTAACCCAGGTACTCTCCATAGAGAGAGGAGAACTGGGGTGGGTCGAATGATTATCCCACCCGTACGCAAAATACGCCACCAGCCCACTATTTATACAATAAAATACAATACAAGTAAATGCATAACGACATAAACTAATTAGCAGTTGTAATAAGTAGTTCAAAGGTTCACTCTGAACTTTTTGGCCCTATTGTATGTTTCTTATTAAATACTTTGATGGAATAGTTAATTTGGTAATACTTCGACATACTTAACCAATATTTATTAGCTACAAAAAACGGTGTGAAATTCTCCTTTAAATAATTTTATGAGTACCTTAACGCCATTCAAATAACAACTAAAGCAATTGACAGCCCTCTTTCTCAATACAAGTGTCAAAATCCTTACATCAGTAGATCAATAACCAATCGATAAACTGAATAGAAACCTACACTTCATTGTGTAACAAGAACATCTCATGTCGACAATAAAAACGGATTTATTTGCAACAAATTGTCACTCGCCATTCTTAGAAGGCGCCATGACACAATTATTTCCAAATTCGAAATCTATCTGTGTTGCCACACCGCAAAAGTCTATTGGCCGGTAAATTGAACTTTATTGCAAAGAGGTTGAGTTACATGACAGTTTGGGAACTGTAGAGTTAATATTGTCTATGGATAAAGACGTCAAGTCAGGATTTAACAAAGCGCTTTGATTGCCGTCAACCATTGTGCATTATTCACGGTCATTATATTCTATTTAGTTCGATATAACCGTTTAATAGTTTACGAAGACTTCCCCTTAGCATGCTTATTAACAATACAATAAAAATAAAATAGCCATGGAGCCACTTTACACCTTCTCAGAAAACGGCAGTTGTTCAGAAAAAAAAATCAAACGTTCCTTCCCTTTATGAGTTTTTGTGAGTTTATTGATAGCTTAGCCACATTCTTTCTCCCTTTTCTCTAAAGCCATACGATTTTAAACTCTATTCTCTTGTTCCTAACCTAAAAATTCAATTTCCCAAACGCAAATAAAAAGTTGCCCGATACAATAATGATACTTAACTTATGAAGTGGAAAACGATACCATCATTCTGTCATTCCTTTTCACGGTCGTGTTAATATAAAATTAATATTTTTGTCGCCAAAAAAATTGTACACCATACATCTGACAAAGGTTGTTTGACAAATAATTTTCACATGAAATCGTAAAGCTTGAGAAGCGTGAAATTCAAGAGGAATAATATTGTTCTCGGAAAGCGCCTATATTTGAGATCTTGAGTAATATGGGATGGTTGATTGATTGATAGTTTATGTTATAGATATTATACACCGCGACTTTTTAGTCGTCTTACAACGGCAGCCCACTTCATGTATCCAATGACTACTAAGCATTTATAAAAAAAAATAGGTATTAATGAGATTTTAATAATTTAAAAATAAAAATATTACGACGCATGATGTAGTTAAAACACCCCGTTGTGAGCAATGACCTATTGGACTCGAGTGCTGGTATATTTTCCCGTTTGACACGTAAACATCATTAACAGGATGTTTCATATTTTTTCCTAAAGTTTATTTATTTTTCTTTGTACCTATTACGGTAGGTAAAAAAAAAAACGCGCCGAGAACTATTTTATGTCGGGCACGTTGAGTGGACCACCTTTGTATGACGACTTAAAAGTCACGGTGTATAGGGTTGTTAGTCATCTATGGTGATTCAGTGTAGGAGGAGATTTATTTTGTTCTCTGATTTCGCGTATGAAGCAGTAATTTGCTTATGGATGACTGCCTCGTTGGTCGAATGGTCGCAATCGCGACTGCTGATCCTGGTTTTGATTCTCGGGTCGGGCAAATTGTTATTGGGTTTTTTCCATCAGGAATTTCTCAGTAGCAGCTACGGAGACTGGATTTGTGCTCGGTTGATGGCAATAGGCTCGCCCCCTATTACATGGGACGTAAACATAACTGGCGAAATGTGGGTGTACTATTAGGTACACCTCTGCCTAACCCTTCAGGGGTTGTTGTTAAGTTAAATAAATATCTCGGTACTTCAAAATTTAAAATATTTTTCACTTACACCAGTTACACCTACACGGGCACCTATGAAAAGTCAGAAGATGGGTGCACGGTTCAAATTGCTGGTTTCTGGAGTGTAGATTTGTACCCGGTTAATAGGCTAGTCATCTTACTTCTGGTTAAATAATAATAAGGTTTTGCAGTCACCCGGGGTAATTCTTTGACCTGGCCTAGCGTAGAACGATGTTTCAGAAGAAAGAGATGGGGCTCTCTTACTGGTTGGTTTGGATACCAATGACGAACAGCCTACTGTACTATTTGCCTCTGGTTATTGCTTCTTCTTATTTTTCGTATGGTTGTCAAACCTTGTGACAGAGTTTTTTTATGCCGCCCATAGTCCTCTGGCTTCGCTTTACATGCCGTCGAGAAATATCTCTCAGGCATGCTGATTTCCTCACGATGTTTTCCTTCACCGAAGCAAGAGATAATTATACAATACGCTCATGAATCCGGAAAATAAGAGGTGCGTGTCTCAAGACCTATGACTTGGCCGTCCGACGACCACACCGCATGATATTATGTAATTAAATCATTTGAAGTCTGCCTGTAATTTCGTCAACGTAACCCTTCCAGCAGCCCCTTGGTGTTGCAAATGTTTGCCAGACAGATTTTTCTATGCAAAGTTAAGGTCACAGCTCACATATCAACTCGGAAAGGGATCGGCACCGTATCGCCTTTCGCCTCGCCGTCAAACAGGCCTCAACCTAACGTAAGCAAGCGGATCAGCAGCTCCGATACGTTGACTCGGCTACGGCTAGGCGACGCCGCGCTTACGGCTCGCCGACCATTGCACTATAAATGACAGCACGTGTGGCAAAAGTAGTGTGCGTAAGGGTGGACGGAGAGACGTAAGCGCGGGGACGATGAGCCGTAAGCGAGTTGACCACGCACCGCACCGCGGTTCGTGAGCTTGCCCCGAGGCGAGGCGATTACGTTAGGATTCCGATTAGTGTGCGTTGCAGTAGGGAGTTTCATACAAAAAAAATACTGAACGGTTCGAGTTGATACGGTGACCTTTACTGTCCTTACTTTTCCTTTTCCATATCAATAGGTTTCATTGCGGAACCTAGACGATCAAGGCTAACCATTAAAAATCAGCCCTGTATTTGTCGCCCAGACATTTCCTAGAGTCTGTAGAAACACATTAAAAGTCCTACATGACCTGCTTATAATTGAGTAATTTAAACTGTGACAATTGTATCTTATCTAGCCATCTTTATTAGATCGGTCTTGTGAATCCTAATATACCTTACAGCTTATTATGGAAAAGCGAACTTTATTTAAAGAGAGTAAGGTTGATTTTTTATTGGTTTTGTGTTTGGTTGTCGATTGTGTAGATCTTTCAGTGATACATATTGAGTGGAAAGGTTTGGTTCACGTTTGCGATTGTTTGTTGCGACTAATTTTGTCGCATTGTGTGTTGTGAATCAGACTACGATGAGACTTTGCTTATTGGATACTTATTCAGTATTTAGTCTACTAAAATGTAATAGATTTTAAGTTTTAAGTATACCTATGGTTTTTAGGGTTGCGTAGCCGAATGGCAAAAAATGGAACCTTTATAGTCATGTCATGTCTGTCTGTCTGTCTGTCCTTCTGTATGTCACAGCCACTTTATTCCGAAACTATTAGGACTACAACTTGGTATTCTATGATTTACGATTTTTATTAAAAAAATAAAAGATTAAGGGGGGGGGGGCTCATTCATCAATTTCAAATTCGTTATTAAGTATATTGTCTTCCAATGTTAGTAGTAAGCATAAATCATTGAAGAACATTTTGCAAAATTAAAATTTATTATAGGATTCCTTACAGCATACTTGCAACAAATTGGAAGTTAGGTACTGCATAAGCTTAGGCTGGTTACCTAGAATATAAGTACCTAATATTCCCACTGCTGGGACGCAGAGGAGTGGGAGTGGGTGTAATCCACCACGCGGGCCGATTGCGGGTTGGATGACATAATATGTCTTCGAATGTTTGGTTCTGAGACTTCACGTATCCTTCTCCGTTTTGAGAGTAGTGAAGTTGCTGGGCTGTGTACGAATTAAAGTCGCCAATGTAATTCCAGCCTTATGTCCTTGTGTGGCTTAGCATGTCCAGACATCAACAAAGGTCGCAAATGATAGTAAAATATTATCATTTTACGATTTCCTATTAATAGTACTAGTGAGCATCTAAGTATAATATGAATGAAAAGATTACGTCAAATCAATTTTATTATAGCTTCAAGGATTTTTGACCTGATTCTGATTACTTATTTGTATGCAAACTTCGTACGATTTTAATGTTGCTGTTGGATAGGAAAGACCCATTCATTTGTTAATAGAAAAACCCATTCAATGACATCAAGTAAAAACGATAACTAAACGCAACTTTAAGCGGGAGTTTTGACAGTTGACACATTTTTTTTTCTTTTGGCCTTGCACGGTTTCATTTGTTATTTTATTTTTCTTAATTACTCCAATACCATAACCAATTTACGAACTAAACATTCTTATAAATCAGTCTACTTACAAAAAGAACATTGATGGCCAGAAAAAAAGGTTTTGTAAAGTGATCCACCGTCATAAGTATCATGGACAAAAACTGTTATTTTAAAGTATTAAAATGGGCGTTCTAACGCTGTCGGGAGCGATGCCAGCAAATTGCCATTATAATTGGCCGTTTAAACATGTTTGGATTCGATTTTCGAAACACGTTTCGTTGCAAAAAGTTTGTAAAAGGAACGCATCTGTCATTTTGTTGAGTGATCGATTTGGAATGAGGGATGGTTTCAGATAATCATAGGTTTGTGTTGTTTTTGCGAATATCGATTGGAATTGTAAGGGATGGCGATGAAAAAAGGTAATAGATACTAGGAAGAGGGATATTGATGGGGTAAGTATTCAATTTTTATTAATGCGATGGAGTGCTTCGGCTCAGTTGATTGACATTGTCCTATGAACTAGTTTCATAATAATTGATTAATCGTCAGAAGGTACTGTTTAACTTGGTAGGTAAACAATATTCGCGACAACAGGGAATACTGGCTTTAAGAAAGGTGGCCATGCCATACACATATGGACCTCAATCGTCTCAGCCTATTGACTGCTGTAGACTACTGCTGGAAGTAGGCCTCTATCTATTTCACGCATTACCACAAGCCCTTGGACACTCCAACTTCCGTAGAAAGTCTGAAACAGCCACCTTTTTAAGGTCGTCGGTCCAGGTGGCCTGGCGATCAGCTAAATAGCTAGGGACCTTACTGGGCGCAACGATAGGCGCACACGAAATGTTGCTTCCTCCTTCTACTATGAATTATCAGATACTAATCAATCAAAAAAACGATCACCAATATCGTCCATTGTGTAAAACCATCAAGCCATTTCTCTCCAGTCATAACCACCTTCGATATTCAAAAACGTCACACGTCATAGATTAAAAACGTCAAGCGCCTCACTGCATCACAATGCATTACGTACACCCCACCCTAGTCGCAGGAAGCCAGCACGTTTGACGCACCCATTAAATTATTACTATGACACCCGACGGGAATTCTGATTTCCCTGACACGAGTGTATGTGTTACGTGTAAACGACTGCCTAGTTAAAAATTGTGGCTCCCGTTGACACTAAATCGACTAATTTACTTCGAATAGTGAAATATGGCTGTGGAGAAGAATGTGTCATTAGTTTGGTTGGCTAGTAAATTTCTGGGAGACGATAAAATGTTGTAAGGGACACAGACACATTTAAATGAGGATACGTTGGTCATGGTGATAGATTTATGACGTTTTACTTGACTTGTCTTTTGTAGAATGAACCGATGCTTATCTTCGGTTGAACCAGCAGAAGTGAAGAAGTGTAGAAGAGTCCTGATGGATTTCCATCAGAATTTATTCAGTAGCAGCACGAAGTCTGGATTTGTTCCCGGTTTACTAACCGCCATGTAGTAGGGGACGAGCCTTATGCCATTGCAAAAGGCTCGCCTCGTTTTACATGGGACTTAAACTTTACTGGCAAAATTAAAATGATAAAAAAAGAAAAATGATTTATTGTTTTGCCAAGTTTTTCTTACAAACCGATTGATTGATTGGAGTTTCCTTTAGGAGTCTAAAGCCTGTGTTAGGAGACTCTAGAAAATGTGGGTACACTCCGGTACTAAAGGTAAAGGTACTTAATCGTTAGGGGAAAAACAGTCGCAAAATTATACTAGCAGAGCTGTGTGGAGCGACTTTCAGAAAGTTGTCGAATTGATGCCAATCTCAGATGATATCCAGATCTCGAACGAAAATTCGATGTACCTATCTTTGAGAGAAACATCTTGAAATATGCACCAAATTGCGACACGGCAATCTTCGCCTAGCACCTTATGGCCCACATTCACACAAATCGGCGAAACAAGAATCAACCTCAACCACAGACGCTAATCTGTATGGTCCCCACATGACCTAACCAAGATAATGTCTTATGTGTTGTGATGAAATTCGACGAAGTCTGCCAAGGATTGTACGGTCTATTCTTGCAGATTGACAACCAAAATCAATATATCTCACAGACGCAACGTTTGTAACGCAAAACGGCGTCAAAACAAGACCAGTCTTAACGACTGTTAGTTATTACATATTTTTACGAAACCTTGCTACACTTGGCAAAGCTTAAACTCCTGCGCATGTGATCTGTGCGTTAACTATAGCATTAAAAGGAATTAAGTCTCTTGTAGGCAGCGCAAGTCATAGGATGCGCCTTGGTGACAATGACGTAATTGTAGAGAATAGACCTAATGGCGCAATGGCTGCGACATATTTTAAGAAACGGCTTTCCTATTAACACCCGGATGAGGTGTAGGTGGAATATTTTCGTCAATCTGATGTTTCTGATTGGAAAAGTCATGATTTGGCTCAGAATGATCACTTGGACGATTTGGGTAACCAATATCTAAGATATATTGAGTTGAATTTGCAATAGATTTAACCAAGTATGAAATATTTGTTCCCAATGATGGCTGATTGAAATGTTAATAAGGAGAAAGAAGACATGCTGTACCGATAAGTACGGCGTGATTATGGTTTTACTTGCAGTCCATACAGCTATTGGGATCGTCTATGGCCTGCCGCGTATTATAGCATAATCAGCCTCAGTTCGCACTGCTGGAGCACAGACCTCCTCTCTATGGGGTTTAATTCACCACGCTATCCCAGTGCTGGATGATGATTCCAGGACATGTCGGTTTCCTCACAATTCCTTCACCGTTTTGAGAACAACGACGATGACGACGAAATAGTTAACTCAGTGTAAAGTAAGCGGTCACTGTCACTGTCACTTTGACAGATGTATGGCGCCAACTAAATTCCAATGATTTTGAAGAAATTGAAGAAAACTGATAAATGTGTGCTTTCACTAAAAGATTGAAATATCCGATTGCAATAGAATTGACAGATTTAAGAGACCACCTATTCCAAACCCGTCAAGATTCAAACGATGTTAAAGTAATATTTAATGTTTTGTTAGAGTTATAATGTTATAATCGCCTGCGTCGCATATTGATGGGCACTTGTAATAACGATCATATTGCAGAGACAACTTGTGATCGCAAAAATAATGTTTGCATGTAAAGATTGTGGGACAGAGAATTCGTGGGGCAGTGAGTTTTTTTCCTACGTTTCATTTAGTTGTACAGACGTCAGCACAAGCTTCTACAATTTCTGTCAAATTTCTTTAATAGATGTTCAACTTTATCGCTAAAGCATTAGGTTCAAGATTGATTGGGACAATTTGACAGTTTCGGGTAGCTTGATGTGCTGGCGTCTGTACAATAATATATTACTATCTACAAACTGATCCATTTATCCGTGATCATGGTGCTTGCCAGCGCTGAGATATCGGTAACTCAAAATGAATAGTAAACATGGTAAATATCCCGTTTTTAGTGGTAATGCCCATGTCTGTTTAAAAACTTATTTCACAACTGGCCACATGCAGCGCCCCTTGATCGACATCTTTTGACGGCCAAATGAGCCTTGCATCACCATACTTACTTCTTCTCCCTAAACTTATGTATTTTTCCTGGTAATTTTCTGGTTGATCTTATTGGACGCAGGTACTTTTGTCTGTATGTCTCAATTCATGAGAGGCTCAAATGTCTGATCTCTGATAGTGTGTGCTATTTGTAATTGAACGAACTTAAATAAGGTTTCTAGCAGGCGACCAGAATTTTAGGGGTACAAAAAAAAGCATGGTGAAGATGTATGAAACTGCTGGTTTGTCAACACAGTGTATTCAAAAGATTTTTTTCCAATTTATCTAATGCCTACTCCACCAGAAATTAAAACAAGAAAAAATAACTCAAATCAACTCCATACCTTTACAAAAAATATGATATTCATTCCGTATACCCTCAATAAACAACGTTGCATTCAATTCAAAACTACAGGAACACACGGTGTGGTCAAGTGCGTATAACTATGCGTGGCGAAGCAACAAGACGCATTTAAACATAACTAATTCGTATTATGCGCTTAGAATTAATTTTAGAGAGAATGCAAGTGATGCAGCAACTAAACGCACGGTTGCCGGGAGTTTTGACAGCTGACAGTTTTATTTCTTAAATTGTTTTCTTTTTTTGTGTGGTCGGTTATTGGGTCTGGTGCACAATGCAATTGTTTGTTTTAATCTGACAATACAATGTTCTATTTTAAACAAGGTGTCAAATAAAACTCGATACAAAATAAAGGGTGTAAAAAGACCCTTAACGAAGCCGAAAGGCACTTGTTTTCCCCGTCATTGCTATCATTTTTTTTGTTCTAGACCATACCTGGGAAACTTCTAGTTACGGAGATATTGGGGGTCAAAGTTACAACTTTTTCACACGTTTTTTTTAAATACATGATTTTAATGTAAGATTTTTACTTTAAACACCTCCACGACCCCCGTACTATTCAATTCATCCATCAGCACAATGTTTTGAGTGCGTTACATTGGGTCCTACCGTAAACCGTGATTTTTTACCCCAAAAAAAAAGTCGTTTCCCAGCAATAATTTTTGTGTAAAATTACTTAGTTTGATGTACAGAATGCTTGGTTAACGGCTTCGTGAAGGGTCCGTTTACACCCTGCCTTCATTTACCGTAAGTAGAATACCAGATCTTTAGGAAAAAACGCTCTGAAACCACGCTGCAAAAGTAAGGTTGATGTCTAGTAAAATGTATCTGTTCACTACTCAATAGGTAGGTATACTAAAACAACTGCCTTGATAATGAAAAGGACGATGTCTTTACAAAAAATACATATAATATAAGTACTTCAGTTTTTCGCATTATCAAACCCCATTCATTATGCAGTTCATTCATATTCTAATATCAAGCTGAAAACTAGAAAAGTGATCATCGCTTTTCAATTCTGCGATCATTTTCAACAGGATTACCATTTGCAACGAGCATTCCGGTAATTTATGATGACAGTCGAATACATTTTGGACTTTTCCATCATCGTATCACTGATATAATGCATGTTTTATTTAGGCCCCCCGAAGTCTTCATCTGCCTAGCCTTTTCCCAACTATATTGGGGTCGGCTTCCAGTCTTACCGGATGCAGCTGAATACCAGTATTTTACATGGAGCGACTGCATATCTGACCTCCACAACCCAGTTAGTACTGGGTAATACGATACCCCTTGGTAAGACTGGTTGTCAGATTTTACGGCCACTGACTACCTAACGACTGTCAAAGAACTACAAATGACTGCCGGGACCAACGGCTTAACGTGTTTTCCGAGGCACGGAGGAAACTCGGTATGTAATGGGTGGTCACACATCCACAGACCAACCTAGGCAAGCACAGCACGGCTTAACCTAAAGATCGACCCGAGCGGCTGTTATTATTTAGCCACGAGCTCTTCGGCCCCCCGGATTATTAACCATTAATAAACAACTTAGGAAATACCGCGACATCCAGGAAAAGATTAAACAAAAGGCAAATGTGCTAATTTAACGACACCCCATTGTCAATAATAGGCATTTTAGAAAGCGCCTTCTATAATAACCAATATCCTATTTCACTCGCGTAGCTAATGAAGCTATCATTATATCATCTCTGTCCACGCCAAAGGAAGTACAGGCGTGATGATACTGCCAAAGTGTTGAATTGCAACATTGTTAAGCTATGCAGCGAGGGCGGGTCATTTCAAAGGGTCTTATTGACCTTATTGGTATTTTGCACTCGTTCAATTATGGTTACGTATCTTTGGTTCACTTGCACGCGTAGCATGACCACGGTAGAAACGGGTTTCTTTGACGGAAGAATCGACAAAATGACAGATTGTGTCGACAAAATGACAGATTTCTTCTCACAATCTGTCATTTTGTCGATTCTTCCGTCAAAGATCCCGTTTCTACTGTGGTCATGTTACGCGTGCTGGCAAAGGAACACTTTGTCATGTTCAAAAATTCTTGACAACTTCTGAACGGGTATTATGAAAACCACGGAACAGGACTGTTCCGTGATAAAAACTTCTTCTAATATCAAAAAATTATGAGAATCAGAAATCGCTGTTATCACAACGACTTGTTGGAGAAGGACTAAAATTGAAACGAATGCTATGTATTTTTTATATTCATCTATGCAAAAAATGACTGCTTTTTACTGAATGCATTTGAAACTATAAACGGTACTTATAACAAAAATACGTTTTTTTTTATATTTTTGTGTCTGTCTGTCTGTTTATTCCAACTAATCTCCGAAATGGCTAAACATTTTGACGTGACTTTTATTGGCAGATAGCTGATATTATAAGGAGTAAGGAGTTAGGGTACCTTTATTTTAGAAAAAGATAAGGGTTTCATGCCAAAAAAACCCTTGAAATTGTCAACAAAATCAGGGAAGTAATATTTTTATAATAATTTCACACGGCTGAAGGTCGCGGGCCACAACTAGTCATCATCATCATCATCATCATCTTCCTGCGCTTATCCCATGTTACTTGGGGTCGGCGCAACATGTTTTTTTCTTCCAATCTCCCCTGTCAACCGTCACGTTATCATTTACTCCTTTACCTTTCATATCATTCCTCACACAATCCATCCATCGTTTCTTTGGTCTTCCTCTAACTAGTATTAAATAAATATGAAATCCTCAATTTCATCAGTTGCACCTACCACAGTTTGTCTCTGCATCACCCAAAGGTTGACTGGTAGAAAATGCCAGGGGCATTAAATCCGCCTCTGTTCATAACGTGTGCTTAAAGTATTAAATAAATAAATAAATAAATACCCTTTTTCACTAATAGGAATCAGCAGCGCCTCTCTGTCAAAATATCCCCATATTACGTTTACGTTACCACAAACTGTCAAATTTCTCCAAACGATTTTTAACCATAAACTGTTGTTGGTTAAGTTCAAAATCGAATTAGAAAAATTGACAGATTGTAGTAACTTGATTTATTTGTTTATTGGTTCACCAACAATTGTAATACATGTTGTATGCTAAAAGTACATGCAAAAATGTAAACGCAACAGTGCAACAATTACTTACAGGTAAACTTCGCATGCATAAAGAAGTTGTACAATTTATAATATTAATCTATATTAAATAATTACTAATCTAAAAGTCTAAAGGTCTAAATAATTAATTTATATAACAACATATTAAGTTACTTACGAGTATTATACGTAAACACATTTCCTCTCAAGCGAGATAATGAAAAGATAATCTATTTAGCAAGATACTTAAAAAAATTGGCTTTCAATTCGCCCAAACTTTCAAAGTGAAGTAAAAGTCCAGTTAGAATACCTTATTCTTATTCTTTACTAGCTTCTGCCCGCGACTTCGTACGCGGATCCTGTTGCTTATACCAGCGACAACGGGGTCGTCAAAATCGAAGATCTGAAACGTCTGATGTCGAATTCTAAGAGCCCGGGGACGGGAAAACAACGGGATGTGCGAGACGATTCGAGACGTTCCATATCTTTCATTTTTGTAAGTCAGAAGCCGATGCGTAGATACGCTTGGAACTCAAGCGTAATTCTCTATCCGTGAACGTCTCCGACTCGCGAGACAATGCGTGACGTTCACGATCAGTGGTCAGTCGCGCATCACGTTCCCCACTTGTCTCTAGAGACCTAGAAGTCGATGCGTAGATACGCTTGGAA
Organism: Noctua pronuba; assembly: GCA_905220335.1. NCBI lineage: Eukaryota > Metazoa > Arthropoda > Insecta > Lepidoptera > Noctuidae > Noctua > Noctua pronuba. The sequence continues at coordinate 2,086,449 of LR999915.1, read as the reverse complement.
CCCAAGCGTAATTCTCTATCCGTGAACGTCTCCGATTTGCGAGACAATGCATGACGTTCACGATCAGCGGTCAGTCGCGCATCATATTCTTCACAGTTCTCTAGAGACCTGGATGTAGATGCGTAAATACGCTGAGAACGCAGGCGTGCTTCGTTATCCAAGAGGAAGAGAAGAGAAGAGAGGAAGAGGTTTCCACGGAGCGAGTTGCAGCCTGATGTGCTCGAACAGCATCAAGTCTCTCCTGACGTTCTTCGGTAGATTCTTGGGATCTTATGATCCTCAATCTTTTAGCTCCCTTGGAACATTGGGAAAGATTTGACCTCTTTCTAGGCATGGTTATAGTTTTATTGTGAAGATACCTGATCAATTAAAATCTAAGTGACTGCTCCCCTGTGTTACCGGGTAGGCTACCGTGTCACGAAGATAAGTGGAAAAAGTCTTAAACACTCAAATAACATAAGCCCGAAGGCATATTTAGGTATTCGATAAAATAAAATAAAATAATGAGAGTTTTGTCCAGTAGAGTCAAATTTTCAATGATATACCGTCGTCATCGAAAATCAGTCCTAAACTGTTACCGCCTTCCCGCGTGGAGATACTCCCAGCTTATGTTATTTTATAATTATACAGTGAAATGAGTGATAGCTTTGATTTCCACATCAGATGTTTCTGATCTTCGATTTTTATAAGTCAATAGGAAATGCCCATCAGACCGAAAAACTTTTGCTAAGACGTCATTCCTATATGTGTTATGGTGTAGCTGGGCTCTTGGAGTTCCACAACAGGTGTTCCAGATCTTCGATTTTTATAAGTCAACAGAGAGTGCTCATCAGATTGAACAATTTTTGCTAAGACTTCATTCCTATATGTGTTATGGTGTAGCTGGGCTCTTGGAGTTCCACAACTGCAGGTGTTCCAGATCTTCGATTTTATAAGTCAACAGAGAATGCTCATCAGATTGAACAATGTTTGCTAAGACGTCATTCCTATATGTGTTATGGTGTAGCTGGGCTCTTGGAGTTCCACAACAGGTGTTCCAGATCTTTGATTTTTATAAATCAACAGAGAGTGGTCATCAGATTGAACAATTTTTGCTAAGACCTCATTCCTATATATATTATAGTGTAGCTGGACTCTTGGAGTTCCACATCAGGTGTTCCAGATCTTCAAATTTATTCTCTTAGCAGAAAATGCTCATCACGTGGAACAATTTTTGCTATGGTACCATTTTTGTATCTCTTATAGTTTAGCTGTTCTATTGCGGTTCTGCATCAGGTGTTCAAGTTTCCAAGATAAATTATAGCCTATATGTTGCCCAGACTTAATACCTATACAACAAAAAAAAAATCTTTCAAATCCGTCTAGTAGTTCCGAAGATTAGCGTGTACAAACAAACAGACAAACAGACAAACAGATAAACAGACAAACAGACAGAATTTTTTTTTGGATTCGTGCTCTATTACTGTTTCTAAACCCCCCTCAATTTTTTTTTTTTAATATATTCAATGTACAGACACAGTTTTTTTACTCTCTTATTATATGTATAGATTGCACACAACATTAAAAATTAAAAAAGACACACAGAAGTGCAACAACATAGCTTATGTACAATGGCGAGCTTAACACAGAATTAGGTTTAAACATTTTTATCTCTTATAAGAACTTATAAATTTTATAACAGGTCACTTATAATGAGATACAGAGTTACTTCTTAATAAGAATATAATATTTGCCTCTGCAATTGGCAATGGCGATCTTATAGGGTAGGTGTTGCAAGCGCCTTGATCGCGGGTTGACGGGAGCTCAAAATAATGAACAATCACGGAAGATATCCCGTAAATGACAGTATAAGTTTAGTTGAAAACCGTGAAAGCATAAAACAGTGTTCTATTATCACACATTTTTATATCTTCCGGTTAATCATTGAACAGTGCTCCCTCAACGAACTCTGTCTTTTTGCCGTAATTAGTGATCCTTGGACATGCAGTGATTAGTTAGAATTTGTTTTTACTTCTTGGAATTGGATTTTCTTACAGCCTACTTTACTTCGATTGCGAGACTAGCAAAAGAGGATGAACCTAAGTGCATAAACAGAACATTTTAAAACTTAAACATTAATTAACTTTAAAAGCTAAACTTTTCTGCTATTAGCTTAGCACCCAATACAAATAATATACGTAATACATACCAGTGGCGAAGGTTCCATACAACTGGATTCCTACCGGATTCCCTTTGAAAAATGGCACAGTTAGTATTCTATAGACAAATAATATAATCACATTAAAGATAAATGTCCTCCGGCTTACCTCTTACAAAAATTGACCCTTCGCTACTGATACATACAATACATATGCCTTAACCATAAAGTTCGGTACGTACCCCTTCGGGGGTCTGACACATAAACCTCCGCCGGCTTGGTAGATACCCCCGAAGGGGTCTGCGTTTAAGTCATCCGTCATCCTCATTATTTATGTAAATATTTAATATTCTGATTATCAAATACTATGAGTGTGCGTTAATTAAGAGAGTTGGATAAAAAGTTCATATGACATCGCCATTAAAACTTCAGTATTTAGCGCGCAAGTTTCTTAATTTATCCTTATAAAATCCAAGTGCGTAAATACGGTCATCGCCATTTTGACGGCAGTGCCGGCCGAGGCTAAAAATCATAAAAATTGTGGTTTTCGGACATCCAAGCTCCACTATGTTGAGAATGATTAACTCGTCATTAAATTATGTGACGAATTAATCCATAGTTCAATTTAAATAATCAGTGGTAACGATGAATTTTGATATCTAAAGTCGAATTTTCGCGCCTATCGTGCGTGTTTACATTTTTATTTTTCACATTACATCACACAGACGCGAACAGATTCGATAACAAATATGACAAATATCATTCCAAATATTATAAACAACATGAAAATGCCCAGATCTTAGCGTAATTTACTAATACGGGACCAATAACTCGTAATATTCATTACCACTCCTCAATTTGTATTCGCAATTGACGGCCATTTTTTTTTTAAATTGCTGTGGTGTGTGGATGCGATTATTTCAATCGATTCGTTTTTTGTAAATTTCGATCAAATCGAGAAATTAAATTAAGGAATTTAAGAAATCGATAGATGGAAATTAAAATAATTTTGTTTTAAGCTTAAAATACAATAATATTTTTTAAGCTTTATAATGGTAATTTTAATAGTTTTTCGTACATTATAGGTACTAAAACCGAAACAACAAACAGCACAGACTGATCTATGGCTAAATTCGCGCCATTTTTTTTTCAAATAAAAATTTAAGTTATGAACGCATTCGCTGTTCAAATTACATTGTATTTTACTAGATAATTTATAGTATTTTTTTATATTACATAAATATGCTTTTATTTAACTTCCCGTGTTAGTAAGTATTGGTCAAATGTTGCAACTGAATTTCAAACCAGTTCCCCTATACTGATTGAGCTGAAATTTTGCACATGCCTTTGGTTCTGGTGACAATACATTTTTATGACAAACATTACTATTAGTCTTGCAGACAGGATCGTCTCCTCGCGACAGAACTCCTCAATGGTTAATAGCGCGGACACGAAACTTTGTATACGCTTTTAATTTTGATAGATATAGATGATTTCTTTCATGACTTCATCCTGCAACCAGGATCGTCTTCTCATGAGGGAACTCCTTAACAGTTAATAGCACGGATACGGAAATTTGTATGCGCGTTCATATTTGACGAATATTCATGATTTCTATAATGAACTCATCCTGCAGCCAAAATCGCCTTCTCACGAGGGAACTCCTCAATGGTTAATAGCCCAGACACGAAACTTTGTATATATACGCGTTCAATTTTGATGAATAAACATAATTTGTATCGTATTTGACGTACAGCTATGACTCCATCCTGCAACCAGGATCGTCTTCTCATGAGGGAACTCCTTAACAGTTAATAGCACGGATACGGAAATTCGTATGCGCGTTCATATTTGACGAATATTCATGATTTCTATAATGACCTCATCCTGCAGCCAAAATCGCCTTCTCACGAGGGAACTCCTCAATGGTTAATAGCCCAGACACGAAACTTTGTATAGATACGCGTTCAATTTTGATGAATAAACCTAACTTGTATCGTTTGACCTACAGCTAGGATTGTCTTTTCATGAGGACACTCCTCAACGGTGAATAGCATAATATAGTGGTGCGGTATCAGAAATGTACAGAATACGACAAAATTAAAAATTCCGAAATAAGTATTTTTTTTAATGACTTCTTAATTTTATTTTTTACTAGCTTCTGCCCGCGACTTCGTACGCGGATCCTGTTGCTTATGCCAGCGACAACGGGGTCGAAGATCTGAAACATCTGATGTCGAATCCTAAGAGCCCGGGGACGGGAAAGCGACGGGATGCGCGAGACGATTCGAGACGTTCCATATCTTTCATTTTTGTAAGTCAGAAGTCGATGCGTAGATCAGCTTGGAACTCAAGCGTAATTCTCTATCCGTGAACGTCTCCGACTCGCGAGACAATGCGTGACGTTCACAATCAGCGGTCAGTCGCGCATCACGTTCCCCACTTGTCTCTAGAGACCTAGAAGTCGACGCGTAGATAGGCTTGGAACTCAAGCGTAATTCTCTATCCTTGAACGTCTCCGACTCGCGAGACAATGCGTGACGTTCACGATCAGCGGTCAGTCGCGCATCACGTTCCCCACTTGTCTCTAGAGACCTAGAAGTCGACGCGTAGATAGGCTTGGAACTCAAGCGTAATTCTCTATCCTTGAACGTCTCCGATTCGCGAGACAATGCATGACGTTCACGATCAGCGGTCAGTCGTGCATCATATTCTTCAAAGTTCTCTAGAGACCTGGATGTAGATGCGTAAATACGCTGAGAACGCAGGCGTGCTTCGCGATCCGAAGAGGTTTCCACGGAGCGAGTTGCAGCCTGATGTTCTCGAACAGCATCAAGTCTCTCCTGACGTTCTTCGGTAGATTCTTGGGATCTTATGATCCTCAATCTTTTAGCTCCTTTGGAACATTGGGAAAGATTTGACCTCTTTCTAGGCATGGTTATAGTTTTATTGTGAAGATACCTGATCAATTAAAATCTAAGTGACTGTTCCCCTGCGTTACCGGGTAGGCTACCGTGTCGCGAAGATAAGTGGAAAAGGAAATTAAACACTCAAATAACATAAGCCCGAAGGCATATTTATTCGATAAAATAAAAAAATAAATGGGAGTTTTGTCCAGTAGACTCAAATTTTCAATGATATACCGTCGTCATCGAAAATCAGTCCTAAACTGTTACCGCCTTCATCGCGTGGAGGTACTACCAGCTTATGTTATTTTATAATTATACAGTGAAATTAGTGTTAGCTTTGATTTCCACATCAGATGTTTCTGATCTTCGATTTTTATAAGTCAACAGGAAATGCCCAGCAGACCGAACAACTTTTGCTAAGACGTCATTCCTATATGTGTTATGGCATAGCTGGGCTCTTGGAGTTCCACAACAGGTGTTCCAGATCTTCGATTTTTATAAATCAACAGAGAGTGCTCATCAGTATGAACAATTTTTGCTAAGACGTCATTCCTATATGTGTTATGGTGTAGCTGGGCTCTTGGAGTTCCACAATAGGTGTTCCAAAACTTCGATTTTTATAAGTCAACAGAGAGTGCTCATCAGATTGAACAATTTTTGCTAAGTTGTCATTCCTATATGTGTTATGGTGTAGCTGGGCTCTTGGAGTTCCACAACAGGTGTTCCAGATCTTCGATTTTTATAAATCAACAGAGAGTGCTCATCAGATTGAACAATTTTTGCTAAAACGTCATTCCTATATATGTTATAGTGTAGCTGGGCTCTTGGAGTTCCACATCAGGTGTTCCAGATCTTCAAATTTATTCTCTCAACAGAAAATGCTCATCACGTGGAACAATTTTTGCTATGGTACCATTTTTGTATCTCTTATAGTTTAGTTATTCTATTGCGGTTCTGCATCAGGTGTTCAAGTTTCCAAGATAAATTATAGCCTATATGTTGCCCAGACTTAATACCTATACAACAAAAAAAAAATCTTTCAAATCTGTCCAGTAGTTCCGAAGATTAGCGTGTACAAACAAACAGACAAACAGACAAACAGACAAACAGACAAACAGACATACAGACAAACAGACAAACAGACAGATTTTTTTTTTTGGATTCGTGCTCTATTACTGTTTCTAAACGCCCCCTCAATTTTTTTTTTTAAATATATTCAATGTACAGACACAGTTTTTTTACTGTCTTATTATATGTATATAGATTGTTGTTGGTCGGTTGGATCTAGAATGCCCAGGATCTTATATATCTTAGGCACAGTAAAAATTTATTTTGTTCCCAAGATGAATTTTATTTAGTCTACAAAATTGGGTTTAGTTTTGTTGAGTAATTGTGTTAGGTTGGATTGGTTATTCTGGGATTCACCACTTACAAATACTTCTTTTATCATCCTGTTCTTTCTCAAAAGGGCAAAGGCCTCCCCATGGCATTCCAATTTTCTTTATCTTTTGCCTTCTCCGACTAATACTTTTAATGGTGAATATTTTTTATACTTAATGAGCTTGGTTTAGTTGCAACCCAAAAAACTAGATATGAAATTATATTTCTAAGAAAACTACAAATGCGAGTAGGGCTCTTGCCATGAGGGTTCTGTCGCATAGCTGTTCACGGCTTCACTCAAGTGACACGGCCCACGGCCTATGATGGATAACCTGAACTTTGCAGTTGTAAAAGACGTTTTTAGAGTGGATAGTGAACCGCTTTCAAAGAATAAACTAACGTTTCTTTAGGATACGGCCTATGAATTGCCGATTGCGAAATAAAAGACAATAAGTTTGTCGGTCATCGTTACCGAGGCACGCCCAAGAAACGCTGGCGTGTCGATTTAGAGTCGTTCTTGGCTGATTGGCCAGAGAAGGCAAATCACCGACAGAGTAGGACAGGAGTGGAAGAGGCTTTTGCTCAACAGTGGTAAAGAATAGGCTAAACAAGAAAAAAAGTTTGTCCTAATCTAACACAATAACCCAACCGACAATACGCTGCCAACAATTTATATATCTTTTGCGGATCAAACAATTTTTTTTTACCAAGATTCTATATCAAAACTTCAGATATTTCAAAACAAAATTCGCAATAAATGATAATAGTAAATTATTACACTTATAAAGTAAGAATAAATGTGAAATGCTAGCGCATTCCTAATTTAAATTTTGAAACAAAAAAAAAACGCAACCGTGCGTATTTATGTACAATTGAAAATCAATCCATTTCCAGATTTTTTATTTGCATGAACTGTTAGACTTTATTTCTTGCCAAATCCCACGCTACTAGTTCAACGGAAAGTTAGGAGACTATCTATAAGTTTTTAAAAGAAAGATAATCATCAGGATGTTTATTTAGAAGCAATTTTTTTTTGTGATTACACATTTCTGTGTTTCTTATCATTTATAAGTCTCCTTCTCTTGAAGTCAACCAAAAACATCGAATAATTACTAAATGAAATTATGTAAACAGATAGCTTGAAAAAGTTAATTTAAAATTTAAATAATTTTTTGAAATTATACCAAAGAGTTTTTATTCCGTTTCAACTCTTTTTTTCAAACTTGATTTCAATTCGAGTATCGATTAGGCTGAATCCAACTTTTTAATCGAATGATGAACCTTGGGTTTACGTCAGCACTAAGACTTTTTAGTTATATTTGTCAAGACTTTGATCGTGTTTTTTATGAAATTATGTATGAATAATGGTAAAAATAAGAACGCAGATAGTTTGTTACTGTCTTTATTTTGCCCTTTTGAGTTTTTTTAGCAACCGAAAACTTTTCTATGTACATTATTTCCAGCGCAACTAAGTTACCTATTTTTTGGAAGGGTGTAGCGGTACGTAATTTACACATATTTGGAAATAGACTGACGCCGTTTTACTGATATCAACACATTATTGGAGATATTAACCATACACTTATAGTATGAAACAGCTTCCGCGACATATTTTTCATTAAAAAATCGAATGCTGAAAGTTCACGAAAATTCTTGAATTTCATGACAATTCACATCTCCCCGCCGATTCAGCTGGTGTGTCATGTGTCAAAATCTTGTCGAGCATAGTGGTTAAACCAGTCTTCATAGATGAATGATGCAAAACAAGGAAGATATTCCGCAAAACTTCTAGAGATCATTATGGACCCCGCTTACAATCCATTCCCAATACTTCCCAGTACTTATTAATAATACACAATCGAAGTCATCAATACCCATCGATAGTAATTAATTAATTTAGTACCCAGCAATAGTACCGATAGCTATTACGTACCCAGTGATAGTACGAACATATCCTATCGCTATTAATAGGAATAGCGCCAGCAATTCCTATGATATCTTATTAGTAACCCGTGGACTACTAACAGTTAGTAACTTTGAATGATAAATTGAGGAATGAACGACGCTGCGGTTCTATGTTAGGCTTTCGGTTTCCGCACTTAATCCTTAAAGTGGACCATTGTACTTAAGCCATCCATGGCGGCCATTATTCCAACCAGCCCACCTCTCTCCAGAAGCAGATCAATATTCCTAGTCTTCTCAGGACATCCGCAAGGGATCTTGGTATTCCAAGAGTTTCCTTGCGGATCTGGGTGACGCCGGTGCACTCGAGGAGTACATCCGCTACCGTTTCCTCCGCCTCCATGCATGCTCTGCACAGGGATCCCTAGGGTGAGAAAGTGTTTGTTCACTGAGCAGTGTTCAGTGATGGTCCCCGCCACCAGTCGCAGGCTCTGTCCAGGCGTAGAAGGCGCTTGGTCAGCTTTGTATCCAGGAATGGCCTACATCCTAATGTCGAGGTCCACCATTTCTGCGCTACGTTGCGGTTTAAAGAATGTAGTGACCAAAATTGAAAACAGTATGATGGTTTGGTCATGTGGAGAGGATGAGTGGAAGGCGACCAAGAAAAGGTATTTACAAGATATGAGGGACAACTGTCTCGTTGGTCGAGTGGTCGCAAGCGCGACTGGTGAGCATGAGGTCTTTGGGTTCGATTCCTGGAACGGACAAAGTGTGATTGGGTTTTGCCATCAGGAATTTCTCAGTAGCAGCCACGAAGTCTGCTTGATTTGTGCCCAGTTGATGGCAACAGGCTAGCCCCCTATTACATGGGACTTAAACATAACTGGCGAAATATGGGTGTACTATTAGGTACACCTTTACCTAAGCCTTCAAGGATAACAGGCGTGATGTCACGTTCAGTGAGAAATAACGGCGGGAGGGGACGCTCTAGTAGGACATATACTGACCTTATTGGTTGAGGTTCTTCAGAAAGGTCAGGTGCGTAGTACTCGCAACCGGCGTGCGTGTATGACCAGATGTGTGAACGTGGACGAGGCAAAAGGAATATGTAAGGACCGTAGCAGGTGGCGTACTGTGGTTTCTGCCTACTCCCATGCGAAAAAGACGTGCATACGGGGTGTAAACAGACCCTTCACGAAGCCGTCAACCAAGCATTCTGTACATCAAACTAAGTAACCCTACACAAACATTATTGCTGGGAAACGACTTTTTTTTTGGGGTGAAAAATAACCTTTTACGGTAAAACTCAATGTAATGCATTCAAAACATTGTGCGTTTGGATGCATTGAATAGTAAACGGGTCATGGACGTATTTAAAGTAAAGTTATAACCTTAAAAATTTAAAAAAAAAAAACTTGTGAGAAAGTTGGAAGTTTGACCCCCGACAACTCCGTAACTAGAAGGTTCCCAGGTATGGTCTAGAACAAAAAAAATATCGCAATAGCGGGGAGAACAAGTGCCTTTCGGCTTCGTTAAGGGTCTATTTACACCCTTTATGTATGCAGTCCGTGGACTATTGGCCATAGAGTTAACTAATACTTGGCTGTAGTTAAGCTATAGTTAGTTATAGTTAACTAGTAGCACAGTTGCATCAGTTACGCGCCCGAACTACATTATTGAACAAACATTCATTTGTCACTCATTGGTTCTGTCTCCGGCTAGGGTTGCCACGTCAGAAAACTTCTCAAATATTCCGTATTTGAGGAGTATGTTAGATTTTTAGTCAATGCAGTTTTCGTCTTCCTTCATGAATAGTAGCTTGATCAAATGCATGGAAACTAGTTTGGTCTAAACAAATCGATAACGATTTCAAAGTGTTTCGTATTTCTGCTACGGTATTATACATGATGGACATTAAGGTTATCATTATAAGGTTTTCGGTAGCTTATGTTTATGTCCCATAGGTATGTACATTTGTTATCGTAGCAAGCAGACGTAGGGAAAGAATATTAATTGGTTTTGGCTTTTTCAAGTAGGTAGGTGCATACGATTACTAGTTTAGAAAATAATAATTTTTTTTATGTAATAATTTGGTGAATGCGTAAAATATAGTTTGATATATATATATATTAGATTGTGTAAAGTCGACGTTATCCAATGGTATAAAGCAGTCCTTTAAAAAAGTGGGAGAGATCTCTTTTTTTTATTTAAAAAAAAACTGGTTAAATCTAATATTGACAATACAACATATTATTTCTGCGAGCCTTGATGTCCTAATAAACCGTTTACACCTTGTATAGCTAGCCAGTACTACAGTAGTAGTCAGTACAGTGCCAGATGGGCAACTGTCCCTCCTTGTTTCCTTCTGTGCCACTTCTTAAGGGTTTTAAATGATTAACTTTTAACCAAGTCTTGACAACCAGCCCTACTCCACTACCCTCAACAATTAGGCATTCTCTCAACGCGTGCTTGTCTCTTAATGTATGGTCGTTAAGTCATCGTACGTGCTCTCATTGTGATGCAACTGATATCACTGAGGTTAGCTTCAAGCTTGGTGATGTGGGGTGGGCAGAGGTTGAGGAAATAGGGTAAAAAGTGTAAAAAATCTGGAATAGAAGATGAGGTTAATGAAAAGGCTCATTGTGTTACCTTGTTTGAAAATTGATGGTATTACATATTACTGAATTCTATCAGTAATATGCTCGGATTAGTCTAGTTTTTACCCAAAGATATTCGGATCAAGCACATCCTACCTATTATCATCCTATCCTACTATGACATCCTACATATACCTGAACTATTTTTCATCAAAACGGTTGGGTATAGCAATCCTTTTAAAGATCATTCATTTTCTGCCCAAAAACCAAAATTTTTGTCAAATAAAATGTACCACTATTAAACACAAAAAATCAACTGAAGGAATGGTTGTAGAGATTTAGTGCAGAAGTAAAAAATACTCAGACTGACTTTCCCAACAGTGGTGATATGATTTTTCGATGACTTTGACTTTTGTGCCGAACTTAGTATGAAACCGTGAATCCGCATCCTTCTGTTATTTGGCTACTCTCATCTAAGGATTCCTGTTGTTTGCCTAGTTCCATCATCATATCATCACGCCAGTAATCCCCGAAGGTTTAAGCAGAGGTGGACCTAAATAGAACACCACACTTCGTCAATTATGTTTGAGTACCATAATAATAAAGGCGAAGCTATTGACATCAACTGGACATAAATCCAGACTCCATGGCTGCTACAGAGGCATTCCCGCACACTTTGCAGACTTGGGAATCGAACCCTAGATCTCATGCTTAGCACCCGTAGCATGACCGCCGTAGAAACGGGTTTCTTTGACGGAAGAATCGACAAAATGACAGATTGTGCGAAGAAATCTGTCATTTTGTCGACACAATCTGTCATTTTGTCGATTCTTCTGTCAAAGAAACCCGTTTGCTGCTGAAGTGCGCTTGCGGCCACTAGATAACGAGGCAGTAAATCCAGTAACCCTATAACCTAATGGGCTACCTCCTTTGCTGAGGAATTTATACGCGTGTTACCTAATTACTATTAATCTGGCCCATTCGATCCTGTTCGACGTTTTCATCATCACAGCCTTTGGCCCCCTGCCAGGCTGCCAGGCTGCCGGCCTGCCGGCTCCGTGTCACGCAATGGAAAGTGTTCAATAGGTACTTCATTAGCTAAACTGACGCAATCACGACTTTTCCACTTATTCATTATGTCATGACGTTCGTTGCGGTTGTGACAGTTTCAATCTGAGAATCCGGGATGCTTGATTGATTTAAGGAGAAGTGTTCTCATCTGCCCAGCCTTTTTTCCAAATATGTAGGGGTCGGTTTACAGTCTAACCGGATGCAGCTGAATACCAGTATTATACATAGAGCGATTGTCTATCTGACCCCCACAACCCAGTTAGTACTGAGTAAAACGATACCTCTTGGTTGTCAAACTTTGGGGCCACTGACTACCTAACGACTGTCAAAGATCTACAAATGACACTCAGTGCAAACGGCTTAACGTGCTTTCCGAGGCACAGAGAAAACTCGGTATGTAATGGGTGGTCTCCCATCACCAACCTAGGCAAGCACGGCGTAACCACCACGCAGCGAAACACGACGCCGACAACGTTATGTGTATAGTCATAGTTTTAAGGTTTTTTTTTAATATGTATTAGTTTATTATTGCATAAGATTATTTTGTGTATTTTATGTATGGGCCTAAGTTGCCTGATAATTAAATGATTATGATTATGTGACCTAAAGATCGACCCGAGCGGCTGTTATTATTTAGCCAAGAGCTCCACCCTCAAAATCTTTCGTGTTCAAAATATTAGTAAGATAAAATTTGAAACGCAGATACGAAGGCAGCATATTTACATCTGCTTTCAAAATCGAATACAATAATTTTTAAACGAATGTATCAGTAACCCAAATTATATTACTGCTAACATTAACTATACCATTCACTTATAAATTCGCAAAATAAGTAATGATATCATTCAGTCCAGACCAGAGACATTACACCACATAATGTGACATCATTTCCAAAATCTTTCACACCATTTTAGTCGTTACACTTCTTGTTCCAGAGGCTATTATTGTGTGTAGATTCCAGATCAGCTGTTACCAATAAGGTGTTAACCGGAAATATCTTTGATTGCGTCATATAGCAATAAAATATTTTATTGTTATATCTTCTTACTGAATACTAATTTGTACAGCTTCTTAAAAATAACGTTAAAAGGTGTTATTTTTATTGTTCACAGATTAATTCTTTGATAACTAAGGTAATAAGAGGACGCAATAATAATCATTTTTGTTTATGGTTTAACCATAACATTTTAAGCGTCTAAAAGCACCTGTTTACGAATCTTAACAGTTCTCATCATCATCTGCCTAACCTTTTCCCAACTATGTTGAGGTCGGCTTCCAGTCTAACCGGATGCAGCTGAATACCAGTATTTTACATGGAGCGACTGCCTATCTGACCTCCACAACCCAGTTAGTACTGGGTATTACGATACCACTTGGTAAGACTGGTCTGTGAATCGGAATAGTTCTAAAGATGCTTTTTTTAATATTTGTACTGTTAGGTTAAATCATGGAAATACTTTAAAGGTGTGAAGTACTCGTGAATTTGAACACCATATACTGTGGAACCAACTCCTCAACCTTTTGTCGAATTATACAGCCATAAGGTATCATTCTCTTACCCTTATCCCAATTCATTTGGGGTAGGCGGGGTTTCCCATTCATATCTTCTTCTTCCATTCAATTATACAGCCAAAATAACCACGATGGTGGAGTTCTCACAAAGCCAGAAGGCGACGCGGTAAACCTCGCAGGAGATGGCATGATGAGCTGGATAGAACCAACAACCTGTGGTCCACATTGGCCCTGGATCGAAGGATTTGGAAGTCATGGGGAGAGGCCCTTGCCCACCAGTGGGATGACACATGCTAACAGTAACAGTAAGTGAATGGGGCATCAATTTTTTTTACCGTTTTCATAATTGCTTCCATAATATTGTTCCCGCTGTTAATTTTCTTGAGTACTACAACCCTCCCTTATAGTATACCAGTCTGTCAGGTATTTATTGTTGAACCTACTTCGGTTTTTACCGTTTTACAATTTCACAAACTTACAAATTATTTCTCTCCGGGGATAAATTCCCCAAGATAAAGTTAAGTCTACCTAGAAATAACAATAGCAATTAGATTCCCGATGCATTAAACGCAATCATCATTCTCCTGCCCTTATCCCAATTTATTTGGGGTCGGCGCAGCACGTCTTCTTCCACACTTCCCTATTACCTGTCATCACAGACCTCCTTTCTTGCCATATCATCCTTCACACAGTCCATCCATCGTTTCTTTGGTCTTCCTCTACTTTTATACCCATCCACATTCACACTCAAAACTTTCCTCACGACATATTCCTTATTTCTCCGCATCATATGCCCATGCATGCATTAAACGTAATGTGGATCAAATTATATTTTAGACCTTATCTATTTGGTTGTAGGCCATTGATTAGCAGATGGACAGTGCAGGCTAATAAAAAAAAATGGTTCATTGATACCAAATAAGGACTGGTGATTTTAGGAAATACATTGACCCCGATTAAATTCAAATAAAGGTCGGGAGGATAATGATGGCGAATTTAAGAAGTCGATATTCATAGAAGCAGGCTCCACATTACCACTTCACCAACAAAATCACACGAACCTATCCAAACAATCAAAAACCAAAGCCTTTCTAAAAATTTGCGCACACGCATCTCCTTTAATTCGAAGCGATCTCTCGACGTATACCCGTCCCTGTCCGTCATATAGCGCGTTCTCGCTCCCACGTCATTACGTTATTAGTCCGCTTGGTGCTCCAAGAGCTGTGATTAGCAGGTGATTAAGGTTCATTCAACATAATCATGTAATTATTTATTTATGTTTTAGAGTCGAGTGGGTTTTGTACGTAGTATGTGTAAGGTTTTTGGATAAAGTTTTACAAATTTGATGGATTTTTTTGTTAAATTATCAATGCATCATAATTATTATCATATTTCAATTCCAGATGGACCAAAGTTTCTACCATAAAATGATCATCTAGTTTTTAAGAATCTTCGAAACAATAACTAAAGTAGGTAATAAATAGAAATGAACGCATCTGTGTTAAAATAATCTTTCAAACAAAGAAAAAAATAAACAATTTATTGATCCAAATAAGGTCGAATGTAAAAACATCTAAATGCAACGACAGCTAAATATTATAAAAGACAATGTACAGGTATTTGTTTTTTTGGCACAAGCCCGCCACACTATTCTCAGACCACTGCAACTCCTGAAACCCAGAATCAACAGTGGCGACCACCAGAAAAGCGCCGAGACAATGAAGCTCGACGAAGTCCCAGAGAAACAATTTAATAGTCTTGGATCCAATATACAGGTAATGGAACATACTGTAAATATTGCAGTTCCAAAATTCACTGTAAGTGAAAAATATAAAGAATTAAATATCAAGAAAATAGTTACACCCCATACAAATGTCTGATGAAAATAATTATAGGTCTTTAATTATGAAATTGCCGTTTTTTTCTCACATTTTGTTCTGTTTTTAACTTTGATGTATAGTTATATTTTTTCCTAATTCCATTTTTATTGTATTAATTGTTAAATTACGTACCTTTTAGAGTTGAAAAACCAGTACTAGGAGATGCTTATTACCTCATAGGGTAGTGTGTCAAAACACCTGTTTCAATGTGCCGTCGGTTTCACTACTTCAAGTAGGAATATTTTTGTGATAGATTGTATTTTGAGCAGTAAGATACGCAGAGCAGCACAGCTTTTTTCACTCTTACTATTGCAATTACATCATACATAATCGATTCAGACGTTTCCAAGAAAAATTTAAAAAAATTAGTATGGCAATATCACTTTTCACGAAATCGTCCATTCAAATCGGCAATTTCATACTTTAACCCCTAATATGAGTGTATTAAAGGTACACCCCTGCCTAAACCTTCGAAGAAATACAGGTGTATTATTTGTTACATCTCTAGAACACCAACAAACCAAAAGGGTTAAAATCCCTAATTGAAATACATTACTTTCACACCAATTACCCTGGACAATTTATCTGAATCTCTTACGTATACTATGAGAGTGAACACGGCACGCAGTAACGATATCTGCTCACGATCGGTAATGAAATGAACGAGAACGTTCCGTAGCAGCACAGGGACATACGGATAGACGGATGGGGCAACTGAGGGAACAGATTTATTAATTTATATTTTTACTAGCACTTTGCCCGCGACTTCGTCCGCGTGGGTTACGTACTTTCCTCTAAAAAATGTTTTATTATGACTGTAATTTTATGTAGATATGTATTCGTTAGTACCATTCTGGCCCAATAGATGTCGTTGCATGTATCTAAATTCTTCTATACAAATTTTCACACCCCCTCAAACCCTCTCAGGAGGTAATTTGGAAAAACAAAAAATGCCAAACTTCATAATTTACTTAGATAGATGTTCGTGCCAAGTTTCATGTTTATTAACACAAGTAATAAGATTTTCCATACAAACAAAATTCCCCCTTTTCACCCCCTTAAAGGTTAAATTTCCAAAAACCCCTTCTTAGTGCTCCCCTACATTATAATAGGAAGCCGTGTATAAAATTTCACATTCCTAGCCCCAGTAGTTTCGGCTGCACGTTGATATGTCAGTCAGTCAGTTCTCCTTTTATATATATAGATGAGGATTCATTCAGGAAAGCACCACAAAAATTAGACCATCAGAAAATTCTCGTGGTAGTCCAAAGAAAAGATGGATGGATTGTGTGAGGAATGATATGAAAGAGAAAGGAGTAAATGATGCCGTGACGTCTGACAGGGGAGAATGGAAGAAGAAAATGTGTTGCGCCGACTCCAAGTAGAATGGGGCAAGGGCGGGAAGATGACGATTATGAGCCTCCTGGAAGTTTTCGAGTATCTGAGGACTGAAATACATAGTTTCCTTTAAAAAAACAACATCGTTATCTGCTTTAACATTTAATCAAATCATGTGGTGAATAGGGAAGCCAACATCATCTGCCGAGCCTTTTCCCAACTATGATGGGGTCGGCTGCCTATCTAAACGGATGCAGCTGAATACCAGTATTTTACACAGAGCGGCTGCTTATCTGACCTCCAAGAGTATAGGGAAACAAACGCAAGAAGCAAACATACATATATAAACTCAGTCCTTTTTCCCATGGGTGTAGGCAGAAACCATAGAGCGCCATCTGCTACGATCCTTTATTCTCGTCTATGTTCATACAAGCACGCCGAAAGAAGAAAAGTTACCCAAAAAAATATAGTTCTGAAAAGTTATGTGATTAAAATCAGAACAGCGTACATGGCCATACAAATTCATTATTGCCTAATGAATATGCCTTTTTTTTTTTTTTTTTTTTACGGATGGGAAATCATCAAATGACTTCTCCCGCTCTGGGTGGAGTGGGAGGGAGTGTCAGACTCTTACTGACTAAAACCCATCCATGTTCCTTCATTGCCCTTTGTGTTCCAGGGCCACGGTATCTCTTTCGAACAGTCCCGCAGCCCCGGCAGGCATCGGCCCTTGCGGGCCCCTTCCTGGTTGCTGACATCTCTTTGAGGCGCGCGTGGAACACGAACGCGCCGTCGACACGGCCTGTCGTCATAAGACGGACGGACGGTGAGCTAACCCATTACTCACCGTCCACAGGCCCGCGCCTACGGTGGCCGGGAGCCACCACGTGGCCCCCGACGCCCGGTGCTTCGCCCGCGGCGGCTGGGACGTGAGATTCTCTCCCTCTCACGTCCCGCCATTCATTAAGCCTAGAAGTAGATTATATCGAAAGTACTCTGGGCCATCACGACATTTATGCATTTACTAGCTTTTAAAACAGTTCGCCAAACTCGTCCCCCGTGTGTCCACCAGATATTTACCGGCTAGTTAGATAGACATTTTCCACCGGAAACACACCACATTACAACGTTGTTTATTGTAGTTTGCGAGTACGAACAAATAACAAGTCTGTTTGTACGCCCAGCTTATAATTACTAGCACCTTTACACGTATTCCATCTCATATGGGGAGCTTTGGTGAGATCTTCCCACATTACAGCTACGCGATCACTGACGGATGCTTGGACTGACTGGACAGGTCCACTCAAATCTGTGTGGGTCTTTCTTCAAAAGACCTTCTCAGACATTCATCTCCATGGTCCTCATATGACTTGACCAATGTCTGGACTTTAAAAACAAAAAAAAAAAAAAAAAAAAAAAAAGAGACAGTGACCTCTGAGTTTGTTTCGGCTGTTTCTTCTCAGAGTAGTCAGGTACGAAACACCGGCCCCATCTAGTTTTAAAACACAACATGATGAGACGTGTAAGAGGGTTTTGTAATACCAATTTACTGAAATAAATTTGATTTATAGAGGAGGTTGTCTAAGTAGGTATAGTCTTTTGTAGATACAGAACGGCAGTCTAACAGATGTTGTGCCAACTGGTGACTGAGAGGTCTTGAGATAAATCTTTCTTTTGAATGTTGTTGAGTACCTCCTTGAACAAGTCTTGGCTAAAGTTCATCAGATAAAGTAGTATCACCAAAGTGCTAGTGACATTACACGTATAGACAATTCAAACATTTTCTCAAAGATTTGCTAAATATTAAATACATTAATAAATTAAAATAACCTAAAGTAACTAACTTCAAAAATGGCGTCAAAAAACTCCTCCTCAACGCTGTCAACTGGTAATGTACCCAAGAGACTGGCGGCGTTGCCACGTTGTATGGCAACGCTAAGCCTTTGGCCAAGGTAAAAGCCAGCCCTTGGGTCACGGGAAGTGTCAACTAAACGATTGATAAAAATGTGCTGTTGCAAAGTATCTTTCAAAAACTATTAAATTTCAATCTACTTTTGAACGGGAGACGGAAACGTCTTTAGGAAACCGGCCATCTGTCCTAGAACCGAAAATGCGAAGACGTATGACATCGACCCAACCGCACTGGGTCTGCGTGATGAGCTTCGTTGTACGCTGTCCCAGCAGTGGGAACATTATAGCCTGATTATGCTTGTGATTAATTGGCTTAATCACTAGTTGGCAGACGAATAATTAGACATACCATCTCAATAAGATAAGTATTATAATTAATAAATACTTTGGAAAAAACTTTACATATACAAGGTGTAAACAGACCCTTCACGAAGCCGTTAACCAAGCATTCAGTACATCAAACTAAGTAACTTTACGCAAAAAATATTGCTGGGAAACGACTTTTTTTTTTGGGGAGAGAAATCATGTTTTATGGTAAAACTCAATGTAACGCACACAAAACTTAGTGCTGATGGATGCTTTGAATAGTAAACGGGTCAACGAGTTAATTAAAGTAAAATTAAAAGCTTTGAAAGTGGTATTTAAAAAAAAATGGGAAAAAATTTGAACTTTGAACTCCAATATGTCCGTAACTAGAAGGTTCCCAGGTATGGTCTAGAACAAAAAAATGATCGCAATGATGGGGAGAATAAGTGCCTTTCGGCTTCGTTAAGGGTCTTTTTACACCCTTTATAATACTTTACAAAGGAAGTCAGAACCAGAGTCCATTCACTGAAATGCTGTTTACTGTTATGGTCTTGCAATCGTTATAAAATAATCATCCATAAGGCAATTTAACACATAATAATTTTATTGTTTTAGCAGTTCAAATAGCTTCCAGTAACGGCAGCATCGACTATAATCTTGAATTATAAGAAGAATGTTGTTTTATCCCTCCATGGGAATGAACCTCCAGAGGCAAATGGGAACAGAATGGAAGGTTCCTCATCACATATCATAACATCACGCCTGTAATCCCCGAAGGGTAAGGCAGAGGTATACCTAATAGTACACCCACATTTCGCCAGTTATGTTAAAGTCCCATGTAATATAATCTTCACAAAAGCAATGCCAATTTGCCAACGATAAAAAAATGACAAACCAACGTTATTACGAGCCTATTGCCATCAACCGGGCACAAATCAAGACTCTGTGACTGCTACTGAGAAATTCTTGATGAAAAAAACCAATAACACTTTGCCCGATCCGGGAATCGAACCCAGGACCTCATGCTCAGCAGTCGTGCTTGTAACTTGTATTATATAATTGCATAGCACATGTGTGAGTACTATGTACTGTAAAGCTACCATTTACATTTAGTTATCATTCATTGACTCGAATTTGCCCTGGCGGTTGAGAGAATGTCATGCTCACTCAAATGTCTCGCTGATGGTGGCGGGTGTGTCGGATCATTCGGTTCCCTTCAAAATGGTTGAGTTGAATGGTGCTGATCCATGCGTCATGTTCGTGAACGGGCGCTGTCAGTTGCGACTGGTCATCTCTTAGCTGCCATGGTTTATTCTAACTACTTTGTTTTTAAATTGTTGATCTAATCTTTTACTCTGGACGCTCTTAATGTGCACATCTTTCTACATCGTTCTCACATATATGTATTATCTCAACATGAATGATGTAACCAAGATCTTGTAAAAATATTTTGATTGAAAAGAGTGTCCATGGAGTTTCTTGCCCATTCTTCTCCATAGAGATCTACGCTTTGGAATGAGCAACTACAGTACTTTCACAAGTTATTATGCCTTGTGTCTGGGACTGTAGCTTCGCCTTCTTTGTTTTTCTGACATTCAAAAGTGCCTGTTATGGTCTAATTGAAATAAATGCTTTGAGTTTGAGTTTGAGTTTAACCATTAGACCAACGAGGCAGTCATTGAGTTCCTCATCCTCCGTTGAAAAGGGAGGATCCTCTGGCCAGACTGACAAAATTCATAATTGGAAAAAGGCCTAAGAATGCTGGCTGATATGGGTTTCGAACCCAGGCCACGCGGTAAGCAGTCCCATTTATAACCACAAGACTAAGGAGACAGTCTCGTTAACGAAAATTAATGAAAAAATTAAAACTACCTACTTCAAAACAAAAGTAAATTAATTCCTAATTCAAAGCAATCAGAATAGCAAGGTGCAGTAATTAACGAATCGCTCGATAATTGCTTTACGAAAAACTAATTAATTCTACCTTGTTCTTATAATTAGCTATAACTGATAATTAGTACTGCTCTTGGCTGTAGATAAGGATTCAAATTAAAAGGGAAATTTATTTTCTCAATTTTAGATTATTGCTCTGGTTTAGTGATAAAATGGACGGTGTTAGGTTCGTTTACTGGGGCATTCCTCAAAGTGCAACTATTTTTAAGTGCAACCAACTAAGCGCAACTAAATTATTATTATAATTAACCATGATGAAAAATAGAGATGGGTATGATAGATTCATTAACGATATTTTTCATCATGATTGCGCTTTGAGGAATAAACATATAATATTTTAAATTTGAATTTTTGAGCGCAACTAATGGTTGCGCTTCGAGGAATAATTTAGTTGCGCTTAGGTCTTAAAAATAGTTGCGCTTTGAGGAATACCCCCGTTTACTATGTTGGGAAAGTGTACTTTATAGGTTTGAAGTACATGATACTTATGGCAGGGAAAACCTTGGTTTCTTACGTATAGTTATGAAACACATTATTGTATCAATGAATTCTATTTTTTTAAGGTCGAATTGTACATGATTCTAGACACTATATTGAATATTAACCATAAAGTTCGGTACGTACCCCTTCGGGGGTCTGACACATAAACCTCCGCTGGCTTGGTAGATACCCCCGAAGGGGTCTGCGTTTAAGTCATCCGTCGTCCTCATTATTTATGTAAATATTTAATATTCTGATTATCAAATACTATGAGTGTGCGTTAATTAAGAGAGTTGGATAAAAAGTTCATATGACATCGCCATTAAAACTTCAGTATTTAGCGCGCAAGTTTCTTAATTTATCCTTATAAAATCCAAGTGCGTAAATACGGTCATCACCACTTTGACGGCAGTGCCGGCCGAGACTAAAAATCATAAAAATTGTGGTTTTCGGACATCCAAGCTCCACTATGTTGAGAATGATTAACTCGTCATTAAATTATGTGACGAATTAATCCATAGTTCAATTTAAATAAGCAGTGGTAACGATGAATTTTGATATCTAAAGTCGAAGTTTCGCGCCAATCGTGCGTGTTTACATTTTTATTTTTCACATTACATCACACAGACGCGAACAGATTCGATAACAAATATGACAAATATCATTAAAAATATTATAAACAACATGAAAATGCCCAGATCTTAGCGTAATTTACTAATACGGGACCAATAACTCGTAATATTCATTACCACTCCTCAATTTGTAATCGAAATAGACGGCAATTTTTTTTTTTTAATTGCTGCCTTTTGTGGATGCGATTATTTCAATCGATTCGTTTTTTGTAAATTTCGATCAAATCGAGAAATTAAATTAAGGAATTTAAGAAATCGATACATGGAAATTAAAATAATTTTGTTTTAAGCTTAAAATACAATAAATAAAATACAATAATATTTTTTAAGCTTTATAATGGTAATTTTAATAGTTTTTCGTACATTATAGGTACTAAAACCGAAACAACAAACAGCACAGACTAACCTGATCTATGGCTAAACTCGCGCCATTTTTTTTTCAAATAAAAATTTAAGTTTACAAGTTTAGTTTTAAAATTTTAGTTTAGTTTTTAACGCATTCGCTGTTCAAATTACATTGTATTTTACTAGATAATTTATAGTATTTTTTTATATTATATAAATATGCTTTTATTTAACTTCCCGTGTTAGTAAGTATTGGTCAAATCTTGCAACTGAATTTCAAACCAGTTCCCCTATACTGATTGAGCTGAAATTTTGCACATGCCTTTGGTTCTGGTGACAATACATTTTTATGACAAACATTACTATTAGTCTTGCAGACAGGATCGTCTCCTCGCGACAGAACTCCTCAACGGTTAATAGCGCGGACACGAAACTTTGTATACGCTTTTAATTTTCATAGATATAGATGATTCCTTTCATGACTTCATCCTGCAACCAGGATCGTCTTCTCATGAGGGAACTCCTTAACAGTTAATAGCACGGATACGGAAATTTATATGCACGTTCATATTTGACGAATATTCATGATTTCTATAATGACCTCATCCTGCAGCCAAAATCGCCCTCTCACGAGGGAACTCCTCAATGGTTAATAGCCCAGACACGAAACTTTGTATAGATACGCGTTCAATTTTGATGAATAAACCTAATTTGTATCGTATTTGACCTACAGCTAGGATTGTCTTTTCATGAGGACACTCCTCAACGGTGAATAGCATAATATAGTGATGCGGTATCAGAAATGTACAGAATACGACAAAATTAAAAATTCCGAAATATATATATTTTTTTTAATGACTTCTTAATTTTATTTTTTATTGTTGTTGGTCGGTTGGATATAGAATGCCCAGGATCTTATATATCTTAGGCACAGTAAAAATTTATTTGGTTCCCAAGATGAATTTTATTTAGTCTACAAAATTGGGTTTAGTTTGGTTGAGTAATTGTGTTAGGTTGGATTGGTTATTGTGGGATTCGCCACTTACAAATACTTCTTTTATCATCCTGTTCTTTCTCAAAAGGGCAAAGGCCTCCCCATGGCATTCCAATTTTCTTTATCTTTTGCCTTCTCCGACTATTACTTTTAATGGTGAATATTTTTTATACTTAATGAGCTTGGTTTAGTTGCAACCCAAAAAACTAGATATGAAATTATATTTCTAAGAAAACTACAAATGCGAGTAGGGCTCTTGCCATCAGGGTTCTGTCACATAGCTGTTCACGGCTTCACTCAAGTGACACGGCCCACGGCCTATGATGGATAACCTGAACTTTGCAGTTATGAAAGAAGTTTTTAGAATGGATAGTGAACCGCTTTCAAAGAATAAACTAACGTTTCTTTAGGATACGGCTTATGAATTGCCGATTGCGAAATAAAAGACAATAAGTTTCTCGGTCATCGTTACCGAGGCAGGCCAAAGAAACGCTGGCGTGTCGATTTGGACTCGTTCTTGGCTGATTGGCCAGAGAAGGCAAATCACCGACAGAGTAGGACAGGAATGGAAGAGGCTTTTGCTCAACAGTGGTAAAGAATAGGCTAAACAAGAAAAAAAGTTTGTCCTAATCTAACACAATAACCCAACCGACAATACGCTGCCAACAATTATATATCACACATACATTTATATATCTTTTGCAGATCAAACAATTTTTTTTACCAAGATTCTATATCAAACCTTCAGATATTTCAAAACAAAATTCGCAATAAATGATAATAGTAAATTATTACACTTATAAAGTAAGAATAAATGTGATATGCGAGCGCATTCCTTATTTAAATTTTGAAACAAAAAAAAAACGCAACCGTGCGTATTTATGTACAATTGAAAATCAATCCATTTCCAGATTTTTTATTTGCTTGAACTGTGAGACTTTATTTCTTGCCAAATCCCACGCTACTTGTTCAACGGAAAGTTAGGAGACTATCTATAAGTTTTTAAAAGAAAGATAATCATCAGAATGTTTATTTAGAAGCAATTTTTTTTTGTGATTACACATTTCTGTGTTTCTTATCATTTATAATTCTCCTTCTCTTGAAGTCAACCAAAAACATCGAATAATTACTAAATGAAATTATGTAAACAGATAGCTTGAAAAAGTTAATTGAAAATTTAAATATTTTTTTGAAATTATACAAAGAGTTTTTATTCCGTTTGAACACTTTTTTTCAAACTTGATTTCAATTCGAGTATCGATTAGGCTGAATCCAACTTTTTAATCGAATGATGAACCTTGGGTTTACGGTCAGCACTAAGACTTTTTAGTTATATTTGTCAAGACTTTGATCGTGTTTTTTATGAAATTATGTATGAATAATGGTAAAAATAAGAACGCAGATAGTTTGTTACTGTCTTTATTTAGCCCTTTTGAGTTTTTTCTAGCAAACGAGAACTTTTCTATGTACATTATTTCCAGCGCAACTAAGTTACCTATTTTTTGGAAGGGTGTAGCGGTACGTAATTTACACATATTTGGAAATGGACTGACGCCGTTTTACTGATATCAACACGTTATTGGAGATATTAACCATAAACTTATAGTATGAAACAGCTTCCGCGACATGTTTTTCATTAAAAAATCGAATGCTGAAAGTTCACGAAAATTCTTGAATTTCATGACAATTCACATCTCCCCGCCGATTCAGCTGGTGTGTCATGTGTCAAAATCTTGTCGAGCATAGTGGTTAAGTCCGTTAAAAAAAAATTCAAACTTAAACTCAAAGCATTTATTTCAAATAGACCCATGACAGGCACTTTTGCATAGTCAAAAATAAGCTACCTACAGTCCCGCCACAGGCATAATAACTGTCAATCAATCTGTTTCATCATTAGTTCTTACTTTCTATTATTATTCTGGGTCTAAAATTAGTACTGAATTCATTTTAAAAGTCTGTGTTCCGATTTTCTTACATTGTGTACCTATAATATTCAAGCAATCCTTTATTGGTACTGTCAATGGAGTATCACAATTTGGTTCTACTCAAGCTGTAAGCAACTTATGTCGCTTACTTACTTGATGACTCGCCATCAAGTCATTCTAAGCCCCCGGAGTCCTGAAAGTCAATGCTATTCCAAGTTATATCAGCCTATAAACATTTTGCCAAACCAATTGGATGGATAATAAAACAAAATTCTACTATCCTACCCTACTAATATTATAAATGCGAAAGTTTGTGAGAATGTATGGATGTATGGATGTATGGATGTTTGTTACTCTTTCACGCAAAAACTACTGAACGGATTTGGATGAAATTTAGCACACATATAGTTTATAACCTGGATTAACACGTAGAATACTTTTTATCCCGGTAGTATGATCCCGTGGGTCAATTATCGAACTCCACGGGTGCGAGGCCGCGGGCATAAGCTAGTACACAATAAACAAATCTTAAACACTAATAAATGAACAAAACACATGCCTTCACCGAATTTCAGCGTTCATCTTACAGTATAATGATTATAGTTTTTATTTTGTAACTACCCTGGTTACCGGGAACGGTTTACTACCCTTAATAATTGGTTTACTATACCTTGTTAGCTCGGATGATGCCAGGAGCCTTGTTATTGTGGCTGCTTTTACACCGAAGTGTAAGGTTATGGTAGCTCGGGAAAGTAGCAAAGTTTTTCAGTTTCTAATATAATATTAATTACAGATAATTTCGAATTAGAGTTAAGTGGCATTGTCAATGTATTGAAATCGCATAAAATAGTATAGATAAAAATATAACTGAAGCATAAGTGTTTTTTATTCAAAAGTGGATACTTCATACATCCACATTTCACGAGTTATCCTAACTAGTCCTAACTTCGTAACTAATATTATAAATGCGAAAGTAAGTTTATTTGTTACCTTTTCCCGCCTAAACCGGTGAACCGAATATCCTGAAATTTTGCATATACGTTGTCAGGTATACAGAAACGGGTACCTTTCAACCCTTACTGTTCCCGAGGAAATCAACAATAATGTTCTTATGAGAATAGATGGCGCCACGGGTCTTTCGAATCATGATTGAAATCTATTATTACAAGCAGAGTACAACCCGAATTGATTGTCAAATTCTGAATTAACGCGGGCGAAGCCGCGGGCAACATGTTACAAATTGAAGGAGAGCCAATGCCATCAACCGCAGCACAAATCCAGACTCCGTGGCTGCTACTGAGAAATTCCTGACGAAAAACCAAAAAACACTTTGCCCGACCTGGGTATTGCTCGCCCCCACTAGACGAACGAAGCAGTCGGGCCTGGGAAAAAAAGTTATAGTAGCTGATATTCGCTTCGGTGTAAACCTTCCCATCCTAAATAAGTAGTCAACATTAATATATTGGTCACAATCTCCCATCTTCGACCACAGACTATAAAGCGAACCTACTAGGAACTCATTAACACACCTGTATGCCCATTAAACGGATCAATGTTTTATATAATTACTGCTTGATTGATTAATAACGTTTCTTGTGAAATCGTTCTGTTCCGATGTTCAAGTATTTAGGATTTTATTTATTGGAGCAATAAGGTTTTTAAATAGATTTGTGTTTTAAGAGCCCCGACTTAAGAGGTATACACCTTAATTTCCTTAATTTAAAAGCAATTTTCGCGAGAAATAACGATTGTAACTTGGAGATGGATTTTTTTCAGAATACTATGTTCGTAACAACATGATATTTTAATCAGAACAGTAGGAGAAAAACACTTTTAAAAGTTGGTAAGTTGTTGGGATCGACCTCCAGTCTAACCGGATGCAACTGAATACCGGTCTTTTACATGGAGCGGCTGCCTATCGGATCTCCACAACCCGGGTAGTACTGCATAATACGATACCTACTCCTTGGTAAGACTGGTTGTCAGACTTTCGGGACACTGACTACCTGTAACGACTGTCAAAGATCTACAAGTGGCAACCGGAACGATAACGGCTTAACGTGCTCTCCCAGGCCCGGAGGTTTCCCGCGAACTAACCCAATAACTAATCTATACCTAAAATTATTTCTGTAGGTGTGCTTCTGTACTTAGTTCCTACCTATAAAGGGTGTAACAAGACCCTTAACGAAACCAAAAGGCACTTATTCTCCCCGTCATTGCAATATTTTTTTTGTTCTAGACCATAACTTCAAGTTACGGAGATATTATAGGTCAAAGTTCCAAACTTTTCATAAGTTTTTTTTAAATACATGTTTTTAATGTAAGATTTTTACTTTAGACACCTCCCCGATTATATAGAACGGGGGTCGTGACCCCCGTACTGTTTAATCCATCCATCATCACAATGTTTTGAGTGTGTTACATTGAGTCCTACCGTAAAACCCCCCCCGTAAAATCACCCCAAAAAAAAAGTAGTTTCCCAAATAATAATTATGAAGAATAATTTTTGCGTAAAGTTACTTAGTTTGATGTTCAGAATGCTTGGTATATGTATGTTTGTTTTTTTCTATGAAACTCCTTACTAGATTGCACAAGTGCACCTATAATAAGCCTATATGTAGAGTACTGATTAACACTGTTGCACAAAACCAATACATTCTTAACCATGGGAAAAAGTAAGAAGACAAACACGCGAATCCCAAAAGAAAGTCCCACCAAACAAAACAAAAGGGAATCGAAAACTTCAAAAACACGTCTTTTTACCTCGACCCATCAGAGAAAGAAACATGATTTTTTACGAGTAACTCCAGCATCTCCTGCTACATAAACCTTTGTGATTTAAAAGTAAAATGGTGGACAGGGAGACGGACGGTCGCCGACAGTGACACACGACCTGGTCCGGGGCCCGTTGGAACAATAAAACAATTGTTTCGGGGTCCAACGCCGACGGATGCCGCGCATAGCTTGGACCCCAATTAAGATCCCGTAAGATTGTCCTCTTGTGTTTTTAGTGGGTTGTAGGGTGGCTGTGTTGGTGGGTTTTGAAAGGATATCATGGGGGTGTGTCCTTTGATGAAGTTACGATGAGTTTTCAATCAACACCTTACTATACTGTTACAAATGCGCAAGCGTGTGAGGATGTATGGATGTTTGTTCCTCTTTCACTCAAAAACAGTTGAACGGATTTGGGTGAAATTTGGCACACGGATACTTCATAACCTGGATTTACACATTGGACTTTTTATCTTGGTAGTACGATCCCGTGGGATAATTGCCGAACTCGGCGCGGGCAAAGCCGCGGGCATTAGCTAGTATTACTATAAACTTCGACTTATTAGTGACATGATCATCATTTTGTTAGAGCGGTTTCTAGTGTAACCGGATGCAGCTGATTACCAGTATTTTACATGGAGCGACTGCCTATCTGACCTACACAACCCATTTACTGGGTAATAGTCGCTCCATGTAAAATACGAGTAGGTATTCAGATGACTCCAGCATCCGGTTAGATAGGAAGGGTTAGCTTCCTGTTATTACCAACATAGTTGGGATAAAGCTAAGCAGATGAATCCACTTATCAAATTACCTTTAACTAATATAAAACAAAAATTAAGGAAGACTGTCCCCCAAAATCCTCGACTACAGCTACCCTACACAACCGAACACTTTTTCAACGTTTTTATTTGTCCCAATCTGTTTTTTAACACCTCCCCACGGCTGGTCAGGCCGGTGTTACCGTGGAGATCCCCTGATTATTACAACAACCAATTTAATGAGTTTGTTTCTGATTCCACTAATCGAGATTACGGTGATTCATAACTAACAGACTTACGTACTAATCACCGTGTCTCTTGTAAACTAAGGAGGTGGGTAGAGAGATAGGTGGTTCGTTTTGGGAGGATATAAAAGTGACTATGGAATGGAGTGACTTGCCTGTTCTTCTTCGTAGAAAAATACGCTTTGATTAGTGGTGCATAAGGGTTTAATTGCTTTCAAAGCGTATTTCTACACACTTTAACAGGATTTCCAACATTGAAACTTGGAAGCCTTTGTGCTGGACTGATGACAAAGTAGCTTTATTCGGCAGGCATCCAGTTTCCTCATACTAAGTTCATCCTGAGACTTCTACAGGATTATAGCCCATCATGCATGCATCATGCATCATGGTAAGCATTTGTGAAATTGTTTTAAAAACCGGCTAAGTTCGAGTTGGACTCGCGCACCGAGGGTTCCGTATAAACTTGTAGGTATTTTGTTATTAAACTATATGTTTACGGCTTTATGTAGGGCATTTATTTTTGCCAACTTTCATGAGTCTAGGTCAAGAGGAAGTACTCTACAAGATTTTTATTCTTTCACTGCTAATTTTAGCTTTAAATTAAAATTAAAATTTTACCTCCACGCGTTCCTGAGAAAAAGGGACAGATGGACAACAAAGTGATCCTATCAGGGTTCCGTTTGTGCCGAATAAGATATGGAACCCTAAATACAACAAGGCGGCGTTACGCCAAAAGGACCAAGACACCTCATGTATCATGGTTTATATTTCTAATCATATCAAGCTGCAATCATTGATGTCAGCCAGGCTTTTGAAAGCAAACCCCATTTCATTTAAACCAAAGAAATGCCATCACCACCTCCTCCTTTAACCAAACAAATCGTTATCTCCTTATTAGTATAATAAAATAAATATAATAATAACTGGCATCGGATCGCGACGCAGCGCCGTACATCACGCACGCGCCGATGCGGACGGACAGACAGACAGACGGTGCGAAAAATTAATTATATATATTTATTTATTGGCCACTGAACTTGCTGTGTTGGCGTTGTTTTGTAGTGACGTCAGTTATGTGTGTGTGTGTGCGTGTGTGTTGTTGGATAATAATACGGGTTGTTGACCGAAAACTAAGCTAACTTAGCTCAGCTTAGCTCGCATAGTTGACACAGTTTTTCATACTTGTGTGAAGATTGCAAACTAAGCTATGTGAGCTACCTAAAATATACGATGCTAAGTAAGTTGGGTGTGCCAATGCGCAGCTACACGAGCTAAGATAAGCCCCTCCCTGGGTACAGCTGGTACCCCTTCTCAGTTCCTTCGTCAGAGCTGTCCAGTGTCTCGATGGCAGAGATTGAAGGTGTTGACATATCCTGTCCGGGATGTCTATTCTTTAGATCATAATAAGTCGGTATTACTCTTCTTTTCTTTCATCGATTATATTCATGGCGAGCTTCCCAGGACTTGGTAAACCAAATTTGGATGACAAGACTTTAATAATCAACAGTGCAGTTGCATCCAATAGATAAATGGGAAGAGCCATTGGTAATGTCAACTGGAAACCACTTGTGGGGTTTCTCCACCTAGATAACCTTTCAAAAGGTGGCTGGTACAGGCTGGATGCAGAAGGCATCGCGTCTTAAAAGAGGCCTATGTCCAACAGTGGACTTCCATAGGCTGAACTGGGTTGTGATATGAAAAATCTGAAAACTGGAAATGCTTCCTCATTCTAGTCAGAAATTTTATCATCATCTACCTAGCCTTTTCACTACTCTGTTGGAGTCGGCTTCCAGTCTAACCGAATGCAGCTGAATACCAGTATTTTACATGGAGTGACTGCCTATCTGACATCCACAACTCAATTAGTACTGGGTATTACGACACCTCTTGGTAAGACTGATTGTCAAACTTTTTAGGCCACTGACTACCTAACGACTGTCAAAGATCTACAAATGACACCCGGGACCAACAGCCTAACGTGCTTTCCGAAGCACGGAGGAATCTCGGAATGAAAAACTGACAGAAATATTAACATATTATAATAACGTAAAAGTTATTTCATTTCACACGGAGAAATGAAGTCGATAAATGAATTGGAACATGTTATTCACTTATTGGAACAGCTATCATAAGACGTCGTTTTCATTATTTGTATCGGAGTCAGTTGGACGAAAAATCGATTACACTTCTCACCAAATTAATCGCTGGAACGAATCGTGCGGGTTGAGTTATGAGCGGTGAGCGATTTTACGTGTTATGGCTATTAGCTATAGGTGGTCGATGAAATGAACCTGATGAAAAGGCAAAGAAAATATTTCAAAGGTTGTGGAGGAAAAGTGACCTTTCATGGCATAAAGGTTTTTGTAATGGGTCTATTACCAGTACATCGAATAAGTTCTACCTACGACTACACAATGACTGCTTGGTTTTGAAGGGGTCTAAGAAGAATCTACAGCTCAACACAACTCAACACAACGGGTACCTTATACCATAACGTTTACACTTTAACCTTTTATTGTTTTATTTTGTAGGTGTTCACACACAAAAGGAAACACAAAGGATTTTCCACAGTGCAATCAAACGATTGTACTGCGGTAGATGACAGCTGAGAGACGTATGGAATACACTATGCTGTACCGATCCCGAAAAATGGGATAAGGGTATTTGTAAAGTGAAATAAGGGTATTTATAATATACTAGCTGTTGCCCGCGACTTCGTTCGCGTGGTAATTTTGATGAGTATGAGTGAGGAAAAAAAGAGCCTACGTCCTTTCGACGTGACCGTCTACTTATAACTTGCGCCAAGCCCTTAAGGACAAAGTGAGACAAACCTTTTTAATTTGCAATGATTAACACTGCCACTGCAGTCATGTGTTTTTTGTGCAGCTTTCAGCAGTATATCATGTATTATTTAAATATTAAAGCGACCAGGATATGGACACTGTTGGTTTTAACACGCTTTAAACGGGGCACGAAAGTAATAAAATTTTATTACGCATAATGTAACTTATTAATCTCCTTTTTTCGACTGAATTGAATTGGAATTCCTGTTGAACAGAAAAACAGGCCAAACTGAAAATCGTTATCATAAACTTGTACTGTCACTTATGGGATTTCTTACGTGATTTTCAACTATTGTGAGCTCCCGATATTTCGATGCTGTTGCAAGCGCCATGAGCGCGGGATGATTGGAGATTGCGGGTGGATGGTAAATAAATTATTAGGTGCAGACTAATGTGTCTATCGTCTTTCTTAGTCTTTTGCTACGCGCGCTCCTGGAATTCGATATAAAGTACCTAAGTATAGTCATCATCATTATCCTGCCCTTATAATCGATCTTTAGGTTAAGCCGTACTCGCCTAGGTTGGTCTGTGGATGGGTGACCACCCATAATATACCGAGTTTTCCCTGTGCCTCGGTTAAGCTGTTGGTCCCGGCTGTCATTTGTAGATCTTTGACAGTCGTTACAGGTAGTCAGTGGCCCAAAAAGTCTGACAACCAGTCTGACCAAGGGGTATCGTATTACCCAGTACCAACTGGGTTGTGGAGGTCAGATAGGCAGTCTCTCCATGTAAAATACTGGTATTCAGCTGCATCCGGTTAAACTGGAAGCCGACCCCAACATAGTTAAGAAAAAGGCAGATGATGATGATTTTCCTGCCCTTATCCCAATTTATTTGGGGTCGGTGCAGCATGTCTTCTTCTTCCATACTTGTCTATTACTCGTCATTTCTGTAGACAGCCACCCATTTCTAGCCATTTTTTTAATCTTTCTCAAAGTTCATCCATCGTTTCCTTGACCAACCAGAAAACTATGCAAAATATTATATCCGAATAAAATTATTCAAAATTCCTGAAATTGGATTCAAAATTTTAAAAAATATTAGCGAAATCTTTTCTTTTCTTTTTCTTTTAAAAAAAAACGTTGCCCCACACTAGGAAATGTCTGTGTTATTCTGTTTACTTTAGCCTAAACATTCAGATTAAACAAACGTAATGTTATTATAATTATATGACTCTTACTTTATCTGTCAAATCAATCTATGTATCCAACTAACCTTACAGCTGTTGACAGTAGTAAAAAAAAAATCACGTAGCATTTCACTCATCTGCCTAGCCTTTTCCCAACTATGTTGTGGTCGGCTTCCAGTCTTACCGGATGCAGCTGATTACCAGTATTTTACATGGAGCGACTGCTTATCTGACCTCCGCAACCTAGTTAGTATTAGGTCATACGGTATCCCTTGGCAAGACGGATTGTCAGACTTTCGGGCCACTGGTTACCTGTAACGACTGTCGAAGATCTATAAATGACAGCCGGGACCAACGGCTTAACATGCTTTCCGAGGCACGGAGGAAACTTGGTACGGAATGGGTGGTCACCCATCCACGAATCAACCTAGGCAAGTGCAGCTTAACCTGAGTAGCATGCCACTCTGCTAAACAATAATTAACAAGATCAGGTTACAAGAAAACCTTTCAACAATCACCTCCATCTTTTAATTCCCGAGCTTTCACCAGAAATCACTTGCAACCACACATCGTTTACGAACAAACAAGCACTATTTCAACTGAGTTAATAATTAAACTCAGTGATCATTGAGTTACGATCGGTTAGGCGCCTTACAAAATGGTGGCGTCTGATCGCTAATTAAAAGCAATATATAATGGTGGAACGCCCCCACTGTATAGGTCGGGACCAGTTCGGTTCTTTTTTAGTTGGGTTTTAATCAATGGACTGGAATATTTTTTTTAATTGAAAACGCAAGATTTACTAAAAATGTATGTATGTAAGTCGTAGCCTAGTCGTAAAATATGAATCGCTAGTCAAAAGAAAAATACTGATTACAATGCTACAGCTACTTAAGCAATAAAAAAAAAATTGCCAACTCATTTCTAATCGTAGGTATTACAAGATGATAGATAGACCAACGGCTACAAGTTTAAGCCATAATATTTACACGTTGAACAATCTAGCATACAAGAATAAAAAACGATGGACGGTTCGTAAAAAAAAGGGCGATATGGCTAGAAAAGGATAAGTGTAGGGGGATGACGATTGACCAACTTTTTATGAATGTACACCAATTTTTGGGCTCGTTGCAATTCATCCTTACCTTATAAATAGTCGTCTTTCACAGACATTTCATATCTCTGAAAAAATGATTAACACAGTCATTTTGTGTCTCTTAAAGATCTTTTTTTTTATTGAATGGGCCTACTCTTGACCTGGACCTGGGGATAGAGATGAGGTCGACGATGGAAGGAGCTAACCCAAAAGAAGCCTATTAACTCGCGACTTAAGTATAATTTTCGTAATTCAGTTTCCCCAAACAGCACTTTACCGAACTAGAACAAAACCACTTGTTACCCGATTATCTAGACAATTAATATAAAGTATTGTGTGTTTCCGCGCTGCTCCGCTGCACCGCTGGCCAGCTAACTGAACATCTCGCTTGTTACACCTGGGAGCTGAGTAGTATTGTAGCTCAGGATAGGTTGGTGGTAAGTGTTGATGAGGTTTGTACGTGTGGGAGATGAAAATTGGGGTTTGAAGCAAAACACCATTTTTTTTCCATATTTCTGAATTGGGAAGTGTCATGGGATGTGAAAAACTCATCACCATGTGTCTGATCTTTTCTTAAATACGTTGGGGTCGGCTGGAAATCTAACTATATGAAATACTTATATTTTTTGGCTGTAGGAGAACTAACCAAACCTGCTACAATTTATTGAATGCTTCAATTTCATTAGATTTTGCCGGACACTGATATCATCTACCTAGCCGTTTCCCAACTATTTTGGGTCGTCCATTCACGGACATGGCTTAACCTAAAGATCGACCCGAGCGGCTGTTATTATTTAGCCACGAGCTCCTCCCATAAATGGACACTGCCATATCCCTATCAATTCCAATCATTTTTTTTTTTATCTATCAATTTTGAAATCGCAAATCTATTCCAAACAGTTTTAGAGTCCAATATCGAATCCACCCCTTAACTCTTCCTGACAACCCTCACGATGTCACATCCAATATTTTCGTATCTAATGGAAGAAAACTACCATTTATTAATATGTTTATCTTAAAATCGGAATGTAGGACGCTGTAACAACACTTGGGATGTACAGTCGATAAAAGGGATAAGTGTACAGGCCGCTACTTAACTAAACCATTCAATCCTATTGTATGTGTGCTGAGCTTTGGAATCCTTGAATACATCAAGATTTTTTCATGTTAAAAAAGTAATGGTTATTACATTTAACTATCTCGATTGTCCGCCGCATGCCCAATGAGCTGGGGGGCAAAATACCGAAGGCGTCGCGGCAGACCACGTAAAAGATTGCTGGACGAGCTGGAGAAGACCAACGACTACTGGTGCAGATGCAGGTCCTGGATCGAAACAACTGGAAATCATGCGTAGAAGTTTTTGCTCAGCAGTGGGATGACGCAGGCTAACAGTATCAGTATCAGTTTGTTTAGCACTGCGCACGGCTGATCGCTATCACCAGTGATAGAATTTAGTCACTTTCACTATTGTCTCTTGTCTTGGTACAGTATGACTTTAAGTGTGCTTGTCATGAAAATGTGCATCGATATGTCAAACTTGGTACATTTACTTAAGTTCTGTGTTTTTCTGTTGCTTGAAGTATACCTAGACAATGGCTTTCAAATCATTTCTTATTTCTACTATGTCATAAACTTTTTGGTGGATTTTTCTACTTTTTCGTCATCTTTATCGCTGACAGAATGTCACTTTATCTTGGCCCTTACGTTAAAAACAATAGGCTTACCCTCTATTTCGTATAAGATATACAGCGACGAAATTTTGCTGTAGGTACTATGAACAGTATGCACCTCTGTTTATCTATCCCTTCGATGTGTGTACTAGTGTAAGGACACATTTTTTCCAGCCAGGAGCTCACCAAGCCTTTTCGTCGGCTGTACCTAATCAGGTAGGTGGCCAAAGTGTAAAGTCAATAGCGGACGGAAACGGATGTGTGTGTGTTTGTGTGTCAATATATTAACCGGTGCTGTTAGTGTGCTGTGTCATGTGGGGTAGGCAGAGAGATAGGTAGGAAGTTTAAGGTGTCCGATTTTGTTAGCACTAAGTGTCAATTTAGTAAATGCTTCAATATTATTGCACTGCGAAAATTCCAATCTTGATGCTGATTTGAGAATTGTAAATCCCAAAATGGACATTAATAGAAACGTAACTGACCGGTATACTTAGGATGAAAAAGAGGCCAACAGAAATATAATTTTATTGGGATTTTACATGCAGGTTTATATGGTGTAAAATATTATAAATTTGAATTACTACGATTATAAAGATGTTAAAAAAAGACAGGCTTTTGATATCATTGTTCTTCTTCTTCAACCTTTGGCCACCCAATGCTGAGTGTTAGGTATTTTCCAAATCTCTCCACTTTTGGCGGTTTTGTGTCATGGCTATCCATTTTCATATATACGGGGTGTAAACAGACCCTTCACCAAGCCGTCAACCAAGCATTCTGTACATCAAACTAAGTAACTTTACGCCAAAATTTTTGCTGGGAAACGAAATTTTTTTTTGGGGTCAAAAATCACATTTTACGGTAAAACTCAATATAATGCGCTCAAAACTTATTGCTGATGGATGCTTTGAATAGTAAACGGGTCATGGAGTTAATTAAAGTAAAGTTAAAACCTTGAAAAGGGTTTTAAAAAAAAAAACTTGTGAAAAAATTGGAACTTTGACCTTCAATATCTCCAGAACCTGTGGTTTCCCAGGTATTCTCTAGAAGAAAAAAATGATCCCAATGATGGGCAGAATATGTGGTTTTCGTTTTCGTTAAGGGTCTTTTTACACCCTTTATGTATAGTATATTTGGTGAGATCATTGTTTAGTTTCATGTTAATAAATAAAATTAACCCAAGTTAAATTTGTGCACACTTTTTTTAATTCACAAAATCCCTACAAACTTTCTTGAACACAACATGAAATAACCAAACTTTGAATATAAAGTTGTTAAGTTTATTTTGGAAAAGGAAAGATCCCAAAAAGGCCTATTTTTCTTTCGCTCCACTAAATCAGCACGGAAACTCAATATTTGTGATGAAAACACGTTGTGACAAACATACGGACAAACGAACAGACAGGAAGCGATGAGCGCTGGTTAAAACAAACATCAGCCTCTCTGTGGACATTAGTCAAGTATTGGAACGGTTTTGGGAGAGAAACTGATCATTTTCTCAGCACTTGATTTACATAATGTGTTATTATGTGATAACGACTGATGGTCGACCAGCTTTGAACCTTATTACTTAAGGCATAAGTGTGAAAAGTGGCAGACCCTCAGATAACTCAGTAATACCTATAACATAGCTTCAAGAAACCAAATTGAGAGTAACAAGGGTTTTGGGGTTTCAAATTAGCTAAGACAACAGTATTGTTTAAAAGTCATCATCATCTGCCTAGCCTTTTCCCAACTATATTGGGGTCGGCTTCCAGTCCAACCGGATGCAGCTGAATACCAGTATTTTACATGGAGCAACTGCTTATCTTACCTCCACAGCCCGGTTAGTTCTGGGTAAGACGATACCTCTTGGTAAGCCTGGTTGTCAAACTTTCGAGCCACTGACGACTGGCGACTGGCGACTGTCTAAGATCTACAAACGACAGCTGGGACTAACGGCTTAACATGCCTTCCGAGGCACGGAGGTGGTCCCTCCTCGGGGGATATGGGTGGATCCACGGACCAACCTAGGTAACCATGGCTTAACCTAAAGATCGACCCGGGCGGCTGTTATTATTTAGCCACGAGCTTCTCTACCTATCAGATAGCTTCAAGAAACTAAATTGATATTAGCAACGGTTTTGGGATTTCAAATTAGCTAAGACATTGAATCTCATCAAAGTCATTATAAACCAAAATCATATGCCTCGCTGGTCTAGTGGTCGCAAGCGCGACTGCCGAGCATGATTCTGGGTTCGATTCCCGAATCGGGCAAAGTGTTATGAGGTTTTTCCTTCAGGAATTTCTCAGTAGCAGCCACAGAGTCTGGATTTGTGCCCGGTTGATGGCAACGGGCTCGCCCTCTATTACATGGGACTTAAAAATAACTGGCGAAATGTAGGTGAACTACTAGGTACATCTCTGCCTGACCCGTCGGGGCGGGGACTAAAGGCGTGATGTTATGTTATGTTATAAACTGTTATTAGGGAAAGGTAGACAGTCAGGCCCTGACGATGATAGCGAATAATTGATGATTTAAATGTGCTACTAAATTGAATTGTTAATTTAGAAGTCTACATGCGTTTCCTATAATTATGTAGCGTGAACCAGAGGCAATAAATAGATCGATCGATCGGTGTAAACGCAACGTAAATACATCGATTTTTGAATCGATAAAACAATTATCCTATAGTATTTTAGCTTAATTGTTTGCAACAAAACACAATCAGTGTCACCCATAGATATGAATAAAATCTTAAAATTATGAAAATATTGTATGTGAAACGAGTATTTCTAATATAAAACTACTTATTTAAGTTACGTTAACACCACGTGCTCGTGCTATGGCCTCTGGACCTTACAGTTCATCGACACGTAAAATAAATAGAGTAATTATGAGATTTATAAGAAACAATCTTCTTTTTAGGAAGCTTTATAATTATTTAAGTAGGTACTTCAAAAAACCTTTTTTCCACTAAATTATAACCATAATCATGTTTATGTGTTTAAACGTTGTAGTACGTCTGGTTGCTGGTTGCTGGTTGCGGGCAACCGCGAGTATTTGCAGGCTGTTAACTCATTTAATTTATTGCTGTTGAAACGTCCCTGTTAAATTGTTATATTGATGGCCCCGCGGCCTGGTGCTCAGGGCTGGCACAGAGGACAATCGTTTTAGATAAATATTTAGAATATTTTTTTCCATAAGACGAGCTCGTGGCTAAGTAATAACAGCCGCTCGGTTCGATTTTTAGGTTAAGCCGTGTTTGCCTAGGTTGGTCTGTGGATGGGTGACCACCCATTACATATAGAGTTTACTCCGTGCCTCGGAAAGCACGTTAAGCCGTTGGTCCCGGGTGTCATTTGTAGATCTTTGACAGTCGTTAGGTAGTCAGTGGCCCAAAAAGTCTGACAACCAGTCTTAACTGGGTTGTGGAGGTCAGATAGGCACTCACTCCAGGTAAAATACTGGTATTCAGCTGCAACCGGTTAGACTGGAAGCCGACCCCAATACAGTTGGGAAAAGGCTAGGCAGATGTTTTTTTTTTTTCAATTGGGTTTTGGAAACTTTGACTGATAGATTTGGAGGTAGGTCCGTGGATGGGTTACCATCATTACCTACCGACTTTTCTCCATACTTTGGAAAGCACTCGTTGGAAGTAGTCAGAAGCCGAAAGTCTGACAACCAGTCTTACGAAAGGGTATTGTAAGAAAGCTGAAAAACGGCCTAAATTCGGCGCAGAGTGAAACTTTAATAGTGCAGTTTGAAAATGGCTTTTTTTTTCTTTGAAAAAATGTTGCCGCCACTAGGAATTTCTTCTGTATCGTGGATGTATTTACAAACATTTAAACTCATGTACCCAAACAGCCAGACCCGGAACAACCATCTGTAGGCCATACATATTTTTTTCCGTGCTGGGGTCAAAGTTTCAACTTTTTCACAAGTTTTTTTAACACATGTTTTTAATGAAGATTTTTGCTTTTAACACCTACACGACCCCCGTACTATTCAATCCATCCATCAGCACAATGTTTTGAGTGCGTTACATTGAGTCCTATCGCAAAACGGGATTTTTCACGCCAAAAAAAAGTCGTTTGCCAGCAATAATTTTTGCGTAAAGTTACTTAGTTTGATGTACATAATGCTTGGTTGACGGCTTCGTGAAGGATCCTGTTACACCCTGTATATGCACCTACATTTGATGCTCCACAAGTTGGAAGCAGTTCCGTTCAGTCATATTTACATCGACTACTATTTCTAGATAAAATCTTGCACGTGCTAAAAAGGTTGCCATTACTTACAAGACTGGCAGGCCACTAGTTTATTATATCATCAATTATGACTAACATGATTAACTACGTAAGTTAGTGAGGAATTAACTGTGATTTTAATCTAAGTTAGATTTGAACTGGTCTTGTGGTCGTAAGCGTTCGATTCCCAGGTCGAGTAAAGTGTTAATGGGTTTCCGAATTTTTATTACGATGTTTTTTCTCAGTGATAGCTTAGTGTCTAGATTTGTGCCCGGATGATGGCAATAGGCTCGCCCCCAGTTACGTGACAACATGTGGGTGTACTATACACTTTTGCCTATCCTTTTGAAGAATACAGGCGTGACATTATGAATATAAAATAAATTAATCAAAAATAACTTGGCGGTGCCAGCCCTGAGCATAGCCCCGCCTATTAGTTCCTCAACTCATGCTCAGAGGCGAAGTGGGAGCCAATTTGAGCTCAACACCACACACACACACACCTACACTAACACACACACCAACAGGGGATGTGTCGGTGTAAGCTCATGTTTGCATTCAATACTTAACTCAAAATCATTTAGTATTGTAATGTCGTTGAAGCAAAGTGTATTGACATTATTAAAAAAAATGTAAGATGAATTCTGAAAATTGTAGGCTTACAAAGCGTGCTCTTGGAGAAGCTCGTGGCTTAATAATAACAGCCGCTAGGGTCGATCTTTAGGTTAAGCCGTGTTTGCCTAGGTTGGTCTGTGGATGTGTCCGAGTTTCCTCCGTGCCTTGGAAAGCACGTTATACCGTTGGTCCCGGGTGTCATTTGTAGATCTTTGACAGTCGTTAGGTAGTCAGTGGCCCAAAAAGTCTGACAACCGGTCTTACCAAAGGGTATCGTATTACCCAGTACTAACTGGGTTGTGGAGGTCAGATAGGCAGTCGCCCCATGTAAAATACTGGTATTCAGCTGCATCCGGTTAGACTGGAAGTCGACCCCAAAATAGTTGGGAAAAGGCTAGGCAGATGACGACAAAGCGTGCTCGTGAGGGCATAGAAAAGTGGTCAAATTCAAAGTAACTTCTTTCTACTGCATTGTCAATTCAACTTTTCGATTAGAAATAGTCTTTCAATGCGATTAAATGAACTTAGAGGGTTGTAATGATGATTTTATAATGAACGCTTTTGTCTTTCTGTTATCGTTACCGCTTATAGAATCACATCATTTTATCAAGGTCTTTTGATAGAAGATTTCTTCTTCTATTCTTGATAAAAATAAATGATAATTTGTACCAACCATCTTCTACTGGTAACTGTACGAAGGAGTGGATTGAATAACCTTTCACGGTTTAGGTTATTCAATCTGAAGTATTATAATGTCTCAATAAAAAGTTAAAATTTGTTTGTGAGTTTGTATGTAGGAGGTAATTTTCGAAACTACTGATCCGACTGGAATTTTTTTTCAATAATGGGAAGCTAAATTATTAGATAAGTAAGTGTCATAGGTTAATTTAAAATGTTTCCGTAGGATAATTTTCGACAATAAATTATATATATAAAATAATATTATATTCTTTATTCATTTTTCATACATATTTAACATATTTTTAAATATTTCTTAAAAAAAAACATTTAAAAATAAAGTAGTTTTTTATACAATAATTTCCGACTATAAGGCAGGTGAAACCGTAGGCAAAAGCTACTAACATATATTTCAACTAATACTACACCTGAAATAAGTACATTGGTTCCTAAAAAGGCTTCCTGGCCATTCATCAAATCACTAATAGGTTAAAGGTTATACTCATATTTTCTTTTTTGACAATGTGATAGACTTCTGTTCTCAACAGTACCCAACAAAACACACAATACCAGTTTGTCGGACAAGTCGGTTAACGTACGTTAAAATTAAAGATAAAGGATAAATATGCGGGCGCTGTCAATAATTTCAATAAATATGGCGAACGACCATAACTTTGTTTTGTGTTGGTTTAATTTGTTCGCCAGAGTAAATTATTGAGCTTTTGTTGTTCAGAATGAGGTTTATTTACGGAGTGTTTGGACTGTTGGGGTGACTAACTTCAAAGCAAGAGTGATCAGGCATCTTCTGGGTACGCTCGGTCCATCATAGACCTCATCTATCGCTTTCCATCAGGCGTGATCGAGATCAAGAGCAGGCCCATTTTGTAATAAAAATAAATAAAAAACTGAGAAGAATGATTTGTTTAGTAGTCTGTTTTAAGTCCGTCAAATCACCATCTCGGGTCCAGTTGAAAACCAGCATCAGGCACTAGCTTCTCGGCAGTTTGCTGAACTGGGGCTCTTTTTTTCTGTCTAATTTACGTTTTATATTGTGTAGATTTAAGATTTTTATTTGGTTTTTATTTTTATTTGTTTGTTGTGTGCACTTGTGGCATGTGCCAAATAAATGGCACATGCCACACTTTCTTTCTTTCTTTGTTTTCTAGTGGACTGATGTAGGCTGATAGGAGTTGAACATGGTTGTATATTAGATAGCCTACAAAGGATCTAGTGCGAGTTTTTATTCATTTTCAATAGTGAATTAAAGCTGGGGTGAGGTAGAGCATCCTT
This sequence comes from Noctua pronuba, assembly GCA_905220335.1. Lineage (NCBI taxonomy): Eukaryota > Metazoa > Arthropoda > Insecta > Lepidoptera > Noctuidae > Noctua > Noctua pronuba. The sequence continues at coordinate 2,043,851 of LR999915.1, read as the reverse complement.
AACTAACCCAGTCATTCCACCTGCTGAAAATCCCACCTTGACATGAGTTGCCATGGCTGACCTGGAAGTCTTTAAATAGACTGCGGACCCAGGTTGACCGCAGTAAGGAAAACCTGCTCAGGTGGAGATTAATATAGATTCTGCCCTAGATTGTAAACTAACTTCTGAGTCAGATCCCTCCTTTAAGCCCCTTCTTTAAGTGGAAATGTGTTTTTTTTTTGGGAGGGAATGTCAGACTCTTACTGACTAAAACCCATCCATGTTCCTTCTTTGCCCTTTGTGTTCCAGGGCCGCGGTATCTCTTTCGAACAGTCCCGCAGCCAGGTAATGTAATCCTTGGACAAATATTTGTTTTGTATGATTATTAACTTGAACTCAAAATGCTTCTACTCTCTCAACCGAATCAAGATAATTTAAAAAGCTAAAAAGAACTCTGCTGACCCCTCAAGAACCCAACAAGCTCCAAATTTGTTAACAACTCCAAAATAACTCATGTTCCGTGCCCGAGGCCCACTTCATTAGATCATTATTTTATGGGCCCCAAATTTGGGCATTAAAGCCTATTATTTGGGCCAATATCAGGCCAATTATGGGCCTTCTCGGAATGCCGATGATTTGTATCGGGTAGGTATGCGCTGATTTTAAAAACTAGCCTTGGATGGGCGTGAGACGGGGGCAGACAACATGAGATTTGGATGCAGGTTAATTATTTTATGGGGAGCTGCTAGCTGGAGTGAAAGTTGCTTATTTTATATTTATTTTGAGTTTTTTATTAGTGGTCATGGTCAATTATACTACAATTATATATTATCTTGGTCAGTCGTTAGGTAGTCAGTGGCCCAAAAAGTCTGACAACCAGTCTTACCAAGGGGTATCTTATTCTAGAGGTCAGATAGGCAGTCGCTCCATGTAACATACTGTACACATGTAATTCTGGTATTCAGCTGCATCCGGTTAGACCCCAATTTATTTATTTTATTTATTTATTTATTTTAGTACATATAGTTGGGAAAAGGCTAGGCAGATGACGATGGTCAATTATACTACAATTCTCAAATACTACAATTTACTATTTAAGGTTACATAAATAATCACAAAGAAAAAGGAAATGTTGAGTGCTTCGTTTTTCTAGTAGTCACAAGCGCGACTGCTGAGCATGAGGTCCTGGGTTCGATTCCCAGGTCGAGCAAAGTGTTATTGGGTTTTTCCATCAGGAATTTTTCAGTAGCAGCCACGGAATCTGGATTTGTGTCTGGTTGATGGCAATAGGCTCGCCTTTTTTACATGGGACGCAAAAACATAACTGGTGAAATGTGGGTATATTGGGTACACCACAATAATCTAGCAATTTGAAGGGTAAAAGGTATTTTCTGGGGTCTTACTATAATTTCAATGGGTTTTATACCACATTTCAGTGGCCCGAAAGTCTGTCAACCCTTCTTACCAAGGAGTATTGTATTACCTAGTACTAACTGGTGGCGGTCAGATAGGCAGTCGCTCTATGTAAAATCCTTAGCTGCATCCGGTTAGACTAGAAGCCGACCCCAACATAGTTTGGAAAAGGCTATGCAGATGATGTTATTTCAATTTCAGGGTTTAATAAGATGATATTAACGCCTCAATTTCTTGTGTAATATCATGGGTCTGACGATAATTTCAGAAATTCAAAGGTTTAATAACTGCAAAGAAAAATATATCAATATATTTTCAGGTTTGAAATCAAAAGGTTGAAACAAAGCTTGGCAAGCAAGTAGGCTGGAGTGAAACTAAGAGAAACAAGAGTATGGCTACAGACGGTAATTAGCGCGGCGTATTGCTGAACATCGTGCTGCGCCTGCGCCGGTAGGAGGGATAGCAGAACAAGTCCTGCAGGGTTAGGAAAATATTTGATTAAAAATTGTTGAAAAATCTTAAACTTTCGCTACGTTTTTGCGAATTAAATGTGTGATTTTTGCATGATATTGTGTGCTCATGCAATAGCACGAATTGGTAGTTGACTTTGCAAATAAGTAGTAGTTGTGTGAAGGAATAATTTACTTAAAACATTTCAGAGTTGCCACTGTTATAATGTTTTATGTGTTTGTGTGAATTTCGCGGTAATTCGCACTTATCACTACATGAGTAGTGTAAGTTGTATTAATTACAGGTTTTTGCATTTCCCGTTTGCCAATTTTGTTATTGATTTAATTCGTGTTCCAGAACGATACCAAAGCAAAACTCAGAACTGCGACATTTTAAACTAATCAGTCTTACAGAACTATGTATCTATACTCAAATCTAGATTCACGCTAAACATCGTCGTGGAAACTTCTAGAAACAGGCCAGGAAGAGAAAGGACAATCCAGATAGCCTTTAAATAATGCATAATTTATTATCTTAAGATAATATCGTCATTATGCAACTATTAGTGTGCTAGTTCCTGTTCAAAATAATAATGCATTTATTATGCATGCAACTGCACCCAAATAATATACATTCACTTAGTTTTTGTTCGACTGAAGGTCATGTTTGACAATTTGATTCCTTGATCACTTAAAAAAATCGTCAAAAAAGTTGTCCACTTATTTATTGAGTCTTAAGGTTGTATTAGGGGCAGGGCACCTAGCAAGGCGTGGTGATGGCAGGTGGAGTAATGCTGTGACCGAGTGGCGTCCAAGAAATGGAAAGAGAAGTGTTGGTCGTCCGGCGGCGAGATGGGCAGACGACATTGTTGCCATGGCGGGAATATCCTGGATGAGGCTGGCACAATACCGTGGAGCCTGGCACAAGCAAAGAGAGGCCTGTAGCCAGCAGTGGGTGAAGTCGGGCTGTGGATGTTGATGATGATGAAGGTTATATTATATTATTGCTGCGCTTGCCTAGATTGGTCCCTGTATAGGTGACCGACCACCCATAATATACCGAGTTTCCTATGTTGAGGCGTTGGTCTCGGCTGTCAGGCAAGTGCTCAGGTAAGTGGCCAGAAAGTCTGACAACCAGTCTTACCAAGGGGTATCGTATTGCCCAGTTCTAACTGGGTTGTGGAGGTCAGATAGGCAGTCGCTCCATGTAAAATTCTGATATTCAGCCGCATCCGGTTAGACTGGAAGCCGACCCCAACATAGTTGGGAAAAGGCTAGCCAGATGATGAAGGCTATAATTATAAAATGAAAGTAAGAGTAATATTTATAGTAACTGACTGCGTCATAGCCATCAGCGCTGTCGCCCACTAGACCAAGGAGTCTAGTGGGCGACAGCGCTGATGATCATAAGGTCCTGGGTTTGATTCCCACGTTGGGAAGGTTAATCAGCAGCAGCCTCTGGATTTGTGCGCAAATGATTACATGAGACTCAATCATAACTCACGAAAGGTGAGTATAGTATAGCTAGATCTCTGCCTTACCATTTAGCGATTAAAAGCGTGATGGCATGTTACTCATTAAAAGCTGTGGGATAACCTAATGGAAAACGGTTTATTTAAATATCGATGTGTGTCAAGAAAGTTGAAGTTAATATTTTAATTATGTCGCATTCATGACAAAATAAACAGAACAATTCATATTCTCATTTTTTAAAATCGAAAAAATAAATCTCTTTTTAATTCCCATCGACTAGTGTTGCGCTGCTATCGATACGGGGCGTGTCCACATATAACTCACGGGCTATTACCGCTCCACAGCATTAACAAATATTTAAACATATTATACACGAGCAAAAAACGTGCGCGCGCAGCCCCTTGTGACGTAACATAGCGTTTAAAAATGGAAGCTTTTTTATTCTTTTTTAGTTAATGTGAGTGCTGACTGTACTGGTGTTTGAATTTGGAAGGTAATGGTGATTTTGGAAAATGGTTTTTTTAATGTTACCAATCCGGATAAAACTGCTGCGAATCTAGATTTATTTAATTTGGAGTTTTAATCAAACTTTAACAGGCTGCTTATAACGTACTATCACGCCTGTAATCCCCGACGGGTCAGGCAGAGTAGATCTATTGTACAGCCACATTTCGTCAGTTATGTTTATGTCCTATGCAATAAGGGCGAGCCTAGTGTCATCAACCGAGCACTGGCCATATTAATTTCTCAGACAATCTCAAATTTGCATAACACTCTACACAAAATATGATACTGTTTAAAATTCTACTCATTCCCTAATAAGGCAATAAACTCTAACCTTAATAATAAAGTATCAATTTAAACAAAAAAATCCCAATAATTCTTAGAACCTTATTTGCACCTTACCACACCATTTAATCACCGAGGAACCCCAAAAAAACGTTGATTAATCACCAATACGATATAAACGACCAATAATAAACGCGTTAAACTAAAAAATCATTACGGAACCCTTTCCAATACGAAAATAAAGGCATGCCCACATAATTGGGGCTCGAACAAATTTCATTGATATTCCGTGATGGGAAAAAAACACAAAACGACTTGTCGATGAGATGTGTTCTGGCCCGATATTCTGAGAACGTTTCTACAAATTTAAACCTACATTCCACTCCCACTTTATGCGAATAAAAATAAGGGTTAATTTCGAATGTTTTAGCTACAGAAGTAAGTTTGTACTTTTATAATAGGCCACTTACGAGCAGCGCAAATCGCCAAGAATTGCTTCGTCTCAACAAGGTGTCAATTTGGTAAAGTTATGAAAGTTTCCGTTTCTGAGAACTATTTGTTTTAAAGTTACGCCCGTCGACGTTCAGCTGTTTATTATGTGCATTGATTGCGTCCATGGCGTCTGAGCGTGTTTTATTGAATGCGAACGTCGATAGAATCGGTTATGAATTGGTGTTGATGGTGCTGATGTGTGGTGGGTGATATGCGATTGTGTGAGGGGATTATGTGAGAGGCGTTGCTAAAATAGACTTTTATAGACCTGTGTGGAGTCGGTTTACGTTGCTGGGACAGACCAAAAATGTTTTGTAAAATTGAGTGTAAGTTTATTCTGCTGTCTTTCGATTTTGTGCCGGACTTCTAGTCTTTAGGATTGTATTTTTTCTTGCTTTTATGGTTGTTAGACAAAGGTTATAAATCATCTGATGCTTACATTTCCTGATTCGATTTGGCTTTTGTTATCTAATACTAGGCGAAGTCACGGACAGAAACTAGTTCAGGAATATCAAATAAACAATTTCCAAAAAAAAGAAAAAACCTTCTTTTCTTTCTTTATATAAGTAATCTGTTAAACCAATATCTAATACAACTTATAAGCATGTGAAAAACAATTGACTTAAGGGTTTTAGATTAAAAGTTACTTTTCGTACATTAGAACCCATAGCCAAAGTAACACATTGACGAAATATGAAGTTTTATTTAAAAAAACATCGATAAAAAAATTACTCAAACATCGACCTGATCCCAACCCTAAACCGAAACGAGATTTATATCATATCATTATGCATAAAATATTTCTTTTAAACGTATAATTAGTTAATATTAATATTTTAAATTATATATTTTGTCCCGAGCTCGGCTGTGATATTAATAGCGGTTTCGTTTGCTTTATTTATAATTATCAGTTCTTTAATGAATTCTGTTATGGACAGTTTATGGCAGTGAGGCTATGACAGGTCTCCGTGTGGATTGAGAAACATTATGGGTTATATTTTTTTGTATTTTTTGGAAGAAATTATAGTGGAGACTTTATTTTATTTGAGGTTTGAGATTCACACCCAATATAAATAACATAGAAAAGGTACCTACCCACTTTATAATATGCTTTTATTACTGCTGGCAAACTTTTCTGTAGTTTCGCAGGAGAGTTGTGACATTTGTGAAACTATGAATAACCGGTCAATTGCGAGTTGGACTCACGCACCAAGGGTTCCTTATAACTTGTAGGTATTTTTGATTAAATTACACATTTTCGGTTTTCAGTTTATTCCTTTACATGTACTGTAAGACATTGCTTCTTGCCAAATTTCATGATTCTAGGTCAACGGGAACTACGCTATAGATTTTGATTCCTTTGTCAAATCGCAAAATATGTGACATAAACGGTCATATCTTTTGAACGCGTTGACTTACATATTTGACTTTTTCACTGCTCTAAGAAGTAGCAGATTTGAGTATTTGATATTAATTTCAGCTTTATACCTTTACGCGTTCCTGAGAAAAAGGGCCTTGGCAGACGGACAGACGAAAAACAAAGTGATCTTATAAGGGTTCCGTTTTTGCTGGCTGAAGTACGGAACCCTAAAAGACAAAAAAAAAGATTTATGTTAGGCGTAATAGCTGAATATTGTTTTCATCCAGAAGGCATAGATAAGTGACAACAGCTTTCAAAGCGTTTGTATTTCTTTCAATAGGATATACGATATACTTTTCGGTAGCTTATGCTAGTATACTATATTCACATTTCTATCAAATTCTACCAAACAAATGCTACTGAACCCTACACATACCTACAAAGGTCTAACTAACTTTAAACCGAACATGCATGCAAAAACAAAATCATTTTCCATAACAAAATCAACAAGGTACTTACTAAAAATCTCAACTAACTCAGAAAAAGGCAATGGCGTGAAAATATGCACATAAGTAAACACACAGGCTCATATACAAAACTTTACTACAAAATGTCTGCACTTACTGCCATTAACTCACGAACACTTCAACCGACAACCCCTAAAATTTCGCACAATTACCCTTTATGTAGGTAATTTGCGAAATACTGGCAACACTGGTTAGTATTACCCTATAACGATCACAAATCTACCCATGCGGGTCACAAACAAGAATCCCCTTAAAAGTCTACGGCTTAAATACTTTTTTGACTGCAAAAATAATTTTGTCGAAGTCAAAATTCGTTGAGATCTTGCTGAAGAACTTTAAACCTAATTTTTAAAATGTGTTAGGGTTGAAAATCATTTTGTGAAGATTACTGGCCATCAGTAAACATCGAGTTAGCACCGGGCCATTATTGAATTTACTTTATATAATAATGGTTAATCACCAGAATGCATCGTTCGATGCTGCCTTGTTACTGAGAGCAATAGTGATGGGACATGCTGTAGGGATACCGGTATCGATAAATTTTACTTTGAGCATTGGATTACACATTTAGATTAGAAGAAACGGAACTACTTTTTCAGACAAGTTCAATCTACTACTAGTACTAACTGATAGCCTGTGTCATCATGTCATCACTGCTGCTACTAGTACTAGATAGTTGCAAAGTGCAAAATCCAATTTTTCTTACCTTTTTTGCAATTTGCAGGTCAGTGTTAGGCTATAAAGGCTGTAAATCGACCCTTAACGAAGCCGAAAGGCACTTGTTCTCCCCGCATTGCGATCATTTTTTTGTTCTAGACCATACCTATAACTACTAACTACTAACTACTAACTACTAACTACTAACTACTAACTACTAACTACTACTACTAACTATAACTAGAAGGTTCCCAACCTTCTAGTTACGGAGATATTGGGGGTCAAAGTTCCAATTTTTTCACAAGTTTTTTTAAATACAAAGTTTTAATGTTGAAACTTTACTTTAAATAGCTCCATGACCCCCATACTATTCAGTGCATCCACCTGCACAATGTTTTGAGTGCGTTACTTTGAGTTTTACCGTAAAACGTGATTTTTCACCCCAAAAAAAAAGTCGTTTCCCAGCAATAATTTTGCGTAACTTAGTTACTTAGTTTGATGTACAGAATGCTTGGTTGACGGCTTCGTGAAGGGTCTGTTTACACCTTGTATGTTAAACAAAATATGATTCTCGACCTTAATATCATCATCCGTCTAGCCTTTTCCCAAGTATATTAGATTCAGCTTCCAGTCTAACCGGATGCAGCTGAATACCAGTACTTTGCATGGAGCGAATACTAGGTAATACGATACCCCTTGGTAAGACTGGTTGTCAGACTTTTTGGGCTACTGACTTCCTGTAACGACTGTCAAAGATCTACAAATGATAGCCGGGACCAACGGCTTAACGTGCTTTGCGAGGCATGGAGAAAACTCGGTATGTGATGGGTGGTAACCCATCCACAGACCAACCTAGACAAGCACGGCTTAACCTAAAGATCGATCCGATATTTTAAAAATACCAAGTCCAACTAGCTATTGTCAAAGTCAGAGCTACTGAATAATTACGTGATTACGGTCAGTAAGTATAGGTAGGTATAGTATAAGATCCCGCTATACAACGACCTTCACCGAGATGCTTATTTAATGAAACGTATTTTATATTTAATTTAATATGTCAATAAATATAATCCATATGGGTTGCCTAGCAAATTTCAGTCCAGAGTATGTTTAATTAATAGTTAAAAAAATATATTTTTTTAAACATTTCACCGGTATGATTATTAGATAAATTCTATACCAATCGAAAGTATGAAGCCCATAGAATATGCAAACGTTAGGTTGCCTATTCTTTTCCGGTCACAACTATCGGGTTGCCAGGTATAAACAGGTAAATCTGTACTAGCATTTTGCAACGGTCTGTTTATTGAATGAAATTTAAATGAAATTAAAGATTATTTTATTCTGAACAGGGTGGCATAGGGTTGCCTGCGAAAAATCAGTCCAGAATTGCGGTTGTCGAATTTGAGTCATCGGACATAAAACTACGATCTTCAACTTCTGAATCTTCTTCGTCATCACTCTCTGTTTCACTTTTTTCGACAATGTCTTCTATCTTTAAAGGTGTATGATCCCCAATGAATCCTACTGGTTTAAAATATTCATCTAAGAACCATCCGCAGTTCTCAGGCTCAAGTTTGACGCATATTGGATCCGTTGCATTAAGCCACATGGAATTTACGAAAATAGTTCATAACATTTTCTGAGTTAATGATATCCAGCATGGTGGTATGGAGTTGGAGTCGAAGCCTTTTATTTTTTTTTTAAAGCGCTCGCTGTCTTCTTTTGCAGAGTAATTTTTCATAAAAATACGATGTCTCGCATCATTCACACTGGTGCAGTTCCTGATACCGTACATACTAGCCGTAAATTCTTGAACGGTCTTCATTTTTTCATCAATGCAGGCTATACTACCCTGTTCAGAATAAAATAATCTTTAATTTCATTTAAATTTCATTCAATAAACAGACCGTTGCAAAATGCTAGTACAGATTTACCTGTTTATACCTGGCAACCCGATAGTTGTGACCGGAAAAGAATAGGCAACCTAACGTTTGCATATTTTATGGGCTTCATACTTTCGATTGGTATAGAATTTATCTAATAATCATACCGGTGAAATGTTTAAAAAAATATTTTTTTTTAACTATTAATTAAACATACTCTGGACTGACATTTGCTAGGCAACCCATATGGATTATATTTATTGACATATTAAATTAAATATAAAATACGTTTCATTAAATAAGCATCTCGGTGAAGGTCGTTGTATAGCGGGATCTTAGACTAGTAGTAAAGCTTTTATATAGGTTTCGAATAACGATTAGCATGTGTGTACAGCAACATAGTACAACAAGTACTACAGCGCCATCTATACCACAAGGGAAGAACTAACATCAAAATTCTGAATCGCGCTATTTAGATATCCGCGACTTATGACTATAGAAAAAAACTGACAACAACTGTCGGTCAGTAGTCCACCAGACACAACACCCGTCTAGTCGGAGGATCCTCCCTTTTCTATGGAGTATTGAGGAACTTTACACTTGTCACCAGTTGTGTCGGCCCAGAACTGAGCTACTAGTTTGGCGCTTTCGTTAGCGTCCATCAGTTCCTGTAGTGAACAAACACCAGGACACGCAGGACACGATATTAAGTGCCCCATCGTTTGTGGAACAGCACCACATTTACACTCCAGGGCAGAGTCATTAATGAATCTCCACCTGAGCAAGTTCTCCTTGCTGCGGCCAACCTGGGTCCGGAGTCTATTTAAAGACTTCCAGGTCAGCCATGGCAACTCATGTCCAGGTGGGAGATTAGGTGGAACGAATGGATAAGGATGCACTACCTCGCCTCAGCTTTAGTCTTTCCGTGGACCGCTCGCCAATGAGCTTGTTCTTTATACTCCTAAACATGAAAGACTGATAATACTATTATAACATCAAACACTGGTGTTACTCCTACCGAGCAGTAATAAAACATATTGGTATGCATTTGTTTTAATTGGGACATTTTGGTTTTCGAATCAGTTTGAGTGTTTCACAAATCTATCTTTTAATTAATTTTGTCTAAATGCAAGGTATGATCACAGGTCATGTTCTAGAAACGTTGTCATTTGTGTGTCATCCTCATCTGCCTAGCCTTTTCAGATAAGGTTTTTGTACTAGGAAGCCTGTACGAGGCAAAGGTCATTTTATCGATAAATTCTGTCTATCGAATCACCCCCACCCGTATCGCCGGCGGCGGCTGGGCGCAGGGCGTGGCTCTCATTCTCCCGCCGTAATTTATACCTGCATCGTTAAATAATACCGCTCACACTTGCCACTTTCCTCGACCATAAACACGCACCCATTTTAATTAAGCTTTCATTAGTTTAGATTTGAGATATCAAGCTTTAAGTTTAAACTAGGTAGGTTAAGTTATGATGATCGTGCACGAAGTATTATCCGGAAGTCTTTTAGGAAAATTGTCTGCTGATGCTTTGTTGTTGATAAAAGGGGGAAATAACATAACATAACATCCCGCCTGGAATCGAGGTGTACCTAATAGTACACCCACATTTTGCCAGTTATGTTTAACTTCCATGTAATAGGGGTTAGCCTGTTGCCAGCACACAATTTGCCGGACCTGGGAATCGAACCCAGGACCTCAGGCTCAGCAGTCGCGATTGCAACTACTAGCCCAACGAGGCAATCCAGTTCAGGGGGTAATAAATACAAGAGAAAATAGGGTAATGATCTATAACACAATCAAAGCGGTTTTTTATATCTTGGGTCTTCGTTATAGCATATGATATGTCCCCCACAACAGATATTTCGGCATCACCTCGACTCCATTTAAAACACTTCAAACATTGCTTTTAATCTGGAAGTAGTAGTTAATTACTAAAGCTAGGCATAATTATATACTGAAGAACGACGCGATGTAGTAAGTCCGATCATCAGTCCCTCAAATGAAATAAATTCTATCTACAATTTTGCAGGTCGACATTTCCTACGTTATTAAACGAGTGATACACCACCTAATAAGGCAAATATTACATTCAGTCCCCACACATTACCATCACGTTTTAGATAGCGGATACGAAGCTAAGTAGGAATGTTACATTGTGGGAAACTCCCACAATTTTCTCAAGAGTTATGACAGATGCCCTGAAGATATTAATAATATTAGTAGAATGTTACTGTCCCGTTTTACGGAAGACCAAAGAAACGATGGATGGACTGTGTGAAGGATGATATGGCTAGAAAGGAGGTGACTGCTGAGATGACGAGTAATAGAGAAGTACGGAAGAAGAAGACATGCTGCGAATATAGTGAGGAAAATGTTGAGCATGAATGTAGATGGGTATAAGAGTAGAGGAAGGCCAAAGAAACGATGGATGGACTGTGTGAAGGATGATATGGCTAGAAAGGAGGTGGCTGCTGAGATGATGAGTAATAGAGAAGTATGGAAGAAGACATGCTGCGCCGTCTGCAAGTAAATTGGAATATGGGCAGAAGAATGATGGTGAACTATCCCGTTTGAACGTAAGATTACCTATTTTCTGACGCAGAGAAAGAATGAGTAATGATTACCACACTGTAGGCCAACTTCAGTGCAGAGCGCCTCAAAGTGACACTGTTTCAGCGACAACGATGTATTAATACGTTTGATGAACTACGAATAATGCTTTGGAAAACAATAAGTCTAAGCCCTCGGGTTTTCTCCTGAAGCTTTCCTTTGGCGTAGATCAATAATACTTAACTTAACAAATAAGTAATTTATAATAATTGGTTTAAAAAGGCCTTTGACGAAGTCGAAAGGCACTAGAAACACAAGTTTTTAATGTTAGAACTTCACTTTAAATACATCCATGACCCCTGTACTGTACAATACATCCATCAACATTATGTTTTTAGTGCGTTACCATTGAGTCCTATCGTAAAACGGGATCACCCTAAAAAAATTTTGCTTCACCAATAAATTTTATGTACTGTATTTATGTAGTTTGATGTACAGAATGCTTGGTTGACGGCTCCGTGAAGGGTCCGTTTACATCTGTATGTAAATAGTGTAGTAGTTGATTCCTATTCAACCATTTATTTTAATTATACTATACGATGGACTTCAGATAGACTCAATGAACACCTTCAATGAGAAAAACTTTCAAGACAGTTTTTGCGTCTCTTCTTTTTTAAGTCCTTTTACAGACGACAGGAGTAGGTTAAAGGCAATTATCTTAGACAGTGATGCTTGTGAAGTAGACTATTGTGACAATCCCGTTACCTATTGTTTAATAGTAAACACACAAACTGACAGCTCCATACATTTTAAAACATAATGCGATCAAAATTGACAACTAAAAAAATCGGCCAAGTGCGAGTCAGACTCGCACATGAAGGGTTCCGTACCATCGTAGTAGTGGAGCCCCCTTTAATTTTTTTATTGTAGTTATAGCGGCAACAGAAATACTCATTCTGTGAAAATTTCAACTGTCTACCTATTACGGATCATGAGATACAGCCCGCTGACAGACAGACGGACGGACGGACGGACAGCGGAGGCTTAGTTATAGGATCCCATTGGTTACCTTCGAGTATGGAACCCTAAAAACCATTTTCCAACAAAAATGATATCTAAAACAACAGTTTCTTTCCTACTTAAAAGTTTGAAAAAAAGTTATAAACGAGGGCAGATGTTTTAAAAAACCATTACAGAGTCTATAGTCTACTAAATTGGAAAATTATGAAACAATAAATTATTGAAATCATATAATTTCATAGAATTACCGAGACCATCACGGGCCAAGTTTACTGTCATTATAAAGACATCAACGCGTTGTCTTTAACCTTTCACAAACAGTTATTAGGGGTGCTCCACACTGTTCTTCGGTTCGGCACTTTCGATGCTGCAGTATTTATTAAATAACCATACAGATCTAAGAGGAGCTCTTGGCTAATTAATAACAGCCCACGGATCGATCAAGGTTAAGCTGCGCTTGCCTAGGCCGGACCGATGGGTGACCATCCATTAATTACCGCGTTTTCTCCGTGCCTCGGAAAACACGTTAAGTCGGTAGTCCCGGCTATCATTTGTGATCTTCGACAGTCGTTATAGGTACCAAGCCCACCAAGGGGTATCGTATCAGCCAGTACTGACCGGGTAGTGCATGTCAGTCGCTTCGTGTAAAATATTGGTATTCAGCTGCATCCGGTTAAACTGGAAACCAACCCCAACATACATGGGGAAAAGGCTAGGCAGATAATGGACAAAGTCGACCTAGGCTAGGTGGATCGACGATCTCCACAGGATGGCTGATAGCAGCTTGAAGAGAATCGAGCTGAGTGACGTGCAATTGGAAACATCTATGTACAGCTTTGGGCTGATTGATGATGACGAAAGCCAACCGGAATAATTACTAAATATGTTCGGCTTTCATTGGGCTCATACCGATCGAATACATGATATTTCTGAATCATGTGTCAATCGGCTCCATAAAATTCGAACTAAGCCGAATGGCTTTTCCCCGAATATATATCTACATATGATCGATTTTGCCGCCCGAATCATGCCGAGTCAAATTTGTGTGTAGCTCCCCTTAATCATAAACTTATATTTTTTAAATGATTAACCGTTTAAAGTTAATCATAGGTGGTTAAATACTAGGTTTGGGTTCAAGATTCGTTTGAGTTGACAGTGTGGTTTTGGTTAAGGTGTAATTATTGGATGGGTAGGTACTACTTACCTTCAAGAGAACGTCGAATCATGATTATGTTTTTATTAACATGTATCATGTCATGTTTTATGATCATTTGCAGCAGTAGTTATGGCCCCGACGTACGAGTTGGAGGGCCTCACGCCCTCCAACTCGTACGTTCGAACCTAGGCAGGCTCGTAACTTTTTAATTTAAATCCAAGCCAAGAAAAAAAAAAAGTACAAGGTGTTGTAAAGCATATTTCAAGTTATCGCAATTTTAACTCAGAGTAGTAAGTAACACCATCTATGGATATAAATCAGTACTGACGATTTATCAATCGATCTATTTTTGAAACTAAATACTTAAGTAAGATTTCTATTTCAGAATCCGCCATTCCTGTTTCAAGTAATTGTTCATTTACCGTTTAAAATTACCTTTAAATAAATTGTATACAAAAACGCACCTTGGACGTGAAGTTTAGTGAAGTTTTAGACCTCAGGACGAAATAAAATATTAATAACATAATATCAGACTTGTGATCCCCGAAGAGTTAAGCAGAGGTGTAGGTACCCATTAGTATACCCACATTTTGCCAGTTATGTTTAAGTCCCATGTATTAGGAGGCGAGCCTTTTGCCATCAACCGGGCACAAATCCAGACTCCGCGACTGCTACTTCCAGATGGAAAAACCCAATAACACTTTGCTCGACCTGGGAACTGAACCCAGGACCTCATACTCAGCAGTCTCACTTGCAACCACAAGACCAACGAGGCAGTCAATACTACCTAATCTTATTGAAATGAAAAGAATATTGACAACATAAATGGTCATAAGAAGACTTAGGCAAGTAATTTTATTATAATTTTACTGTTATGTCATAATGGTGAAAGGCTAAGACAGTTGACAGAAGTCAGTTGCCCAGGGTGCTCTTGACGTAACAGAAGCTCGAAGGTACAGTTCAGGGTAGAGTCCCTGTTCTTTAAACATCGTTTTCACATAAATGTGTAGTCTCCACATGAATAATGTAACCAATATTTTGTAACAATATTTTGATTGAAAAGAGTGTCCATGGAGTTTCTTACCCATTCTTCTCCATAGAGATCTACGCCTTGGAATGGGTTACTGCAGTACTTTCACAAGTTATTATGCCTTGTGTGACATTCAAAAGTGCCTGTAATAGTCTAATTGAAATAAATGCTTTGAGTTTGAGTTTGAGCTGTCTTTTCTTTCCTTTCATGCAATAATGTTACTATGTAATGTTAATAGTTATGTTCCACCTGGACATAAGTTGCCATGGCTGACCTTGAAGTCTTTAAATAGACTCTGGACCCAGGTTGGTCGCAGCACAGAAAACCTGCAGGTGGAGATTTATTAATGACTCTGCCCTGGAGTGTAAATGTGGTGCTGTTCTACAAACGATGGGGCATTTAATATCGTGTTCTGCGTGTCCTGTTGTTTGTTCACTACAGGAACTGATGGACGTTGCCAAAAGCACCAAACTACTAGCTCAGTTCTGGACTGACACTATTTAGATTGCCATTGACACGCTAAGAAGAAGACTAATGTTAATTTAGGATTTTAACGGCAAATACAAGAGATAAAAACGTGTAAAAAGCCTTTTACTGCAGTAGAGTTAGGCTATGAGGTGAGCGTTGCCAGAAAGACGAATGAAAAATTGTAAAAAAAGATCGTGGAAAAAAGGCTTCATATTGAAGTATAACTACACTATAAATGAAATAAAGATGACATTTGAATTTTATGACCTTCTTTGACAATGTCGCCCTGAAGCGCTTTTAAAACATTTATTTATGAAAGCGAGCCTTTTCAAAATAGTCGCCCTTAATTATCATTTTTCACACTTCACAACATAACTTAGAGTCACAACTTAACTGAACCGAGTGATAATCCGATAATCCATACACTAACTTACAACTCCATACATTACTACTAACTTAACCAATAACCAACTTTACCATCTCAATAATAGAGTACAAACTCTTTAACTTCAAGTTCAAAATAAAAAGAAGTAAGTTACAAGTACTCTCACGCATTTACAAATAATTGGAACTAACCAGTCGACCAATCAGGGCACAGCAAGCTTGAGCACTATTGTCTCTGTACTGCCGTCCTTCTCGCTCGTGTAGGTAAGAGGTCTGTCTGTCTCTTTCTTTGCTATGATTGGAAAATTGGTGAATGTTGTCATCTCGCTCGTCAGTACTACCGGTTTTAGACATAGGCCTATTTTTAAGTTAGGCCTAGAGTTTTGTGTAGGTGTGAAAATAATCAACATTGTCAAAAAAATAATCAACATTGTCAAAATGTTGAGTATTTTTTTTTGCTTGTTGCCAAAATTTTTGTTACCTACTTATTAGAATCATATTCGTATTTAATTTGAATACGTTTATTGTGATAGCTATGAGAGTTAGTTTTATTTTTTTATAAACAATTAATTTTTGCGAGAAGCTGAAATAAGATTTGATTCATCTTCTTCTTCAATCGGTAACTCAGATTTTGAACATGTGTAGGATTATGAACAAGTTTTTTTTTTTTTACCTTTATTTAAACGTAATTATAGTATTATTATAGGTGCGTTAGTTTTGTACCATTAAACCAGAGATGGTTTGTATTGGTACTCACATTTGCAACACTGCTTAATCACTACAAAAAAAAAAAGTAAAAACGTAGGTACATGAAAAATATTTTGCACGTAACTATTTTAGCCGTAAACATCTATCAGTAAGTATTTGAGTCAAATGTAATGTTTTGAATCCTATACAGGTTGCTTCGTTTTATATTTTTGTATGAGTGTTTTGCAAAATATTTCCTTAGACTAAGTTGTTTATGCAGCGTAAGTAGGTAGGGGATTTGTTTCTTGTTTTTTCCCAACTGAAGCTCAATAATTAACATGGAACGACTGCCTCTCTGACCTCCGCAATCCAATTCCAGGGTACGGGACCCCTTGGCAAGATTGGATGTCAAAATTTCAGGCTTCTTTGACAACCACACGACTGTCAAAGACCTACAATGAGAACCAGGATCAACAATTAACGTCTTTCAGCTGAAATTTTAACGATAATGAAACCATAATATAGTAATAACAATCTTTACAATTTCTTCATATTTTTGTGACAGTGTACCTATTGTATGTTGTTGATAGATATCTTTCCTGAATTTTCAGGAATTTCATATTTCCAAGCCTACTAAGTATTTCTTTATTTCCCTACGTTTCTCTAAAAGAAAAGCAACGAGGTATCTGATCTAATCTGCCTCGGCTCAATAATTTGTCCTACGCAGTTTTTGTTAGTATACAATAAGAACAATTTTTTACAAATTGAATGCCCACCAGAGCTCAATTTTCCTTCACCAGAGCTCAAAACTTAAGCTTTTTTAGCTTATTTTATTTCTCATTTTTTTACGTCATTTAATTAACTTTATTTACTTAGTCAAAGTAGTTAATCTGCCTGTAAATTTGACAAAAGTGTTTGATTGTATCTAAAATGGGTCAATTACGTGAAATAAATGTTTTTTTTTTTAAATAAAATTCCTCTTACCACGCTAACAAATTACAAACACAGGTTTTAACTTAATCAGCCAATACCAACACCAATTGATACTTCAAAAGAACCTTAAAACAAAAAAGCACATACACACGTTTTTGAAATTACCTCATTTACGTGCATCTCATTATTTAAAACCTTTCTAATTAACATGCAAGCTTCGAACGAATGAACGAATTAATTTGTCAAGAATGAACGAATGAGCCGCATTAAGGTTCCATTCAGATTTGAATGAATGTAATTTGTATTCGAGTAATTTGAATGGTGCATCTGATAAGTTAAAGTGGTAGGATTTTAATGTTAATCTGGAGTTACGTGTTAACTTTCTTGTAGCAATTGGGTTACAGTTACGTTTAGGGAGATTACGTAATGTGTGATGTTTGGGTTTTATCTTAATTAAAACTTAAGTGGACAGTCTTGAAATTAAATGAAATTTTATTTATTTTCCAGAATATAGGTACTCAAGTAAGTAAAGAAAAGTAAAATTTATTTGCATAGATTGCAGGTACATCAAATAAGATGAAACACTAATATGGGTGAGCCTTGTACAATCTACCTTATTTTACGTAAGCAAACATTCATGGAATTGTCAACTTAAATAAAATAATGGTTACCAGTTAAACACAAAAAGTCGACATAGTACATTCATAATATAAAAATAAAATCTACTTAATACTATTGGAATAAAAATACTTAGGTACATAATAACATGGAAAAAGAATTTTTGTTTCACTAAATTCGACTTATATCTTGTGGTCGCAAGAGGCACGGTGCTGTTTCTTGTTATATAACTACAACGATTTTCCCAGGCATTGGTATCAAATTTTCGGTAGCAAATGTCATTCCAATATATTTTCGAGTTTTCCGTCATCAATTTCACTGTTAGAATGCAAGTAGATGAGCTAAGCTAGTTTCTAGCAATAACACAAAGTTTCTCCACAGCGCACCAGTTACAGTAAGCCTTATGTTTTTGGAAATGAGGTCATTGCCGGTCCTAAATCCACTCTTAGGGCAGATCCGCAGAATTAATAATGGAAACACCCAATATTAGCTCTTTACCCGACCCGGACATCAAACCCAGGACACGGAATCTGGTGCTCTTTAGCTACGCTGTCAACTTAGACCAAAGAAGCGGTCTCGTCTAATTAAGAAATCGTTGAAAAATATTCCTATCAAGTTTATTAAAAACAAATAAGATTTAAACATCAACATTTTATAACCACTAACACACCTCATCTAAGACAGCATCGCTATCTGCCCATCAGTTATCACCACCACACATACACACAAACACACGAACAGACACACAGATAAACAAACGTATAAGCAATCGTACTAAGGAATGGCTTGCGTGTAATTAATTCATACGTTTTGTACTTCACACGCAACGGACGCGAAGTGATCATAACATGTATAGGATTATGAACGAGTAGATAGGGTATTTGTTTCATAAATTTATATTGGCCAGCTAAAATTCAAAAACATCACTTGTGTCATTTTACACGTTTTAAACCATTTGGTTTGAAACCGT
Organism: Noctua pronuba; assembly: GCA_905220335.1. NCBI lineage: Eukaryota > Metazoa > Arthropoda > Insecta > Lepidoptera > Noctuidae > Noctua > Noctua pronuba. Next base: position 2,025,003 of record LR999915.1, on the reverse strand, counting down.
ATTTTTGGTTTAAAACGATTTAAAACCACACTTAGCGGTTTAATATGGTTTAAAATGTTTTTTTTTTGTTTTCATTGTGTACACTTGTGGCATGTGCCAAATAAATGTATTTTCTTCTTCTTCTTCTTTCTTCTTTTCTCTCCTCATATCTACGTTACGATTTTGGTAGCAAATTGCAAAATAAAAATACGGCGTTGTCGTTATATTTTAATTAACACGCATATCATGATTGTTTTCAGTCTGTCTAATCCTAAAAAGTAGTATAAGTATGATATATGACTTCACATTTATTAATAAAAATGGTAAATGATTTCAATTAGCCTTTTAAAGTAATAATCAATGTACGGCCCACGTGCTCGTGGTTTTAAACCGTTTTAAACAAATTTAAAACGGGTTTGGAACCACGGATTTTGGTTTAAAACGGTTTATTTACAACTATTCTTGTGACATCTGCAAACCTGCACTAGGCCCTGGTGATGTGACAGCCCACTCTCTTAACCAGAGGAGGTAAGTGTCTCAGCTGGGGGATCGTTATAATTGATTGAGCATACAGTTACACCAACGCTGCACCTTCCATTTGGTAGGCCTCCTCAAGGTCTCCAGGACCAAGTGAAGTGCCCAAGAAGCCGTTAGATGAGAGAAGCGCAGCTGGTCGATGCACCAGTACTCGAGGAGGCCTGTATCCAAGCGGTATTCCTCAAAGCGCAACTATTTTTAAGGGCAACCAACTAAGCTGCAACTAGTTGGTTGCGCTTAAAAATAGTTGCACTTTGAGGAATACCCCGTATCCAACAGGCTGAAACGATGATACACTCACACATATACACGCGTAAACTGACAGTGACCAGAGTGACACTGATTATTTTTATCAAAGTTATGAAGACGGCAGTTTCCATTGGACCGTAAGAAGAAACCGCAAGAAACCACTAGTTTTAGATAACGGAATGTTTCGTCAGTATTTGGTGGCACGCTTATAGTAACTTTCGACATTGGCAACGCATTTTGTAGTAATGAGGATGATTTTTTTGCAATTTAAGGTCCTGCGCAGACGAGGGACTTTTGTCCGCCTGACCGTGACCTGAATTGACCGTTCCTGTGCATTGGTTGTTTTTTCATCTATTGGTTGACGTCCATTGGTTGTTGCAAATTGTTCGCGGACAAATTGTCCCTCGTCTGCGCAGGCCGTAAGAGCTACAGACGTAGATCTGCCCGTATTTGTTCGGAAATATCCGCATTTTTATCCTACTGTCCGAAGTTTGACCGGTTTTATCATGTTTCCAGGCTTTCCAACTAAAGGCATTTATTTTTTTAAGTAGAAAGGTTAAATAATTAAAGAACTAAGAACGATTAAACAGCAAAACGTCCCGACGTTCAAATGTTTGACGTTTGGTCACAACTTTTCAAATTTCGAAATAGTAAATCGTCCTGACGTTCAAATGTTTGGCGTTTTGTCACAACTTTTCAAATTTCGAAATAATAAAACGTACTGACGTTCAAATGTTTGGCGTTTTGTCACAATTTTTCACATTTCGAAATTGTAAATCGTCCTGACGTTCAAATGTTTGGCGGTTTATCACGACTTTTCAAATTTCGAAATACATAGTAAAACTTCCTGACGTTCAAATGTTTGGCGTTCTGTCACGACTTTTAAAATTTCGAAATGGTAACCCTATACAGCCAAGCAGTCGACCGTACTTAGTACAATCCCCCACAAAAGCCTTAACTACACTTTATCGCATATCAAACAAGATTAATCTCTAGACAAATCTAAATATTCATAAGGCTAGAAGCAATCACGCCACTAAACTGTTTGACTGCGAGGAAAAAGGACAAATATAATATATTTTCAATTGATGTGAAAGGGATAAACTTAGGTACGTCACAGCAGGGTACCTTCCCGGGCTTGTATTGGATGACCGGGGCTAAGATGGCGGAGTGGGTACGTCGGTTTGTGTGGGGTACATTGCTGGCTGGGTATAGCATGAACGAAAATGTAAAAAACTTTGGTTGGTAAGTAGGTTCCGTTTGAATTGAAAATATTTATTTTGTTGCTTTGTTTTATAAAGTATTTAAACTGGAACTTTATTATAATTAATTTTCTTTTTCCGCTAGGATAAACCCTATGATTATTTTATGATAAAATAAATAAGCTCTTCAACTGTTATACGGGTTTCTTACGCCTTACTAAGACTTTAATGGAAAATCTCGCGTCCACGCACAAATTTTGAAATTCGATTGGTGCTTTTAATGTCAAAATTGCGTGGACTTTAGATATTAAAATCACTATTACAAACAAACTTCTTTAATCGAATTTTAATTTCATGTTTTAATATAATAAATTCAAGTTCCTTTCGCAAACCTATCACGAACCTTAAAAAACCTTCTACAGTGCACATCATCTCCATACAAACCCCTCAATGTACTTCAAACCCATCATAACAGCCGTTCACAAACGGTCAGTGGTACTCAAGCTCGTTAAGTTAGCATCTTTTGGTTTATTTTCATAACTACCCATATCTATCACTGTTAACGATGTTTATTTAAGCAGTTATGTTCGGGTGACCATGCTGCTAACTTGTCCGCAATTTATGAATTAATGACGGGATAATTGCTCTTTGATATTGTGTTGGTGAAGAGTTATTTGGAGCAATTCTGAACATGACATAACATCATTGTAACCCCCGAAGGATTAGGTGTACCTAACAAGTACACCCACATTTCGCCAGTCATTTTTGTCCCATGTAATTGGGGACGAGCCTATTGCCATCAACCGTGCACAAATCCCGTCTCCGTGGCTCCTACTGAGAAATGCCTGATGGAAAACCCAATAACACTTTGCCCGACCCGGGTACCGAACCGAGGACTGCATGCTCAGCAGTAGCGCTTGCGACCACTAGACCAACGAGACAGGCGATTTGTAACTAGGATGATTAAAAACCGTAATTCACAGAAGACACAAAGCAAGGCGTCAGACCTCGTGGTCCTTGATTCAATTTTCAGGTTCTAAGTGTTGTTGGTGTTTTCATTAGGAGTTTCCTAGCAACTGTTTGGAATACCGCAGCTGGTGCTATGACACCTACGAGAAAGCACGTATCTTAATCCGTCGGATCCATCTCCGGTCCTGTCAGATGTCGTCCCATCGGACTATAAGAGCGAGAAAACAGAGAATGCCCATATTTTTGCACTTGTCCACTTTAATTATAGTTCTTGCGTATTTTGCTCTCTGTTGAGGCTGATAATTTCTTCACATTTTTTCTAATTTTATGACTTTTGGGACTAGTGTAAACCCGGACACATTTCTGCAAATATATTAGTCACGCCAGGCTTTATCAACGGACATTTTTTTTCATACTAATAAGGCTTGCGTTTGGCCGCAACTCGCCTGATGTGAAGCGATGACGCGGCCTAGGGTGGAGCACGCTTGCCTAGAAGAAACTGATTCAATCGAACTATGAATAGATCCAGATCCTAATGATAAGGGAACAGAGAAGCCGGCAGTGAATTCCACAGACTGACAGTTCGTAGCGCTTTTTTCGGATCCGTGGAACTTCAACCATATAACGGTGACGCTTCGCCGTATCTCTGCTCGTCTGATGATAGAATGGGGATGGGGGAATTAGATTGATCGATTTGAGAATTAGAGAGAAAATTATAAGAGAGTAGAGGTATTTTTGGAATTAAATTCTATCGAGGAAATTTAATCCGATTGTGTTTTCCTTCAGTCTAAGTATTAACCAAATAGTCAATAAACATATATCCAAAAATTAAACCGATACATGCAGTAATAGTGAAATAAATGAATACGAAAAAGACCCCAATTTATTTTGGTATCGCCTTAATTCCAAAGCACACTCCCCGAAATCCCCGAATCTATCACACACGTCCTAGCATCACCAACTAACACAGTCTCCCGAAACCAGTCTCTCCTCAACCAAACCCCATGGCCACCCCACCATAATAAGGCATAAGCTTACCGGCTATTTGCTCTTTTATAGCGAGTCAGAAGCTCTAATGATGTTGTTACAAAGCTCTTCGAGGCTCTACGGTAGCATTTTTTAGCTGTCAAACTTGGTATTGGGTATTACTTGCTCAGATATTAATGGATAGGAGTGCAGGAATGGGTTTGAGGTAATCATGGCTTGACCTGAAGAGTTAATTGGTGGTTGATCTCTGACTGCTTGGGTGCTCGTTGGTTGGGTTGATTTAGTGGGTGATTTTTTTTTTGTTTTTTTTTGGTTGGTGTCGGTGATGGTAGGTGGATCGAGGATGGGTTATGCTTTTCAGGAAGGAATACGGAATATTACAGGCTATATAAAGGGTGTAAAAAGACCCTTGACGAAGCCGAAAGGCACTTGTTCTCCCCGTCATTACCATTGACCGTACCTGGGAACTTTCTTGTTATGGAATTCCAATTTGACAAAGTTCCAACTTTGTCAGATTTTTTTTTTAAATACTTGTTTTTAATGTAATATTTTTACTTAACACACCTCCACGACCCCCGTACTATTCAATCCATTAATCAGCACAATGTTTTGAGTGCGTTACATTGAGTCCTACCGTAAAACCTGATTTTTGACCCCAAAAAAAAATAAGATCATCATAATAATAGTTCGTATAGTTACGCCCTAAATCATCCTCAGCATGTTTCTGAACCTTATAAAAGACAAGGAGTTTCAGTTTCCCAACGCCAAGCGCCTAATAAGCAATATTTACGTCCACACAAAATAAATATCTTAGAACATTCATAATTACGCCATGACACTATAAACATAATTATGTACATAGAAAATGCCTTTACAGAAACCTTTTTAAATAAAAGACATTTTTATAAACCTATTTAACTGAAAAAGCAAGCAAAAGTGGCCCTTAAAACAGTAGAATAAAGTTCATCAAAGTTAAAAAAGTATGTATTAAAAAAAACACACACACCAATTAATTTAACTCCAAAATCAAGCAATAACGATCCTTAAAACATTGGAATAAAGATTAGTAAAGTTGCAAAAGGTGTGTTGGTTTTAAGCATAAAATGGTCAAAGATATATAAAATGGCGATTATCTCTCAAAAGACTTAAATATGCAATACACACGTTGGATTACATTACTACGTTATAAATGGGTATACTCGCTTTACACTCGGGTTTGCTTGTTTTCATATTTCATTTGTGTATAGCTGCCATTTAATATAACGACTATTCAGACATGAAGAAACCTTGTAGGTGTTTAATTAAGCCTATTTGTTATATTTTATTTAACTTTGTTCTTAAAACTAAGTATTTAATTTGACTTGTGGGTTAAGTATCTTTAAAAGGTGTAACAGATACTCACTAATAGACATCATCATCTGCCTAGCCTTTTCCCAACTATATTGCCGTCGGCTTCCAGTCTAACCGGATGCAGCTGAATACCAGTATTTTACAAGGAGCGACTGTTTATCTGACCTCCACAACCCAGTAAGTACTGGGTAATACGATACCCCTTGGTAAGACTGGTTGTCAGACTTTTTAGGCCACTGACTACCTAATGACTGTCAAAGATCTACAAATGACACCCGGGACCATGGGCTTAACGTGCTTTCCGAGGCACGGATTAAACTCGGTATGTAATGGGTAGTCATTCATCCACAGAGTTATTATTAAGCCACGAGCTCCTAATAGACAAAAAAAGAGAAAAAGTAAGAATCTTTACAGGTGGTGTTTGTAGCACCTTCATAATAGTTATTTCCATCATCATTCTCCTGCCCTGATCCCAATTTATTTAGGGTCGGCGCAGCATGTCTTCTTCTTCCATACTTCTCTAATACTCGTCATCTCAGCAGTCACCTCCTTTCTAGCCATATCATCCTTCACACAGTCCGTCCATCGTTTCTTTGGTCTTCCTCTACTTTTATATCCATCCCTATTCTTTCTCAAAAACTTTCCTCATTCCTCCACATCACATGTCCATACCACGACAACCGATTACCACACAACTTTTCAGTCACCGGCGCCACATTTAGACTTCCTTATTTTATCCATCATCATTCACAATGCCTACAGTAACTGAATTGCCAAGATAATAATTAAGAAGTCTCTCTCCAAATATCAAATTAACCCATCCAAATAGACCATTACATCACAACCTACTTAGCAACGAATAACTTTAACAACAGGCCACAAAAACACACAGACCAACACAGATTTATCATCGATATAATCTTAATACAAACAGCATAATCGAGATGTCAGAAAAGGTAGCTATACTGACACCCCCATCCCGGCCATCGCGCCACAGGGTTCCTTTGTACAGGAAAATAATGAATACCCATCCAAGATGAGCTTAATATTATAATTTGATATTTTTTAATGCATAAAGATATTAAGAGTCACGCGTTCAAGTGTTTATTTAACGCGTTTCTGAACGGTTGAGTTTTTAAACGAATGTCTGTTGTTTTTTTTTTTTGTTAAAGGTGAATGTTCGAGTGATCGATTGAGTTTGACAGTTGATTGTGAGGTCATGGTGTTGTCTATGGTTCTACAAGCTTGTTGTTGATGGGGTGGGTTGAGATTTAAGTGTCGATGTTTGTTGTAACATATCATCACGCCTGTAAAACGCCGATAGGTTAAGCCGAGTACCTTTAGTGCAACCACATTGCACTAGTTATGAGTAAGTTCATTGTCATCTGCGTAGCCTTTTCCCAACTATGTTGGGGTCGGCTTCCAGTCTAACCGGATGCGGCTGAATACCAGTATTTTACATGGAGCGACTGCCTATCTGACCTCCATAACCCAATTAGTACTGGGTAATATGATACCCCTTGGTAAGGCTGGTTTCAGACTTTTTGGGCCACTGACTACCTAACGACTGTCAAAGATCTAGAAATGACAGCCGGGACCAACGGCTTAACGTGCTTTCCGAGGCACGGGGGAAACTCGCTATATAATGGGCGGTCAGCCATCCACGGACCAACCTAGGCAAGCGCGGCTTAACCTTAAGACCACGAGCTCCTCCGCCGAGTTATGTTTAAGTCCCATGTATCTAATAGGGAACGAGAGTAATCAGAAGGCTGAAAGTTTGACAACCAGTCTTACCAAGGGCTATCGTATTACCCAGTACTAACTGGGTTGTGGAGGTCAGATAGGCAGTCACTCCATGTAAAATGCTGGTATTCAGCAGCATCCGGTAAGATTGAAAGCCGACCCCAATTTAGCTGGGAAAACGCTAGGCCGAATATGATGATGAGTTAGTTCAGACCTATAATAAATATTTTCAAGCACATTCCAACAAATTAAAAAACACGTCTAGCCCATAAGCAATAAAATCAAAATAAATAATTAAAGATACCTTCCTTATTACTGTTTACAATTGGAAAAAAAGAACATTATTACACTTCTGGAATGCAACCCACAACATTCCGTTACCCGACACCTTAACCGCAGAACTATCACTATTCTGTACTTATTAAAATCTATGGCTATAAGAAATATGATACCCGATGGCTCAGAGGTTAAAGAATCCGCTGAGTGCACAGGGTTCCAGATTTGCACCTGGTAAGTGACAACGCTCTAACACAGGAATTACAGACGTAGGCAAAAAGGCTGCCAGGCTCAAATGGGATTGGGCGGGTCACGTGAGCCGCAATCATAACGATCGCTGGGCAAATCTCTCACACGATGGATGCCTGAGGATGGACAGCGCCACCGAGGCCGGCCTAGAATGAGGTGGCTAGACGCGCATCACGAAGGCTGGTCCGAGGGGGCGCAAGAGAAGAGGACCTGGTAGGATATGGGGGAGGCATTTGAAAAAAAAGTGACAATATGACTTTACTTAACTAAGGTAGGTACCTAATTAATCTTAGATATGATTGACTGAAGTAAAACATAGTGTAGAAACCTGGACTCTTGCTTAAATAACCTGAAATTGTAATATGAAATCTACTCAGTTGGAGATTGATAGAAGACTCTGCCACGGAGTGTCATCATCATCATTCTCCCAATTCGCCCTTATCCCAATTTATTTGGGGTTGGCGCAGCATGTCTTCTTCTGCCATACTTCTCTATTACTCGTCATCTCAGCAGTCACCTCCTTACTACCCATATCATCATATCATCCAGAACAGAGTGTGTAGTTCCAAAAACGGTGGGACATTTAATATCTTGTCCTGCGTTTCCGTAACTCAGACGCTACAGTCAAATTCTGGAGTATCACCATATAGATTTTCAGCGGTACCCTTCATAAATCTGAAATTAGAATTATTCATCTTGTTGATTTAAGAAGCGTATAGGTCCCGTCACGTAAAAAAAACGCTGACCGCTCTTATAAACTTTCGCATTTTTTTTCATTCCAGCCTTTTCCAAAGCACTAAGTAGCTAGTAAAGTATCTATTAAGAATCTGCAACGAAACAGTTATACTTAAATTATAAAACAATAGCTTAGTACTTTAGGACGCGAGTGTATAACGTGCGCAAACACATCTCCTCCACTGTCGCTCAGCGTTCTTTTTATGTGACGGGACTTGTACCTTGTCTGTAAGACAAGATTGCCTTAGGCCTATGTACTGGGACAATCACAGGCCCATATCGTCAGTAAAATCAGCATAAATAATTTCGAAAACATAACAAAAGTACTACAGCAACAAAGTATAAAAAGTACTACAGCGCCATCTACGACCGAAGTGAAGAACTAACATCAAAATTCTGAATCGCGCTATTATATTTATTCGCAACTTATGACTATATAAAAACCCGTTAACAACTGTAGGGCAGTAGCCCACCAGACAACACCCGTCTGGTCGGAGGATGCTCCCATTTCTGTGGAGAACTGAGGAACTTTACACCCTGTTCGTCATACTCCTATAAGTCCGCGTGGTGGACTCACATGAGAGGAGGAGGCCTATGTCAGAGGGAATGTTTAAGCTAATTATGCTAATGTTATGATAATTCTACAATATCAAAGTATAGGTCTACCATACACCCACATTTCGCCAGTTATGTTTAAGTCCCATGTAACAGGGGGCAACCCTATTGCCATCAACCGGGCACAAATCCAGACGCCGTGGCTGCTACTGTGCAGTTCCAGATGCAAAAACCCAATAACACTTTGCCCGACTTGGGAATCGAATCCAGGACTTCATGCACTTGCGACCACTAGACCAACCAAGCTACCATACACCGCTGCTTAACCCATCAGAGTTTACCAGAGTAAACTTATGTTATACCAACCCTCCTTCCCTTCCACACTACTAAGCCGCACCACTGGTAGTGTCGTGGGTAATTTTTTTTCCCTTCTGCACTACTGGTCCAGTGGTATCGTAGGTATTTGTAAAATTCATAATATAAAGGGTGTAAATAGACCCTTAACGAAGCCGAAAGGCACTTGTTCTCCTCGTCATTGCGATAATTTTTTTGCTCTAGAGCATACCTGGGAACCTTCTAGTTACGGAGATATTGGGGGTCAAAGTTCCAACTTTTTCGCAAGTTTTTTAAAAAATACATGATTTTAATGCAAGATTTTTACTTTAAACACCTCCGCGACCCCCATACTATTGAATCCATCCATCAGCACTAAGTTTTGAGTGCATAACATAGAGTCCTACCATAAAACGTGATTTTTTACCCCAAAAAAAAAAGTCGTTTCCCAGCAATAATTTTTGCGTAAAGTTACTTAGTTTGATGTCCAGAATGCTTGGTTGACGGCTTCGTGAAGGGTCAGTTTACACCCTTTATATGCGTTCCCTACTACAAGTAAGAAACATTACACTAATATAAGATAACTAATGATATTATAACAGATACGGTTCGAATTAAAATAAATTATTTATACACCCAATGACTCATGTGAATTGGGAATACACGAAATAACTTGACGTGTCAGGTGGATGTACCGGTTACTTGGTTAGGCGCGTGAAAATTTTTGTAAAGGTATTTGTTGATAATTATGTGACTTATGTTTGCAATTCCAGTTTCTGGTCTGTTATAGTATTGAATTAACGAATGTTGTAAAAATTATTAAACTCAATAACCTGAAAATAGAAGAAACTCCCTGCTGTGCACAAACTCGTGATACCAAGCCGACCTTATAGTTCCTTTTGCTCTATTTTACTAGTTAAATATCCAATTTACTTTAATGCAAAGCGTAAATAACTCATTTACCTACCTACTAGAATTATCTTATGATAATACGCAAATAAAAAATACATTTTATAACATAAAACAACCAAACCAATACAAACTGTCAACTCAATACCAATGGCAGTAGGCTTTATTAAGTTTAAGCTTTCACAAAAATGTCAAAACAGCCAAACAAAAATCCCATCTCAACTTTAACATTTTTGAATCCACTCACCGCTAACCGGTACTCCCACCCCACAGATAATGATCACATAACCGTCATCTAACGACGCGATGATTAACGACACACCTCGGCCCGTAATGAAGGATAATCATCACTGTTTGTTTTTACGTCGAAGCCCAGCGCTGGGCTTTTAGAGGTCTGTGAGTCGATGGTTACGTGGAGGTTGTTTTATTTTAGTATCTGAAATTGAAGTTATATTGGATGATTTCCACCAAACGGCTCTCATTGCATCGGATCGGAAAGGATTTTACAATCTGTAAACTATATTAAATCGTATACACAGTATTTAAAGTCTATATTACCAAGCCGCATACAGCCGCTTGACCGCGGCGTCTTCCGCGTCATGTGATCGTAGCCGAAAGTATGCTGCGACGCGCGATTTTCACCGTTCGTCTGTCGTCGTATCCGACCGGATCCTTTCGGCTGTCAACACGGTAGGAATGAAACTATTTGACTGCTCAGAAACGGATACGTTCACAAGCGACGGTACGGAGTCGATCGTATGCGTCGACATCCCGCTGGACGCGATCGGTATTCGCCGCATCCGTTCGTATCGTGGAAATCATCCTTTAGTAGTTTTGTGTTTTGTTTGAGGTAAGCTTATAAAAACTATTGGAGATGTCTGGTGTCAATTTTAAGCTTCCTACGATAAGATAAGATGACCTATACGAAGAAGAAGAAGAAAGAAAGAGATCACTATGAACAATTTAAGAAAAAAGGTTATTTAAAAGCAACTATCTAGACACGTAAATAAGACAAAACGTTGTATTCAGAAGAAGACTTCACCCTGAACAAAAGATGTTGGAGCTCTGAAAATAATTGTAGCCCATGGTTTCCACAGTATGTCTGCCCATTTCCAGCTTTTTTCGGTTCTAACATAATCTAAAACGGCCACCAATCGTTATATGCATGAACGCCGAACTTTATCTTAGAAAAGACTGGAGTAGATTTTAAGAAGAGATATTTCTCCACTTCATATTTAAATAATAATAACGGCCAATGGCCTTATGGCCAAGAGCCTTGACCAACATCTTTCGAGGCTCTCCTTAGGTGATTGGATCAAGGGCCTGATTCAGAAGGCAGTACTCCTCGATACGGCTCCCATAGTGAGGAAGTTCCTGTCTCTGAATCCCTAACCACTGGTAGCTTGGACCCTGCTCCCGACACCGGCGGAAACCTATTTTTTCATATTTCTAAAGGTTTTTTAATAGGTAAAATTATATTTAAAAAAAAATGTGTTTATAAATATGTCCAAATGTGTCCGCCAATTGCTTAATTGCCAAGAGCCTCGACCAACACCTGAGGAGGCTCGCGCTTGGCAGCTGGATCAAGGGCTTGATTCAGAAAGCAGTACTCCTAGACACGGCGCGTATTGTTAGGAGGTTCCTCTCTCAAGAGCCCTGATCACCGGCAGCTCGGATCCTGTTCCCAGTGCTGGTGGCCTACTATTTTTTTATATTTTTAAATGTTTTTTATAGTATTTTGTATGGGAACATTTAAAAATGTAAAAAATATGTATAAAAATAAATAAACGAAATAATAATATCAAGGCTCTACGGAACACAATACCAAACTGCTATAAACGAATAATGATTCCGATATTGGTAGGTGGCACAATGACTCGGCATCTCTGCCTATACTCAAACGAAACACATTTTGACGTTAATGATTTATTATATAATAACAATTCCAAGAGGTAGCAATATTTGGAATAGTTTCCAATGGAGAAAAAATATCTGGTGGCTACCTGGCATCATTATACTAAAAGGTATTTATTAAAATTGACTGGGTCGTTGTTCTGGTCGCAAGCGCGACTGCTGGGCATGAGGCCCTGGGTTCGATGCCCAGGTCGGGCAAAGTGTTAATGGGTTTTTCAATAGGAATTTGTCAGTAGCAGCCACGGAGCCTGAATTTGTGCCCGGTGTATGGCAATAGGATCGACCCCTATTACATGGGACTTAAATTTATTTCCAGATGTGAATTAGTGCAAATTATACCTATTAAGGTTAGTGAACCGACATTATATAAAAGGTGTTCTATATTGTTAACAGTTTTATGCTATTTAGTTTGTTAGAAGAAAAATATTTTTTTTTTAATTTCGATGTTAGCAATTAAGATTTATTTGATAGGTTAAAAATATTCCTATGAACTAGTATAACCAAGGTTTTCATTTATTATTGTCGTACTAGCTTATGCCCGCAGCTTCGCCCGCGTGGAGTTCACTAATTGTCCCACGAAATCGTACTACTGGGATAGAAAGTATCCTGTGTGTTAATCCAGGTTATAAACTATCTGTGCTCTAAATTTCATCCAAATCCAGTCAGTAGTTTTTGCGTGAAAGAGTAACAAACATCCAGACATCCATACTTCCTCAAAAACTTTCGCATTTATAACATTACTATCTGTTGCCCACGACTTCGTTCGCTTGGTAATTTTGATGAGTATTAGTGAGGAAAATAAAGAGCATATGTCCTTCCCCAGGATATAATCTATCTGCTCGCCAAATTTCATTACGATCCGATCAGCTGTTTAGTCGTGAAAACAAACAAACAGAGTTGCTTTCGCATTTATAATATTAGTATGGATAAAGTAAGATTGTCGTAGCCACCTTGTATAAAAGTACAATTTGTAAAAAAATCACCAAATCAGAAATGTCAATCACAACTGAAGCGATGACACAACCCATTAATACACCACACATTAGTCATCTCAAAATAATCAAGCTCACAATAATGACCTCAACAGCTCTGACAGGGAGACAGACCATTTACCATCAGCTAATTACCCTGCCAGTCTGCCCGAGTGATTGAGGTCTTAATTGAAAGATCTCTCTGTTTGTTAAGTCTACCCCCTGGCAGGCGATGTGTTTGTTTTTTGTATGTCGACTTGTATGTGTACGGTATCATAACGCTTGTATTGTTTAACGGATAGGTAGGGGGTTGCGGGACTGTTCGAAAGAGGTACAAGTCTGATACATGGAGAGCGGGGGGGGGGGGGGTTATTTGATGATTTCCAATAAAAAAAAAAGGTATAGGTAAGGGGAAACTATTATTACATTTCACCATTGTTAATAGCGGTGGCGGTCCTACCATACAAGCCTAAAAGCTTGGCTTGCCCTGAAAACCTACCACTCTTCATGATGGGGTTCCTGAAGAGTCTGTTTGCGTTGGGGGCTTACCGTATTGTTGGCCCCTAGGCACGCCTCTGGTTAATAGCCATGCCTTGTTCTACTGCAAGCCTTTTGGTGGAGACAAATTCTGATTCAAGAGTGCTACTGACCTTTTCTTAATTGAAATTAACACTGTCAGAACTGGGGATCGAAACCCAAGATCAAATTAGTTCAGTAGTGCACTAACCCTAGGGATGTTTTTTTGACATATTATTAAAAAAGTGGCCCCATGTTTAAAATTCATTAATTTACTTTACACGTCCGTCTTTGCATCACCGACTTACATATGGGTACCAAACAACTCAGTCCAGTAGTTTCGGAGTAAATGAGCTGTGATAGACGGACAGACAGACACGCGAGTGATTCTATAAGAGGGTTCCGTTTTTTCCTTTTGAGGTACGGAACCCTAAAAATAGGTAATCAGCGTTATCTAATACAAAAAATTAAGATGTTTGATAATTGCCCTGGTTGTCTCCAACAGTTCTGAATGATCAAAAAGAAACTTCTGAATGGAGCAATCATTCGCTAAAATCAAAGAGTCAAAGAGTCAAAGACTTTAAAAAAATGTAGTTATTTGAATGCAACTCAATTTATTGTTATTTTCTCTTGTAAGGGCTGTTATTCCTCAGATAAAAGTTATCTGACTATTGAAAAATCAGCCCTAAGACAAGTATCAATTGATTTTATATTCTTCTCTGTGACTAGAGGAAAGAAGAATAAGTTGATACGTCAAGTTTCACAAAAATAGCACATACCATACCAGAAATATTAGCCAGTCAGCATACCACATTACAAAAAGATACCAAACTGCAAATTATGCAAACCTACATTGGCATCTCAGCCGCCTTGATTAGACATAAAATATGGCGTGTGCCTAAATAATGACAGTTAATACATCAGTGTCTGACCAGTCGGTACTCAGTCAATCTGAACAAAATCTCAATCATACATTTCGGAGAAAAACGATGTAATTTTTTGTTATTGTGTTTTCCTTAAACGTGATGAAGGCAAGGTCTAAGATAGAAGGTGGAATTCCGCGGGAACTGGTGTGAATGAATGTAGATGAATAATAGGCTATTTGAAAACATAAAAAAAAACAAAAATATTTGGTCCGTCAGTTAGATCACTAAAAACTGTTGGACACGTATTTTTTCTTTTGTCACATAATCAAAAAATCATGACTATACAGCGCATCAAAGTTCAAGAGAGGGGGCTTGTCATGTCACTGTACAGTTAAAAGTAACAGAAATTGTGACGTCACGCGAAATTTCATATTATAGATTTTTTCAGTCAAATACCCTATTTTAATCGATCGCCATAATGTTGTCACTGCTCGATAGCTTCCTCTTTCAGATTAAATAAACTCTGACCCTAATTCACATCCGAATAGGCTTAAACCTAAAGAAACCAAAGCATTTTCAAATATGTAGTAACATTGTAGTTCAAGATATCTTTAACCAAACTTAAAATAATAATAAAAATATGAACATATTGAAAAGAAGAAAAGCATTAAAGTGCGGCAAAAAAATCGTCTACATCGATGTCAACAGGAATAGTGCCCAGATTCCTGGCAGCATTGCCACGTTGGATAGCAATGATTCTTTGTCCAAAACGTAGGCCACGGGAAGAGTCGACCAACCGCTTGGCAATGTCCCAAAAGACTAGGTGGGCACTCGGACCCCATGGCCCTAGTGTTTCAACCCCAAAGTTAGATTTACCCAATTTCACAGATTTTTATCTTATTTCAATAATCTAATTTATTTATTTACTTAAACTTTATGCACATAATGTACAAAGGCGGACTTAATGCCTTGACCATTTTCTACCAGTCTACCTTAGGGTGATGCAGAGACAAAACAGTAGGTGCAATAGTACAGAAAATTTCCAACAATAAAATATAATGATAAATACATATATACAAACAAAATATACAAATAAGCAAGCAATTTACTAACAAGCAAGGTTCATACTACATCGTCTCCTAGCTAGCAAGTAGTAGTAGAACTTAAGGAAAGAATAAGTAGAACGAAAAGTCGGTTAAATAGAAAGTGTTTTCTGGGGCAAAAAAACAAAACCGCACTATTTACAAGGAAGTGTATTTTTTCTAGCACATTAACAATCACAAACTTATCTAAAATATATAATTCATATTTAAAAACTTACTTTCTAAGCCATCTTAAGATAAAACTTAAAATTAATCAAGTAAGTTATCTTAAATATTAATCTCTAACTTAGTTAACTTAAAAACGCATGAATTTGGCTTAATTGTCGCATTTAAGGCTCCCGTGTCACATATAAATGGTACATTATTAATATTTATGGCAGCCATTTTGTTTTTAGTTTTTTTATTGCGTCACCTGTCATTATGATACGGGAATGACAGAACAGGGTATAACAACCGTGAATAATTTACGTGAATTCTAAGGATTTTGGATCCGAAATTACAATTATACATTTTAGTTATTTTTTGCGACAAGCAAGAAAAATTTGTATCACTTGAATTATCCTCAATGCTAAGTGTACATATATCAAGAGGGGAAAAATAATTACATGGCGTCAAATAATTCATACGCAACGCTGTCAACGGTCACAGTAAGTCGAGGGTTCGAAGTCGAACCCAGGCAGTTACTTTGTGTAATTTATTTCATCACCACTGCTCTCAAATCGGTCAACGAAAACATCGTAAGGAAACTGGCATGTCCTAGAACCAAAAATTAGAAGATATGTGACATCTACCAACATGCACTGGGCCCGCGTGGTAGATTATAGCCCATTCCCTCTCATAAAGAGGAGGCCTGGGTCCAGCAGTGGGAACATTATAGGCTGATTATGCTATGCTTATGCTTGTGACATAGCCAGGACCACGAATGCCCTTGGCAGGAGCAGACTTTGAAAATTATCTTAAAGCTGGCAGCATTGCCACGTTGGAAGGCAATGCTGGTTCTATTGACCAATAAAGAGCCAATTTTATAGTTTGTAAATAATTTATATACATTAGAAAAATAAAAAAAATAAAAACTGTCGTATTTACGTTATGTTTACTTCTAGAGTTGGTGCTAGGCCCACAGGATTTGAATGTAATTATTTATTTATTAAAACTTTATGCACATAATGTACAAAGGCGGACTTAATGGCTTGGGCATTTTCTACCAGTACCTAGTGTACCTTAGGATGATGCAGAGATAAAACAGTAGGCGCAATAGTACAGAAAATTTCCAAGAATAAAATATAATAATAAATACATAATTATATACATACATACAAACAAAATATACAAAGTAAAGAGATATAAAATACATAGATGAAGAAAATCAACAAATTAATTGAGAGACGAGTCTGCCAACTTCTTACGTAAGTGTGTGTGTTATAAAACAGTTAAAGTTGATATTTAACGAGATAGTCTTTGTTATTAAATCCAAAAACGAGTGCAGAAGGGTTAAGTATTTATAACCATTCTGTCACAACCATCCCAAAAAAGGTTATTCACAAAACTATAAATAAAACATGATTAACCCACACATTACGCTAAAATGGCGCTTAAAAAAAATAAAAAGCCTTTAATGAGGACATCACTAAGAATATTAATTGTAATAAAATGATTATCTCAAAAGATATACCTAAGTTTATTATGTTTGTGGATCGCTTGACACGGAATGTGCTCGATTTAACAATAATGACTTTATTCGGATCTCCTTATTTGGGATGAGGAAACATGTTTAAGTGGTCTTTTGAGAGCCTGCGAGGGACATATTTGTATGTGTGGTGTTTTGAGATTTATTGGTGGACAAATGGAGCATTATCTTACTACTATTAAAAATGACACGGGGTCGCGGCAGACCATGAAGGAGATGGCGGGAGGAACTGGATGTCTTCCTTGAGAATTGGAAAGAAGTAGCACAGAAGCGTGACCTTTGGAAGGAATGGAGGGAGGCCTTTGCCCAGCAGTGGGACAATATGAGCTAGCTATAATCTAATAATATTATAAATGCGAAAGTTTGTCAGGATGGATGGATGTTTGCTACTCTTTCACGCAAAAACTACTGTACGGATTTTGATGAAATTTTGCACACAGATAGTTTATAACCTGGATTAACACATAGGATATTTTTTATCTCGGTAGTATGATCCCGTGGGACAATTATCAAACTTCACGCGGGTGAAGCCGCGAGCATAAGCTAGTTCATAATAAAATTATATTGTATTTTTTATGCTTAGGTATATACGTCTATATTCGACAAGCTGTCACGGATATAGGTCTTTTAAGACAGTACATTGTTCCTTGCATAGAGACCACAGACAATGACCCCAACTTTCCATTTTGCATGCCCTAACACCTGCGCACTTGACTATCGATCTTATGACTGCATCAGCGATCGGAGTTTGCACAGCTGAAATTTGGGCCAAATATTTTTAATGAAAATTTGCCATCGATACGCTGAGAAGAAGAGACCTCAAACAGGCTGTTAAAATCCTAAGGAAACCACTAAGTTTTTTTTTTTTTGATAGCCTACCTTATGTCCCACTGCTGGGCAAAGGCCTCCCCTTTCTCTCTCCAAACCTCTCCGTTCTATGCAATTTCTGGCCACGTTTGCCCCGCGAACATTATCAGATCGTCACACCACCTTCGCCGCGGTTAATTTATTTTACAATCAATTCATCTAATCACAGTCCATTGCTGGACATAGGCCTCCCCCAAAATGTGCCACAGCACCCTGTCTTTTGCCTTCCACCTAACCCTCCCCTTGGCCAGATATTGGGTTATTCACATGTAATACGGATACAAAAACCAAGTCCATGACTAATTAAATACCTTATTCTGTGTCCGATCTAAACTAAGTGGTGACAGATGGCATGACAGCTCATTTACATTATTTTATTTTAGAGTTCATGATACATCTTATTTTAAAATCTTTTCTGGCTAAGGAATCCTACTCAAAATGATCTAATTGCCAAATTCCTAATTTGCAAAACACTATTACAGAAATCAAAACCATTCATCATCATTAACATTTAAACAAGAAATAAATCAACGAGAACCACGGAAACCGCCAACCAATACAATTTAAGAACCGCAAAAGAATTTAAAATAACCCTAATTAAGAACCAGAATAATTAATTAAATAGACACATAGTTTTTAACCAAAGTTATTCAAATTAACGGGAAACACACGTTCGTTTTTTAAAAACATTATTACTATAGCAAAAGTAATTGCCGTTTAGAAATACGAGCGTTCATATTTAAATTAATTAAGAGTTTAAAGAGATGAAATCTGTGAAATACCAATAGGTATATCTTCCCGCTTTACGTTACAAACATCCAATGTTATCGAATAAAATAAATCTCTGGCGATATATGTAAAAAAGTTATGTTTGTCCGTTTGGTTGTGGCACGAGAGCAGCGGTGACCCAGTGGTGGCCACGACTTACGAGCAGTAAGTTGTGGGTTCAAACCCAGGTAGGAGCAATACTTTGTGTAATTTATTTCATCACCACTGCTCTCAAAACGGTGAAGGAAAACACCGTGAGGAAACCGACATGTCCTGGAACCAAAATTTCGAAGACACGTGACTTCTACCAACCCGCACTGGGCCCGCGTGGTGGATTATAGCCCATTCCCTCTCATAGAGAGGATGCCTTTGTCCAGCAGTGGGAATATTATAGGCTGATTATACTATGCTTATGCTTGTGGAGCCAGGAGTGGAATACCCTTGGCAGGAGCAGACTTTGAAAACTATCTTGAGAGCCTGGAGAAGTTACAGTCACTATCAAAGCTTTTAACTTTTAAAAGTATTGACATACCTTAGGTTTTTGCTAGCATAATATGTCAGTTTTGACCTTTCTGTCATCTTTTTGATATAGGTCAGTTTATCGAGGTCTTTTGCATGAAATGTCTGATGTTTCAGATACATTATTTTATGGAAAAACAAAGCACCTCTTTTTCTCCAACTTTTCTTGAAAAAGTTTTCTTTTGATTAGGAAACCCAAGTAGCATAGAAGTAGTCAGAAAAACCTCCCATTTTACTTCTATTCATACAAAACAATAATAATTGGCAAAAATAAAAGATAATGAACAGGCAATAAGTATAATTTACTCCATATTTTCAGCCTCCATTTTTTCACACCCTATAAACAACCATTTTAGATAACCCACGATAATTCCAGCTACCCAAGCGGAACCACAGAACATAACTATATTAAGATAAAAATAAAATAAGTCACTATCTCGGTGCCTGAGCATAGCGCGACCAATTAGTTTATTGGTCGACACATGTCCTTCCCGGAACGCGGAGATAACATCTTCTTAGGAATAACGCACACTGAACTGGGCACACCAGGGAGTGAGCTAATGAATGACAACTTTAGGCGTCATTCGTTCATTCAATCGTTTATTAAAAACTTAATAAAAAGTGGGGTAAGTTTAGTGAATAATAAAAGTATTATGCATGCTTTGTTTCATTAGATATAGGTAGCACAATTATGTTGTAGATAGACAAACACACATGTTGATAAATCAAGTTGAACATTCAGAAGGACGAGTATACCTAATACTGAAGAAACAAACGCACGTTCGAGACAGATTTCATAGCTTGAAAAGAGTTCTATCAGCCAAAACCCATGAGAACTTTCACAGCATTATCTACTGAAACGTATAACAGAGAGCCGTGGTCAGTATACTCTCAAATCATTCACTCACTCACTCACTCCCCAGTGTCCGTCTGCCCTTACCCGAACAAATCCGAAACGCGCGTTAATGTGCACGTACATATATCGCCCCAATAATATACACATCGGGCCGAAAAAACAAACCCATCGCCCAATACCCAATTAATAAAAAAAACCTTTAGTTCACTCGTCCTTTTGTAATGTTTTGTTAAACAACTAAATTTGGGGTAAAAAAGAACTAAAACCATCTTGTTATCTGTAGTCAACTTATATTTATTTTGACAGCAGCCGTAAATTCAAAGGTTTTTGTTGGCCAAAAGATTAATCACCTATTATATTGGTAATTTTAATAGGAGAAGGTGTTGGGCTCCATTTTGGGGACCAGCAGGTGTTTTATTAGTACGATAGCATCTTAGCTTGATGATGTCATTCGGATTCCGTAGAGATTGAGATAAAAGAAGGTTTTTATGGTAATTAGTGTGTGATCGTTTAATTTTATGTTTTTAAGGAGATATTTTCACGCTGCGTTCTGTGGAAGGTCGGCTGAGTTAATGCTCTTCATTGTGTGTTAAATTATTTATTAATCTTTTTTTTCTAAATACGGAGAAATATTTAAGAGCCATTAGATATTGCTACTAAGAAAGCATTCAATTCTTGACGGATCTTTGAAGAAAAGCTTAATGTTATTAACCTCTAGCATATTTTGCTGATATTATTAGTTAGACTAGAGCTTTAGAAATTCCTCAAGCCTAATAACATTAAACGTTAACAGTTAGTATGATCGCTCTATTTTTTTATTTGTTATTAGTCTGAACTGTCCCACCCTGGGCAAAGGCGTCCCCCAATTCCTTCCATCTTTAAGCATGAATTACACTAACAGGCTTCTTTTGTAAAAGTTGCCGTAGGTAAAAAAAAATGATTTTTAGGGCACTCTACAAAATCTTAAAACTCCTAGACAAACTCTCTCTTCTTGGACGGAACCCTAACACAAACTATCCCGAATCCTTTAAACTAGCCACAACACTTCACAAACATAAATATTTTAATCACCATACAAACGATAATGTTCACGACACACCGCCGCGACGCGAGTTTTGTCGCGTGGTTAAAAGGTGCCAAAGTCGCGTCGATAGTCAAAAATCTTGAGTCAAGCTATTAACAATTTTTACTATTAGGCCCTGAACACAAACTGTTTGATGTGTCAAACTAATATTGAACGTTTTGAAAGCGATGCCCCCCTGCTTCGTCTACATAAAAATACTTGCTGGAAAAACCGCGTGAACAGCACAACACGCGTCTTTCCGCGACATGTCTATTGTTTCAACTTCTTTAAGTGACTAAAGGAATATGTATATCCAACCGTTTTGCCGCGTGTAGCGTCTAGTCGCACGTTAGGTTGCCTCACATTGTAGTTTTGAACGTGAACACGCGTCTTGCCGCGTGCCCTCTTCGTGTGTACAGTGTTTCAAGACCCTTACCTCTTCCACCGCGTGTCGTCGCGTCTAGTCGCGCGTTGTGTTACCCGTGCCTCGCGCTGTAGTGAAGAGCGCTTGTTAGAGAGCGCACTATTTGTTCCGGCATGTATAAACGCGATTAATGTGAACAGATACCCGGTACGTCGGTCCGGGCGATTTATTAGACTTGACTATCAAAGGTGCAAGTTGGGAGATGAAGCGATGACATTTTTATAAATCCACAGCAGAGTACAGGCGTCCTTTTGTACCATTCACTAAACTGAATGAATTATGTTTGTGCCATATTGAGGGTAGATCCTTTCTGTAATAAGTATGACATCCGGGTTAAGAGTTTGATGTAGTTTGTGAGAATCATTTGTCAAGTCTACCATAATGTCTATAGCTCACCTACTGCTGACCGACACGGTGAAATGTAACTTTAGAAAAGCTAGATTTTAAATTAACTGCGATCAGGAACCCGTCTACGGATTGTGCCAAATTAACCGTTTACTAATTACTGAATATTATGACCCACTTTCATCACAAAACATAATTACGTTTATGAAAATATTTTCATGTTAAAATATTTTTTTTAATCTCAAGTCTCTTTTTCAGCAACCAGCGTTAAGGAATTAAAACATCTCAAAAATACATAATCCACAGAACGTCATGAGCCTTTAACTTGTACCAAACCCAGCATGCGACCATATAAGCGGCTCAGCAGTTTGTTAAACCATCCTCAAGTGAGAACTAGTATTATTGGTCCGTTAATTAATTGTGTTTTATATTACGCCCGTTTAGTGGCCCCAGATTTATGTATTTGATGTTTCGATGATATATTAGATAAGGTAAGGGTGTTTTTGAATTTGTGAAGATTATTTTTTGAAAGTAATATTTTTAGGGATTGTGTGTCATTAGTTTAATGGTAAGCTGAAGTCAGACGAAAGACGGAAAGAAATATTTGTCTTAATTTGGAGACAGGATTTGACCACGGTGACGTAAGAAGTCAGATTTTTCGGTACATTTCGGAATCAGATACAGATAAAACAGTGAACCGTTTTCGCGCTCGAAATTTTTCTTTATTATAATCCAGCATTTTTTTATAATAATATTATTTTCGGCTATTGCTACTGGTCGGTTTCGTCTTTCGGCTATGTCTCCGGAGGAAAAGGATTATACATATTTATTAATGTACACAAAGAGAAAACATAAGGAAACAACATACCTGCATACCAGACACATATGTGTTTCTAAAAATATATATAGGCCATATAATAATCCTTATAGAGTTTTATGTGCGCTCAAAATATCCAAACATTACTACCTTTTTCATATGTAATATTACTAGAATTCTGGTAGACTCCTAAATTTAACAGACATGACTAATATTTTACTAAGTTATCAATTCTCTACTTACCCCTTTTCCCTAAGAAGCACAACACCCACATTCTTGCACGTCGCTCGATGGTCGAACAAATCTCGTCGCGGGCTAAACTGGCGATCATTATGCGCAGGCGACAAAAACGCGTCCGAGGCGACATCGAATCGCGACACTCATAAATAAATACATAATACTGAGTCTGGTGTAGGGGACGAGAGGTCTGATGTGGTCCAAAATGTCAGAAAGATGGTGCAAAGACTGCTACATTTAACTAGTCCAGTCCTTCTGACAGATTTTTGTCCTGGTGGCCAATCACTGCGAGACAAACGCAAACACAAGCACTCTCTCTTCCCTCACACTCGTATTCTAATGAGACATAATGAGTTAAAGACAAATGGTTGCCAGTATATTAATCTCACCATACTCTTATTTAAGAATGTTGGATTTTATGCAAGGTTATAACTGTTTAGAGTCCGCGTACCAGCTCGGTGAAATGTTGTTATAAGCAGATGAAAGCTATCCATCATTTTGACCTTATTCTTTACTATCTTTCTCGTCACGTACGCACAATTATTTCAATCTAGCTCGTCATAGTTTCATCTAGAGCAGCGGGCTGAAGGTAGCATGTGATTAAAGCGGTGTAGAGGACTGCCAACGGATGATAATAAAGACAAATTGAAACAAAGTAAACTACTATTATAAAAACAATTGAAGATCATCACAGTTATTCGTCTTCCTCTTTCCAATACAAGTAAAAATTAAATTTAAAATTTAAAAAACCCACACGAAAAAATACCCACTTTCATCCCCCATATCTAGTAAATGACTGCACCGATTTTGATAAAACGTATCTAAGAACTATCGCCAAGAAACTAGCTTTCAAATAAAAAAAACTGCATCCAAATCGGTTTACTCGTTTAAGAGCTACGGTGCCAGAGACAAACACACAAACACATTGCGGTCAAACTTATAACACCCCTCTTTTTACGTCGGGGGTTAAAAAGAGTCTTCATTGGTTACAATACTTCCAATTGCTACGTCTGGCACGTCCAATACAACTTATGCTGCTGAAGCATCGCACAGCACAAAATATGGTCTCACTGAAAACCAGCGCTGTGCTGTGGGCTCCTCATAGTACAGCATCATGCTGAGTGGTAACCTGCGTATTTTTTTTCTTTTTTTTTCGTCCTGTCCTCTTGAAATTAGAAATATTTGTTATGCGTTGTACCTACCTGTTTATTGTATAAGAATAAGAATATATTAAGCCATTGTTACAAACATTTTCTTAATCTAACTTAGAGCTATGATGTAATCGTAACAAGTTAAATTTTAACATAGTAATTAGTAAACAGAGGTCCCCAAACTAGGCTGCGCCTGTATCTTGGGGGCCAGAGTTGCGTTAACTTAAAATTAAAACACATATTTGTTGATGTGATTATTATATGTATTATATATTGCGACTGCCCTGCGACAAATAATTTTTTTTTCTTTCTTTCTTCCTTTCCTCGCCAAGGACGTCGCTCCCCGCTCGCTCTTACACCGTACCCCAACATAAAAGACGGACACCGCACGTTCCCCATGCATGAGGCACTATGAAAAACCCGTGAAACGCACGTAATGGCTTCAGAACATTTGTACCATTATACCAACGCATACTTTAGAGGACTTCTTATAGTCTTACCGATTTATATCGCCCGACCGACAATGGGTTTTTGTCTGACAAAGGTGATTCTCAAATTGTCCGGTTTTAATGTTTAATTTATGATGCCATTTGTTAAATCTGTTGTTGTAGAAACGTTTTTTTGGGGTAATGGGGTGAAAAAGTTGGTGGGGGTCGTGGGTTCATGTCTTGTGTTAGTGTAAATTAGAAATTGGGTAAATAATCACAGCCGCTCGGATCTTTCGGTTAAGCCGTGCTTGCCTTGGTTGGTCTGTGGATGGATGTCCACCCATTTTAAACAGAGCTTCCTCCGTGCCTCGGAAAGCACGTAAAGCCGTTGGTCCCGGACTCCCGGCTGCCATTTGTAGATCTCTGAAAGTCATTACAGGTAGTCAATGGCCCAAAAAGTCTGACTAACAGCCTTACCAAAGAGTATCGTATTACCTGTACTAACTGGGTTGTGGAGGTCGGATAGGCAGTCGCTCCATGTAAAATACTGGTATTCAGCTGCATCCGGTTAGACTGGAAGACCGATGATGATGATGGTTGACCGACGGCCTGGGTAGTGCAGTGGCAAGAAGGCTCTACCTCATATACAGAGTTACAAGGTAAGAACGTCTCGGATTGAGAGGCACACTCTCATCCGAAGCATATCAATATTATCAGAAATAAGTTCCTCGGTTGGCACCTGTTAGGTCTTGAATATAAAGTCTTTGCAAGTAGCTGAAAGTACCGATGTATTATTCTATTTGTATTCAATAACTAAAGCTCCCTTCATGTGGTGTAGTGAACTGTTTAGCTAGATATTTTAGATTTTTGATGTTCATCAGTCAATAACACTTTGAAAGTCCGATAATATGGGTATATCTCCACCGATCACGTTATCAGATTGAGTTTGCTACGGATCACGATATCCGTGGTCATAGTAGGCCTACTATGACCTCTTATATGTATGTATTAAATCATATACTTACTCATATTCTTTCCTGTATTCTTTTAATCATATTTCGTAGTGGCCAAAAAAAAGAGCTAGACGTCTGTGTTTAGTAAGATCTGTTGATAATATGAATAATATTCTTTCTGGTAAACTAATGCATGCTTCTGAGTATTTCAAGCAACACTAGCGCGGTTTTGATGTCTGTGTGGGCCATTTTTATCGAACACGGTGTAATAAATGGACCTACTAGTTTTCACAATCTCTTCGAACTCTTCTATTTGGACTTTATCCACTTTCTCTACAGTCTTAGCCACCTACATCTCCATATATACCAAGATACAAGATGGGTACTACAGCAGCCATCATTGTGTTTCCATCAGAAGCTCACACATCACAGCCCATCACACACAATTCACACCGACCAACTTTTTCTTTGATCGCGGCGAAAATTCTTGAGGACGTGCGAATCTCTTCATTAGGCCTCAGTTTTTTGCCCCAAAATGCCCCAGACGGAGGAGCACAGTTTTATTATGTTGTCAACCTGATGTAACGGTGTTAACAATTTGGCCTTTTTTCTGAATTTAATTAAATTGCTGGAGGAAGGGAAAGCCTAAATTGTTTTGGCTTCGAGATTTGTTTTAATGGGAGTAACAGTTATAAAAGCCTTTTTATACGGGGTGTAAACAGACCCTTCACCAAGCCGTCAACCAAGCATTCTGTACATCAAACTAAGTAACTTTACGCAAAAATTTTTTTTTGGGGTCAAAATTCTCCTTTTACGGTAAAACTCAATATAATGCGCTCAAAACTTATTGCTGATGGATGCTTTGAATAGTAAACGGACCATGGAGGTAATTGGAGTAAAGTTAGAACCTTAAAAATTAGTATTTAAAAAAAAACTTGTGAAAAATTGGAACTTTGACCCCCAATATCTCCGCAACTAGAAGGTTCCCAGGTATGGTCTAGAACAAAAAAATGATCGCATTGACGGGGAGAGCAAATGCTTTTCGGCTTCGTTAAGGGTCTTTTTACACCCTTTATAGAAAACAGACATCTGCACTGCCAAGGGGTTTCCCGACGCATTGTCAGCAAAGCTGTAATACTACTTAACTTACATCGTATTTATTTCTGTAATGGATTGATGACTAAATAATAACAGCCACTCGGATCAGTCATCAGGTTAAGCCGCGCTTGCCTAGATTGTCTGTGGATGGGTATATCTCTGTTTCTCTTCTAACATTACCTAATCCGGGTCACTGACTACCAGAAACGACTGTCAAAGATCTACAATTGACTTCCGGGAACAACGGGCAAGTGCTTTCCGTGGCACGGAGGAAACACGGTACGTAATGGGTCACCCATCCACGGACCAACCTAGGTAACCGGCTTAACCTAAAGATCGACCCCAACGGCTTATTACTTAGCCACGAGCTCCCTACATGAGTTTTTCATAAAGTCTAGTCACTTAATTATCGAATTTCTATAAAAAAATATTCTCCAAGAATTCACCACTCAATTTATTACTTAATCAGAATCTTGGCGAAAACAAATGACTGTCAAAACCCATGGGGTGTTGCACTTGCACCCTTGTTATGGGGCATCGCTAAACCCCGTAACATGGCCCATGGGGGTTGTTCCGGTAAACCGTTACAAGCTATGGGGTGGTAAAGTTAAGTGAGGGGGATGAAATAATAATATGGTGGTGCTTCGATCAGAATTATGGAAGATATAATGGTGATATCATTATTTGATGGTTATGGGGTATCGAGGTATCGTTTTTAATTTGTTTTAAGTGTAACGTTTACTTTTCTATACTCTACAGGGTGTAAACGGACCCTTCACAAAGCCATCAACCAAGCATTCTGTACATCAAACTAAGTAACTTTACGCAAAAATTCTTGCTGGGAAACGACTTTTTTTTGGGTTGAAATATCACGTTTTACGGTAGGACTCAATGCAACGCACTCAAAACAATGTGCTGCTGGTAGGATTGAATAGGACAGGGGTCGTAGAGGTGTTTAAGTAAACAAATACATTAAAAAGATGTATTAAAAAAAAACTTGTGAAAAAGTTGGAACTTTGATCTCCAATATCTCCGTAACTACATAGAAGGTTCCCAGATATGGTCTAGAACAAAAAACTGATCGCAATGATGGGGAGAACAAGTGCCTTTCGGCTTCGTTAAGGGTCTTTTTACACCCTTTGTACTAGTATTATAAAGGGGAAGTAAATTAGTATGTACTTCTTCAGAACTACTGATCCGATTAAAAAATTCTTTCACTAAGGGAAGCTACATTATCTTCGAGTGTTATAGGCCACATTTAAAACGTTCCCGTGGGTTAATTTACGAAGCCGCGATCAAAAGCTAAGTAAGTAATAAATAAGTGTAATCATCTATCGTTTTCAGCAGTCGTTGAATGCCTTAGCGTCCAGATCAGTCTCATTTTGGCTTTAAAATGTTTCAGCACAAGATAAACTTAACTTTTTCCCATTTATTACAGACCACTATACATAATTAACCATTTTTTTTTCTTGGTATTCGCAACCGGGCGTGCGTGTAATGATCACTATGAACGAGGACGTAATAAAAGGGGTATGCATCTGTCTACCTCCATTGAAAAAAGGTGGGAGATAATGTCTTCAAATTCTTTATTTCAGACATGAGTCCATAGTGTTGGTATCAACAAAATAACTAAATAACTAGTGTTAGGAATAAGGAAAAACACAAACTGAACCAAATGTCAACAAATGTCAACTGGTATGGATCCTTACAAAGTGGCGCAGCAGAGGGGAGTCCCACCGATCTGAGAACTCGCTCAGATACTGTGTTACTTTGATTAAAATTATACAACTTTACAAATGATCAAGTTCAAGAAACATTTTTCAAATTCAGTTCAATTTACAATCAAGAAATAACTTGAAAGACTTTTATTTTATTCATTTGCTTTAACAAAGCAAGAAAAGAAAGTCCAAAAACCAATTCCTTACCTTAATCACAAACACCCGACCCAGGAATCGAACCGCAAACCCCAATTTCGGTGCACAAACAAAATCGCGAATCAAATCTTAAAATTTTATTATGTATACAACTTTTTTTTCGCTTTAGTCGAGTTGTGTTGGTCTGTTTGTGTTTACACGGGTCGAGGCGAAGAATGGCCGTCAATCAAGTCGCCACCGAGGCGTCCGGCCCGATTGTTTTCAAATAGGCTATGTCCCTACTCCGTATGGACAAGTATAATCGAGGAGGTAAAGGAGTTTGTTCATTGGAGATTGTAACTGTAGTTTTCAATTTAATGTTTAAGAGCTTTCATCCAAAAAGTTGGCAACGTCGCAAACAGCTTTCAAATATTTTCTTGTTTTAATTAATTTGGCAATATTACTGTATGGAAATAAGAAATATGGCTAACTAGTGAACTAGAATATTACTAATGAATTGCAAATTAAAACACTGAATTTGATGTTGTAACCGTTTTAGGTGTAAAAAAGGCATTTGGAGAGTTTCCAAATACTTTTTTTACATCTAAAACTAAATTTACAATATTAATTACTGCATTTCACAATCAATATTTTAGTTCACTAGTTAGCTGCTAGCTAGTATGTTTGGAAATACAGTAATATTGCCAAATTAATCAAAACAGCGAAATATTTGACAGCTATTTACGACGTTGCCCGCTTTCTGTAGAAACGCTCTTAAGATAAAGTGATCACATTAGCAGCTTCATCAGACTCAGTGTCAGACTTTCGGGCCACTGACTACGCTGACTAACTGTCAAACTGACAGACTGTAACGACTGTCAAAGAGCAAATGACGAGTCGACTGTTAAAACACAAATGGCAGCCGGGACCAACGGCTTAACGTGCTTTCCGAGGCACGGAGGAAACCCGGTATGTAATGATGGTCAGAAACCATCATTACATGTGGACCATTGGTCACCCCTCCACATACCGACCTTGGCGGCTTGACCTTGAAGATCGACCATGCGGCTGTTATTATTAGTCATGAGCTTCTATAAATAATGACACAAATTATACTGAGAATTTATTATGCTAATCAGAGTTAGTAATTAAGGTAAAGAGCTACTACATTCCAAGATATGGATCCGAAGACCATCATCATTCTCTTGCCCTTAACCAATTCATTTCGCTGGCGCTGCATGTCTTCTTCTTCTATACTTCTCTATAAAATGTAATGTGTAAATGTGGTGCTGTTCTACAAACGATGGGGCACTTATTGTGTCCTGCGTGTCCTGTTATTTGTTCACTACAGGAACTGATGGATGCTACCGAAAGCGCCAAACTAGTTGCTCAGTTCTGGGCTGACACTATTTAGATTGCCATCGACACACTAAGAAGAAGATACTTCTCTATTACTCGTCATCTCATCAGACACCTCCTTTCTTGCCAAACCATCCTTTCTACAGTCCATCCATCGTTTCTTTGGTCTTCTTCTACTCCTATACCCATCTATCTATGGATCCGAAGACCATGTCAGCACAATAATGCCAGGTATATTGTGCCAGGTCTCTTAGAAGGTTGTAAAACGAACTCTTAACCAAATAGTGTTGCGATACGTATCACTGACGCGCGCTGAGTTTGCGAGTCAAATGTGGAGATAGCCGAGTGTACAGGACGCGTGGAAACATAGGGGATGGTGGTGTGGACTGGTGCTGTGGGAACACGGTGTAGGGATAGTGAGGAGATGGAGATTATAGAGAGTGTAAACGGACCCTTCACGAATACGTCAACCAAGCATTATGTACATCAAACTAAGTCACCCTACCCAAAAAATATTGCTGGGAAACGACTTTATTTTGAGGTGAAAAATCACGTATTATGGTAAAACTCGATGTAACGCAGTCAAAACTTGGTGCTGATGGATGCTTTGAATAGTAAACGGGTCATGGAGGTAATTAAAGTAAAGTTAAAACCTTAAAAAGTAGTATTTAAAAAAAGGGGAGAACAAGTGCCTTTCGGCTTCGTTAAGGGTCTTTTTACACCTTTTTTATAATACTAGCTTTTGCCCGCGGCTTCGCTCGCGTTGATTTAGAATTTGACAATCAATTCGGGTTGTACTCTGCTTGTAATAATATAATTCAATCATGATTCGAAAGACACGTGGTGCCATCTATTATCATAAGAACGTTATTGTTGTTTTCCTCGGGAACAGTACTTTTTTTCGGGATGAAGGGAACCCTATGTCCGTTTCTGTACACCTGACAACGTATATGCAAAATTTCGGGATGGTCGTTTCAGTGGTTTAGGCGTGAAAAGGTAACAAAACAAACTTACTTTCGCATTTATAATATTAGTAAGGAAGTAAGAGACCGTTTACGGAGAAGCGTTTTTAGGCGCGTTTGCTTGAAATGTAGCGTTGCTTGCAGATGACACCGCCGCGGCGAACGCGGCGGTGAACGCGGCGGTACACGCGGCGTCACACGCGCAAACGCGCAAATACGAACATATGGCAGATGACACCGCCGCGTCGCCCGCGGCGTTCGCCGCGGCGGTAAAGGTTTGGCAGATGAAAATATCTTATCTATTAAAATGTTGAGTATGAATGTAGATGGCTATCAGAGTAGAGGAAAACCAAAGAAGCAATGGATGGACTGTGTGAAGGATGATATGGCTAGAAAGGAGGTGACTGCTGAGATAACGAGTAATAGAGAAGCATGGAAGAAGAAGACATGCTGCGCCGACCACAAATAAATTGGGATAAGGGCAGGAGAATGATGAAATCTTATCTATAAAAAGCATCGAAATGTTGTTAGTTTTAACTCATATCTGTCGATAATACATGGTCTCATGGGAATTGACCTTAGTAATCTTTAAAAAAACCAACACTTAATAATCTTTATCCAAAAGACCTATGATCTGGGAACAGCTAAACTAATCTGAGAAACTATGTAAAAAACATTTACGTAACAAAAATCCGTGGTTATGTTTATCTACTAATCACCAATACACGCCATTAATAACCCATTGACACAAACACGCGTGGGAAGATAACCATCACCAAAGATTTAGACCGTTAGATGTGCCCATATTAAGTTTAAGGAGAATGCGCGATGGCAGCCCGCGAAATATAAATTTTCTTACGTTTTTTGCAATTTGCAGGTCAGTGTCGAATCGATTCACGACCAGAAAAAAATATGGCTTTACAGGCTTATAATCATTAAAATCGTCAATACAACCCTAAGCCCTAAGTTCATTTAATCCATTATTTATTCCATTTACTTTACTTTACTTTACTTTACCCATTGAATGACTTTTTCATAAAATAGTCACTCAATGGGATATTTGAATTTCACCTAAAATTAGACAGGCTAGTCCAGTTCTAGTGGAACCTGTCAAAATGGGCAGTTATTTTTTATTACTAGGTAATGGTGCTTTAAAGTAACTTCTGATAGCCTCTATTTTGTGTTAAATCTTATTGACAACAGCGTATTTAGGCCGCGCGAAAAATGTTCACATTGTGAAGAGTGACCTCACACATCCCGTATGAAACGATAGAAACGATTTTCAGTATGAGTGAGCGATATGTCATTGTCAACGAAACAGTATAAATATAATCAGCTTTCTCGTATAATGTTCCCACTGCTGGGACATAGGCCTCCTCTTTGCGAGAGGGACTGGGCTGTAATTTGTAATACATCACGCGGGCCAAATGCGGGTTGTCGGATGTCACAAGTCTTCGAATTTTTGGTGCTAGGAGATCGGTTTCCTCACGAAACATTTTTTTTTGTTAGCAATAATTGTCTCACTGCTGGGCGTATTTATTTACGATTTTACGAAGCATAAACATATTTTTTTTTGTGACAAGCATGTCTAACGGTTTAAATCTTCGTCCATCACACACTATTTAGTTTTCAAATCAATGGGGAATTAATGGCGTCTACGTGTTTAATGGTGTAGTCTTGAGATCCGGCAGACATGCTAATGTGCATGAGAAATACGTTTAGCAGCCAATTACATAATTAAGTTTGTAAATAACGTTAGCTTTATGGTATTTGGGTTCCGTAGGTGATGTTGAGAAAACGTTGGAAATAAAAATAGCAACTTTTGTACAGACTACTACAACCTGTCAAATTTTCCCAATCAACCTTAAACAAAATGCTTTAGTGATAAAGTTGAAAATCTATTAAAGAAACTTGACAGATTGTAGTAGGTTGATGCGCTGGCGTCTGTACACCAAAAATGTAATCTTCGTACAATTAAGGTCTTATGGCTGATAAGTAATAGGATATCTTTCAGATAACCTTTAGAGAGACTGAACAAAAAAAAAACAATTTAGAAAGAAGGAAAGAAGAAAGAAAATACATTTATTTGGCACATGCCACAAGTGCACACAATATAAAACAAAAATAATACAAGACAAAAAATAAAAACTTAAAACTAAACAAACAAAACAAAAAAATTAACACTGTGTGCAATTTATTATTTTTTAGGTAGGTATCAAACTCAAACTCAAAGCATTTATTTCAATTAGACCATAACAGGCACTTTTGAATTTCAGAAAAACAAAGAAGGCGAAGCTACAGTCCCAGACACAAGGCATAATAACTTGTGGTAGTACTAGTAGTTGCCCATTCCAAAGCGTAGATCTCTATGGAGAAGAATGGGCAAGAAACTCCATGGACACTCTTTTCAATCAAAATATTTTTACAAGATCTTGGTTACATCATTCATGTTGAGATAATACATATATGTGAGAACGATGTAAAAAGATGTGCACATTAAGAGCATATCATCATCATCATCTGCCTAGCCTTTTCCCAACTATGTTTGGGTCGGCTTCAGTCTAGCCGGAATCCGATGCAGCTGAATACCAGTATTTTACATGGAGCGACTGCCTATCTGACCTCCACAACCCAGTTAGTACTGACTACCTAACGACTGTCAAAGATCTACAAATGACAGCCGGGACCAACGGCTTAACGTGCTTTCCGAGGCACGGAGGAAACTCGGTATGTAATGGGTGGTCACCCATCCACAGACCAACCTAGGCAAGCACGGCTTAACCTAAAGATCAACCCGAACGAACCCGCGGCTGTTATTATTTAGCCACGAGCTCCACGAGCTTTGTACATAAGGACCACTAGCTACAAAACCAGCTCACACTTCGCCATATTAATTCAATCATAGCGGCTGACTTAATGATATGATAATCACTTATAATCATTCATAATACCGTCAATCTTGGTCATTGATTCCCAATAACATAATCTTTTACTATTGATGACTGTAGATTTGACATTCTAAATTACTTTGAATATATTACGGAGATACTGGGTTTTTGCTGTGGGTTTGCTTGCTACATGGTTAAGTTTTAAAGAGTGATTGAAATAGGTACCTAAAGTCATCATAATCATCATCATCTGCCTGCCTTTTCTCAACTATGTTGTGGTCGGCTCCCAGTCTAATCGGATGCAGCTAAATAAAATAAAATACCAGTACTTTGCATGGAGCGACTGTCTATCAGACCTCCACAACCCAGTTAGTATTGGGTAATACGATACCTTTTGATAGCTACCTTTTTTTTCTGATGAGAAATCATCAAATAACACCTCCCGCTCTGGGCGGAGTGGAAGGGAGTGAAACAATTTTCACTTCTTTTTTTTCTTTCAATTTTCTCTTTGCCCTTTGTATTCCAGGGCCGCGGTATCTCTTTCGAACAGTCCCGCAACCCCGTTGATAGGTACCTAAGATATGTATTGATATACCTATAATACCAGGCCATTACTGTCCCACTGCAGGACCTCTTCTCACACAGAGAAGACACGAGCATTGATCATCATGTTTGCTGAAGACGAAGAAGAAGTTAAGATATCGTACCAACCACGTTGCCCGTTGGATAGCAATTCTGATTCTTTAGCCAAAAAAAGGCCAGCTCTCTGGTCACGTAAAGAGTCGACCAACCTCTTGGCGATGTCCCGAAATACTAGGTAGCCACTCGGAATCCATGACCCTAGTTGTAATTGTAAAAAATTGCTCAGGCGTTGTTCTTTTGACAAAATCAGTTTGAATTAAGTCGAATTTGTCTTTCAAGAAATGCTCAAAAGTTTTTACACTCCAACGAACAGACATACGTAACTCGAAGTTTGTTAAATTAATAGATAATCAAGTGAAGCCATTAAAATTGCCAATTTAACGTTTAACATAATTTTATGTCAAGTTAATTTGACCTGTTGAGACATAAATCACGACGGCCTTGTAATTTAAATAATATGTTTAACGAGGCTTACAACTTTACGCATATTAAATAAACTACGCAACGATTGAACACGCTTTTATTAAAAATATGTCCGATAAATATTGGTGCTAAAGGTCTTTTCTTTTATTATTTTTCTTTTTAAGTTACTAAATCAATTTGGACTCGAAAAACTGTATTGTTTGGTCCTAAGGGATTATTCATCTTTCTAGGCTCCTAACTCAATTATAGACTTTAACATTATAATTCATCTGCCTAGCCTTTTCCCAACTATATTGAGGTCGGCTTCCAGTCTTAACCGGATGCAGCTGAATACCAGTATTTTACATGAAGCGACTGCCTATCTGACCTCCACAACCCAGTTAGTACTGGGTAATACGATACCCCTTGTTGAGACTGGTTATCAGACTTAGGCTTTACCTAAAGATCGACCCGGGCGGCTATTATTATTTAGCCACGAGCGCCTCCACTCCTTTAACATTATAATTGATTAATTAAAAAAAAAGGCGGAAGTATGGTAACTGGACCCAGGTCCAAAAAAAAAATCCTAGTTACTATTATTCCATAGGTATCTTATGAAGCAGATGACTATTCACTGCCTCGTTACCTTATGAGAATGAGGGCCTGAGAGCCTGAGTTTGACTCTCGGATCGGCCAAGTGTTATTGGGTCTTTCCATTGGTTTCCATCCGGGAAGTTCTCAACTGGCACCCTGGAGGGTGATTCCTCCGCGCCTCGAAAGGCCAAACCCTTGGTTCCTCGCCTGATCTCTCTACAGTTGAACCACGTTGCCGTCCTATCGGACTATGAGAGTTAAAGATAAGTGACAGTACATCTGTGTGTGCACACACACCTGTGCACTATAATATAAGCAACACCGCACTGCGCTCCAAAACAAAAATTACTGGCGTTGCTCAAAAAGCCGCTAAGCTAAGGTGGGACTGGGCTGTCCATGTCTGCCGCATGCCCGACGAGCTGTGGACCAAAATAACCACGATATGGTGCCCTGACACAGCCAGAAGGCGACGCGGTAGACCTCGCAGGAGATGGCGGGACGAGCTGGACAAAACTAACGACCAGTGGTCCACATTGGCTCTGCATCGAAGAATTTGGAAGTCACGGTGGGAAGACACAGGCTAACAGTATCAGAATATCTCCTGCATCGATGGGTACTCACCACTAAAATTGTTTTTAAGCGGCACAGCTCGCTATATTCTCCCGTATACCATACAAAATGTCAGTCGTGCCCATGTTGGGTATACGCCTGCAGATTTAACGACCGCGGAATTTGTTGCTCCTTCTGATTGAAAGGGTATTACTATTTGATTTGAGTTTTTTAAAGGCCTTTTTTCTTGTATGCTTTATTATACAGCAGCACCTGACTGCTTTAAAGGATAAATACAAATATTGGTAAAGCACTCTTGGTCTTCTTCTTTCTTCTCTATCGTGTGGTTAGTACCTAACCTGGTGTCAGAGTTTTTATGGCGCCCGTGGGCCTCTGACTTTGCTTTACATGCCGTCGAGAAATATCTCTCAGGCATGCTGGTTTCCTCATGATATTTTTCCTTCCCCGAAGCAAGTGGTAATTATACAATACGCAAATCAATCCGAAAAATTAGAGGTGCGTTACCTATGACTTGGCAGTCCGACGGTCACACCAATAGGCTATCACTGCTTGGCACCCTAAGTATATTTTATCTTGAAAATTACAAATAAATACATTTCCATATTATTCAGTTTATATATATACATTAATAAATTAAAATAAACTAAAGTAACTAACTTAAAAAATGGCGTCAAAAAACTCCTCCTCAACGCTGTCAACTGGTAATGTACCCAAGAGACTGAAAATTACTAGTTGAGAACATGTTCGCCCAATGAAAGTTCCTATTGGCAATAACCTGGAACTTCCACACAAACCTTTTATTACTTTAGCTGCTTCAAGGTATAGTGGTCGCAAGCGCTACTGCAGAGTGAAGTCTTGGGTTCGATTCCCAGTTCAGACAAATTGTTATTGAGATTAGTGTTGATGATAAAAAGCTCGCCCCCTAAAACATGGAACCGTAACATAACTTTTCAAAATGCGTGTGTAACATAAGGACGCCTCTGCCTTACCCTTTCATCGATTACAAGCATGATGTTATGTTACCCTACAAGACAGTTATTGCTTATCTTGCTATACGCTCAACCCTACAAACGCCATACCGCCACAGATTTATACTAACTACCCCATAGGGATCACCGTGGGGGTTGAAATCAAGTAACAAATTAACTTACAATATCACGCCCTCCCTATTACGCTATCATTCTATGGGGCTATTCATTTTTGTTACTCTGAACTGAGTTGGTCTAGTGGTTGCTAAAGCGAATGCTGAACATGAGTTCCTGGGTTTGATCTCCAAGTCTGGCCAAAAGTTATTGGGTTTTACCACTAAGATTCTCTTAGTAGTAGCTGAATACCAGTATTTTACATGGAGCGACTAACTATCTGACCCCTACAACCCAGTTAGTACTATGTAATACGATACCCCTTGGTAAGACTGCTTGTCAGAATTTCAGGCCACTGATTGACTGACTGACTACCTAACGATTTTCAAAGATCTACAAATGACAGCCGGGACCAACGGCTTAACGTGCTTTCCGAGGCACGGAGGAAACTCGGTATGTAATGGGTGGTCACCCATCCATAGACCAACCTAGGCAAGCACGGCTTAACCTAAAGATCGACCCGAGCGGCTGTTATTATTTAGCTACGAGCTCCTCCAACTCTTATTAACTACAAGATCATATATTTATCTACACCTGAGCACCATGACCTGCACATTGTTAAGGTTTTGCCCTAAAATCCCATCTCAGAAATCCTATAAATAGGTCTACCCCATAGAGATTAAAAATGAACCTTATTACGTGACAATACCCTTATAATCACATCATCGAGATAGGGAGGGCGTTATGTTGCAAGTTAATTCTCTCTTTAATTTCAACCCCCATCGTGATCCCCATAGGGTAGTTACGGTGTAATCTGTGATGATGCGCTATTAAAATTAAGTGTGGCAATCAGATGCAGGCAATTTTATTACCACTTTATAAATAGGAACAAATGTCGTGAGGAAAGTTTTGAGTTCCAATGTGGATGGGTATAAGAGTAGAGGAAGACCAAAGACACAATGGATGGACTGTATGAAGGATGATATGGCAAGTAAGGAGGTGTCTGATGAGATGACGAGTAATAGAGAAGTATGGAAGAAGAAGACGTGCTGCGCCAACCATAAATAAATTGGGATAAGGGCAGGATGGGAAAGAATAATGATAAGCATAGCTCTACCGTGGTTAAATTAATACTTCTCAATGAAAATTGGACCAATTTCTAAGAATGGCTACTCTTGAAGGCAATTTCAATAAACACCGTTCAAGTTTATTGAATATAACTAACCAAACCGTAGACCTATCAATAAAACCGGTACGTAAAAGTAATTGTATCTCAACGCACTAAAGATTATTCAAGAACAGTTCAGAATAATTCCAGAGTTATAACTAGATAAATTTTATTGGCCAACACGTCATAATATCACTCCACTTTGGCTAACAACCAATAAAAATAATTAGCAAATGTTTTCTACAACCCCATTTATCACTATTATGAAATCACTAGCAATTACTGAAGGAAAATTGCTCTGAAATTCTCTCAAAGAAAAACTGACTCTACCTTTTTAAAAACAAACTTCAAAATCCTTTGACTGAAATACGTGGTCTTAAAATAATATGACAAGAATACTGACGATGGAAATTCAACTGTGTGACTTTAGAGTTACAGTTGAAAATTGTGAAAATGTGTCTTCTGTATCAGATTTTCACAGTACCAAACCTAGAGGAAAGAGGCTGGTTTGCCATCTCGTTCTAGCACACTGTGAAAGATATTTCCCTCTCTTTCACACACGCTCTATTGATTTTCCACAAGCGGACAGCACCTTTAAGAGGAGGGTATTTGCATCTGCAATTTACTAAATCTACTGAAGAATTTTTAGGGTTCCGTGTCATAATTTTGAACGTAAAATCTTGTAAATTACCTTCGCTGAGATTATGTCTTGGTGTGGAGATGAATTCATGATTTTTCCTTAAGAAAAAGATGTGTTTTTGAAGAAATGTATAAACATTTTGGTGTTTTCATCAGTTTTAAAAAGATTTCCCAGAAGTCAATTACCACAAAAACGTTCTGGCAACATATTTACTTTGTGTAGCAAGATGAGACGTGGGGGATCTCTGCTGGAATTTATATTTCCAGATAGCTGTAACTGGGGAATCTTCAAACCGAGAGTGAATTGGTTACTTCGATAACTCCCCTTACCATTACATAGATCCCTCATAGTCAGGAAAATTTTGAAGTTGAAGTTCTAGCTAAAGAATAACATAATTTACCAAATTGGTGGTAAATCGTAATCCCTAGCTATGTGTGTATGCAAGACAGTTGACTTCAACCTGACTCCCCGGTGCTGTTTTATTCCTGAAACGACTGTCATCTGACTTCAACAACCTAGACATAGCCTAGTGGTGTGACCGTCGGACTGCCAAGTTCTCAAGTTCGAACCCAAGAACAAGACCACCAAGACCCAAGACCTCTGATTTTTCGGATTCATGTGCGTATTGTATAATTGTCACTTGCTTCGGTGAAGGAAACCAGCACGCCTGAGAGATATTTCTCGACGGCATGTAAAGCCAAGTCAGAGGCCCATGGGCGGCATAAAAACTGACACCAGGTTAGGCACTAAACGCACGATAAAGAAATAACAACCTAATTACTCTTCTTTGCCTTCACCTCTTCCCGTTAAGCAGGGACGGCTTTCTTAATATTTCGGCGCCCTTCACTTCGCTGGTAAGCATCGTCATCTGTAAAGCCAAGCTTTTGCATATGTCCTTCCGGACTTTGTCATCCAGGCAGTTTGCGGTCTGCCTCTCCCTCGCTTTTCTGAAGCCATGGAAAGGCAGTTTTTCACGATACAATCACAACCTAATTTCTAGCAGAAGAAATTGTTTTTAGTACTAAGTTTTATTAGTTTCTGAAAACCTTGCCTTCTATAGGGGGCAAGCCTATTGCCATTAACTGGGCACAAATTCAGACTCAGGCTTTGATGTGTGTAGTGTTACTGAGAAATTCCTGATGGAAAAACCCAATAACACTTTTCCCGACCCGAGAATCGAACCCAAGACCACATGCTCAGCAGTCGCGCTTGCGACCATTAGACCAACGAGGCATTCAAATAAAGAAAACTAGAAAAGCCTCTACTCTCCCCAAAACAATGAAGACACAAAACCTCCCCCATCTCCCAATTACATAACAATCGTCGCATTAAACTTTAATTGGGTGTAAAGAGCGCCCCCTTAAATGGGAACCACCCATAGTGTACACAGCTCACTCACACATAGAGCGGAGCGATGTGATTGGTCCGTTCGGGCGAGAATATTGCGCACATGTTACTACGGCTATTTGTGCTATGCAGATATGGGGGTACAGGGTGTGTGGAAATTGGTCGCGAAAATATTTTTACTGGCACGTCTCTTCATGTAAAGAATAAACGAGCTTTCAGCACGCGTGCTCAATGCTTGTTGTTACTTTCAGACCATTCAGTATAGTTTTGCTTACAATTTTCTCTTTCACTGAAAATATATTGGAGATTTCCCATTATTCGATACCATCAAAAAATATTTTAGAATTGAATACGGCATTTTTTGATAAAATGTTTTCGAATGCATGATCATAATGTTCTATTATTACCGCTGTGACGGATAAGCCACTAACTTCCTTATAAATACATATTTTCTAAGTTTTTTATGGGCTAACCTCATCTGGTGGTATGCCAGCCATATTGTATTACCCAAATAATAATGCACGATCTGATCGTTAATTTAAAGTATGTATGTTCATGTTATGCGCTAATCCATTTGGTTGGTGTGTCCTGCAGTACAAAGGATATACCTAAGTTTAATAAACTGCTACCGGCCGCATCTAGGTATAGCCGGCTAGAACCAGGTGTAACCTTACTTCGGCTTTTAGCCGTAACATATATAACATAATTATTAGATAGTTTGGATCGATACAAACGAATACAATACAATGCTTAAATCGATATCAATTTTATATCAATTGTAGATTATAGTTTTTGTATCGTGTATCCTTATATCTTTAACAACATCACACCTGTAGTACCCAAAAAGGTAGATAAGCATAAGTCTTCAGCCGCCCCTCATTTCGCCTACAACATAACATCACGCCTTGTAATCGCCGAAAGGTTAGGCAGAGGTGTCCCTAACAAGTACACTCACACTTCGCCAGTTATGTTTAAGTCCCATGTAATAGGGGGCGAGTCGATTGCCATCAACCGGGCACAACAACCAGACTCCGTGGCTGCTAATGAGAAATACCTGATTGAAACAACCAATAACAATTTGCCCGACCCGGAAATCGAACCCAGGTCCACTAGCCCAGCAGTCAGTCAGTTTCGCCAGCAAGTGATCCAATAAGGCATTCAAACCAGTAGAATACCTTCACAAGTTCGAAGCACCCTGTATCTCAGACGTTGGTAATGACACGTTTAACTGTATTGCACGTCTCACTCACACATGGACACTGAAGAGAGGGGGAGGTAGGGGCTTGGGGGGTAGTCACACAGTAAATGTGGTGAATCTGGGAGGTCGGAGACATTTTGGTAAAGAAATGGGGTGTGAACAGCGTCCTGGTGCTTTGTTAATTAATTGGGTAGAATCTTTACTAATTACGGACAGGGAATTATTTTGTTTGTAATACCTAGTAAATAAAGTTATCTGTAAGTTATGTATTTTATGGGGATCAATGCTTATGTCTTTTTAAATTGTATATAGATAACAGGCATGATTGATTAGTCTGAATTTTGATTAAGATACGTAGATGATAATTATGACCGGTGTATTTCTGACAAACATCAAAATCAATTGAGATTTTTTAGGGAAATAAGTAACAACAGATAGACACACAAACTAGCTTTTCTAATATCGATAGTTTTAGTTTTTTTTTTATGAATAAAGCTAAAATCCATATTATTTAAAGTATATATTTATTAGCAGTCTGAAAGAACATATTGTGTATATTAAATCCGATTTAGCTAAAAAAAGATACCCTTTCCTTTCTAACCAAAATCAACCAAAAAGATAATAAGACCAAAGTAATCCTAAACGTCCCACATAAGGGAAGCATCAAGGAGTTCTGCGTCCAATCCATATTGGTGTGCGAAAGAGATGGGGTATACGTGTTAGAGAAGGACGGGGCACTCAATCCATCGTCTTACAATCCCATTTCCGGCAAGTATCACTCCTTTAGCAAATACCTCCCACTTATGTACAGGCGAGAGAAAGAGTCTCAGATCATATTATATTATTTGAACTTTCATACAAACTTTCTTGATTTATAAAGAACCGTCCTTGAACGGTCTCCGGACTAAAGTAGGAAGATGTAACTCCAACCTCATTAGGTGGGGCTACCTCAATGAAACAGTAGCGGAGTGTGGTTGTGGAGCTGTGTCGCAAACTATGCTCCACCTCCTATCCTGCCCTCTTAGCCCAAAAACATGCAGCCGAAGTGACCTTTGCGCTGCCACCGACGACGCGGTGGAAGTGGCGATGTTTTGGGCTAACAAAATATAAAATGTGTCGTGCCAGCGATGCGAAGAAGAAGAAGAAGAATTATAATCGTCATATTTTCAGCTGCATCCGGTTAGACTGGACCCTAACATAGTTGGAAAAAGGCTAGGCAGATGATGATATTTCCAATCATCTTTTCTTAGTACTGACTTTCGTTATAAATGAAACTCATAAATATCAAGCTAGGCCCACAGCGGCTTAGGATGTGTGTCAGTGAGTAAATGGTCTTGGTCAAAACGGGCGTAGGTCCAACAGGATTGAAATATATCTGAAATCATAGCTCATAATAGTCATAATAAGATCTCCAATTCATAGTATTGTGATAAGTACCAAGCCGCCGGAGACCATATCTACAGCCAATTGAAAATGTTGATATTTCCTGTATACTATTACAATTACAATTCTGTTGGTCTTACTACCATAGTTCTTAGAAAAATGCCCATGGTCCTTTAAGAATCGTATTAGCTAAGTAGATTTTGCCACCATACTTAGCGCGACGGCTTATGACAAGCTAATGGTGATTCCTGTGCTTGCCACCAAATCCCTTCCTGGAACCTAACCACGCTGGCTTCTGGTGAGGTCATAAACTCAAACTCAAAGCATTTATTTCAATTAGGCCATAACAGGCACTTTTGAATGTCAGAAAAACAAAGAGGGCGAAGCGACAGTCCCAGACACAAGGCATAATAACTTGTGAAAGTACTGTAGTTGCCCATTCTAAAGCGTAGATCTCTATGGAGAAGAATCGGCAAGAAACTCCATGGACACTCTTTTCAATCAACATATTTTTACAAGATCTTGGTTACATCATTCATTTTGAGATAATACATATGAGAACGATGTAGGTGCGTAGAATTGCATATCAACTCTACATAAACTTGAAACTCGTCCTCAACGCTGTCAACTGGTAATGTCCCCAAGATACTGGCGGCGCGGGTGTTGCCATGTTGTATGGCATTGCTTAGCCTCTAAAGCTGTATTAGAACCCAATGGCTTAGCTCGCAACGATGACAAAAGGTCGGATACTATGTCATTGTTTCCGTGGAAAGTGGGCAGTCCTTTAGTGTGGGACGCAACATGTGTCGAAACTCTTGCGCCACCCCATCTGCCTAGCCGTCGTGTTGTGTTGGCGCTGCCGCTACGGCTGCCGAAAACCTCAAGCGGCGTAAATATAGTAACCTTATTGGTAACTATATCTTCGAGCCGTTTGGGGTTGAAACTCTGGGACCGTGCGGTTCGAGTGCTCACAGCCTTCTTTCCTTGAGGATGGTAGGTTACTTCTTACTTCTAGACAAAATGCACCATTTTAGAAAACATGGCTTACCATCAAGGTGAAAGTGGTGACGCACTTATTGGGGGCAGTCTTTTGTAGCATTTTCCTTTTTTAAACTTTTTCCCACTCTAGGAATTTCTTTATTTATGGGTGCTCACATACACAAACATCCAGACCCAGAACAAGTACCTGTAGGACTTACAAATAACTGTTCCATGCGGGAATCGATCCAGCGACACGCAGCGCAGCAGGCAATTGCTCAGCCACTGCGCCAACCGTGTCGTCAAGAGCTTTGAAAGTTTTGATTTCCTAAAAGTGCTGTTTTTCCGTCCCGTCTTGAAACAATTGTAGAAACTGTTTTATATAAGAACTCAGCATTACTTCAAAATTTAAACCTCTCTACACAAATTCCTTTACTACCCTTAAAGCAAAAAAACCATAGACATTGTTTCCGTGTCTGTACTCTATGCCCAGGGGTGGCACTTATCTCTGCAAGAGCTTGGGGGCGGGTGAAGAGCTCGGTAGGGGGCGAGGGGGTGTTATTTGTCCCCCATTACCGAGCTGTTAGTATAAGCGACGACGGGGGCCATTTGTAGAGTGTAGGTAGGTATGGATGCTGTGTTGAGAGTAGAGAGATAATTGCGTCTGATTAAATGGGAATTAGTTAAGATCATTAACTTGTTACGGATGTAGATATTGTATTATTAAACTGTATATTATGTAACTTGATCAGCAGCCTTACTAGCTTACTTGAAACACTTTTCTATCACAATCGGAATGATTTTGAATCCATGACATTGCCAAGCAGACGAATTCTTCAAACATATCGACAACGTTTGAAAGAATCTTTAGCTTGGCAACAATGTCTAAGTTGAATTAAGTTTTTAAACGAACATGGTCACTAATATTAATGATAGTGTTAAACTTATACTGTCACTTACGGAATATCTTCCGAGATTATCCATAATTTGGAGCTCCCGATATTTCGATGCTGTTGCAGGGGCCATGATCGCGGGATGACTAATCACGGAAGATATCCCGTAAGAGACAGTATAAGTTTAACATTATCATTTACACTAAAAACAGGATTTTACCATATTTACTATTTATTTTCAGTTCCCTATATTTTGG
Source organism: Noctua pronuba (assembly GCA_905220335.1). NCBI lineage: Eukaryota > Metazoa > Arthropoda > Insecta > Lepidoptera > Noctuidae > Noctua > Noctua pronuba. The sequence continues at coordinate 1,980,131 of LR999915.1, read as the reverse complement.
CAATGTTGCAAGGACCATCATCACGGTGCTTATATGTGACAAATTAGTAAACATGGTAAATATCCCGTTTTTAGTGTGAATGATCAAGTATAGTTGAATTATGCAAATTAATACTCAATTCTTTATTGCATTCCAAAATGTAAGCTTAGGTGGTAAACTTTTTTCCAAAAGAAACAATCGTGGACCCTGTCGGGCACAGCAAAAGAAAGATAAGTGGAGATGAGGACTTATCAAGGAGAGAATAGCTTTGGGAAAGTGAGTCTGTTATGTAATTACCCCGCTGACAATCATTACCAGCTAGCGTTCATGATCGATCGTTTGCAATCGTTTTGCTAAATAGTTTGCAGTCAATTTAAATTTCTCAATGATGAAGAGTTTTGTTGAGAGGAACATAAGACAGTCGCTAAGAAAGAATGATGTATCTACTTATTACATGCTTAGTAATTTGCGTCTGTATTTACAAATTGTGTCTTTCTTTGCGTCTGGTTTTTCCCGATTTGCCTGTTTAAAGGGTTCAAAATGAGTATGCTCATACTCGTCCAGTTTGACTGGAATTCAACTGTAATAGAGAGCTGTACCCGAGTGGTGACGGCCCCAACTCCACGAGTACAGGTCCTGAGTTAAAACCTAGACAGGCGAATATTACTTTAATTCATTTCATCATCACGTGCTCTTAGAACAGTGTTATTTTTAAAGATTCTTCATATTCTCCATCTGATATGGCTGACTTAGGAGCAGTGATAGTCTAGTGGTGTGACCGTCGGACTGCCAAGTCATAGGTCTCAAGTTCAAACCCATGTGTGATTTTTCGTATTCATGTGAGTATTGTATAATTATTATCACTTGCTTCGGTGAAGGAAAACATCGAGAGGAAACCAACATGCGTAAGAGATGTTTCTCAACGGTATGAAAAGTCAAGTTAGAGGCCCATGGGCGGCAAAAATACTCTGACAGCAAGTTAGGCACTAAACACACGATACAGAAGAAGAAGATCTGATATGAAAGAAAGAAAACATATTTATTTGGCACATGCCACAAGTTCACACAACAAACAAATAAAAATAAACTTAAATCTACACAACACAAGGTAGTAACTATGTGCAACTTAGTAACTATACGCAAAAATTATTGCTGGGAAACGACTTTTTTTTCTGGGGTGAAAAATCACGTTTTACGGTAAAACTCAATGTAACGCACTCAAAACTTAGTGCTGATGGATGCTTTGAATATTAAATGAGTCATGGAGTTAATTAAAGTAAAGTTATAAACTTTAAAACTAGTATTATTTTTAAACTTAAAAACGTTGAAACTTTGACCTCCATTATCTCCGTAACTAGAAGGTTCCCAGGTATGGTTCAGAACAAAAAAAAATATCGCAATGACAAGGAGAACAAGTGCGTTTCGGCTTCGTTAAGGGTCTTTTTACACCCTTTATAAAACGTTAATTAAACAGAAAAAAAGAGATAATATTGTGTGTCTCACGGCTGCGCCAAATAGGCCCAAATATGACGTAAAAGATTTACTTTTGTAGATACAATAAAATTAATTTTAGTTATGTTCTAAGACCTAACAGGAGTGTAAACAAGACTTCCAAGTGAATTCCTTTTTTTGCCAAACTCAAAGGAACCAAAAGCTCTTAAAAATTGGTCGGCCATAACCCCAAAATGAAGAACACCGATAATTGGTTGGAACCCAACACCGCCCGACCAACATAAACTAGTAACTCGACACTAGCAATCAGGGTTTATGTGCTGAAAGCAATTTTCCAGCGACATAATAAATCCTAAAGCGATAGATTCGTCCTCTATGGTGTGTGCCGTTTGCGACTTGAGTGTCGATGCTCTCCTTGATCGTTTTCAGTTTATTCGTAGTTAAATTAGAAGAAAAAAGTTTTTTCTTCTAATTTTTGTTTTTTAAAATATATACAGACGCCAGCTGCACATGAAGCTACCCGAAACTTTCAAATTTTCCCTATCAACCCTGAACCTAATGCTTTAGCGATAAAGTTAAAAATCTATTAAAGAAATTTGACAGATTTTAGTGGCTTGATGCGTTGATGTCTGTACCTAAAACTCAAACCATATATATACTCCTTTTCCGCATAGACTAGAATTGTAGCAGGCGGGTAGAGGTGAGCTGGTCTATTTTGATAAAGACTGGTCCTTAGCAGCTGTGGACGAAGTGTCGAAGGAGAGTAGGTACAGTACCAAAGAGAAAAATAAGATACAATAAATTATAATAACCATACAAAAGAAGACTTATTATAAAACTTTAATTACTATAGTTGTTTACCAGTTATTTGTCACAAACAAAGTTACACACACTCGTTAAACAGCGTTTCATAATAATCTGAAAACGTTGTCACGGTACAACATTATAGATACAATTGAATCTATATAATTTATCTACCAGCTTCAATAACCTTAAAAACATCAATATATTAAGCAATTGCTAAACAAAACATCCAAAATAATCCAATAACATTTATTTCGGTGACAATCACGCGAGACCAATATGGCGCGCACTTTCGCGCCAATTCTATTCAATATGTCGGCTGGCAGTAAAAAGAAAATGGGCTAGAGAGGAAACTAATAAAAATACGATAATAGTCCACAATAAAATGTTTGGCGTAAAAATGTTTACTTTCAAAACTGAAATGTCTTAAGAATCTTTCAGAGACCATTTTTGGTGTATTTCAAGTAATTACGATACAGTACTTTATGGTTGCCGAAAGAGGTAGAAGAAGTGTTGGCAGACAACAGCCAGAGGGGTGGATGAAATTCAGAAGATCGAGGGTAAGACCTGGTTGAGACTCACGCAGACCAGGGAAGCATGGCGCAAAAGAGGGGAGGCCTTTACCCAGCAGTGGGTGATGATGATGATGTTGATGACCTATATAATCTAGAAGCCATTATGGTGCACCATCAAATCCAGTTTCTATATCAAAATGAATCGTTTTACTTACTTAATTCGTTACTTTAAACGCTCCTAGAACGATTGAAAAGCGATTGTTTCTTTTTGTTCGCTTTCGCTTCTAATCAGAAGATTCTTGTTCCTCCTGCAAGAGATCGTAGAGGTTTTTTATATATATCAAAACGCTAATTTTAACATTTGGATAGAAAATGGTCGGTAAGTATGAGATTTGGGTTACAGATACTTTCTTAGCTGAGGCAAATTTTAAAATTTTCCAATTGAAGAACAACCTGAAGTTAGCTGGAGATGCTAATAAGACGATTCCTTATTTGAATTAGTAACACCGTTGCTAACAAAACTATGAAGAAATATCAAGACAAAGAAAAGTAACATGTATTGTTCTTGAGTGTGGGCGAAGCCGCGGGCTTTACTAGTAAACAATATAAATAAAATACAAACAAAGGCGATCCTATATTTGGTATTCGGCGCTTAAATCCGTTCGGAAACGAAACCCTTGTGATATTTCCAACAGTTCTTGAACGAATATTGCTCCCGGCGGATCAATTTCGAACGTAGCGACAAAAGATTTTGCCTCCAAAAGAAACAAATTTTCAGAGCGACCATTTTTGATAGACACTTGGGTGGGTTGTCTAAATGTTAAATAGTTTGTTTTTCAACCTCTAATAAAGACTGAAAAAAGTCAAGGCTTATCATAATTAACTTCAAATTCCTACCATGCGATAATTATATCTTCAGAAGAATTAAAAATAGCTTAAGTATGACATAATGTCATTTTTTTGTTACCCGATTAATCAAAAGAATTAATTTCCTTGATCGATTGAGGATTGGATCCAAACAGAACTCAATTTTCGCTGTCTCTATCACTTGAACTTTCAGGAAATAGGTACCTTTAAAGTTAGTTGGCATTATAGTATTTTGGGGGTCATTTTATCCTATTGCATCTACTGCATGAAGACTATCGCAATACATCAAAATCTCTCTAAGCCTAATAGCCTATATATAGCTCCTGTTTTCCAGTCCAAAGTATCCTGGTACCAAAACAAAAAGGTTTCTATATTGTTTTCACAAATCGGCCCCCGGCCTGCGTTCGTTAGATTGTACGATTGAATTTGTTCCGGCATCGGCCATTTTATTCCATTTGATCACTGCGAAGCGTACCATTGTTTTGTTTTTTAAATGGATTTTTTGGAACCTTTTTTTCGTTTGTGTGCGAGAATAATTCGCAGGGTGAGAGATTTTGTTTCCGATACAAGTGTTGCAAAAAGGTGTTTTTGTAAATTGAATTAGTTCAGTTTTGCTTTGGGATTTGGTCCGGTTTATTTGAACAATCTGAAAGGAGGAACTACCACTAAACCAATATTGGTTTACCTATAGATTACTACCATCTAGTAGACTGGCAAAAGGCTGCAGCGAAGAACTATTCGATTTTCAGTGGTTATTTGGATAGAAAAACACAGCCTGATGGGTATACATGATATGACACTGAAAAGGCACACTATCAAGACTCAGGAAGACTACTAATAGCCTATTAAGCAGAGGAACTAGTCAGACAAGAGAATTCAGTGTAGAAGATTGTAGTGACAAAATTGGAAAGTGTAGGTCCTATCCTCATGCTTGTTATCCCCGAATGATTGGGCAGAGGTGTACCTAATAGTACACCCACATTTCGCCAGCTATGTTAAAGTCCCATGTAATAGGGGGCGAGCCTATTGCCACCAACCGGGCACAGATATCCGTGGTTGCTACCGAGAATTTTCTGTTGGAAAAATCCAATAACACTTTGCCCGACCAGGGAATCGAACCAGGACATCATGCACCGCAGTCGCGCTTGCGACCACTAGACCAACAAGGAAGTCGAGGGAGTTAGCCAGAGTAGGTTCCTGAAATTAAAAAAAAAAATACTGTTCCAAATACTTTGCCCAATCATCAATAAAAATCGAGTTTTAGAGAGGCTGTGTTACCTCTCTAAAACTCGATTAACACCCATTTAAAACGAAGATTAACTTCCCTATCACTTAACAAAGCCATCTAAACTAAACTTGTAACAAATATAGTTAACGAAGGGACGAGTTTTTGCGTCATACTCATAACTCATAGTTTAACGTTTAAAGGACAAATTGGTTCCGGGAATGTGGGTGGGTGTCCGGAGTTTGAATATCGAACGTGTTGAGAAAAAAAAAAGGATTAGTCATAGTTGATCAGCTGCTTATTTTATGCAATTTCCAGCTTCTCATAGCATTAGACGGAGACATTTTTCTTTTTCTTCGGCATGGCATCTCGCAGTTTAACCTACGAGGCTGGCTTCTGCAGTTCTGCTTAATTGGAATATCCTGTGTTTGCCTTGAGGAGAGTAAGGCGTCCAGCCAGGGGCATAAAACTTAGGTATAAACTAAGCGACCGTGCGCTAAAGCGGCGCTGTGGGGCACGAGCCTCGGCTTTGGATATCGCTGGGGAGGACAACAAGAGGACATGCTGGGTCTGAGTGAGATTCTTTAGGGGCTGGTTTAAAACTACTGGCTCAGCATCTCGGACTGGCTCGAGCAAGGGTCGGGGGTGATTAGACGGAGACAGACGCTTTTTCGTGAGGGTATTCAGAAAGTACAGAACGCCACGATCCTTACACACCTACTCCTTTTGCTTCGTCCACGTCCATACATCTGGTCATCCACGCACTCCGGTTGCGAGTACTAGCATCTGAGTTTTCTGGAGCACATCACCAATAAGGTTAATTGATGTATGGCCTACCTATCTAAATAGATACCCTTTGTAAGTCGCATTTTAATCATCTTCTGAACATGACCAAAACATCTAAAAATGCCTATACTTATAAATGGATCTTTAATTCATTATGTGCATTGGATAGATACATTATTTACGGTTCTGGCTTATTTTGTTGCAAGTTTTCTTCTTTTTACTGATAGCTGTAAATGAGAATAATATCTACCTAACTTTTACATTTAGGCGATTAAGTTTGAAGTACCGAAGTCATCTTTTTTGTCCAAAAATCGTTCATTAACTTTTTGTGCCCTTAGTTTTTTCAGCGCTCGCAAATTTTACGCTAAATATGGTCCAATAAATCTAAACACAAAAACTAGGCTCACTAATTTATGTTACCTTTGCTCCATTAAAAACAAAAACATCAAAATGGCCGCTAAATTGACAGCTGTTTTCGCACGGGTGGTCGCGTTCACAGTTAATCCTTATAATCCGACCTGTTTAGATAACTAATGAACGCAACTTATCTCAAAATCGTTAACATGTGTTTTTAGAAATACTGCTATGCTAGTAATGTGATATTATAATCTCAGTTTAGAATCTTATATGAATTATGTGCGTCAGGAAGCCTCTTACCATTTCTAAACATCTTTAAATGGTTTTGTGCTTGGTGTTGTGAAGTTTCTTTTTAGGACCCAAATTCATCAATAAGACTGTCTTGAAAAAGCTGCAAATTATGCATTTCAAAGAAGTTATTTTCATTCTGAGTCTTCCAATTATCTAATTTCAAATTGTTACCTACCATGCCAAATAAACTGATGCTCCGCTTAACCATTTCTTCCACTATAAAATCCCATGAACTAAACAAAAAACAAACATAAAATACGCCCTTATCGTTATATCTAAATAAATATCATTCAAAGCCCAAATTAGTTTGAAAAAGGCGCTCATTTAAGTAAAACTATTTCTGTTACCCCGAAAACATTAAACTTGACAGGATGATATCGCGAAACAATAATTGTTGTAACGACAGAATCCGACCGAATTGTCTCTGATGGATCGATGAACGCATCCGAAAGTGTAAAGAAAAAAAACCTCCGAAATTCAAAAAAAGAACCGACGATTGTTAAGGAACACGCTTGACTTTTTGTGTTGCCCTATTTTTGAACATTTTGGGGAAAAAGTTTTTTATACAGCTCTGTGTTGACGTGTGTAAAATGTAACGGGATGGAGACAAAATGTGTAGAATGTGTGCATTGTCGCGCCTGGTTAGGATGTGAGGCGGAATGAGCGGATGTCCTCGTGGAGGACGCGTGTTTGTAACGGTGATTTGTAAAGGTTTGTTGTTATGGAAACATTAGTAATAGAATGGTTACTTAAATTCGCGGTAAATGTGTTACAATGTGAAAATATTAAAGTTATCGAGCAGATATATATTTTTTAACATGTAATACACTGCGAATTCCCTTCAAAATCCTTCTCATTTTAAAAGACAGTGCTGATGCAGATGCATGGCGGCAGAAAGGTAGGTAGATAATAGGTAGGTACAACTTATTATGTATGCCTTTACCTACCTATTTACATGTATCTCGCTAGGCAACATTATACCATATGAAAAGTTTAGGTATCGAAAGAAAACTCACACAGCTAATTTAATTCATACCTAACATTTTTATATTCAATTCGATTTAGAACTAATCTAGGTACGTTATTTTTTAATATTAAAAGTATTTCTCATAAAACTATAGCTGCCCCAAATGAATCACAAATTGGAATGTTTCAGATATAATAGTAACAAACATACAGACATGATTTACACAATGCTCTTTCACTTACGTGGTCTTTACTACACGTCATTGCCACACTATATCAAGTTATTGCTCTGAATAAATCTAAATAGGTTACTCGTTCGTAGTAGTTCAGGAGATAGACAAAATTTTAGCTACATCCTTTTTTATTTAATTTACAGAGCAATTACCAATGAATTACGAATAAGTGACTACCTATTTGTTTTTTTCGGATGGAAAATCGTCAAATGACCCCTCCTGCTCTGGGCGGAGTGGAGGGGAATGTCAGACTCGTACTGACTAAAACCCATCCATGTTCCTTCTTTGCCATTTGTGTTCCAGGGCCGCAGTATCTCTTTTCAACAGTCCCGCAGCCCCGGCAGGTTAAGTGACTACCTCAGAAAGGCAGCTATGACAGATTTGACTCCTACTGAAGGTGAAGAGCGCAATTTGAAAGAAGCTCATCGCAGTCCACTGCGAATTCTGCAAGACTACCCTACTACTTGCTACCAGTTACTGTCAGCCAGCATTGTCCCTCTACTGAGCATAAGCCTCGCCCCACGACCCCGGAATACTCAGGATATACAGAAATTGACAGTAAAACAAAAAATGATGGAGTTAGCTAGTCGTAACGGCTGGTCAATAAACCGAAAACTTTGTAAGTTTTTGTATGTCGAGCTCCGCATCTGTAACCCATATCGGCAAATCGTCATAACAGCACTAAAATATGATTATAAAAAGGCAGTAAACGGGTAACGAAACTAAAATTAAGTGCATTAGTTTATTAGTCAGTCTTGTACTAGCGAGCACAAAAGTTTTTGGAACGAAAGACTGTGTGAAAGATAATATTATCTTTTTTCGGCTAGAAAGATGAGATGAAGACCATGGAAAAAGATGACATAGACGCAGAAAGACCAAGAGCAGTGGCGGCTCAGTGGTTTTGGCGCCAACTTATGAGTGGTATGTTGTGGGTATGAATACGAACCGACGCAGGCGCTTTATTTTGTGTACTAGCTGTTCCCCGCGACCTTCGTCCGCGTCAAGTTATTAAAAATACAATTTTCCCCGTTTTTGCAACATTTTTTATTGCTGCTACGCTCCTATTGGTCGTAGCGTGATGATATATAGCCTATAGCCTTCCTCGATAAATGGACTACCCAACACTGAAAGAATCATTCAAATCGGACCAGTAGTTCCAGAGATTAGCGCGTTCAAACAAACAAACAAACAAACCCTGCAGCTTTATAATATTAGTATAGATTATATGATCACAAGTTACAACTGATGGCAACACGGTGAATGATTGAGTTAAACAGCATGTCCTAGAATCAAATAAATTAGACTAAAAAAAAACAAAATCTTTTCATTAAAAAGAGAGGAATAAAAATTAGGTTTATGTAAGCATCAATATTGAATGTCCGACTGTTAAAGAGTTTTTTTCGTGAGGAGGCGATCCTGGCTGCAAGATCAAGTCATCTCTGTCGTGAAAATGTATTGTCACCAGAATTAAAGGTGTTTGCAAAATTTTAGCTCAATCGCTTGGGCAACTGGTTTGAAATTCAGTTGCAAGATGATGACCAATACATAGGTATGAACTAACTAACTAAGATGGCAAGTTAAAATAAAAGCTTATTAAATTCGGAAACTTCTGAGATCCGCAACCCGCACTATGGCCGCATGGTGGACCATGACACACTCAACTCACGGAGAGCAGTCTGTTAGAAAAAACACCGTTTTTAAAACGCATGGCTGCATTTACTAGATTTAAATTTGCAAGTCTAATTAATTACATTGTGTGATCGCTCCTTTTTACTTACATTAATGTACTAATTGTGTTTTAATTAGCTTCTTTTGTTTGTTATCTGTTAATAGATCAGTTACTAGCTGTGCGCCAGTGACTTTTTGTTTCATTGTGCAGTTGGCAACACAGCAATTATATGGTAAAGGATGTGTTCTGCTATGCTTTCAAGTGAAACACACTCGGAATGTAAATTTACCTGATGCTTCAAAGGTTTGAAAGATCCAGCTACGACCCTTAGCTATAGATTGCGACAGTATATTGGTGTCAGTCGACCATACTTTGATCAGTACGCAATCTGATAATATTAACCTGCAAATTGCAAAAAAAAACGTTACATTATTTGGATTATGCGGGATACCCAGACGCTTTTACCTTAACGACACTGAAGATGAATTTGTGACTTTGAACTCCAAGCAGTGGCTCCCTACAGCTTCAGGTAGGCTATGACCTTTCGCTGCCAGCAGTAATGGCGGCTTGATGGGACGTAGCTTGCTGCAAAACAATTATGTATTCTAAGTACAAATTCTACAATATGAACGACTTTCGACATGGAATCGGCTCGAGCTGGCCAGAAAAACCTAAATGACCGTGCTATTAGACCGAAACCAACGCCATTCGCCTCATTTTAGTTCCTACCTGGTACCTACTGGTGAAAAGCCATTGGCTCAAGCCGATTACGCGTCTTTGAGTGCGTCACTGCCTAATACGGTGATACGGTCAATGATTATTACGGCAAGGTAGTTTGAAACTTGATTTGGTTTACAAAGAAGCCTTAAGTATTAAAAAAAAAAACAATGATTAAAAAAAAAAGAAATCTTAAAACTTTTCTCCTCGCCTCACCTATTCATCTGTCATCACGACAGATAAGTGCGCGAAGGCGCGAACGAGCGAGTGTTCGGATACATTAGCGAAACGTAATATAACATAGATGCGTTCATATTAACTGAGCTATTGTCGAAGTGAAGGCGCGAATGGATGGCCTGACAGGCGAGTTGCCAGGAATAAAATTTGGAGATAGAGAGATAATTCAGTTAGGAGTATGTTTGAATTGAACCTATGAGCTAGCCTAGCTAATGGCTTGAGTCGTATATAGATAATTATAGCTTTTGCTCGCGGCTTCGCTTCCGTTATATGCGGAAATTATATAACCCACGGCAAACTTTTTAAATGTAACTGATAACACTTGAGGATAATGTAGCATCCTGTAAGTGAAAGAATTCTCAAAATTGGATTACTAGTTCCGAAGGTTACCCCTACATACAAACTAACAAACTACCTCTTTATAATATAATTATAGGTTTCATGGTCTTTATAATATAATTATAGGTTTCATGGTCTGGATAGCTTGACTGCCTTATTGGTCTAGTGGTGGCTAGCGCGATTGCTGAATGTGTGGATTGGGATTCAGCAGGTCGAGAAATTGGGAATTTCCATTAGGAATTTCTCAGTTGGAACCGCTACAAATTCCTAACTCCTAAAACCATTGGACATTGGTCCTGCGTCTCATCATTAGGTACTCGGTCATGTTGAACTACGACAGTCAGTCAGTGACGGAGGGGTAGTGCGTCTGTGTTTGCGCATTCAAGCGGGCACTTTATTATTTATTGCATACTTGGCGATGACTTCTTCTTCGGTATGCACGTTTTAGTTTTATAATATAATGAAGATTGGAACTTAAGTAAAGAGTTACGTCGGTACAATAAAAATATAAAATAGATTTCATCTTTTTACGGAAATTCTATTAAAAAACTGGCAACCCCACATAATTCGAAAATATGGCGCGAACAGATTGCCCGATGACAGCTTTATAGTCCACCATTTTGGAGTCCATTTAGTAAACGCAGATAAATATTTATCGGCCCAATAACATGCGTTATACTGATGACTAGTGTTTATTTTCGTAACTGAGAGCTCTCTGTGAATCGGATGTTTGTCCATAAATACGAGTGTGTTAGACATTTTTGAGAGCTGCTGAGCTGTTAATCTTAAAACAATGATGATTACTGGGAACATAAGATCATGCGTTTATTTATACTCGTTCATATCAATGAATTACTGATGGGATTTTTTTTTCACTCATGGGAAATTATAAAAGTGCAATAAGAACATTTGAACGAATACGTACAAAACAAAGCTCTGCCTTGTCCCAACATAGTTGAGGACGGCTTCCAGTCTAACCGGATGCTGTTGAATACCAGTACCTACCTAGGTATTTTTCTAGGAGCAAATGCCTACATACCTCCATAGCCCAGCTAGCACTGAGTAATAATACGATACTCCTTGGAAGGACTGGTTATCAGACTTTTGGGCGGGCCACTATCAAAGATCTAATAATGAGGAAAGTCGGTATGTCAAACCTTTCCACGGTCAGACTTTGAAAGCGCCGCTTAATTTAATGCTGGTAATTTTAGATATGCATGTGCCTCATCATCATCATCATCAGCCTATAACAGTCCACTGCTGGACATAGGCCTTCTCAATCGCACGCCACTCAACTCGATTCTCAGCAACTCCCATTCAGTAGCTACCAGCCACCCTGCGAATATCGTCACTCCACCGAGCCTGCCCAAGTAAGAGGGCGACCCACCTTACGTTTGCCGATTCGCGGGCTCCACTCAAGAACATGTCTACCCCAACGGTCACCGGATCTACGGCTTATATGACCGGCCCATTGCCACTTCAGTTTACTTATTCTGTGAGCTATGTCGACAACTCTGGTTCTCTGCCGGATCATCTCGTTTTGGATGCGATCCCTCAGAAAAAAACTCCAAGCATTGCGCGTTCCATAGCTCGCTGAGAGACCTTGAATTTATGAACCAGCCGTACCGTGAGTGTCCACGTTTTGGCCCCGTAAGTCATAACAGGCAGGACGCACTGGTTGAAGACTTTAGTCTTTAGGCTCTGTGGAATACGCGATGAGAAGACCCGACAAAGCTTCCCAAACGCTGCCCAGCCCAGCTGGATTCTTCTGTTAGCCTCCCTCTCAAAGTTGTTCTTACCAAACTGCAGAGTTTGCCCGAGGTAAACATATTCTCGAACAACCTCAAGAGGACCGCCATTGACAACAACAGGTCCTGGGGTGACATGTTCTTTGAACATAACCTGGGTTTTGTCCAAGTTCACCCTGAGACCAATGCGTATTGAAGAATCAACTAGGCCATCTAGCATCTGCTGCAAGTCGTGCAGCGATTCAGCAAGTATGACGATGTCGTCTGCAAATCTCAAGTGTGAGATGTACTCGCCGTTGATGTTAATGCCACGTCCTTCCTATTTTCGCGTCCTACACACATCCTCCAGTGCGTTGGTGAACAATTTCGGGGAAATTACATCCCCTTGCCTCATCGCCCGACATGGGCATGTGCCTATGAAAGTCGAAGACCCTACACTCTAATGAATAAATAATTGATGATGACCTAATATCTACCTGTTACTTAGGAATGACTGCCCAGTTATGTAGGTAGTAATAATTTTGAGAAAAACTTCAAAGTATCCAACTCGGTCGGGCGGGCAGTGTTCACTGAGCTGAGGAGGGATTCTGTCATGTTATGGTTGGAAATAATCCATAGGAATGTTGTAAAAATAGCTTTTGACACTCGGGAATAATGTAGCTTCCCATCAATAAAACAATTTTCTTGATCAAATCAGTATAAGTTCCGAAGAGTACCTACTAAATGTCCGTATTTATGCAAAATGGAACCACACGACAAATTCCGTTTTTTTTAATTTTTTTGAAGAATACTATTTAAAAGTGTTTGAAATTTCTTGTATAAAAAAGAACCACATGATTTTTCCCTTGGAAAACAGGTATACAAAAAGCAGAACAGAACCAACAGCAACAACAAACGTTACGTATAATACAAAACCGAACCACAGTATAACGGGACTTGATTGTTCAAACAAATAAACGATATTACTACCATGTCATTTTATACAAAACAGATCCACACTTACTTGGTACCATTATACTTTACACATATTTCTATTATTAACAATTATTTTTAATACACCAAATGGAACCAAGTTTCTGTGGTATCGTTATGCGTAAAATAAATTCATAATTTAATTACTAATATTTTGTTGCCAAAATTGAACCACAAGCATTCGGTTCTATCATGTATAAATAAATATTGTAAAACAGTAGATCCTACTAGTATGTGATTTCGAAGTTTCAAAGTTAAACCTCAAACATCTGTCAAGATATGTGACATTAAACGAAGCAGTTCGGATGTGTGACGACCGTTTTTTCTCCGCGTAAAAAGTTTTATTGTTTTTGTTAATTTCTTTTAAAATTAAGTGTGAAAATGTTGAGTAGAGGCAAGCAATTGGTAATTAGAGCATTGGAGACGAACACCGAAGATGATAACGAAGATACAACTGGTTCAAGATTCGTGGTCAAGTAGTTTTGTTTAATGCATTTATATATTTTTTTTTGTGAATTAAAGCTTTATTACGATAATATAAATACATAGTTTCATTTATATCAGTTAATCCCTGGGTTGTGGTTCTTTTTTGTATATAAGAAAACCTATCAATTAGTAAATGTTAAAAGGAACCACATGCACATTTACTTAATTATCTAGAAAGTTTAAGAGTATTCGGAGCAAATTTATTTACACATACATAGATAAGTAATTTATCTATAAATTTAAATAAAATAAATAGTAATTTCACTTCATCTAATAGAGCTGCACATGTTTTTGTAAATTCTTTGATATCTCAAAAGTGAGTGTTTGCTGGGTGGTTCTTTTTTGCATAAATACGGACAAATAATATTAAAATAAAAGATTACTACATATACCTACCTATATAAAAATTCACCTGTGTAGGTACTAGTAAAGATATGCAGCCCAAACAATGATTGACTACCGTAATCCTAATTAAATAATAAGGTAATCATAAGACAAATTGCGGATTTGCTCAACTGTAAATCTTTCTGAATACTACTAATTATTTGATACTTATAACGCCATCTAGTAGTATACGTTAACAACTTTTTTGTGCCATCTGTGATTGAACAGGGAAACTAATAACTCTGTTTCTATTTTTGTTGCTGGTTTTCATAGATGTCACTAGTATTTGTTACTAGTATTGCTGGCAACATTGTTACGTTTCTTTTCAGGTCCTTAACAATGTAAAATTAAGTTAAGTTTTATTTTGTTAACGAAATAAAAATGTAATTAACCGGTAGGAAATGCAATACACAAAACTATGTCAAATCGTATGAATAACAAAGAAAAATACTTTCAGATACTCACGTTAAACCTTTAATTTTGAACATTTGATTCTTATTTCACGTAAAATGGAACAACTAATCTGACAGTGCTGCCAACTGCAAGAAGTAGGAAATCAGAAATAACTTGTCTCAAATCCACCATTTTCCCTTTGTAACTAACCGGTGTTCAAAACACGTGCGTACGATCAAGTTACATGGAAAACTTGTGTGATCACGGTGCATATTGAATAAATACTTACACTAAAAAGTGCGCCGGATTTCGATAAACGGGCGACGTGTATTAAAACAACAGAATGAACACCGAAAAGCTAAAGAAGTTGCAGTCACAGGTGCGCATCGGCGGTAAGGGCACACCGAGACGCAAGAAAAAGGTTGTTCACGTTACTGCAGCGACAGACGATAAGAAATTGCAATCGTCGCTCAAGAAGCTGTCAGTGAACACAATCCCTGGCATCGAGGAGGTGAATATGATAAAAGATGACGGTACAGTGATACACTTCAACAATCCGAAAGCGCAGGCTTCCCTCGCGGCCAACACTTTCGCTATCACCGGTCATGGAGAGAACAAGCAGATCGCCGAGATGCTACCCGGCATCCTTAGTCAGCTCGGACCTGAGGGTTTGAACCAGCTGAAGAGGTTGGCGTCTAGCGTCGCCGCGCCGAAACCACTCGACGAGGATGATGAGGTCCCTAACCTAGTCGGCAACTTCGACGACGCATCGAAGCAGGAGGCCAAGGAGATCATCACGAACGAGAAAGAGAAGGAAAAGGAAAAAGAAAAGAAACCAGAATCAGAAACCAAAGCTGCAGAAAAGAAAACCGATTAAAGTTGCAGTCGGCCACAATGGTGTAGTTTTTAATTTTGCTCACCCAGTGACAAAGGGTTTCCAAAGCCACAGAGGCGTCTCAAATAGTTCTCATTTTGTTTTACATTGTGTTCCTAATAAATGTACTTTGAATTTATCATTTTCTACATTTATTTGTATGTGTAAATTGTGAATGTGGTTATGTTGGTACAGGGACACTGTTTTTTTAATTATTATTTTTTCTAATTACATGTGACTTTGGAAACCTCTACCATCCCGATTTAAAACTGCTTAACTCTTATGCCATGCACTAATACATTATTTTTAGTTTTATATTGTAACATACAGCATAATGGGATATGAAACTTGTCGATTCTCTTAAAATAGGACCTAGTTAAGTGTTAATGAACCTATTGTTGAGATATTGGCGTTATAGGTAACATTTACATTATATTGAGAAAATATAATATTATACATTATTTTTGACAGTGCACCAGAAAATCATAGAGTATATAATGAAATATGTATAGTATAAAGGTGTTCCGTACACCTTAGAATATTTTTAAAATATTTTCTAAAGTTGTTGGTTCATGTCCGAGGTAAAGATTTGCTTTCTTAAAAAAATAGGTATAAAAACAAAAGTTTAGTCACAGGTAGCTCTATAATAGGTTATTGAGCTAACATTGTATAAATAAAATTATAAAAATTGCAAAAATTTGTAAATGATTAGAGTTTTGGTATGTGAAGAGAACATTAAAACTTTGATCGCAGAAAATGGACTTTTATTTTACTACTTATTACCAACCTAATAACTTGACTTGTACCTCAAGCCTACTGAATCATTATTCAAATCGTAGATCTATGATTTGAATTGCAAGTAAGGTAGCATATGGTTACCTAAACTTGACTCATTAATGCTGTTTTCAATTTCACAAATCACCTTGAATAAAGCTGCCTCATTGCTCAATGCCCACATCAATATAAAGCTGAAATGTGTGGGACATTACATGCAAATTGTTTAGGCCAACATGACCTTCATTTTCATAGCAACAAATTCCATATTAGTATATCAAGATTATCCAGCGAATAGGCAGTAAAATAAATTGATTGTTTGAGTAACACACGCTTTATAACCTGAGTTGAATGTACCTATTGATACATTGGAACAATTTGATGGCTCCTGAAATTTTTAAATCAACATAAAAACATAACTTTCCCTTGTTTTTTTTATTTCGAAACGTATCTTGGCGTGCTAAGCAAGGAACATATTTACTGATGCCAAGGCATGTAAAAATATAAATTCACATGAGGGGTTTCGAGTCGCTCAACTCTTTGAATTATTGTAGCTGTATCAAGCGATTTTTATCATATAAATATATTGTGGGAAAGGAAACTGTGGTTACCGGCTAACCAAAACAGATTGGTTGGTACTGTATCGTGAATTGGTAATACATACTAAAGTTCAGTAAAATTTTTAGTTAGTCATTCATTGCATGATTAGATTATGATTACAGTACTCTTGCGTGTTTGACCTAAAATAGTATTATTATCTCAATGTATTATTTCATAGAAGTTATCAGATTATCTTCGATTACAAGTAGATATCGATGAGTAATATCATTTTCAAAAGCGAAAGAAAGAAATAATAAGTTTAAATTATTTCTTTCTGTAGTGGTACTAGTAGCAATAACAAAACGTTAACGTTTTAGGTAGACGTCCGATCGAAAACTATATTCATATGTAACTCGGGTGTTGCGTTTGTCTTTCGCTTGTTGTAACATTCAATTTAAAGTAAATTAATATTCTAAATACTAAGCAGCAGATGATCTTATTTTAATAAACTTCTATGAGTAAAAAGGTCTAAAATGTAATAACTTGTGTTTACCTAATCTTCAGAAAATAATCAGTCAGAATCATGGTTACAGAACGCATTCGTCCACTGTCAGTGTCAAATGTCGCGCTGTGCCAAAGCCAAACTGTCAGTCAAGTTGCGAACATAAATATTTCCAAAATATTTTTGTGTTCAAAGTTTTAAGTAGGTGTCCTAGATTTTTGTGCTACTTTTTATAATGATAGCACGGCCGTGGACCGATGATCTGCCAAAATGCAAAAACTCCTGCGTAGCATCTTACTTCTCCCGTTTAGGAGGTGGAAATACGAATACAACTGATGATTATCTATGTTTTTATTGCCAAACCGAGGATAATTTGTAAGTAGACTTGTTTTTTCATATTTATAGTAGTTTATAAGTGGTCCAGCCAGACTAAAGGATTGAAAGGTTGATTACGTAAAGAATCCTGTAGGTATGCAGTTATGCACAGAAGATGTATATATGATTCTATTTTTGGCTTTCTCCATATGTCAGATACTGTTATTATCTATAAGTGTTGATAATCTCTGAACATGCCGAGAGAAAGTACTATAAAATATTTATCTGACACAATATCAGAATTACAGTTACACTGTAAATGTGGACAAAGCCAAAGGAGAAGTAAGGATTGTAGCAAGTGGTATTATGTAGTTTCTGCCTACCTCCATGGGAATAAGGCGTGAGTTTATGTATGTATGTCCCATGTTATAGGTCCCGTCACGTAAAAACCGACCACTGACCGCTCAAATAATCTTTCTCGATTTTTTTTATTCCAGCCTTTTCTAAAGTACTAATTAGCTAGTAAAGTACCTATTACGATTCTACAATGAAACAACTATACTTATATTATAAAACAATAGCTTAATACTTTAGGATGTGACTGTATAACATTCGCAAACACATCCCCTCCACTGTCGCCCAGCATCCTTTTTAGGTGATGGGACTTACACTTGGGGTCTTCATAACACGTTTTTTTCTTCCATTCTCCCCTGTCAACTGTCACGCAATCATTAACACCTTTTTCCTTCATATCATTCCTCACACAATGCATCCATCATTTCCTTGGTCTTCCTCTCCCTCTCCATCCATCAACATTTATATTCATCACTCTTTTAGTCACATGCAATTGTACATAAAAATATGTTTTCCTATTCCAATGTAATCCTGTCGTAGGTCAGTGATAAATTATATCATCTTATTTCCTTAGTACCCTGTATGGAGTTTTTGAGCCACACAATGGACTGGATGCAGCAAGGTTTATCATGCAAAGGATGGCGGCCGAGATCCTGTTCCCGCCACCCTCGGCCAATACTGATGAGGAGATCAGGGAAAGGCTAAGGTAAGATGAAGTCATATCTAAAAGAGATCTTAGGTAAGATAGTAATAAGAGGTAAGGTCTGTTTGAAAAGTACACTGTATGGGTTAAATTTCCAGTCAATTACTGAC
Organism: Noctua pronuba; assembly: GCA_905220335.1. NCBI lineage: Eukaryota > Metazoa > Arthropoda > Insecta > Lepidoptera > Noctuidae > Noctua > Noctua pronuba. Next base: position 1,961,539 of record LR999915.1, on the reverse strand, counting down.
AAAAAAGAATTATACAAAGTGTAAACAGACCCTTCACGAAGCCGTCAACCAAGCATTCAGTACATCAAACTAAGTAACTTTACGCAAAAATTATTGCTGGGAAACGACTTTTTTTTTGGGTGAAAAATCATGTTTTATGGTAAAACTCAATGTAATGCACTCAAAATTTAGTTATAGTAAACGGGTCATCAAGTTAATTAAAGTAAAATTAAAACCATTAAAAGTAAAAAAAAACTTGTGAAAAAATTGGAACTTTGACCTCCAATATCTCCGTAACTAAAAGGTTCCCAGGTATGGTTCAGAGCAAAAAAAATATCGCAATGATGGGACGTACAAGTGCCTTTCGGCTTTGTTAAGGGTTTTTTTACACCGTTTATTATAATTATTGATCTGCCCCATTCCAACTGGACTATTGAGCAAGAGGTCAAAGTGTTATTGGGTTTTTCCATCAGTAATTTCTCAGTAGCAGCCATGGACTCTGGATTTGTGCCTGGTTCATGGCAATAGGCTAACCCCCTTGGGACTTAAACATAACTAGCGAAATGTGGCTGTACTATTAGATACACCTCTGCCTAACCCTTTGGGGCTTACAGGCTATGATGTTATGTTATGTTATTCATTTGTATTTAGAAGGTTACAACTGATATGTGCCAACAACATACAATCATCAACCCTCATCTCTGTCTTTTTATTGTTTTGCCTCTTTTCTTATACATGAGATTACAATTTCCCACCCTCATGATATTTCAGGACAGCATTCATATCAGTGGAGAAGGCGTACACAGAGAACTATGACGGCATGATAGCTGAGAGAACCAGCCTACAGTACCAGTTACAGACACTTAATGAAAACCAGGTAATTATTATTTAATATTTTACCATCGATGATTATTCTTTTATGGTATGTTTATTTACAATTTTGTAACAAAATTAAATCCAGGAGCCAATATTATGAAGAATAGTTGGTTATAAGGGCAAGCCAAGCTTTTACGCTTGTATGAAAGTACCACCACTATACAAAACAGGTCATTAATATGGCACATCAAAAAGCTTGGCACTTGGCCTACCGTACGGTAGAGGTAGGTGGTGTGGTCACAAAACCAGTAGACACTTATTCTGTTGAAACTCCATTCTACGCTAAGCTAGGTCAATAAAAAGTTTTATCGTTGACTTGTGGCAAACAGTAAACACTGCTGTTCTAAAACTGACACTTTGCTAAAAATATATTATATCAAACTTACGTTTTTTTATATTGTTAATTATTATTAAGGTTAATACATAAGCCTTATTCTCTAGGTTATGAAAACCGCGTTTTAGTCGTTGCGTGGCATTTTCTCCTTCATGTCGTATCTTTGATGCCGCGTCGCGGTGGCAAGCGGCAATACCATAAATTAACATAAATCATATTTATTTTTACAAAACATTTCTACACGTCACATCATGTTATGTTTTAAAACTAGATGTAAACATAATATGAATAAGTACCTAAAAAAATCTTCTCTTTTATAATTTTCCAGGTTTCCCAAAACTACAACATCCTAGCCCGCCTAAAAGAAATAGACGTCCACCTCTCCGGGGGAGCAGCCGTAGTCATCGCCCTGGTCCATGCGAACAAGCTATTCGTAGCCCACGTAGGGGACACCCGGGCCTTACTCTGCAGGACCGATGACAATGCTGTGTTGAGGGTCGTGCAGCTGACGGTGGACCATAGCTTGAATAACGAGGATGAGCTGCTGAGGTTGCAGCAGTTGGGACTGGATGTTAATAAGTTGAGGAATTGTGGGTATTTTGTGTTATTGACATATTGAATTAAGTTAAGAAAATAAACAGGAATAGGTTATAAGTTTAGTGCGAAACTAATTTCATCAAATAGGTACTTGATATTGACTGTTAAGGTTATTATACAAACGACTTCTATTCCGCGATCTGACCGCTAATGTAAATAGTGATGGATGATGTCTAATAAAGAAGGCCATCGAAATTCCTGAACGGATTTTGATGAAATCTGGCACTATATTTAGGACACTTTTTATCCCTGTAATACAATCCTAGGATAAATTCCGACATAAACGCTGGCAAAGCCAATGCTATTTATGAAAAAGAATCGTAAATAATTACTGAACTTGTCACGTCTTAGTAACAATTTCGATAGCGCAGTCCAAGTTTACTCCGACGCGCCGCTAATTGTACAGCTTGCTTTTATCAAACACAATATTTATATAACTTAACTTTTTGTTAGTATCAATATTTTCTTTTTATCTTCTTTACTTCAATCCCAATATTTGCCATTTTTCGCAGCCCAATACCTCGGCAATCAAACAGGCACGCGATGTCTCGGCAACTATTTAGTGAAGGGGCTGTATAAAGCCTTCCCAACGATTAGTGCAGCTGTGACAGAACCCGTCATCGCAGCCCCGGAGATACATGGACCTATCATACTGGATGAGTCTTGCAGGTAACCATTACTTTCTTACTGCCCAGAGAACCTAGATAAGACCTTGGCAATCAGACAGGGTTCCGGTGGTTTGACAAATTGTGAAGGTTGACAAAGGTTGACAAGAGGCTGTTCAAAGCGAGCCTGCCCCTGAGATACATGGGCCTATCATACTGGATGAATCTTGCAGCCTTGTAGTCTTGCTCCTTACATTATTACTACCCACCCCACTCAAGGAGCTGTACATAGCCTTTCTGACAAATAGTGCTGCTGTGACTAAGCCTATCATCGCAGTCCCGGAGATACACGGCCCATCATACTCGATGAGTCTTGTAGGTGACTTAAATGTTATTAAACATAACAAGTTATTAAAGACGTGTGTGGATAACGTATGATGCATGCAGGATTTCTGAAGATGGGTAGCTCTTTTTTAAAAAGGTCTTTCCCGATATAACATCACCGACAGTCAGCCATAATGGCAATGCAATAAATTAAAAAGTCTTGATTGAAACTGGAAAAAATAATTTCAGTGTGTGTTTTTCTTCACTAATTATTTAAGGAAAAACCTTCTCGACAAGTACAGGCTGTTTTCAATAAATTCCAGTGATTTATTATGCCTGTACTTTAAAAGAGAGCTCGAGGTTTGATTCTTTTTACAGATAGTTATTTTGAAGTGTATTATTAAATTGCAAACTAATTAGATTGATAACTCCACCTCTGACCCCTTGCGCCACTTGATAGCAAACTGCCTTGCCAATAATAAACTTGAATTGTTTTTGTTTACAAAACTGCAAGGTTGAACCAGCAAATGTAAATATAATATAGCGCTATACATTTTTGGTTAATAATGAAAGATTTCTCTACAACACCGAAAATATTGTCCTTTCCGAGTAATTTACACTTACTCATCATCATAACATCACGCCTGTAATCCCCGAAGGGTTAGGCAGAGGTATACCTAATAGTACACCCACATTTCGCCAATTATATTTTGAGTCCCATGTGATAGGGATAGAGCCTATTGCCATCAATCGGACACAAATCCAAAATATGTGGATGCTACTGAGAAATTCCTGATGGAAAAACCCAATAACACTTTGCCCGACCCTGAAATCGAACCCAGGACCTCCGCCAGACAGTAATTTACACTTTCTACTTATTTCAGATTCCTAGTCCTAGTAAGCGCCGGCGTCTACAAACGCATTCAAGAAGCGAAAGGAAGCTACGAACAAACGAACAAACAGCTCGCACAAATCATTGTAGAAAACTTTAGAAAACAATCCAACTTCAAAATGGTCAGCCAAGCGGTCTTGGAGGAAATCGAACAAGAATTTGTATCATATTGTGTTAAGAATAACCTAACACCAAAACCTAATACTCACATGTCTTTATTGATAAGGAATTTCAACTTCCTACCCACAAATGAAGACGAAAATGCCCCGAACCATAGCGTAACGAAAAACGCCTCGGTACGATTCAATCCGATCGTCCAATCAAAATCGAATACGTTACTAAACGAAATCGATTCGGAGATTTATTCGTCGGGAACGGGAACGAATGAAATCGAGACGAACGATTCGAATATCGATACGAATCGGTCTATGGAATCGACTTCGGATATCTATCCTGTTGGCAGGCCGTTTGATAGAGATCGGAAAATAAAGGGTTATGTTGATTTTTCTTGTTATTTCGAGAATGTTGCTAAAGCGCGGAAGAATGGGACACTGCCTGATTTTATTAAGTAAATATGAGTAAGAGGAACTTGGGAGAAGTTTCTGCATTTTGGTCATATTAATCAAGGTTCCACCCTAGGCCGCATCGTCGCTTTACATCAGGCCAATTGCTGCCAAAAGCAAGCCTATTTAATAGTATAAAAAAATGTTCAATGTTTGTGATACATCATATCAGATACTTGTACTACACTGCCGCCCCGCAAAAGGGGTCTATGGAAAATATGTTAAGAAAAATAAGTTTTACCTACTAAGCATTAAAGATGGATATAGTATAGCTTATTATGTTTCCCCATCCCCTTTCCTCAGAAGGGCCCTTTTACTAACACCAACATTGCAGTGCATTTTCTTTTTGGCTATGATTTGGTCATACAACTTGAGTGAAAAATATTCAAAATTGATTGGAACCAATCAGGTTCAAAATAACTGTTGTAACACTGCTTGCCTTATAAATTAGTGATAAGTATTATATTGAAAATTAGTATTGTGTAATGTATATAAATGTGAGTTATGTATTGACAATACAAGAAAATGTTTGTTGTTTTATGTAAATAAAATGTTATTTTAAAAATATTTTGTTACTTATTTTCTATTTACACAACTTCCAATTGCACGGCTATAGAAAAAGCCTGGCTATTAAATTGGTTTACAGAACCAAAATATTTTACATACGAGATGAGGCCGGTCATTCCTACCAGACTACTTTGAGAAGAAACAGCCGAAACAACAAAATCTTGGCCAAGTCATACGAATACCATGCAGATTATGCATCGTGCAGTCCATGCAGAATGTATGGAGACGGTCTTTTGAAGAAAGAACCACACAGATTTGAGTGGACCTGTCCAGTCAGTGCACGCATTTGTCAGTTATCGTGTTGCTCGACTTATAAGTTAAGGAGCGCAATGACATATTATATTTGTTACTTGGTTTTAATAACAGTCGGGTCGGGCTTCACGGTTAAGCCGCGCTTGCTATGGTCGATCCGTGGATGGGTGACCACCCAATATATACCCAGTTTCCTCCGTGCCTCTGAAAGCACGTTGGATCTTTTAGAGTCGTACAGGTAGTCAGTGGCTCGAAAGTCTGACAACTAGTCTTACCAAGGGGTATTGTATTACCCAGTACTGGGTTGTGGAGGTCAGATAGGCGGTTAAATACTGGTATTCAGCTGCATCGGGTTAGACTGGCTAGGCAGATGATGAATGGTTTAATGGGAGAATTCATGCCGTTCCTATGAATAATAAAAGCTCTGCCCCCATTAATGCGGATAATTAAATTATGACAAAAAAAAAAAAAACTATTAGAAGGTATAAACAGTCTTTTCCACAATTATTTTATCTCTTACAAAAACAACTCAACAGCAACTATTTCAGACAAAATAAAGCTCACTGTGATATTGACAATGGTGCCAAATCGGAGGTAAAATAACTCTGGAAGTACTGTAACTATTTAATTAGTAAGTAAATGAAGATACATAATACAATTAAATATAAAACATAATAATTAGACGGGCTTGTAGTCCAACTTGCTCTCCAGTTTCTTATTGTCAGCCACCTTGCGGACTGCCTTCATTAGATCCTCCTGGAAACCGAAATTATAATTTAAATATTTGGCACCTGATGATATTTTCCTTTGTTAAAACTTCTTCGAAATTAAAATAAGATTTTTTTTATGGCAACTTTCATTATAAGATTCATCCCAAATCCTCGATTTATCCCAAAAAGATTGCCAGTGTGGAGCCCCTCTGCAGGATATGCTCCATCTCTTGTCCTGCCCATCCTGCACAACCACTTGCACCTACCAAGATTTAATTGAAGCAAATGTTAGAGCTGTGCAGAAGGCTACATACTGCTCTAACACAATTTGATTCATCGACACGTAAAGAAGATTATAACATCGGAGATCTGTTGCCATAGATAGAGAAGACATCACCACCATAGACAAGGAATGCCTAGATTCGCTATTAGCGACTACCCTTGTGACAGCGCTAATACTCTTGGACAGTTATTGTAATCAGGGTTTGACTACAGCCTAGAGGAGCTCGTGGCTAAATAATAACAGCCGCTCGGATCGATCTTCAGGTTAAGCCGCACTTGCTTAAGTTGGTCCGTGGATGGGTGTAATACAGTTTCTTCCGTGCCTCGGAAAGCCGTTGGTACCGGATGTCAATTATAGATCTTTGACAGTGGTTACAGGTAATAGTGGCCTGAAAGTCTGACAACCAGTCTTACCAAGGGGTATCGTATTACCCAGTACTAACTGGGATGAGTGGGATGTGGGGGTCAGATAGACTGTCGCTACATGTAAAATACCGATATTCAGCTGCAATCAGTTATAGTGGAAGCCGACTCCAACATAGTTGGGAAAAGGCTAGGCAGATGATGAAGTTAACTAGAGTCTGACATAAAGTTTGTATATGCGGGAGATGAAAAAAAAAAAACATTTTTACTCTACTGAATCTAATAAGTAATAAGTGTGTCCTTCTCTCGTTATTATTATGTAGTAACTTGTCGATACTATTATCTGTCTTCGACCTCACCTGTATGATATACTCCCTCTCAGCCCTAATCGCGAAGAGTCCGGCCTCAGTGCAGACGTTCCTGAGATCGGCGCCGTTGAATGTGTCGGACAGTTTGACGACTGCCTCGTAGTCCATCTCGCCGTGCTTGGCTATGGGGGCCGCGTGGATCTTTAGGATTTCAAGTCTGGAAGGGAAATATTGAATAATTTGTGGTTTTCAGGGAGTATGTGTGTTTGATTTACAGAAATTTTGCGCCGAAACATTGTTACTTGCAGAAAATTATTGTTTTAAGTATTTTAAAATATTTTCTAATAAGAGTAACATTATAAATGTTCCTTGATTTTAGAAAATCCAAACATTATATGATTATAATAAGCAATATTTAACATAATTATTTTAAAAACATTGCTCTTTTTACATTGTCCAGAAAGAAAAGTACCAGAGCAAACCCCGAAAAGTTTACATCATAAGTCGTTTTATAACCTGCAATGAAACTTTTCATAAGAGAGCAGCGGTGGAGTTGAAAAGCTATAGTTTCCCACTTCCCTCTATATCAAGCAGGACTCGACAAAAATGAAAGACCATAGATACAAACTATTTTTGTTCTTACCTAGCCTGCTCATTAGGCAATGGAATCTCAATCTTCCTATCCAGTCTACCAGGCCTCAAGAGCGCAGGGTCGAGGGTATCAGGCCGGTTGGTAGCCATGATCATCTTGACCTGGCCCAGGGAGTCGAAGCCATCCATCTGGTTGAGCAGTTCCATCAATGTACGCTGGATCTCACGGTCAGCGCTTGTACCTTCGGAGAAACGACGTCCACCTGGAGAAGAGAGGAGTGTTTTGATTATATAAGGGAAAAATGGGTGATTTTATCCAACGAAAACAAAGTAAAGTACACCCAAATGTCTGTCGTTATTTTAAAGTAGTATTTAATTTTACTTAATAGAGGGCAGAGGTGTTTGAATTTAATGGCCGGCCTAACTTTGCCATTTTTTTTGTTGCGGTTACGCATAAAACCTATATTAATCGATAGCTGGTATCAGTACAATCAAGTTTTGTATGAGACAAAATGTTCTAAAGTGTCACGTTTCCGAGATATAAGATATCAAAGTTGTACTGAAGATGCCACAGTGAATGGACTTTAACTTTGATAGCTCATATCTCGACAACAACAATTTTCAGCAGTTGGCAAGTGCTCCATATTATGTTGCAACAATTCGATTTTTCACAAATAATGATCGTAATAATATGAGTTAAAATCCGATTTCTAATTATACTGCGATACATAGAACCTCCTACAACAATTACACAACAAGCCCCTACAGGTTGCGCCCGAGCACCAGATGTTTCTGGGAACTCTGGTGGTTGGTCTACATACCGATGGCATCAATCTCGTCCATGAATATGATGCAGGGCTGATGGTCGCGCGCGTAGTTGAACATCTCTCGGATGAGACGCGCCGACTCGCCGATGTACTTATCTACGATGGCTGATGATACCACCTGACGAATAAATTGTGTTAATGTTAAATGATTCTTCTTCTTTCCGTGTCGATAGCTCAAATAATACCCGACCAGTATATTGCCACCTGCACAGCTCTATCGTTGGCTTCGTTTAAATCCTGGAAGGTGCAGTGGCTGTGCAGGATGGGCAAGAAAAGAGGCGGGGCATATCCTGCAGAGGGGCTCCACACTGACTTTGTATTTGGGACGGGTCGATAATGCCCCATTTGGCCAGATTATTTCTACAGCAGCCAACCTGGGCCCGCAAATGTTTAAGAGATTTGGAGATTGGCCACTTGGGGTACATGAAAGGAGCCATCCCGAGCGGCGCTAAAAATATCGTAATGCTATACCAAACACCCGGCGCATCCTGGACAGCTAGCACTCAGTAACGCAGAGTGTAGCTGACTAATTCTTTCACCACGATGACTCAAACTCAAACATTAAATGATCTGCATGTTAAACTAGCTCGTCCAGACATGATACTGGTGCCTTATGGAATTTGAAGCAAAGCTGGTGCTGACAAGCTTTGGGAACAAATGCCGTAATTGGGTAAAAAGCTCCTAGTTTAAAAAATAAAAATAGTTGATGTTTTATTCAGAACTGAATTCCTGATACATAGAGTACAAACCTTCAAGAAGTTAGCATCGAGCTGCGACGCCACGGCCCTAGCGAGCAGAGTCTTGCCGGTACCGGGCGGGCCATACAGCAGACAGCCCTTGGGAGGGGTGATGCCGACGCGGACGAACAGTTCTGGGTTCATTAGGGGCAGCTCAATAACCTGCAAAATAAAGAGACTATAGTGATGTGTATGGGTAATGTCGGGTGTTCTTCTTGTAAAAGAAAGACTGGAGATGACTCATGTTCTGTCTACTTTTAGCCCTCAGCCGCATGGGTGATTTCAGCCTTGCTAGTGCTACCAACCTGCACGCGGCGGTAGATGTCCATTACTTTCTTCAGGTATAACTAACTCTGTACTGCTTACCTCTCTGAGTTGTCTAATCTGTTCCTGCAGACCTCCGATGGCGGAGTATGTAACATCACCAGGGTCTTCGTGACTCATGTTGTATACTAGAGGATCAACCTGAAATCAAATGATATTTCAAATCATTATATCACAGAATTGAAGGAAAAAGGGAAACCAACATAATGTATTAGTAAGTGACATTGTTGCCTAGGGACATCTTTAATGCTAAGGCCACAAGAGCCGGTGCGTAGCCATCTTTCAAACTATGCTCCACCTCCTGCTCTTCTCTTCAAAACATGCAACCGACGTAACCTTTGCGCTGCTACCGATAACGCCATGAAAGTGACCAAGTTTTGGGCCAACAATATTTATTTATTTATTCTTAAACTTACACACACTATCTTTACCGGATGACCCCAAAACAAAAGTGGTTTGCAAACACACACCAAATAAATTGGAAAATCAACTTACGGATAATTCTTAAAAGTCTATCTTAATATAACATCCCACTTAACACAGAATATTAATTTTTAACTATAGCTAACAAAGTTTAACAAAACTCTTGCGAATTTATTGCAGATTGCACGAAAATATGTCCATTCTCTCATGCACTTCGTTTAGTACACATATTGTGCGGGTGATTTAAAATACTGTCACACCAACTACGAGAAGCAGAAGAAATCAGCACACAACAATGAAGAAATAAAAATGGTGATAGTTCTTCTACAGATACAACTTTTCATAACCAACTCGGCATCAACTTATTCCCTTGTTACTGCCAAGTGAAAAGATGTAAAGAAAATATGTACCTCTCTAGGTAAATGCCTCATGATGGTGAGTGTGGTCATGTCCAGGGCGACCCTGGTGCCTCCCTTTAGCTTCTGTTTGTCCAGCTGACGACGGCAACCAACCACGTAGCGGGGACCATTTGTGGCTTTTACGATGACTGAAAATTGGAAAAGGAATGTTAAAATCATTAAAAATCAAATATCTTTAAAATTCCACTAACAGAGAGACCTGCGACTCAGCAGTGTCTAATAGTAGAGTGAATAATATGTATTTTTTTAAGAAATAGTTTCTTTTTTTCTAAACTGACTGGATGTAGCCACATAGAGGGCCAAGAACTTTGGTAACCCAGGTACTCTCAGTGAGATTATCAGTAACATCAAGGCATTGTTAGCTATTTTAGAAGTGTTGGGGTCAATTGATCTTTTTCCGAATCATTTGAAAAATACAAGCAGGGATAGGGAGTTGCAGACAGCATGATGGCTCGACATACAATCCAATAAGTATAATTTTGGATCTGTTATCATTCGGTATTCCTTTGCAGAACCATAAAAAACTGACCAAGTGCGAGTCAGACTCGCGCATGAAGGGTTCCATACTACTGTAGTACGGGAGCCTTCTTTATTATTTTAATTTTATTTATTTATCGACTTACATCTACCATTACATCTAACCAATGCGGTAAATGTGCCTTAATACATACTTAATTAATTGATGTTAGCAGCAACTCGGCAGCATTCAGTGGAAATATCAACTGTCTGCCTTTTAAGGATCATGAGATACAGCCCGCTGTCAGACAGATGAACGGATGGACAGACAAAGGATGTTTAGTAATGGTTACCCTTTGGATATGTTTGTATCTTCTGACAGCTGTAAACAACGGAAATTCTAAATAAAATACTATATTAAACTTACATTTCTCCTCAGTAAGCTGCTTCAGCACCTCTCCAACAATCTGACCGACACTCTGCAGAGCTTTAAGATCATTCTCACTCTTGTCGTACTGTTTAGTTACATCCTTCAATTTGTCTCGCACTGAAATAGAAGATAAAATGAATAATGGTATGACTAGAAAGGAGTCTCAAGTCTCTTAGAAGACACCGCCACTTCAGAGATATTGGCAAACCAAATTCATTGGGAAAATTTAACAGAGGGTTGATGATGATGGAAGAAATGCATTGGATAGGATATTTGTATATTCTGGCATAATAGAAAGAGGTTATCTTGTGATGAGAGATTAGGAAATTAGCTAAATGTACTACTTAATTTCTATGATAATAATTATGCAAAACTTGGCAGAAATTACCAATATTTTCAAGAACATCTGTTTGTCAGTATAATTAGGAGTAACCTTAGCCATTTATACGAGCAATTTTTATTGTACTTGCCAATATATCAAACAATTTGACCTGTAATCTCTTGAGATGAAAAAAGTAACCTATTTGTACAGAAACACCATAATTTACGAAATAAACTTAATGTTATTACTGGGAATTGATTAAATAAGATAATAATTAGCTTTGATTATCAATAAATAACCAAACAATGCATTTTGAGACAAAAGTTAGGGTCATGATTCGGCAGAAATCGATGACAAGCAACACAAATACATACTTTCTTTGAGCCTGGATTCTACTTCTTTGTGTTCCATCAACTTCTTTCTGTAGTCTTGAAAGGCTTTTTCACGTAGCCCGTCCATGGCTGACGGTCCGGCAGGCATTTTTATTTAGAAATTATGTTTACGTGATAAATGCAAAAACGAATATCACTACTATTTGACAGTTCGTTCTCTGTGTCTGTGAGTTGACAACCATAGACTAAATAATTCAGAAACTGATTGTCATTGGTAGCGAACGAAACGCACATTTATACACTATTGAAACAGCATTTTTTGATGTGATATAAAAAATCCAATGGAACTAATAAATACTCGGTCCTTGTATAATTATAAGTTTGTACATTTAATCGTTCTTTTCAAAACATGTTTTGTTATTCCATTTTAAAATCCCAAGTCAAAATGTTTATAAACACATTCACCGAAGTACCTACTGTCATCCATTAAAAAATATATAAAAATGATTGTCCATTATAATGCGGATCTTTTTATGGAAGAGAGTCCTCCTCTTCCTCACTAACCAAGGTGAAAGTGATACTGAACAGACGCCAGCACATCAAGTTACTACAATCTCTCAAATTTCTTTAATAGATTGTCAACTTTATCGTTACAGCTGTAGGTTCAAGGTTGATTGGGAAAACATTGTTAGCTGTTGTTCACAGTTGTTTATTTTGAAATTGTTCTACTCTTCATCTTCCTGCCCTTGTCACATTGAATCTACTTGGGGTCAGCGCAACGATGTCTTTTCTTTCCATTCTGTCAGTGGAGAATGGAATTCATTTACTCCTTTTGTTTCTCCACTCTTCATAAATAATTAGAAACAAATCAATGCAGTAAAAGACTGCCAAGTGATGCTAAACTTATTAGTAAAACATCACACTGATTCTTCTATAGAGCACACAAAAAAAAAAATATACCTACCTACATACAAATTGCTATAATATTAGTTTATGTACAATGGCGAGCTTAATCCAGAATTGGGTTTTCTTCAGCAAAAACAAAAAAAACCTTATTTCGATTGCGAGATTTTTAATAATCTACATTGCTGCTGATCAACGCCATGTGAACGGGAGATAGGTAGAGAATAGGGTTCACATTTTCCTATCCTTTTCCTTCGTTCAGAACCGTCATTTGCTAGAGCGAGCATCGACGATTCGGTCGGTTTTTCCAGATATTTTTTTTTATGCGTCGCAACTTATTAACAACGTACGTATTATAAACATTTGAACTAACGTACACAAACAGCTTTCTTACGCTCTGCCTTGTTAGTTGTTACATCGACGGGAATATAACTAAACATTAGTTCGATGATAACGTCTTCGACGAACTCAAAGTATCAATTCATCGGTAATGCCTGCCTCTACCTCATGGCTCTAGTTAATTTTGTGTTCCTCAATAATGAAAACTCTAAAAGAACATAAATTACGAAAAAAGCACGTCAAAATAAAAACATCCAGCTATTTCTCCTTTCTTTTAAAAAATATCACAATATGATGCATGCCCCGCGCGCGCCGTAATGGCGGTTTCGCGCCAAAATATAATAAAATAAAGCTGCGCGCGTGTGTTATTTGCACGGTACGTGACCCAGGTTCCGTGGAGGTCACGTCTTTTGGGTTCTATCTAGTTTAGACCGCACGTTTTTATTTACTGTGCTGTACCTAAGTGAAAAATAGGTTAATGGACTTTTTGAAGTTTTTAGTAAGTAGGTACTAAGGTTTCTACTAGTTGTAATAGTGCTGCATGCTTCTTTAAGTTTTTTTGGAGCTTGAATAACTTTGTGAGGAAGGCATTGTCGGTAAACGTTTGTGAAATTATCTGTGGAAATTGTATTGAACAAACAAGATGGCGGCCTTAGTTCCGATCAAGACCACGCGTCAATAGAGCCATGCATCAATATAACTCAAACGAACCTGCAAGAATCGAATGAAATGTGCCAAGATTTCTACGGTTATCATTCTTGCATGGCGACTATTCTTGATACATTGAGTTGAGAGACCCATAGTATTCATTACGACACGACACTAGATATTTGCCTACTTTCGATAGGCTAAGGTGGCTACTGTTCTTTCACAGTTTATTTCGCGCTAGCTATTACCTAAGTTGGCATTTATGTACATAGGAAAGTACATTTTTCAAACACTTTTCTAAGCTTTCACGGTTTACAACTAAACTTATACTGTCACTTACGGGATATCTTCCGTGATTATTCATTATTCTGAGCTCCCGATATTTCGAAGGTGTTGCAAGATATCCCGTAAATTACAGTATAAGTTTAGTACATTTTTTTAAACATGTTTTTCAGGGGAATCATTTATTCAACCTTCAAGTTTCCCAACATATAGCTAAGCGTAAATAGGTAAACTGTAGAAATACTGAAGTCGATTTAACCATAGATGAGATTTACATTGACAGAACACGTGAAGAAATTAAGACATTACAGAGTAACCACACGTATCGACGCGGAATCGGCTCTTGCTGGTCAGAAGAGTTTAATGTTTTAATGCAAGAACAGTAAAAAAGATGTCTTTAATTTTGTTGCGGTTCGGAGAAGCGACTAGATACCGCACCGAACTAAAGGCGACAAAAGTTGTGTAACGTGATCGGTTCAAGCTGATTCACGTCGATATGTTGTGGTCACTCCCTAAATTAAAAGTTAGCAAGTGGAGTAGAAGTAGGTAACCAATGCTTATTCTTTTTCTATAAAAGAAGCGACACTTCTACAGTGAAAGTATTTACGGGTTAATATCAGAAATCAATAACAATGTACAATAAAAGTGTTATTTTCTATTTTCCAACTCACACAATTTCACACGTAAAGTAGGTACCTACCTACACCCATAAAAGATTATCTTTAAGAGCGAACAAATCGATTGAAACTGCACACAACTGTCGTGTAAGATATTATAAGTTCTTATTGTTACATCAGCCCTGGGCGGCGACTTGCGTCCAGGAGCTCGGCTTGTTTTAGCTTTTTTTTAATTTTTTTTTTACAAAATGGGCCTGCTCTTGACCTGGATCACGCCTGATGGAAAGCGATAGATGAGGTCTATGATGGAACGAGCGTGCCCAGAAGATGCCTGTTCACTCTTGCTTTGAAGGCAGACACGTTAAATGTGGGAGATGCTGTTTTCATGATGAGAATAGCTGCTAAGTCTCTAGCGAGTTGTGTGCTGGAGTAGTAGGTACTGGGATCTGGCAATGTCGAGTCAACGTGATTTAATAAAAAAAACCGTGATAAGGTCTACTAAGCTTTGAATTAGAAAATCTTATTACTACCTAAATTTATAAATGCGAAAGTATGGATGGATGGATGTTTGTTACTCAGTCACGTCAGAACGGCTGAACAGATCTGGCTGAAATTTTGGCACAATTTCAGATTATAGTCTGGAATAGCACATTATCTCGGAAGTACAATCCCGTGGGCAATCCGGTGAAGCCGCTCGTATAAGCTATTACTTATATAACATTAAAAAAAAGAATTAGAGGTTGCAAGAAGATCTTTCGGAGCAACATGTAGCATTTTCAATGAACCATGTTAGGAAGACCCCCGAGAATAGAAAGCTACTGCCATGCAAGTAGTGGAGGAAGGCAATCAGGGTACCCAACGTATAATACGTCCACACAGTGCGAGTTACTGAACTGCAGCTACTGCATAGGCAGACTAGCATTCTAGTTCGCACTGTGTAAAAAGTCGCCGTGGACGAAGACCCTAAGAGCTAAAAGCGAATGAACCGATTGAAAGTGCACACAACTGTTCTTTGAGATAAGTTCTTATTGTTAGATCTTAAGCACTTTATTTGAGCGTAAAATTTTAGTTCTGTCGTCAAAATGGTTGAGTGGTGCTAATGGTTCCCGGGAGAGCTGAGGGAATCTTGGCTATTATGGCATTGGTATCTAATGTTTTATTACTTGAGCGCATGGAGTTAAGTAATGAAACACTAGCTTATGCTCCCTTCTTACATTCTCCTCTGTCAATCGTCACGCTATCATTTACTCCTTTTTATTTCAAATCTTTCCTCACACAATCCATCCATCGTTTTCTTGATCTTCCTCTCCCTCTCCATCCATCAACATATATATTCATCACTCTTTTAGTCACATTAGCTATTCGTCTCATCACAAAAATGTCCATCATACCAAGACAGTCGATTCCCTTTCAACTTTTCTGTAACTGGCGCAACTTTTAAACTTCCCCTAGTATACTCGTTCCTTATCTTATCAATTCTTGTCACACCACATATTCACCTCAACATTCTCATCTCCGCTACATGCAATCTTTTTTCATCCATCTTCTTCACAACCTAGCTTTCCAATCCGTACAGTACGACAGGTCTAATCACGAACTTGTATATTTCCCCCTTTAACTTGAGGAGCATCCGTGGGTCACATGATGTTCCACTGAACTGTCACCATTTCATCCATCCATCATCACCATCACCATGAGTTGATCCGGTGCATTAGGATGGTGATACTTAGTAATAAAATTATGAAACTTCCCCAATGTTGATAAAAATTCTACAGAGATTCGTAATCTGGTGGATACACCACGAGCACGTTGTATCAATTTGCTATGAAAAATTTAAACCATATTAACCGCTGTACTGACAGTTTTACGATTCACTCGTATTTTTACGAGACACACGACAATTTTATGAGTCACTTGAAAAATAACAATTTCTACGGAAAGCGACGGTAAACCTGGGTCTTTGATAATCTTGGAAAGTGCTGACATGACGCCGGGTTTATAGTTTGTGATTTTCTTTAGAGTGTAAATAAATAAACGGGTTTCGGTACTAAAAGTTCGCTATGGAAGAATTTGTTGTCGTAGTTCTGTCTGCCGTATTTTTGTAGTCGCTACTCGACATTGTTTAAAATATGACATTGGTGTCTTGAGAGTACTGAAGTGCAGAGTATATTAAAGTACTTATCTAAATGTGCAATACCTAAAAAGGAAGAGCAAAGAATCAGAATTGTCGTCCAACGTTGCAGCTTTCTAGGCACTTTTTTTTTAAAGTTTGTTCCATGCTTGTAATTTCTCCTGTTTCGAGGGTGCATTTACAAACATTTAAACTCACATACACAAAGAACCAGACCCGGAGACAAGTATCTGTAGGCCATAGAAATATTTTGAATCGAACCCGAGACACGCAGCGCAGCAGTCAATCACTCAGACATCGCCGCGGCCGCTAACCGTACCAACTTTTCCTGTTGACAGCTATGCGTACGAGTTTTTTGATGCCCTTTAATTCTTTTCCCCTTTTGATACTTGTACCTACATATTTTTATTATTCTTTTAAAAGAAGAGAGATAAATGTGATTAAGATGTCATTACGAAGTTGAAATAGGGAATTACATACAAGATTACAAAATGGTTCTTAAAGCTTGCAAGACCGAGGCTCATAGTTTAGTAGTCCCTGTAATCATCATCTTCCTGCCCTTGTCCCATGTTATTTTGGGTCGGCGCAACACAATTTTTTCCTTCCATTCTCCCCTATTAATTGTCACTATAGTAGACCCTATGATACCCCACCCCAAAAGATACCATCTGGTCCTCCAAACATTTCTAGCGTAAAGATCCACAATGTTCCACTACTGACTGCTCGAACAAAGTTTAGTTTAACAGTAACTATCACAACACAAAGTTGAAAGCTTAACATATTACAAAGTAGCGAGCTGGGATCATATACCAAGTTTTTATCTTAAGATACTTGCACACGTGTATCTTTGTAGCAATAGCAAGCCAAGGAAGCTACTTCACATAGCTCCTTTGAAAGGTAGTGGCAAATCATCTTAAAACGTCACCTTCTCAGTATTACCTATACCTACTCGAACCGAAAATTCTCTATCTAAGTAGCATACTCAAACCGAATACTTTCTTGGTCTCTCTGACAGCCTTTTTTTTCGGATGAGAAATCATCAAATGACCCCCCGCTCTGGGCGGAGTGGAAGGGAGTTAGGTACTGACTTTTACTGACTAAAACCCATCCATGTTCCTTCTTTGCCCTTTGTGTTCCAGGGCCGCGGTATCTCTTTCGAACAGTTCCGCAGCCCCGGCAAGCATCGACCCTTGCGGGCCCCTTCCTTTTTGCTGACATCTCTTTGAGGCGCACGTGGAACACGAACGCGCCGTCGACACGCTTGTCGTCATGAGACGGACGGACGGTGAGCCTGACTTCATCAAATGCTGGACGAAGGTCTCTCAGTTTGTTCTTCGCAATGTTCTGCCGTGCTCCTGGCAGTACCCTGGTTATAGACATGATTTTCTACGCGGTAATTACAAATCACTTTTATGAAAAGACTAGCTTATGCCCGCGGCTTCGCTCGCGTGGAATTCGATAGTTGTCCCACGGGACCATACTACCGAGATGAAAAGTATCATAAGTGTTAGTGCAGGTTATAAACTATCTGTGTGCTAAATTTCATCCAAATCCGTTCAGTAGTTTTTGCGTGAAAGAGTAACAAACATCCATCCATCCTCCCAAACTTTCGCATTTATAATATTAGTAAGATGGTAAGCTAAGATTAGTTGGATAGGATAAGTCACTGTATTTTGAAATACTGACTTCAATGATATACGCGTTTTGTAGTTTTGCTCACCCCATTCAGTAGCGTTATGTCCCAAATGAAAGCGCCTTTGTTTTTTTTTCTTCCAAAAGGCAAAAAGGAAGCCCCCCGTGTCACAGTAAGTCCATACCTAATCTCTTTGCAGTTTTATCTATTTTTTACGGAAAACTTTGTCACCCAGCTTCGGAGAGATGATAAATCCAAATCTATGTGTGTTTTTATCACGAAACTCAAGTTTTTACATCCTTAGATAAAAGGGATATTAGATTTGAACTTATGTCGGGACTCGCTGGCTTTTTGGACTGAGAAATAACTTACGAAGTGCAGAATAATATTCTGGAATTGTTTTTAAATTGTCCATTTATCGGACAAGCTGTTTCGTTGACAGCCTAGAGAAACTTCGTCAAAAACACGGATAGAAAGTAGCACATAATGTAATCCAGGTTGTAGACTACCTCTGAGCCAAATATCAATAAAAATATATAAATCTAATTACGAAGTGATTGAGTTACATACAAACAAAGTATCCATATTTGTCGTTTTGCCCGCTTGAAGGTAGAATTGTCCAAAAAAGTGTCATATGTTTTTACCTCATGATCTTTCTGTGCTCAGGAATATAGATTTTTTCATACAAAAAATGTCAGACAGAGTCAGAGCTACTTTTTATAATTAAGCATGCATCCATACGCACTTCAGCCGATACGATACCGATATTTATAAAAGAGCAGTGGCGATACCGATGCGGACAGTTAAGATTCAAAGAAAAATATAAAAATACGTATGATAATATTTACTATGAAAGTACAATTGATAACAGATCAGAAGACAAAACTTAATTTAAAATGTTACACAGTTATGAGATTTTTTCAAGAAACACAACATTTTTAAATTGTTTGGTAACGGTGATGGGCTGATGGCTCGTTCACATGGGTTGTCTATAGCGCGAAATTCAAAAAGTATCGGTGTATCGGCAAATTCAATATCGCTGATTCCGATTTATCCGAAAACTCGCGATATCGCCGATATATCGGTATCGGATGCATCCCTATTTATATTATTATTAGTTTCTTCGCGAGACTTTGTCCACCTCCAGAAAATATATCCTCAGGCAATCTCTTAAGACACCTAAAAGTGTTAGCTTTCTGAAAAAGAAAGATTTTTTTTAAATCGGATAAGTAGTTTCAGAGATAACCTCTTACCATCTAAACTTACATACCTTGCCACTTCATAATGTAGTATAAAAGTACAGTTACAGATTTATGATTATAGAACCTATACCACACTAATAACCTACTTTTTCACTATAACTGCGACCCTGGCAATCGTCCAGGGAAGAAGACAGGGAACGGTCCAAACTTCACAATACAGATAGCAACTCGTTGTCATTTTAAACTTGTCCCCGATAGTTTGTAATTTCCGTGTGTCGTGCATTTAGCTTCGTGGATTCGTGGAACGCGATGTATCTTGTAACTTGTGTTGTTAAAGTTTTGTCACTTTATAGATAGGATAGGTTGATCTTTTTATCTTATTGTAGTAATTCAAGGCGAATTTTAACAGAACACACTGAACTCGTTAAGCACTTTAAACTACGTTCGAGAACTGTCAGTGTCATGATTGCTATTGGAAATTGACAGCTGTTGAACGCCGTTTAAAAGTTATTTTGGGGAAATCCATTCTTAATGTGTATGTCCATTCTTAATGAGGATGGGTAGTCGGAGAAAGATGCTTCGTGACAGTACCTATAGATTCAAGAAAGGGGTTTGAATGAAATGGCCGGCCTAACTTACGCCATTTTTTGTTTTCAAAGTTGCTGCCACTTAAAAAACCTGTATTAATCGATGGGTCTGGTATCTCGAAATCTCTCGCTATTTATAGATTAAATAACATGGTGGAAGTTAGGCCGACCAGGCTTCATACAAAAATCTTCCAACCCCTTTTCCTAGATTTTACTGTGTCCAAAATTTTCTTCTCTTCGTTTCTCACTTAGTCGGAAAGTACGTTTATTTATAACTAACTTTGACTACCAACAAATATACAAGAAAAGCGAAAATACCGAGAAATCACCAAAGTACACCTAAACGCAGTCAGTAACCTATTTTCAGTTCAAAACAACAAGAGAAACAATGAAACGACTCTGTTTTGCATTGCAAATGTGACCTAGATAATAAGTTCGGCACCTAGCGTCTACACAGGTATCAGGATATGCAAGGCAATCATCTTCTAAGCGTGTCGATGGCAATCTAAATTGTGTTGGCCCAGAATTGAGCCACCAGTTTGTCGTCTTCAGTAGCGTCCAGTAGCAGGACGCGTATGAAATGATATTAAGTGCCCTGTCGTTTGTGGAACGGCCCCACATTTACACTTCAGGACAGAGTCATCGATGAATCTCCACTTGAGCAGGTTTTCGTTGCTGCGGCCAACCTGGATCCGGAATCTATTTAAGGACCTCCAGGTCAGCCGTGGCGACACATGCCAAGCAATGGCAGTGCAGCTTCAAAATAAAATGTGATTACCAATTAGTTTAATAATTTTCTATTTGATCGTGACCTATCTGAACCGCGACTGCTGAGCATTAGGGCCTGGGTTCGATTTCGGGGTTGGAGAAAGTGATATTGGGTTTTTCCATCAGGAATGCTTCTGTTTTCCGATCATTATATCTGGATCTCTTCAAATTTCGAATAAATTGGTTTCTTTTAGGTAAGCGTGTTCACCCTAGGTTGCAGGATCGCTTCAACATCAGGCGAGTTGCGGCCAAACGCAACCATACAGGGTGTAAACGAACCCTTCACGAAGCCGTCAACCAAACATAATTTACATGAAACTAGTAACCCTACGCAAAAATGATTGCTGGGAAATGCCGTTGTTTTGGGGTAAAAAATCATGTTTTACGGTTGAACTATATGTAACGGGCTCAAAACATTGTGCTGATGGATGCATTGAATAGTAACAGTCGCGAAGGTATTAATAGAAAAGTTATAACCATAAAAAATAAAATTTTAAAAAAACTTATGAAAAAGTTGGAACTTTGACCACTAATATCTCCGCAACCAGAAGGTTTCCAGGTATGGTCCAGAAAAAAAATGGACGGGGAGAATAAGTGCCTTTCGGCTTCGTTAAGGTACTTTGTACACCCTCTATTTAGTGTAAAAAAAGCAACCTGGGGTCTGAATTTCTTGCAGTTGATGTCTTATAGGTTCGCCTCTCATTGTTAGTGAATTAAAATTTAAAAGAGAAATATAGGTGTACGAAACCCCTGCCTACTCTTGCAAGGAATACTGGTGTAATGTTATTTATGCAATTTTAAAAAGCAAATCATGAGTTCCATCGTAGATATAGGCGGAAACAAACGAGTCGAAGTAGGTAGTGTCGTAGTGACTTGTGAACCTGTCGCTTAGCTGTGCTCCCCGTGTACTTACAGTTAGAGTAGTGCAATAGATACTGTTTTTTTTTTTGGGGATGGGAAATCATCAAATAACCCCCACCCCCCACGCTGGGTGGAGTGGGAGGCAGTGTCAGAGTTTTACTGACTAAAACCCATTCATGTTCCTTCTTTGCCCTTTGTGTCTTTAGGGCCGCGGTATCTCTTCCGAACAGTCCCGCAGCCCAACAATACTGTTGACAATTATGCAGGGGACCACTGTTTCCTCGAGTTTCTTGATACAACTCATGGAAACTCACAAAAAAAATATAAGCTTTTACTTACGGCTTTGCCCACTTGGGTATCGGAAATTATCGTACATAACGTGCTATTGGGATAAAAAATATCCCATGTTCTAATACAGATCATGGTCTACCTGTGTGCTAAATTTCATCTGAATCTGATCAGCTTTTAAGGTATGAAAAGGTTACAGAACGGACAGTGTTACTTTCGCATTATAAAATTATTATGGATAGTACGGATGCCCGATATGCTGTTGATATAAGCGAGTTTCCGAGTGAAGCAAGGACGTTTTTTGAGATAATTACGACTAGCAACTAATCAGACTGCACCGCGGTTACGTTCCGTACAATGGCAGGACAGCTTCTACTGGCAACGTATTTTTTATTTTTTTTTATTTTTTTATGAGCCTGTTGTGTCCCACTGCAGGGCAAAGGCCTCCCTTCCCTCTTTCCATTTATCTCTGTCTTTGGCTATTTGGGCCCAATCCTTTTGACAAGAGTCCAGCTCGTCACGCCATCTCCTTCTGGGCCTACCGCGTCGCCGGGTTCTGTTGTTCGGAACCCAATCTGTTGCCACTTTGGCCCAATTTTGATGTGACATGCGGCAGATGTGGCCTGCCCAGTTCCATTTTAATTTGGAGGCTGTGTTGCAAACGTCTGCGATTTGAGTCTTGGATCGAAGTATACTGTTCCGTATACGGTCAGAAATTTTGACTCCTAGTAGACTTCGTTCCATGGCGCGCTGGCAGACCCCGAGTGCGGACTTTTGACGCTTCGTTAATGACCACGTTTGCGCTCCATAGGTGAGGGTGGGAAGGATGCACGTATCCATGAGTTTCCTTTTGAGGGAAAGTGAAAGTGATCCTTTCATGAAGTGTTTCATCGACCAATAGCTCTTCCAGGCGTTTTCGGTGCGTCGAGCGACTTCTTTGTCTTGCCTCGCCTGGAAGGAGACTATTTAGCCGAGGTATATATACTCATGGACATGCTCTACCTCCACACCCCCTATGTCTATTTTGCGTTTCGTGCTATTTGTCATTAACTTCGTTTTTGTCATATTCATTTTGAGTCCGACCTCGAGGCTGGCGTGGCTCAGTTGTTCGAGCATGACACCCAACTCAGCCGCCGAAGACGAGAAAAGGACAATGTCGTCGGCGAGTCGAAGATTAGTTAATCTCTTTTCCCCAACGACAATGCCCTTGTCCCGCCAAGGTGCATCTAATTTTCGGAAAACTTCTTCAAGTGTCGCAGTGAAGAGTTTCGGAGATAGCGGATCGCCTTGTTTCACTCCTTTTCAGATTGCAAAGGATGGGCCAGTGGTTAGGGATTGCAATCCAGCGGCGTTTTCAATCCAGCTGGATTCTTGCTGGATTGACCTGAATCCAGCTGGGTCCAGCGCGGATCCAGCAAAATGTGGAACGAAAAGAAAAAGACGACATTTTTAAGACTTTTTTTATTAATTTGTACTTCTTACGATAATCTATGAAATCTTTCACTCATTTGGTGATATCTTATATCAATTTGCTTTGGTTTCTTAATCATTTGGTTTCTTTTCAAAAGAATCAACTTAAAATTAAAATAACAAACATATAACCTCATATAACATTTTAGATAATGTTTCTAAGTAAGCAATATCTCATTACTCTATGATATCTTCTTGCACCGGCTCTACAATATGTTGTTTATTTACTCGTTCTAACAAAGTTTCATCCCGCCACATCGCATTCTTTTTTGGCAAAGGCAAATAGCCAGGTTTTTTTACTGCTTCTTCATATTTTTTTGGATTTTTCAAGTACACTATCGTACTAGTAACTTCGGAGAGGCGCCATTCTGCGATTCTGTTGCGTAGTGCTTCGGCTAGCTCGGCACTTAGGGAAGTGCCCTGGCTTTATAGCTTGTCTAAGACAAATTTCAGGGTTGTGTCGGCAGTTATCAATGTGGACTCTCTTCTGCAAAGAGCTTCTACAGCCAGTTTCAACGGTTGTAGACTGACGATCAATTCATTGATTATTGACCATTCATCGCCGGAAAATTTTATTTCGGAATCGACGTCTATCAATGCTTTATCGATGCAAACTTTTAGGTTGTAGAAACGTTCCAGCATACTGAGCAAACTGTTCCATCTCGTGCGGCAATCAAGAATCAGGCTTAGTTCTTTACCTTTCTCTTTTTTAACATGTGTTTGAAAAAATAAATCATCTTTGGTGGGTGATTTTTTGAAAATTTTTACATCTTTGAGCAGTGCGCTGTATCGTGGGATTAATTCACCAAAGTCCACTAATGTTGGTTCGACTGTAAATGCCAATCCATCGTTTATCTGTCCCTAAGTCTTCATCGTCTTCGTATTCGTCACTTTCATCTGTTGCTGCTTGTTCTACTTCCTTATGAGGTTTCTTCTTTTATAGCACGTCCACCGCAGCTAACTGGATACCATGAGCGTAGCACAATTGTTGATAACAAGGCAAAAGTTTTCCAACTTTTACCATTACGGACGCGCCATCGGTAGTGATACCAATGGTATCGGTTTCCATCACTAAGTCGAAAATATTCAGCCTTTCTGACACTAATTCAATGCAGTATTCGGCAGTGCAGGAGCCGTGAATTCTTATCAACCCTAAATTGAAATGTCATGGTGCAAGTTGAGATTTATGTATCTATGATTTTTTTGGGAGGGCCACTCGTCCAAACTCAATGAGAATCTTTGTCCTTTTTGTTTTAAATTAGTGAATTCTTTGGTGACAAATTGTGACAAATGGTGACAGAACGGCAACGTTGCCACGCCGTTTTGAAAATGGCGGCAACTCAAAACTAAACAATAGAAATTGATACGTTTGCGGATCCGCATCGCTGGATTCAGCACTGTATGCTGGATCCAGCATGTTTAAAAAGGCGCTGGATCCAGCTGGATTGCTGTATGCTGGATCCAGCAATTGCAATCCCTACCAGTGGTGTCTAAGCGTATGGAAGCTGTACTATTGAGATAAACTAGTTCAAGTAATTTAACATAAGTGGGTTCTATTTCTTGTTTGTGGAGTGTTTTGAATATGGCTTCATGTGAAAGACTGTCAAAAGCTTTGGAGTAATCTACGAAAGCAAGGTATATCTTAAAATAATTCATCATCTGCCTAGCCTTTTCCCAACTATATTGGGGTCGGCTTGCAGTCTAACCGGATGCAGCTGAATGCCAGTATTTTATACGGAGCAACTGCCTATCTGACCTCCACAACCCAGTCAGTACTGGGTAATACGATACCCCTTGGTAAGACTGGTTGTCAGACTTTTTGGGCCACAGACTACCTAACGACTGTCAAAGATCTACAAATGACGCCCGGGACCAACGGCACGGAGGTAACTCGGTATGTAATGGGTGTTCACCCATCCACAGACCAACCTAGGCAAGCACGACTTAACCCAAAATATCGACCCGAGCGGCTGTTATTATTTACCCACGAACTCCTGTATATCTTAAAATAATTGTGTGTACGTAATAGCTAGAATGTCGCTCAAGACTTACATTCCAAATCTAGTGTCGAAATCACGACCCTTATAAAACTAACAGCATCATATAAGCATACATTACTGGAAGTGCGTCACAAAGACAAACGCAACGTGTGCGTTATCGGCACGTCAAGGATAACGATCGACTTTAACGAGAGTGCAGGCGATGCGGTTTGTGGCACTGTTCTATGTTATCATGAGAACTTATAGGTACACTAGCTTTTGCCCGCGGCTTCGATCGCGTTAATTTGGAATTTGACAATCAATTCGGGTTGTACTTTGCTTGTGATAATATAATTCAATAGTTATTCGAAAGACACGTGTTTTCCTCGGATACAGTTTTTTTTTTCGGGATGAAAGGTAGCTTATATCCGTTCCTGTACACCTGACAACATATATGCGAAATTTCAGATTGATCGGTTCAGTGGTCTAAACCACTAAGCAACCACTAAGCACTAAGCATGAAAAGGTAACAAACCAACAAACAAACTTACTTTCGCATTTATAATATTAGTTAGGATGCAATCACCCCTGTAAGTATTGAAAAAAGGGGTAGGTTGTAAGCAGAGGTATAATAGTACACCAGTTTTGTTTTGTTTATTTGATATTAATTTCAGCTTGATACCTCAAAGCGATCCTTAGAAAATGGTCTTGATAGACGGACAGACGGACAACAAAGTGATCCGTTTTTGCCGACTACAACAAACCCCTAAAAACAAAATAATTTCTGTGAAAAAAAAATGGTAGATTTGTACAATGACATTATAAGAGCGTAAAACACATGCCGCCACAAGTGATAGCATATAAATACACGATAATATAATAAGTATGTCAAGTCTACCCAAATAACTCTCTACTACCAAATATGATAATATCTTTCCCATCTTTTCAAACTTCAGCAGAATCCGAAGTATTACCATTTGGTGCATCAGCACTCGTTCAAGTCGAATGTGGCTCAAGTTTGAACGAGTATCGGCGGAATCTCGGGTCTCGGTCTGCCAATCTTATAGGCGTTTGATAAGTGCAAATTGAATTTTATCTGAATACTGACTTGTAAAGTCTGTATTGTAATATCTTGTTTCTGGTCTAAAGATAATTAGGTATGACTGAGAATCTCGTATCAATTTATCGGTAAGATTAAGTAGGGATAGATTGTAGCAACTTTGTTTATCTGCGTGTCTGTCTGCGGCATCGAAGCTCCGAAACGGGTGGACTGAATTTGAAGTCTGTAAGTAATAAGCCCTTCGTCCAACTGCTCAATGAGAACCTCTATCAATGTTTTGTGTTCTCATGATTATTTTGACGGTTAGGTAAAGGTGCTCAACGACTATAACATTTAAGAATAGCAGACCAAAAAAGAAGTATTCTAATTTAAGGTTTGCGGTCATCCGTTCGTCTTATGACGACAGGCCGTGTCGACGGCGCGTTCGTGTTCCACGCGCGCCTCAAAGAGATGTCAGCAAAAGAGATACCGCGGCCCTGGAACACAAGTCAGTACTACAGCGCCATCTATGATACAAATGAAGAACTAGCATCAAAATACTAAATCGCGCATGTAGTAGTAGTTATCCGCTACTTAAGACTATAAAAGAAAACTCGACAACAACTGTCGGGCAGTAACCCACCAGATAATTATAACACCCGCCTGGTCAGAGAATCCTCCCTTTTCTATAGGGGATGAAAAACTTTACACCCAGTTCTTCATAACCTTTAAATCCATACAAATGCGAACGTAACTCTGTCTGATCGACCCGATCGACTGACATAAAACAAAGGTATAAGTCCCGTCACAAAAAAAGAACGGGAGGGGATGTGTCTTGCACACGTTACACAATCGCCTCCTAAAGTACTAAGCTATTGTTTTATAATATAAGTATAGTTGTTTCATTGTTGAATCGTAATAGGTACTTTACTAGGTACTTAGTACTTTGGAAAAGGCTGGAATAAAAAAAAATGACAAAGATTATTTGAGCGGTCAGCGTTCTTTTTACTTGACGGGACCTATAACATGCCTTTACCTGGTATATAGTACTTCTTACTCCGGTAATTTGCTTCCGTGGGATATTTTCCGATCTTCACACGAGCGAAACCACGGGTAAAGACTAATCTAAAAATATTCCTCAAACTCATCATTTTCCGAAAGCTCTTCCCGATCGATCCTGCACTCTACTGAGCAAACTTTCTACATTATGCAAGTTAAGTGCGAATTTTAAAACCGAACTTAAGTCATAAAGAGTTTCCGAGACGATGGCAATACTACTTACTGGTTATCGATAGTATGGAGATACTATTACTAGGTTAACGAACTTAGGATGAAGAGAATTCTCTAAATAAGTGTTGGTTTCGATTTACAGTGAAGGTAAGATACAACTGCCTGGACTGACTGACTTCCTTATTGGTCTAGCTCTAGTGGTTGCAATCGCGACTGCTGAGCAAGAGGTCCTTGAGGTTTGATTCTCGGGTCAGGCAAAACGTTATTGAGTTTTTCGGTCAAGAAATTCGCAGCACCAGCCACGGAGTTTGGATTTGTGCCCGGTTGATGGCAATAGGCTCGACCCCCATTACATGGGATTTAAACATAACTGGCGAACTGTGGGTGTACTATTAAGTACATCTCTGTATAACCATTCGGGAATTATAGGCGTGATGTTGTTATGTAAGATAAAAAAGTGTCTATTTCCTCGAGAGCTAATTGGTGTAGCGTAGGGGAGTGACCAGGTTTATGGATGCTCCGTTCAGATAGAGATTAATGTCTATAAAAAAGAAAAAGACGTAATTTCCCACTCCCTCTGAATATGCGCTGTGCGTGTTTGTAAAAATCTAAGCTTCATGTAATGCTTGGTCAAGCTACGTTTCGAAAATCGTATGGTCCTATTGGTTGATAACGTACTCACGCATCGTTTCACACCTTTGCCCATCAGTATAATATATTTATGTGCATCATGGCCATAGATATATTATACAGGTTGGTACCTGTTTACCCGATGTGGTCACAAGCACGATTCTCAGATCGGGCAGTATCCGGTGTTTTTATTAAGGGCCAGCGCACACCGGGACGGCAGAGAAGAGCTTTTTGCATTTTCTCAAAGTTAATTCGTACGTACCTAGTGGTAACAAGATACAGATTCCAATTTTCAATGCCGCTGTAGCAGCACTATACAAAAAGTAAGTACTACAGCAACATTGAACAAAAATAAATACAGCGCCATCTGTGACACAAATGAAGAACTAACTTCAAATTCAAAAATCGCACAGTTAAAGTAATCCACGACTTAAGCCTATTAGAAAAATCCGACAATAACTATCGGGCAGTAGCCCACCAGACAACACACGTCTGCTGCCTTGGGCTCAATCTCTAAATATTGAAATCTGTATCTTGTTATCACTAGCTACTTATGAATTTACTTTGGGTAAAGATAAAATGCTCTGCCTTGCCCTCCCCTGTACGCACTGGCCTTAAGGCTTTCCCTCACTGGGACCATTCGCCTTAGTGTACCTAACAATCGAAGATTCGATTTTGTACAAAAAAAGTGAATCTGAAATGTTAAAAAATGTGAATTTCTCAGTAGCAGCCGAGAGGTAAAACCTGGTTGGCACTCGCACAGGCCATTGAAGAATGTCACAATAGAGGAGGAGGAGAGAGGAGGCCTTTACTCAGAAGTGAATGGAACAAGGCTGTCAATGATGATAATGATGAGCCAAGAGTTTGGAAGTAAGTGGTGCGACACTTACGTGTATCGGCAAGGATCCGATCGTGTGGGATTGCTAAGAGTAAAATAACAGTGTGTGCATCTGACGTGGTACGTACACACTTGTAATCATCCTCAGCCCAACTTCACCCAAAGCTGGATATAGGCCTCTCTTTGTTTGTGCCAAGCTCCATGTTCTTGTGCCAGCATCATCCAGGGTTTTTCCACGATGGCAACAATGTCGACTGCCCATCTCGCGGCCGAACGACCAACACTCCCCTTTCCTGTCCTTGGATGCCACTCGGTCACAGCTTTACTCCACCTGCCATCACCTACGCCCATCATCACGTACACACTAGTGCACAATAATGTCTACTGTGTACTTGGTAAATCTTCATTGATATAGACCGAAATTGTGTTGGGGGATACGTCTTTAGGCTCAGAGAAATAAATGCAACAAAAATCATCTCAAACACTTTAATAATTACATGTTACTCTATCACTGGAACATTTGTACAGCTTCCTTTTCTCGCTGTTTACCGCATCATACATAGGCTTGATACGCAATATCAGAGTGCCTAATGAATGAACAAAGGCAGGTAGATAGGTCCTTACATGAAGGACATTCGTCTGGAAGCTATACATCTTGCACCAAAGCTAAGTGATCATGCTTCTTATTTTTTTAAGCTTAGTTTCTTGTCAGCACTCCCCCCCACCTTTTTTTACTTGAGGGCAGGTCTTTGAACACTCCTTTATGTCCATTACAACTCTCATGCAACAGTCAAAACATGATACTCGAAATGAAAGGACTTGCAAGAAGAAGTGGAACTAATAGCACATTTATTTTGTTCTCTTAAGGCTCAATCTTCTTTAAAGACAAACCTTAATTTGTATTCCTACAAAATGTTTGATTCGCTGACGAAATTTAGCGTTACAATTTATTCAAATTTACGCTTTATTCAAATAATATAAAGCTTGATTAACGACTGTGTCTCCGTTTGTGATTGCTTGACGTTACATTACCGTCATGGTCATTGAAGAAGCAGAGTAAGTACCAGCCGGGTAGAAGAAAAAGACAGCTTGGACAACAGAAAGGAATGCAGCACATCCAAGGACACAGGCAGAAGATAGGCAACCAGCAACACACAGAAATTGGATCGATATCCTCAAGCATTGATTTTGTTTATATTTTACTATCGCTAAGAATTTTGTAATGACTCTGGTTCTTCGGTTCTGAATGTAAAATGACAGCATATACAGTAGTCTATGATGTCAGCCAAAGAGTATTTTGAGTATCCTACGATACTCAAAATAGTAGTCTATGAGAATACTTATATCAATCGGAAATGACAGCTGTAGGTGCTACAAGATCTTTTTGGCGGTTGAATGTTTGTGGGCGCTGTTGTCTGTGGAAATTGTATCAAAAAAACTTTGACCCAAGAATAATAAATAATTATTCTTGGGTCAAATTTAGTAATTCAAATTTCACCCTCTTCCTGTCAACCGATTAATCTGAAATTTTGTATACACTTTGGATTTTGGTGACAATACAATTATGTTTATTCATTATCATTATAAATTCAAGATGGCCGCCGCTACAAAATGGCGGATAATTTATGTTTTATTAATCCCATCAATATGGGTATCAAATGAAAGGGCTCAACAAGCAGAATACAATATACTATAAAAAATTGAAATCCAAGATGGCGGCCGCTACAAAATGGCGGATAACGTAGGTTTTATCAATCCCATCAATATGGGTATCAAATGAAAGGGCTCAACAAGCAGAATACAATATACTATAAAAAATTGAAATACAAGATGGCGGCCGCTACAAAATGGCGATAACGTAGGTTTTATCGATCCCATCAATATGGGTATCAAATGAAAGTGCTCAACCAGTATAATACAATGTACTATATAAAATTAAAATCCAAGATGGCGGCCTCTACAAAATGGCGGATAACTTAGGTTTTATCAATCCCATCAACATGGGTATCAAATGAAAGGTCTCAACAAGTAGAATATAATTTACTATGCAAAATTGAAATCTAAGATGGCCGCCGCTACCAAATTGCTGATAACATTTTTTTATCAATCCCACCAATATGGGTATCAAATAAAAGGGCTTGACAAGAAGAATACAGTGCACTATACAACCTCAATATTTAAGATGGGCGCAGCCACCAAATGGCGTATAATAATAAGATTTAAATTTAGAAATTGAATCTGTAATTTAGGCATCTGATTAATCCAGCCTGAATCCACCACCCAAGTCAAGATTTTGTATCGTGTTGAGGACTGTGTGGCGTTAGGGTGGCTAAAAATGATACGTCGTTAGCGGTACACCACCCAAGTTAAGGTGAAAGGTTAAAACGCGCCGAGAACTGTATGGCATTAGGGTGGATAAAAATGATATGTCGTTAGCGTTTTCCCCTCAAGACTCAGGCGCATCTTGTTGTACATAGCCTTGCCCCTTTATTGGACCTCTGGGGGGGTCGACCGTTTAAATGTCCATTACTCGTGGGAACAAAATGGTAAAAAAAACTAAAAACTAGAAAATCAAAATAGGTAAAAAAACTTTTTAAGTTAAACGGTTTTATGTTAAACATACATTGCAATGTTTAAGATAAATGTACTAAAAACCAAAAAATAATAAAATTGATACAGTCGTGGGAATTATAAACATATGCATAGACTAGACTAAAATAAAACCGTGGGGCACGTCAATTGTCTAAAAATTATCGACTTAATGTGCGATAGAAGAATCGTTTAATTCGTCGTTAAAATAGGCAGTTGGCCCGCAGACGGTGAGGAAATTACTTACTATTTTCTTGCTCATGGAAATTCCAATAGTTATACACTCCATGTAAATAAAAGAGATGTTTCAACTAGTTTATCCCTTGCTTGCCCCTTTAGTGGACCTCTGGGGGGGGGGTCGACCGCCCCACACGTGCCCAAACGTGTAAAACAAACGGGGTGAGCTAAATAAAACCGTTTAAAAAAACAAGATGGCGGCGTTAGTTCTCCGACTACTTACCGATATTAGTCTATGCTAAAGATCACTGTCTTGTATTATATAGTGTATTATCTATGGATCACTGCTAGCTGTCACTTTAGTTTTCACATTACAAAATTCACAGCGATAACAAAATTTCAAAAAAAAATTGCGTGCGTTTCCACAGTTGATATTTCTTGCTGTTTGCCTATTTTCTGTTTGTGTCCCTAAATCCTCTCCGTAACTTCCTGCTTTCTTCTACAAGCCTGGTACTTTGGTTCTTCAGTGACTATGCCGATGGTGCTAATGTAAGGACAGACGAACGCAAATGCAAACAAATCGTAATTAATAATCAAGCTTAATATTGTATGAATAAAACCTAAATTTACAAAACTAAGCTTCGTGTTGAGAATTGAACGGGCCACGTTAAGACATCAAAGTAAATGTGTTTTTTAATTCTGCCTCTGGTTGTCAGTCCATTTGTTTCTTGCATCCCGTGTTTTGACTGTTGCTTGAGAGCTGTAATGGACATGAAGGAGTGTCCAGAGACTTGCCCTCAAGTAAAAAAAGGTGGAGAGTGCTGACCAGAAACTAAGCACAAAAATACTAAGCTTAAAAACGAAATTAGGTGAAGATATCTTGAGAGATTGGTAACTTCATTTGAAGAAAATGTATAGCTTCGAAAAGTATGTGCTTCACAAATTGTCCCACACAGTTGTTATTAGCCTGTGTAACTGTGCAAATAGTTGGCTACGAACTTTGCTTTTATTAATTTAGTGTAAAAGTGTACCTAATAAGTGACTAAGTATTAAAGTTTTTGAAATTTAATCCATTGTTTTTAAATGTTACCTTTGCTGTTCTATACAGCATGTATTTTCAGAAAATTGGATTACTACATTGATCAAAAATTGTATTCGCGAAAATATAATCAGCTGTCATTGGATCGACAAAAACAGAGTATAGTGGAGGACATATTCATCATCATCTGCCTAGCATTTTCGCAACTATATCGAGGTCGGCTTCTAGTCTTACCAGATGCAGCTGAACACCAGTATTTTACATATAGCGACTGCCTGTCTGACCTCCACAACCCAGTTAGTACTGGGTAATACGATACCCCTTGGTAAGACTAGTTGTCAGACTTTCGGGCCACTGACTACATGTAACGACTGTCAAAGATAGCCGGGACCAACGGCTTAATGTGCTTTCCGAGGCACGGAGAAAACTCGTAATATAATGGGTGGAGACCAGCCGTCAATGTGAGAGATAAATGATTTCTTTCGTATCGGATTTTCAGATTTAGTGAAAGGCCTTTCTTTGAGAAGTTTTGCCTGTTGTTAGGGACGGACCCCACCGAAGCGGAGACGAGACGAGAGGTGTGTTGTTAACCACCAATAGAATTGCATTATTTACGCTTCTCCAGTTAGCTTTAGTGGAAACGGTTGAGCAGAGAAGAGAGGAGATGTCTCTTAATTGCTTAGGCCAGCGGAGACAAGAAGAGACGTGAACGGCACGCGATGAGCGGTGTACTGTGACCAGCTTGGGGTGAGCGGTGTGCTGTGAGCGGCGTGCGGTGAACGGTGTGCTGTGAGCGGCGTGCTCTGAGCGGCGTACCGCTTTGCAAATCTCCTCTCTTCTCCTCTTCGCACATCTTCTTTCGGCCTTAGTGTTTGGCTCATTTTTAAATGAAAATGGGCCCTGCCCGAAGGGCTCCTATCTGAAACTTTTTATTGTATAGTTTTAGCGTTCTTTCATCACGATCTACCTTCTGAGCTAGAAACATTTCATGCAGAATATCCTTGCTGAAATCCGCCTGGGCTCCCCCTACTATAACAGTAAAAACAAATCTAAAATTAAAATAAAAGTGGTGAGCACTCAAAAAAATTTAATGGTAACATAACTAACTTCTTAAAAAATACACACAATTATACCTGCAGTATATCATTGGGATTTTTACATGAGCAGATACACAGTTTATTGTCAATTACTTCTGCGGTTTCTTTCTCGTCTTTATTACTTGCAAAGATATTAATTAACCATGGACATAATATAGGGTATAATGCCACGAGGAAGAGCAGGACAATCGGTAAAAAATATACACAACACATGTGTTTAAAAATTAAGCATGTCCTACAAGTTATCAGGCTTAGTTCTGTAATTTTTTGTGCTTAATTATTTTTAATTTTTCGTGCTTCGTTATCCGTGTGGCAACTAGATAGACTACCAGTGCTGTCCTCGTCTTCAAGGGAAGTCCAAGTAAAACAATTATAGCAAAAAATAAAGCATACGAGACAAGGAATTACAAGCCTTACTACATGCATGAAAAGGCAAATTCGGCGATCTGTCCAAACCAAGCTTGTTGTTGCCTTTTGTCTTCTTTGAATTTGAGCTTAGTTTGTGATGGTTTATTTTTTATATCAGACATAAATCAAGCACTTTACGTAAAAATTCAACTTTGAGTAGAGTTCTGTCCCTAGTTTAAATCTTTTAATATTTACAATAGATTGGCTTTAAAATATTTCAAAAACACACTGTGTAACATTGATGTTTAGTTACAGAATTACACGTTAAATTTAAAATATATTCATGAAAAAATAGATTGTTGTCTTTTTTTGGATTTCACCGGTGTCAAACCGGTGTCAAAAGTTATCAGTTATGTCCCATAGACAAGTAGACCTGTGTGAAAGGTAAAAGTATTTATTGCGAAAGCAGAAACGTTGGATCGACAAAAACGGAATATAGTGGAGGAGCATATATGCATCATCATCTGCCTAGCCTTTTCCCAACTATATTGGGGTCGGCTTCCAGTCTAACCGGATGCAGCTGAATACCAGTATTTTACATGGAGCGACTGCCTATCTGACCTCCACAACCCAGTTAGTACTGGGTAATACGATACCCCTTGGTTGTCAGACTTTTTGGGCCACTGACTACCTAACGACTTGTAGATCTTTGACACCCGGGACCGGTACCCTTAACGACGCCAAAAGGCGAGTTAAAAGTTCTCCCCATCATTGCGATATTTTTTTTATTCTAGACCATATCTTCGGGAACCTCCTAGTTACGGAGACATTGGGGGTAGTAAAAGGTCCGACTTTTTTCACAATTTTTTTTATAAATCCATCATCTCAATGTTTTGGGTGCGTAAAACGTGATTTTTCACCCCAAAAAAAGAAATTCGTTTTCCAGCAATAATTATTGCGTAGAGTTACATAGTTTGATGTACTGAATGCTTTGTTAACGGCTTCATGAAGGGTCCGTTTATACCCTGTGTACCAGGTTTATTGGTAATTTGTAGGCAAACATTTCAGAGTAATTCAAAATTGCATACCGCAGACTTCTTGGAAAAACGTACAATTGACAAATTAATTGAAATGTTCGACATTTGCATGTGCGAGATAATTTAATTTTTCGAAATTAGAAATAATTAAAGGCATTTAATTGTATTTTTTTAAGTCAACTTCCGATTTATAAAAAGTATTGCATTGACTTCTCGTTACGCGCCGCTCCCCACCTACCGATCGAGTTGAGTATAAAACAAGGTGCGCGGCGCTCGACAGATCAGAAGTTGTCTAGTAGCAGACACGGTACGAAGGTGCTCTGAACTGTCAGGTAACGTTGAGTTAATTATTACTTTATACTGTTACTATGTTGGTTGCTTTATTGATGTGATAATTAAGTTACTTATTTATTGAACGGCTATTTAAATTGTGTATTTGCTGTATTTAGTTTATTTTTTATATTATTTATTAGTTATTTATTTAATAGTAGGTACATATAATATAACTATGTACCTCCTTATGGAAAATATATTAATTTGATTTAAAACTATTTCTTTCGTATTATTTCTTCCTCGTCTCCCACATCAGAAGTGGGATTACGTACATAACAGAACTACGCCTGTTAATGTTTTGATTTCAGGAACTTCAAAATGAACTCAGATTCTACCACGGGTCAGGCTGAGCGGTCACAAGCTGCTTCAGGGTCTGCGCCAGCATTTCAAGACCAGTATACTGGTAGACATCCATCGCCGATCCTGAGTCAAAGAGCGTCGCATCCACCTACTGGCCGATATGCAGACGTCAACGGCAGGAACACTGCGTCCTCATCATCCACGGGCGATGCAGTTCCCGGTGGTTCCACGGCCCCGTGCGACAGTCGCGAATCAAGGACAGTAGAGTTTGTACCTCTTAATTTTATGCAAAATATGATGCAGGAAATGATGACTCAGTTGATAAACACTACCGCCCAAGCTTTTAACCCACCGAATGTGCGGCCTACCCCACGAATGCGAAGTCTTGAGCATATTTATGTCCCTGCTTTTAATCCCGACGATCGGACCGATACCATACAAGTTTGGTGCCGAAACGTCGAAGAGCTCCAAGCTGAGTATGAACTCTCTGATAGAGAGCTACTAAACTTGTCTCGGAACCACTTACGTGGACGAGCCGCTGAATGGGCTCGTCGTAATTATTCAAGTTTAATTAGGTGGTCAGAACTTAAAACTGGTCTTATCGAAACCTTTGCAGATGAGGCTCGTTACTATGACGACCTGACGCTGTTCATGGAGTATACCAGCGAGCAGGCCAGCAACTTCGCCGAGTACGCAACCCGAAAATGGGAACTGGCAAAGAAGGTGATTGGTGTGGAGATGACTGAGCAACGCCTCGTCGAAGCAGTTATTTCGGGTATGTCTGACTTTCGTATTCGTTCTGATTTGTTACGACTTACACCTAAAAATTTGCCACAGCTAATTCAAAGTCTCAATTCATATAAGCGTAAGAGGCCCGGTGGTGAGCCTAATCACAACATCCCATCTAAGCGCTCTAGAGCCGCTCCCTCTTCAGATATGTCGACTCGACGATGTCATAAATGTCATAAAGTAGGTCACCTTCAAAAAGACTGTCGCTCAGGCACAAATAATAACGGTCCTCAAAAAGATTCTGCTCCCAATCCTAATAATAATGCTAAGCCTA
Organism: Noctua pronuba; assembly: GCA_905220335.1. Lineage (NCBI taxonomy): Eukaryota > Metazoa > Arthropoda > Insecta > Lepidoptera > Noctuidae > Noctua > Noctua pronuba. Next base: position 1,924,598 of record LR999915.1, on the reverse strand, counting down.
CTGAATCAAAGCCTTCTAAAGCAACAGTTTGTACTTTTTGCAATAAGAAGGGGCACACTTTTGAAAACTGTTTTGGACGCATAAATAAGCAAACCAAAAACGAAAAACCTTCTACTGTGAATAGTTTGAGTATAAGCAATAAAAATTTGCAAACTATTCAAATCGAAAGCCGTGATTATTCTTGCCTCTTAGACAGTGGTGCAGAATGCTCCCTAATGCGCGACAGTATTGGCGATTCAGTCAAGGGTAGGATTATTTACGAGACCTCCGTTTTGCGGGGCATTGGAGACAATGCTTTCAGTTCATCACGAAAAAAGCTGTGCATGGTGTGTGTTGATGGCCTTAATATTGAATTGGACTTTATTCTAGTCCCTGATAGGTACATTCAATATGATGTATTGCTTGGTCAAAATCTTTTTGATGTACCTGGAATTCAGGTAACTTTCTCAAAAAACAGTGCTAAAGTTTTTAGAAACTCTTATAGTATTAATTGTCTACGGAAGAATTTTGATTTTGAAACATTAGATGTGAACCCTGACATAAATTCGGAACATAAAATTCAGTTACGTAATCTATTAGAATCACATTCTAACACGTTCACGTCCGGTAATGCCGTTTCACAAGTAACAACTGGCGAACTAACCATTCGCTTAAAAAATCCGGACAAAATAGTACAGAGAAGGCCATATCGATTGGCTCCAACCGAACGTGAACATGTTAAAAACTTAATTAAAGACCTAAAAAATAACAATATAATTCGCGATAGTAGTTCACCATTTGCAAGTCCTATATTACTAGTTCGAAAAAAAGATGGTAGTGACAGAATGTGTGTCGATTACAGAGAATTAAATAGTAACACCGTTCGTGATCACTTTCCGCTCCCCATTATTGATGACCATATTAGCAAACTGTCTGGAGCTAAGTACTTTACAGTATTAGATATGGCAGCAGGGTTCCATCAAATCCCGATAGCTCATAATTCCATAGAAAAGACTGCTTTCGTCACACCTGACGGGCAGTACGAGTTTCTTCGTATGCCATTTGGCCTTTGCAATGCACCCTCGGTTTTTCAAAGGGCCATTAACACAGCACTAAAGCAATTCGTTGACAATTTTGTTTTAATTTACATTGATGATGTAATTATTTATTCTGAAACTGTTGATCAGGGTATTGAACGACTAGATCTGGTACTTGATGCCCTACATAAAACGGGTTTTTCTCTTAATGTCAAAAAGTGTAAGTTCTTGCAAACTAAAATAGAATATTTAGGAAGAATTGTCTCCAATGGCCAAGTAAGACCAAGCCCTGGTAAAGTTAACGCCTTGTTAAATTCTCCCATTCCAACAAACATTAAACAAGTCCGGCAGTTCTGCGGATTAGCCAGTTACTTTAGAAAATTTATTCCTAATTTTTCACTTACCATGATCCCTTTGTATAATCTCACCCGTAATAATGTCAAGTGGAACTGGACATCTGAACATGAGGTTGCTAGAAATAAAATTCTTGAGTGCCTTTCTTCTGAACCTGCATTGACTTTATTTGATCCAACAAAGCATGTAGAGCTACACACAGATGCCAGTTCTGCTGGACTAGGAGGTATCCTTTTTCAAAAACATGACGAAAACCTCAAAGTCATAGAATATTTTAGTATGCGCACCACCGAGACTGAAAGCCGTTACCACTCTTATGAGTTGGAAACGCTTGCAGTAGTTAGATCTGTTAAGCATTTTCGCCATTACTTACTTGGCAGACCATTCAAGCTTGTTACTGATTGTAATTCTCTGAAGGCCTCGCGGAACAAAAAAGAATTGCTTCCCAGAGTCCACAGGTGGTGGGCATATTTGCAATCTTTTGATTTTACTATTGAGTACCGCAAAGGTGAACGTATTCCCCACGTAGATTTTCTAAGCCGCAATCCGACAACTATCAACATAGGTAATGTACAAAACTACAGTGAATGGTTAGAAGTAGAGCAAAATAATGACCCTGAAACTAAAAATATAATTGAGTCAATCCAACAGGGTACCATCGATAAAGATATAGCTTCTAGTTACGAAATACAAAATGGTCTATTATATCGTATTATTTCTGTCAATAACAAAGTAAAAAAACGTCTCTTTATTCCTAAGAGTTATCGATGGCACATAATACAAATTTATCATGATACACTTAAACACTTTGGCTGGGAAAAAACGCTCGAGAAAATCAGAGAGCAATTTTGGTTCCCCAACATGTCCAAGTGCACCCGTAAATATGTTGACAGTTGTCTGACTTGCAAAATTAATAAAAGTCAATCGGGATCACGACAGATTACGTTGCATCCAATAGAAAAGCCACCTACTCCTTTTCATACCGTCCATATGGACACCACTGGCAAATTGAGCGGTAATAAACCCACTAAACAATACGCGGTTGTTTTCATAGATGCATTTACGAAATATGTTTTCATGAAACCCGTTAGTAATTTAACTGCGGGAGCTACTGTAAATTGTTTGAAAGAGCTAATTTACACTTTTGGCACTCCTAAGCGTATTGTTTGTGATCAGGCCGCTTCTTACACTGGTAAAGAATTTTCGAATTTTTGTGAACATTGGTCTATTGAATTGCATTTTATAGCTAGTGGTGTAAGTCGAGCAAATGGGCAAGTTGAGCGAATAATGAGGGTTTTGACTAACTGCTTTACAATTGTTGAAAATACCACTAAAAGAAGTTGGAAAGATGCGGTTGGTGAAGTACAGTTAGCAATTAATAGCACTTTCAGTAAAAGTACCGGTCATACTCCGTTCCAACTTCTTATGGGCTGCGATCAGTCACCTCCTGCCATATCAGCTTTGCTAAATGATGTTGAGCGCTTGGACCTCGACACATGCCGTCAAGAGTCAAAACTTAAAATGGACGAATTGGCTCAAACCCGGAAAGCCGATTTTGATAAAACTAAAGCTAAAATTGTACCTTTTAAAGTCGGCGATACTGTTTTGGTCAAACAAAACCCGCGAGCAATTAACAAACTTGACAGTAAGTTTAGAGGTCCTTGCGTCATTACCGAAGTAAAAGACAATGATAGATACATAGTTAAGGTTCATAAAACAGGTAATGAGTTATATGTTTCTCATGATAACTTGCGAGTTGTTACTCCCGATATGGGATATGAGTTGACCGAATCGTTAGATACATCTGATTGATAACTGTTTGTAGATTTGATTTAATTAATTAGTTTAGATTGTCTTGCATAATCAGTAATCGCCTGGCCAACGATCATTGTTATGCCTGATAATCGCATTTTTGCTGCCATGTGATTTGGCAATTGTATTTTGTTGTCATGTGATTTGACAGCTGCCATGTGATTTGGCAATTGTATTTTGTTGTCATGTGATTTGACAGCTGCCATGTAATTTGGCAATTGTATTGTGTTGTCATGTGATTTGACAGTTGCCATGTGATTTGGTAATTATGTTTTGCTGTCATGTGATTTGACAAGCAGCCATGTGATTTGGCGTTTGTGGTCATGTGACTTGACCAATCTTAATTGTAAACCATGCGATTTGGTAGTAGGATCATGAGATTTGATCATTAACAGATGTTGTTACTTTAAGTACTTTAATATTTATAAATTATGTTCGTGAGCCATGACGGCTGCTCGTCAGAATGGCCGTGTGCGAGATAATTTAATTTTTCGAAATTAGAAATAATTAAAGGCATTTAATTGTATTTTTTTAAGTCAACTTCCGATTTATAAAAAGTATTGCATTGACTTCTCGTTACGCGCCGCTCCCCACCTACCGATCGAGTTGAGTATAAAACAAGGTGCGCGGCGCTCGACAGATCAGAAGTTGTCTAGTAGCAGACACGGTACGAAGGTGCTCTGAACTGTCAGGTAACGTTGAGTTAATTATTACTTTATACTGTTACTATGTTGGTTGCTTTATTGATGTGATAATTAAGTTACTTATTTATTGAACGGCTATTTAAATTGTGTATTTGCTGTATTGCTTTCTATTTTGCTTATTCCATGCCTTATGCTTTATGCTATTATGTATTATGGTGTGAATATATTTGTAGAATTTATGCATTAGTTATTTATTTAATAGTAGGTACATATAATATAACTATGTACCTCCTTATGGAAAATATATTAATTTGATTTAAAACTATTTCTTTCGTATTATTTCTTCCTCGTCTCCCACATGCATAGGAGTCATTAGGGGTTGTTTGGTTGCAAAATGACCTCCCTTATCTTCCCTTCAACGGATTGCTGGCATATTACCAATAACCCTGTATACAGAGACGATATCGATGCGTCAAGTTTACGCACGACCTTCAGAGCGAGTGCACGTATCAATGACTGAAAATCCATCCCCAAATTCTCGCACGTTCCTTATGTACAACGTAGGCGCGTATACGCGCGAGAGATTCAGGAGATTAAGGCATTTCAGTCCACCTTTGTATTGCACACAATTTAATTAATAAACCAATACGATTAAAACTAAACTAATACGATCAAATCTAAATTTATTATCAAACTGGCGAAGACCGAGAATCTCTTGAACGTGCTTTACGTTTTGATGTCGTCGGAGGCTTGTCAAATTCCTCATCGTCATCAATATGCACTACTGTCCACTGGCAACACTTTAGACCTGCAAATTGTAAATAAACATGAGTCCTGGTGGTAAGGTAGGCAGTCGCTCCATGTAAAATACTGGTATTCAGCTGCATCCGGTTAGCCTAGGCAAATGATGGTGAGTCCTGGACTGCCTCGTTTGTCAAGTGGTCGTAAACGCGACCGCTGAGCATCTGGGTTCGATTCCCAGGTTTGGCAATGTGTTATTGAGTTTTTCCATCAGGAATTAGTTAGCCATTTGCTACGGTCTTTGGAATTGTACCAGAAAATACCTCGGTATTATATATATAATACTGGTATTCAAATGTATTCGGTGAGGTAGGAAGCCGACCTCAACATAGTTGGGAAAAGGCTGAAGTAAGCATCATCGTCAAACTCGAACTCAAAGCACTTATTCCAATTAGACCATGACACCATTTTTAAACATAAAAAAATGAAGCTACAGTCCCAGTCACAAGGCATAATTACTTGTGAAAGTACTGTAGTTGCCCATTTCAAAGCATAGATCTCTATGGAGAAGAATGGGCAAGAAACTCCGTAGACACTCTTTTCAATCAAAAAATTGTTACAGAAACTTGGTTACATCATTCATGTTGAGATTATACAATCAAGTGAAAACAACGTACAAAGACGCGCATTTTACCTTGGAAGCATATAGGCAGACAGGATAAGCAGGGACTCAGGATTGAAGGAAAACAGCACCAACGCGGAGCACAGATGCAGAAACACATGTGCCCATCTGGAGTGGACTTACGACTAGTCCAGAGGAATCCTTGAATAGCCCAGAGGAACTCCAGGGGAACCCATTGGTCTTACAAGCGTTTTTGTCTGGATTTTTTATAAGGGTGCTTCGCTGATCTTGCCATTGCAATCTCTGGGAAAAGACAATGATGTGGATTTGACAGTGACAGTAGACTTGTGTCAGGTATAAGAATAGAGGTGGAGATTTCATTGTTAAACCGTTTTATGGTTTTTATTCACTCTTGTTGGTCAGTAAGGTTCATTATTGTGTTTGTCCTAATAGAACGCGAATTACGTGTCGATGGCAAGTTCATGGGGATTAGAGTCCACTGGTTTGGCTTAAAAAAAAACCTACCCAGGATTGCAAAGCAGTTTTTTCCCAAATTCAGAGTCAATTTATGTTTATAATACTTATTCATAAGTGTTTTCAGTGGTAGCCTAGTGATGACCGTTGGACTGATGGTCATATGTCTTGAGTTCGAACCCAAGACACGTACCTCTGACTTTTGGATTCATGTGCGAATTGTATAATTATCGCTTGCTTCAGTTAAGGAAGTCTCACGCATTTCATTAGCATATTGGGATATTTCTCGACGGCATGTAAAACCAAGTCAGAACAACCCATGGGCGGCCTAAAACTCTGACACCAGGTTAGGGAGTAACCACACGAAAATGAAAGATAAGTGTTTTAACAAACTACAATATTCTTCTCCTTGTAAAAAAACAAGAAGCAACACCACCCCACTCTCCGACAGATTGGCCCCCAACATCATACTTTCACCCCGTTGACGTCAAAAACAATAAATTATAAAATGTAACACCCCCTTCAGGTCTTCATAAGTTATTAAAGTCGACGCGGATGTCTCAGAACTTAATCTTAAGTGAATTTCACCAACTTCGGAGCACGCTTTAAGAAACTACAGATTCTGTATACAGGGTGGTTTAAGCGATGTCAATTCAAAGGGGAAATGGGGGACAAGAAAGTTATTGCAAACTTTGAAGTTCGATTATTAAGTTTGAGTTTTCCTGTGATATGTTTTTTTGCGTTTTAAAGTTGTTATTTGTAATGGTCTGGTTTTAGATTTTTACCGTACTTTTTACGGTTGCAGGACTGAAAGCTTTGTACACCTTTTTTTTTTCATCACTTTGCCCGACCCGGAAATCGAACCCTAGACCAACGATGCAGTTTCTTTTTAATTTTTAATCCACATTTAATTTCTAAACTAAGGCTATATTAATCCTTAAAATAATAATTAACATTATGTTGCCTGATAGCAATGAGGAAGTGCGGTAATCTTACTCTCAAAAAGCCATCGTCAATAACTGAAACAACCTGTATAAATATTTGTTTTAAATGTTCCCGCGATTGTTTTTGTTTACAAAGTTTGTTTAGAATTGTTTGTTTGCACGGAGTTGGTGTTGGTTTATTTAATAATAGATTTTAACTCGTAGTATTTGAGGCTAAAATAACTGTGTGATATATTTTTGTCGTAACTTCTTTGTTGCGTGGTATCTTTTTCGCATGACTGTGGTTATTTACTTCAAAAGGAATTTACTTCCTTGACTGCTTCGTTGGTCTAATTGTCGCAAGTACGACTGCTGAGCATTAGGTCCTGTGTTAGATTCCCGGGTCGGGCAGTGTTCTTGGGTTTTTCCAGTAGGAATTTCTCAGTACTACCACGGAGTCAGGATGGCAATAGGCTTGCCCCCTATTACTCATAACTGACCTATCCATAACTAGCGAAATATGGGTGTACTATTAGATACACCTTTACCTAACTCTTCGTGGATTACAGGAGTGGTGTTATGTTACGAAAGTATTCTCAAAGTATTTATTTCAAATAGACCCATGACAGGCGCTTTTGCATAGTCAAAAATAAGCTACCTGCAGTCCAGCCACAGGCATAATAACTGTGAATGGACTGTAGTTGCCCATTCCATAAGAGGAGTCTGTAGGGATCGCAGTAGATTGCGTTTGATACATCGTTGTATAGAAGCTCGTGGCTAAATAATAACAGCCACTTGGATCGATCTTTAGGTTAAGCCGTGCTTGCCTAGGCTGGTGTGCGGATGGGTGACCACCCATTACATACCGAGTTTCCTCCGTGCCTCAGAAAGCACGTTAAGCCGTTGGTCCCGGCTGTCATTTGTCGATCTTTGACAGTCTATACAGGTAGTCAGTGGCCCAAAAGTCATACAACCAGTCTTACCAAGGGGTTTCGTATTACCTAGTACTAACTGCATGGGTTGTGGAGGTCAGATAGGCAGTTGCTCCATGCAAAATACTGGTATGCAGCTGCATCCGGTTGGACTGGAAGCCGACCCTAACATACTTGGGAAAAGGCTAGGTAGATGATGATGACATCGTTATAGAACACAGACCAATCAAAGTTATGCTCTACTTAAGCAGAACTTAGCATAAACTTAAACCTTACTCTAACTCTAGTTAGAACATGATCTTAACAAACAGGAACAGTTTAACCAGGATTAACGATAGTTGTTATAATTCTCAATCTAACTCTAGTTACAGTTAAGTTAACGTCAGTACAAGTTGTGTAAGTTAGCGCGGTGCGGTGCTTAACCTGACGTGTTGATGTAACTAACTGATATCTGTAATGTTGGTTGTTTATGATTAGGTTTGTGGTATCCTCTTGTAGCAGAGCTAATAGGTTGATAACACAATTTACTAACTATATCTCCACTCACCAACACCACCAAGCCCCAGTCCAGGGTACGCTTCACCTTCCAACTTCCCGCCTTTCGTGGTGACTGACAGTTGTCATTAGTGACAGCTACCTGACCACCTGTGGCTGTGAGATAGTGTTTCCATATCTATTAAATAGATACACTACAAGGTTAATATAGATAATTCATCATCATTTGCTTAGCCTTTTCCTAACTATATTGGGGTCGATTTCCAGTTCAACCGACCGGATTTCGCTGAATACCAGTATTTTACATGGAGCGACTGCCTATCTGATCTCTACAACCCAGTTAGTACTGGGTAATACGATACCCCTTGGTAAGACTGGTTGTCAGACTTTCGAGTCACTGACTAGCTATAACGACTGTCAAAGATCTTCAAATGTGCCTTCAAGTGTACCATGTGGAGCCCTGACGTAGCCAGAAGGCAACGCGGCAGACCCCGTAGAAGATGGCGGGACGAGCTGGACACAACAAACGACCAGTGGTCCACAATGACCCTGGATAGAAAGAACTGAAGTCATATCGAGAGTCCTTTGCCCAGTAGTTCGATGATACAGGTTGACAGTAAGCAGTTATTGAATTCAACGTTAGTTCAGCATCTCTAATCTTCTTCTTAATCTTCGTGTGGCCTAACCTAGTACCAAGCTTTTTATACCACTCGTGGGTCTCTGACTTGACTTCACATGCCGTCGAGAAATATCTCTCAGGCACGCTGGTTTGGTTTCCTCACGATGTTTTCCTTCACCGAAGCTAGTGATAATTATACAATTCGCACATGAATTAAAATAATCAGAGGTGCGTGTCTTGGGTTCGAAGTAGATACCTGTGACTTGGCAGTCCGACGGTCACACCACTAGGCTGTCATTAATTATTATTAGTGTCGTAAACTAGACTTAGCTATTTTTGCCACACATTCTAACCTACATTACAAACTAGGTACCAACCTACATCTCAAGAGAACCTACCCAAAGTTTCCATAGTACTCATAAGTCACATCACACACATACCCAAAGTATCGCTAGCAAGTTGGCAGTTGAGAAAACTTCATTACGCCCTACTTGTGCTGAACATAAATTTGAAATCGTATTTTCAATTATGTTGTGTGTAAGTTAACAGGACATTTCCCAAGCGGCGGGCTCTGACTTCCCCTTGTGGACACACGGATGGAGAGGATGGTTAGCGAAATATGTTGGGTGGTTTTGAATAATTTTGTGGTTGTCCTAAGGCATTTCAATATTCTATGTTGTGGAAATCATCATCTGCCTAGCCTTTTCCAATCGGCTTCCAGTCTAACCGGATGCAGCTGAATACCAGTATTTTACATGGAGCGACTGCCCATGTGATCTCCACAACCCAGTTAGTACTGGGTAATACGATACTCTTTGGTAAGACTGGTACTCGAGACTTTCGTTCCACTTACTACCTGTACTAGTCTGTAGTACTGTCAAACATCTACAAATGACAGCTGCGACCAACGGCTTAACGTACTTTCCGAGGCAAGGAGGTCACTCGGTATGCAATGGGCGGTAACCCATCCATGGACAAACTTAGGCAAGCACGGCTTAACATTAAGATCGACCCGAGCGGCAGTTATTATTAAGCCAAGAGCTATATTAACCTAAGTATATTGTGGACATGACCTCCCTAAAACAGGTAAACTACCTCACTGCTACCCAAACCCAGCCCCCGTATGTCCATCCAGACTTTCGGAAACTGTGCCTAACTCAACAATCAAGTTGGCTTCGTCTGTTTCGATATGTGAGACTCCTCGGGAACTACATTATGTATTGTATGTATTATATATCGAGTCTTGTCCCGGCGGGGCATCGCCGATCGAGACTGTCTGCGACTCTTGCTAACTTGGTCACCGTGTAGTGGGAGGTACTTTTATATGGTTGTTCTTTGGTTTTGTATGCAAAGGTAATGGGATTGTGAAAAAGATGAGAATATTACTTCTAACTTAAAGCGCCTTAAGCGTAGATAAAATAATTTTTATTTGTCCAAAACTTGAGTATACACACACATGACATGCAAGACGTTAAATCAAATTATATTATTATTACAGTCTTGTTTTGCCTGAACGGCGTACAAATATTTGACGGCGCGGTTGGCGCAGTGGCCGAGCGATTGACTGCTGTGCTGCGTGTCGCTGGCTCTATTCCCGCACGGACAAAATATTTGTATGGCCTACAGGTAGTTTTCCGGGTCTGACTGTTTGTTTATGTGAGTTTAAATGTTTGTAAACGCACCCACGAGACAGGAGAAATTCCTAGTGTGGGGCAAAGTTCATATACTGAGAAATAAATAAATACAATACAATACGATAAAAACTATACCCTTTACGAAAGTAGAAAAATTTGGCAGAAATCATACTAACGTGACATCAGAACTAGATCGTGATTATAAAAGATCGTGTATATAAAACTAACTTCTAGGTACTCAGACTTTCAGAAACTTTGCACGTCCGACCCACCTTCACACTGAACATTCACACCAGTGTTAAGATGGAGAAATTTCTTTCCCAGCCTTCACACCAGTGTGAAGATAGGAAAATTATTTTCCCTACCGTCACACCAGTGTTAAGGTACGGTAATTACTTTCCCGATCTTAACACTAGTGTTTATAAAGTATAACACTAGTGTTACGGATGGGAACCCTTCATCAATGTGAAGGTCGGAAAATTGACATACTGTCGTATGACTCGGGAGAGGTTTGGAAAGTATCACTGGCCACTTGAAGTATTTATTGTCCGTAAGATGAAGTTTCATATTATGTCAGCAGGAACATCAATGTCTGTCTTTCTGATACGTCTATCTTTTGCTCGTGGTAAGGGATAATAATAATACTTAAATTACAATGGATTTTTCCCTCATTGACAGAAATGGGGGAAAGGTACTTTTGTTCGATGGTCATCAATACCTCAAACAAAAATGTTATATTAGCGGCAATATCATTTGGTTTTGTTGTAATCGACGGAAAGAATTGAAGTGTACTGGATCTGTGACTACAAAAGTAAGTAAAAAGCACATTTCTCGATTTGTTTCCCAACTTTTCTGTGTTTTTGATTTTATAAAAACCTGATCTATATGAAAATTATCTTAACTATATTTCAAAACATTTTCTGCGGGCAGTCCAATGATTTCGTCAGAGAACGTCGTAATGAATTATTTAATAGGATTTAATGAAAGTAACATTGTTATAGGATAACGAAATAATAAAACACATCGAACACAAATTTGAATGCAAGTCGGACATAGCAAAAAATGAAGTAGCCGTTTGTGTACAAAAGATGAAAGAAACCGCTCGCACGTCAGTAAATCCCATGCCGAGAATCTACAAAAAAAGCATTATTCCCATAATTGATAAAGGGTTGGCAATGATAACTAAAGTTCCTACATTCAAAAATGTCAAACATAGTTTATATTTGGCTAGAAAAAAGGAACAACAAGTTAAAAGAACTGTTTTTAAAGATTTAACAGAAGTTGAGGTTCCGGCAACGTTTAATGATATTTTAATAGCCGAATATCGCCATGACGACTCAATAATATTACTGTTTGGTTCAAAAGAGTCGACGTTATTGCTAAGCGAGATACAAGAATGGTTTGGCGATGGCACCTTTAAAGTGGCACCGAAACCATTTCTTCAATTGTATACAATTATGGGAGACATCGGCAGTACATCGAGCCACACTAATGTGATACCGGTATTCTATGCTTTGATGACCGACAAAAAACAGACTTCGTATTTAGCTTTATTCGATCTAATAAAAACCACATGTCAACAATGGAATCCAGAAAAATTCCATGCTGATTTTGAATCCGGAGTCTCTAATTCATTGAAAATGATATTTCCGAACGTTTTAATAAAAAAATGTTACTATCATTTTTGTAAAAGTGTATGGAAAAAATCTAAAGAAATTGGTATAACATCAAGAACACATCGTCGGATAGTGGGATTATGCACAGCCCTTCCATTGTTGCCAGTTGATAGAGTCCAAGCTGGGTGGATATATATTCAGGCTCAATGTAAAACTTTTAGCAATGAAAAGTTGAATACATTTATGAGGTACGTGAAGAGAACTTGGTTAAAAAGTAACGAATGCATTAATGAATGGTGTATTTGTAATGAACGCCACCGCACAAATAATGTCTGTGAGAATTGGAATTCCCAAATTAATAAGAGCGTTAACAAGAATTATGTTACTCTCGCAAAATTACTCTCGGCGTTAAAAGAAGATTCAACAACAAATAAAATAAAAATACAATTAGAAACAAATAAGAGAAAACAAATAGATATAGAGAAGGACAATTCAATTATTAGCACGCAACTGCAGTTGGTACGCGGTGATATTGAGATTGGGCATTTTTTAGAAATTCATCGTTAGGCTTTTCTTCCATATCGCCTAAACTGTACCCGGAACAAACATTTCCAGGAAAACATAAACTTTTTTAGCTTAAACTGTAGCGTCTGTACAATACTGGCCACAATACGGTAAGTTACGGACCATCTGTTTTTTTTTTAAATTCAATGTCAATATTGTCTTTGCCATAACTTCAATAAATATCACACTGCTGATCCGTCCTAAATTTTAATAAATAAAGTTGTTTATAATTGAAGAATGAATAATTTTGGCAGCTTTGTAAAAACCGAAAATCCTAACCATGAAGATCTTACATTACATTATTACACGGGTGTCTGATAATGGAAGCGGGTGCATTTTTATCGGTTGCGTCAATGAACCGTTCTGTAAATTTCCAAAGAGCTAATGTATTACTTAGCAAGAACTGGAATATACCTCCCAGCAGCCGTGTGTGCCATGACCATTTGACACAAAAGTGCTGGAATCAGTTGAGGGAAGGTCACCTACATCAAGATTTTAACCAAGACCAAGACATAGTGAACTTGTTTAATGAGGTTTTTTTTATAAATTTCACTACATCAGAAGTAATTTTTATTTTTATTATAAGTAGTTAATGATTTTCGTGTTTTATTCCCATTCCATCATTCATACATTCCCAATGTTAACACTGGTGTAGAATAAAAAAACCAGTCCGACCCACCTTCACACTGAACTTTGAAAGTATGAAAGTGTGAAGGTCGGGAAAGAAATTTCTCCACCTTAACACTGATGTGAATGTTCAGTGTGATGGTGGGTCGGACGCGAAACTTTGCTGTAGTTTAGTCTAGAAATTTTCTGTACCTAAATATTTTACCTGCCAAAACATATTTTTATTATGATTAACGGTATTACAAGTCTTATTACCAAATAAACTTTAGTCTTCTATTGTATCATATTATAGTCCTTATACATATAGGTACTTATGATGTAATTACGAAACTTAGATTGTGTTATTTACGAAGTTCGCAATATGATGGTATGAGGTCGATTTACTAAGATACGGTTGAGTGTCTTAAGGTACCGAAGTACATACATAACATCACGCCTGTAATCCCCGAAGGGTTAGGCAGAGGTGTACCTAATAGTACACCCACATTTCGCCAGTTATGTTTAAGTCCCATGTAATAGGGGGCGAGCCTATTTATGTACATCTGCCTGCTACTGAGAAATTCCTGATGGAAAAACCCAATAACAATTTGTCCGACCCGGGACTCGAACCCAAGACCTCATGTTCAGCAGTCGCGATTGCGACCACAAGACTAATGAGGCAGTCTGACTCTGAAGATACAGAAGTATTCAGAACAAAACCACTGTTTGGATAGTGTCGTGTACAGAAGTAAATAATGTAGGTAGTTTGGTAAGCAGAGAACTATGTACAGTCACGAGCATCAATATTTATTTATTTATTTACTCCAAACATACAAATATCTTTACAGGCTAGACCCAATACGATATTGTATCACACTTAAAAAAAAAAATATGTAAACAGTTAACGACTTTTAAAAGTGTTTTTCTCCTACTGTTCTGATTAAAATTTCATGTTGTTATGAACTTATTATTCTGGAACCAAGTTCCAAGTTACAATCGTAATTTTTCGCGAAAATTACTTTTGAATTTAGGAAAGTGTTAACATATTGGTGCTTGTGACCGTACCACTAGATAATTATATTTTCAATATTTTATTCGGTTCATAGTTTCGTTTGTTTCCGAAAAGTCTGACAACCAGTCATACCAAGGGGTATCGTATTATCCAGTACTAACTGGGTTGTGGAGGTCAGATAGCCAGTCGCTCCGTGTAGAATACTGGTATTCAGCTTAATCAGGTTAGACTGGAAGCCGACCCCAATATAGTTGGGAAAATGCTAGGCAGATGATGATGAGTTTCGTAAAAGGCGTGATTGGGTATGAGCATCGGTTGTCTGCCCATGATATCAAATCACTGCGATCACAATTCTGTTGACCAACTTGTTGATGGTAATATAATGTTTCATTAAAGTTCCATAGTGATAAACCATAAGTAGGATGTCTCTGGTCGTTTATTGCTTGTTATTTTGCCGCTAGGGTCAATCTTAAGGTTAAGCCGTGCTTGCCTAGGTTGGTCCGTGGATGGGTGACCACCCATTACATACCGAGTTTCCTCCGTGCCTCGGAAAGCACGTTAAGCCGTTGGTCCCGGCTGTCATTTGTAGATCTTTGACCGTCGTTATAAGGTAGTCGTGGCCCAAAAGTTTGACCTTCTTACCTAGGGGCATCGTATTACCCAGTACTAACTGGGTTGTGGAGGTCAGATAGGCAGTCGCTCCATATAAAACACTGGTATTCAGCTGCATCTTGTTAGACTGGAAGCCAACCTCAACATAGTTGGAAAAAAAGCTAGGCAGATGATGATTTTGTTAAGATTATTTATAACGGTCAGAGTTTCTAAGGTGGGATTTCAGGTAATAAAACAAATTAATAAAGATTAAAATTTGTATATTGGTACTTCGTATATTTTTTCATTTACATTTTGAGTCGATAAGAATTAATAGTTAATCGTATAGTCTTAGACGATTTTAATAATTATAATTATATTTTTTTATAAAGAACTATATAAACGTAACGTGTTCCGAATTTTTATATATTAAAAATTAAAATATTTAACAAATACTATATAGATTATTATACTATAAGTATAAATAGTTTTTTATTAATTTAGAACATTTTTTATTGAACAAGTTACTAGATACACAGGATAGCCACCTATAAGTTATTTAATTTTTAAAAACATTCTAAATATTTTCACTAAATAAGAAATAATGGCGTTAAATTGTATTTTTACAAGAGTTTTAGAACTGTACAAAAACCTGTATGTATTTTTTGAAAACTTTTACACACTTAAACCATATTTTTCACACTTAAATCCATTCATTAAATTTAAATTATTGCGTTTTTTATCATTCGCACAACACTTTGAATGAAGTGTTGTGTGAATAATTTTTAAAGTCTAAAGTCGACTTTCACGACTTTCAAAATAGAACCTGCACAACCAGCAAGGGCTCTGTGCTAGATTGTGGGGTTCTAGATTCATAAAAAATTGTTACTCCGCATTTAAAATATCTTATAATAATATCCACAAAATCATCACATTCTTCATACAAAATAAAAAATTAAAATACCAGAACAAAAAATATTTTTGGTATTTTTTTTACAAACAAGTAAGGAAATGTAACTACTATTATTTGATAATCACACACACTTTGGAAGACTATATGAAATTTTAAAATAGTGAAAAATTATATATGAAAAGAAAACTACATTCTCTATTGCTTTTGAATTCAGTACATAATTAATATCTAATAATTATTTTATCTAAAAATCTAATTTTATAACTATTTCGGCAATGGTGTTGCAATGTTATTATTTTTACTTAAAATAGTTTTAATACTTAATTGTTAAGTATTATTAATATTAATTATTAACTCTAAAATCCAAGAATCTAGTTTACACCGATTTAGAATTAAGTTGTCGTTGTTGTTCATTAATAATTATTATACAAGATTTTTCGCAATAATTATTGAGGAAATAGTATTTACAATAATTGTATTTAGGTTGGAAAAAGATTTATTTTTTATTAAAAACTATCATCAGTCGTAGGTATAGTTGATAAACTTTTTAACAAAATTGAATAGAAAAGACACGGAAAAGGTGCGTCAAATTACAAGTAGGTTTGCTATTTCTGAAAAAAAAAACCTTAAGGATTTAGGTTTAAGGATTACAAACATAAGAATATATAAGAAACTGTACACTTTACTAAAAATATAAACAACCCTTATATACTAGTTGGAAACAATATTTATACAAGGTTAAAATTTTACTGGATAAAACTTTTTACTATTCATAAGATTAGAAAAATTTACAGGAAGTATTTGGTGTTCTTTTTGGTATATTATATTTAATTTTATCTAACATAGAACTTATCTTACATATAAGTACAATATTTACACGAAAAATTAAAAAATAATAATTTTAAAAGCGACCAGCGCTGTTTAAAAAACATTTAAAATTATGATTATCAAATTCCACCAAAACCTTGGTTGAAAATCCTTAGACAAAAGGAAAATTAAACTAAGGGTAGTATTTACATTATTTTTCAATAAAGTGCAATTTATTGTTGTGTAGTGCTTGTCGATAGGCACAGAGGCACAGTCATTTTTTTTATTTTATTTTAAAATATATTTAACCTACACAAGACTGGTCACATTGTGAAAGAATTATAAACTTTTGTATCCATTAACTACTTAGGGCAAACGTGTACCAATGAATTTGAACGCGATCAGTAAATTCAAATCCCTTGTAAGATCTGTCAGTGTCACTCTGTCAATATTCCAAACAGACTTAAAAGCTTATGGACTGTGGCATACCTACAGAATAAGCATCACTACCTACAAAAATCTGGCGCACAAAATGGCCGCCATTTTCATTCATTATCATTCAAGAAAAAAAAAACTTTTAGCGCGTAACCGTTTGAAAGCACAAAACATGGTGGTCACGCATGGATGAGCTTATGACGCCACATAAATGTGTTGCCAAAATAAACACTTCACAAACTGTAGTTGTCTCTCTTTTCTGATGCAGCTACTGCTTTATTAAAAAGAAACAATACTGCTTTTCACACATTCCATGTGATGACACTGACAGTTCTTAAACGATGTTTAAATGGGCTAATCATGTTTAATTTTATTTATGAAAGACCTGAATAAAATTATGGACTATGTAACTTTAGATGTTTATTTACTTAAAATAATATCTATGGATCATAAATATTTTTATGGTGTATTATATTTAGGTATGCTTTCCTGATCTGACAAAACAAATTTTTTTTTTATAATTACTTTCACAATGTAATCAGTATAATTTTATACACCGCATCTTTACAATGAATGCTTTATTTTGGTTTTTACATTTAATAGTTTTTGTGATTTAACAGTTTTAAATAGATATTTATTTATAGATGTATTTATATGTTTTATGAGAAATCATTCATAAATTCGGTATTCAATATAGTAAAAATAATTTGTTAAAAAATGCTGATCTCCATTATTTTGTTACATTTTTAATTTTATTATTTGTAATAAAATATGTATTCAGAAAAAAATACCTAGTTGCATTAATAACATTTATGAAAGATTTCTCATAAAAATCAAACGTTTTCAAAATAACAATTTATTTGTGTTTTTATTTAGAATGGTGAATCTTAGGATACTCAATATAGCAAATAATTTTACATGAAAACTACAAATACTTCACTATTTTGTACGTATATAAGCGTATGGGTAAGTCTTCAAGGGATTGTCAAAGAAATATATTATGTAACAAATGTATTTAAATACCAATTAAAAGCTATTTTAGTGATTTTTCTAGCAAGTTTCTAAGACCTTTACCCATTGTGGTGTAACATGCTAAATATTTGTATTTATTTTATTTAGTACTTATATTGTTTTTTTTTTGTGTTTTAAGCAATGTTATCTCGAATCCTGTTTGTTAAAAATTACTTATAATTTGGTAGATTTCTGAAAATAGAAAAACAAGGACAAGTAGGTATTATTTGTGTCTATTACCTATATGGTAATTAAACATAATTGGAGAAATGTGGACGTACTATACGGGTATAACCCTTACTTATGTAACTCTTTGGTTGGTGGAATGATTTTAACATATTGAACGAAAGAAATAGTTTTAAAGGCACGTAAGCGGACAGCGAAGACTAAAAAAATTACAAAAACTAGTATTTTGCAGTAAATTTATGATCATAGTTAGTAGTAGTTAGTAGTAGTAGTGGTAGTAGTAGTTTTTAAATTATGCTTGTATTTTGAAACATGTTTTTATCAATTTATACAAATCAAATTGATGCAGAAACTTTTGTGTTTTTTTTCTGAAATTATTTTTTTTATTTCATCAATCTACCTTTAATAATATTATTTGTTACGCCACAGTGGACAAAGGTACTAAGCTAATGCTAATTAATGTTTTACAAAATCTGATGACATTAAAGCTATGTAATTCCTTTATTGTACTATTAAAGGAATAATTATATAATAAGTATGTATAATTTTTCAAATCCATTAGTGTTTTTGCAGTTTCTTCATATTTTATATATTAATCTATGATTTTTGCTACGAATATTAAAAAATTCTACGAAATGAATTACGTAATAATGTATTAATTTTATAATTTACAATTCCTTTCTTTATATTGCAAACATAAATGTACAGTCACTTCATGATTTTTTAAATTATTTTCTTAATCTATTGACAGTTTTTTCATGTTGGTACTACTCAGTTAAGAACGTTAAAAAATAATTATTTCATTATAATTATTGTTGATAAAGTTTTCTAGTAGGTAACATTATTTGCAACCAGTTTGGAGTTTAAACTTTTAGAATATGGGTACTTAATTTGTAATAGTTATACATGAAATGACCATAGTATCTATATAAAAAGCTTAAAAATATGAACAAGCGACCTAAGACATTATATGATAAGATAAATATCTTCTATTTTATGATAACTGTAAGCGTAATTTTTGTTTCACCACTGTTCACTGTTCTATAGACTTTTCTGAATCGTCGTTCCTTGACTGATATTATTCACACAAAAATATAAAACATGATTTAATCATTTAACCGTTTTTAACCAACTAATTATAATCTGAACTACGAATAATTATATTAATAATTAGTTGGTTAAAAAACGAACTTAAACTTAATTTCACTGAGTGCTGTCAAAAATATCAGTCGAAGTCCAAACCCGGGATATCACTGAACCGTTCCAATCATTATTAAAACTATTGAGAGTCCATTCAACGTACATTGTAAAGATTCGGTGCTGCCCTCCGCTGAGCCATCAGGATCCTGTTGGCAACGCAGCGGTAACAGCACACGTAGGCTAAACATCACTTAAACAGTATCCTTCTGAACGCTCTTCTAAAATCCTTGTTGAAGATCGTGTAGATCACAGGATTCAGAACAGAGTTCATGTAGCCAAGCCAGAAGGCTATCGCGAACGCGCTCGAAGGTATCACACAGTTCCTGCAAGCCGCCTTCAATATGTACAAGAAGAAGAAAGGCAGCCAGCAAGCGATGAAGCTGCCCATAATTAACCCTAGAATTAAAGTAGCTCTCTTCTCTTTCTTTCTCGCTAATCTTTTCTTTTCTCTCTCTGGGTCTCTTGGTTTGTGAGGCTTTGGTAGCGCGGGTTCTAACTCTGATTTGCTTGGTTGAGACTTTTCTTGTCTTCTGTCTGTCTTTTTGAATATGCGTAGTTTTAAGGGTTTGACGCCGCCGCAGCGGCTGACGACCCCAGAGTCTGACGACGATGGTTCTAACTCTGAGACCATGTCGGCATCTATCGCGACGCTGGGTGCTCTACCCCTTGTCTGCTGCAGTTGAAGCTCTCCGTTTACTGAGAGTGTCGAACTTCTCAGTGGGCAGGATGCTAGTGGATTTTTTTGTACTTGTGCTGATGTTACAACCTGGGGAAAGAAAGTGTGGTTATTTTAACTTGCATCTCAAAAATGGTGCCAATGGAAAATTAATGGTTACATGATTGGAAGAGAGTTTATTTTTCGGAAAAAAAAACTGTTATAGTGGCACCAATTAGAGCAAAAGCAGTGCAAAAAGGGACAGAATTAGCATCACACGTCTTTGTGCCTCTTTCCTACTACGTACAGGGTTTAGATCGATAAAATCTGCAATTGATGCACGCACGTATTTTAAAGACTCTTAATTTCTATACTATGTAGTTATATTATGGCGATGCCAATTTAGATGACGGCACGATTGGCACAGTGGCTGAGCGACTGGCTGCTGGTCTGCGAGTCGCGGGTTCGATCCCCACACGGAACAAATATTTGTTTCGCCAGGTAGTTGTTCCGGGTCTGGCTGTTTGTGTATGTGAGTTTAAATGTTTGTAAACGCACCCAAGACACAGGAGACATTCCTAGTGTGGGACAACGTAAACAAACAAATAGGAAACTTTATGGAAAGCTAACCCTCAATGGATGTTACCCACTGGTTTTTAAATAAAAATCAGCAATTTCAAAATAATGATCTTTTTTTATTTTATTTTTCGGATAGGATATCATCAAATGACCCCTCCCGCACTGGGCGCAGTGGAAGGGAGTGTCAGACTCGTACTGACTAAAACCCATACAAGTTCCTTCTTTGCCCTTTGTGTTCCAGGGTCTCGGTTTCTCTTTCGAACAGTCCCGCAGCAAATAAGGATCCCTTCACACAATATATTGTACACTTAATCCCCACAATATCAACACCCAACTGCAACTGATCACAGTGTGCAAATTGACCGAAAGTCAACCAAACTTGGATCAACCGCAGAACTAACAGTGTTACTTGTAGTTAACTTAGTCGCAGCTAACTTGAAGCCACAGCTCCAGCTAGATTAGGTACTAAGTGATAGAATGGACTTAACTTCACCTGGCTGAGGTCACAATGTTGGTTATTGATGAGCCTTTGAAGACCGATAGTCATTATAAACTAAAATTAGTTGATATACAAGGTAAACGGACGCTTCACGAAGTCGTCAAACAAGCATTCTGTACATCAAACTAAGTAACTCTACGCAAAAATTATTACTGGGACATGATTTATTTTTTTGGGGTGAAAAGACTCGTTTTACGGTAGCACTCAATATAATACACTCAAAACATTGTGCTGATGGATGCATTAAATAGTACATGAGTTGTGGAGGCATTTAAAATTAAAGTTATCACTTTAAAAACTTGTATTAAAAAAAAACTATTGAAAAAGTCGGAACGTTTACCCCCAATATCTCCATAACTAGAAACCTTCCACTATTTTTTTGATCTTGACTCTAGAACAAGAATATAATCGCAATGACGGGGAGAACAAGTGCCTTTCGGCTTCGTTAAGGATCTTTTTACACCCATAATTGCCAAATGTGTAACATACAACCAGGTTTGTGCGTTTCCTGCATAATATAGTGTCTGATAAACCTTATAAGTTAGGTTAATCTTCAAGAGATGATACTGAACCTTGCTCACGTTTGAAGGACGAGACAGAGAAGAAGGACGAGGGAGATTCATCAGCGTCTTCGAACGTCCATTTCACAATTTAAACCAGATGATTCTTCTTTATTGTTTGCTTTTCAACCTGCATATTCCTGATGATCCTTGTTTGTATCTCAAAGTTCTGGTGCTATCACTTAGAAGGTTACCTGAAGTGTGTCTGATGGTATCAGCCATTCGTGTAGAAGTTTGAAACTTACCACTATCCTTCTCGACTTCGACTTATTTTTACACACTTTAGAGGAACAAGAAGATCGTCGTTCGTCGGGTAGCGGTGTCGCATGTGACTAAAAGAGTAATAAATAAATGTTGATGGGTCGACAGGAAGAGGAAGGGTAGCAGAAAAGATGGATAGATTGAGAGGAAAAAGGAGTAAATGATAGCGTGACAATTAACAGGGGAGTTGTTTGTTCACTACAGGAACTGATGGACGCAACCGAAAGCGCCAAACTAGTAGCTCAGTACTGGGCCGACACAATTTAGATTGCCATCGACACGCTAAGAAGAAGAACAGGGGAGAATGAAAAAAAACGGGTTGTGCTGACTCCAAATAACATGGGACAAGGGCAGGAAGATGATGATGGGTAGCAGTGACACGGTGTCACTTACTTCACTCACCTTTATAAGGTCAAAATAGAGTAGCTAGCGAAACTTCCCGCGTTGCAGATTTTTCCCTATCTTATTTAATTGAACGCTACGTTGTACATTAAATGGAGTAGTACCTGATAGGCTACCTTGAGCGTGTCTTTCTGTAGGACAGGCGGAGGTGTCCCGATGACCTCCACTTCACTCGCCGCTGTCATGTCAGACACTTGCAAGCGTTCATCTACATTTTGTATATTGACTGTGGCAGTATTACCTGGTAGGCTACCTTCAGGGTATCCTTCCGTTCGTCCGGCGGCGGTGGAAGGGTATCGCCCGCTTCGCTAGTAGATATGTCAGACGCTAGCTCGCAGGTCACTGTCGGGATCTGCACTTGCGGCGTCTCTATTGTTGATATTTGGCTCTCGCTGAAAAGGGATAATTGTTTATGTTAATACACTTTTATCAAAACTTTGCAAATAAGGATATAGGATACACTGAGGCGTGAGGTACAAACGTGATTGACCGCGTCTATTCTTTAAAAAAAGTCATGAGACTATTGGCGCCAGTTTGAACACCTCCATACAAGTTAGTTGACACAATAGGCTATTTGACAAGATCGAAAAAAAAATACGACGATACAGCGCATCGAAGTTCAAGAGAGGGGCTTGTGACGTCACTGGACAGTAAAAAGTAACAGAAATTGTGACGTCACGCGAGATTGCAAAGCGCTGTATCGTGGTCATTTTTCGTTTACATGTGCGAGATAATTTAATTTTTCGAAATTAGAAATAATTAAAGGCATTTAATTGTATTTTTTTAAGTCAACTTCCGATTTATAAAAAGTATTGCATTGACTTCTCGTTACGCGCCGCTCCCCACCTACCGATCGAGTTGAGTATAAAACAAGGTGCGCGGCGCTCGACAGATCAGAAGTTGTCTAGTAGCAGACACGGTACGAAGGTGCTCTGAACTGTCAGGTAACGTTGAGTTAATTATTACTTTATACTGTTACTATGTTGGTTGCTTTATTGATGTGATAATTAAGTTACTTATTTATTGAACGGCTATTTAAATTGTGTATTTGCTGTATTGCTTTCTATTTTGCTTATTCCATGCCTTATGCTTTATGCTATTATGTATTATGGTGTGAATATATTTGTAGAATTTATGCATTAGTTATTTATTTAATAGTAGGTACATATAATATAACTATGTACCTCCTTATGGAAAATATATTAATTTGATTTAAAACTATTTCTTTCGTATTATTTCTTCCTCGTCTCCCACATCAGAAGTGGGATTACGTACATAACAGAACTACGCCTGTTAATGTTTTGATTTCAGGAACTTCAAAATGAACTCAGATTCTACCACGGGTCAGGCTGAGCGGTCACAAGCTGCTTCAGGGTCTGCGCCAGCATTTCAAGACCAGTATACTGGTAGACATCCATCGCCGATCCTGAGTCAAAGAGCGTCGCATCCACCTACTGGCCGATATGCAGACGTCAACGGCAGGAACACTGCGTCCTCATCATCCACGGGCGATGCAGTTCCCGGTGGTTCCACGGCCCCGTGCGACAGTCGCGAATCAAGGACAGTAGAGTTTGTACCTCTTAATTTTATGCAAAATATGATGCAGGAAATGATGACTCAGTTGATAAACACTACCGCCCAAGCTTTTAACCCACCGAATGTGCGGCCTACCCCACGAATGCGAAGTCTTGAGCATATTTATGTCCCTGCTTTTAATCCCGACGATCGGACCGATACCATACAAGTTTGGTGCCGAAACGTCGAAGAGCTCCAAGCTGAGTATGAACTCTCTGATAGAGAGCTACTAAACTTGTCTCGGAACCACTTACGTGGACGAGCCGCTGAATGGGCTCGTCGTAATTATTCAAGTTTAATTAGGTGGTCAGAACTTAAAACTGGTCTTATCGAAACCTTTGCAGATGAGGCTCGTTACTATGACGACCTGACGCTGTTCATGGAGTATACCAGCGAGCAGGCCAGCAACTTCGCCGAGTACGCAACCCGAAAATGGGAACTGGCAAAGAAGGTGATTGGTGTGGAGATGACTGAGCAACGCCTCGTCGAAGCAGTTATTTCGGGTATGTCTGACTTTCGTATTCGTTCTGATTTGTTACGACTTACACCTAAAAATTTGCCACAGCTAATTCAAAGTCTCAATTCATATAAGCGTAAGAGGCCCGGTGGTGAGCCTAATCACAACATCCCATCTAAGCGCTCTAGAGCCGCTCCCTCTTCAGATATGTCGACTCGACGATGTCATAAATGTCATAAAGTAGGTCACCTTCAAAAAGACTGTCGCTCAGGCACAAATAATAACGGTCCTCAAAAAGATTCTGCTCCCAATCCTAATAATAATGCTAAGCCTACTGAATCAAAGCCTTCTAAAGCAACAGTTTGTACTTTTTGCAATAAGAAGGGGCACACTTTTGAAAACTGTTTTGGACGCATAAATAAGCAAACCAAAAACGAAAAACCTTCTACTGTGAATAGTTTGAGTATAAGCAATAAAAATTTGCAAACTATTCAAATCGAAAGCCGTGATTATTCTTGCCTCTTAGACAGTGGTGCAGAATGCTCCCTAATGCGCGACAGTATTGGCGATTCAGTCAAGGGTAGGATTATTTACGAGACCTCCGTTTTGCGGGGCATTGGAGACAATGCTTTCAGTTCATCACGAAAAAAGCTGTGCATGGTGTGTGTTGATGGCCTTAATATTGAATTGGACTTTATTCTAGTCCCTGATAGGTACATTCAATATGATGTATTGCTTGGTCAAAATCTTTTTGATGTACCTGGAATTCAGGTAACTTTCTCAAAAAACAGTGCTAAAGTTTTTAGAAACTCTTATAGTATTAATTGTCTACGGAAGAATTTTGATTTTGAAACATTAGATGTGAACCCTGACATAAATTCGGAACATAAAATTCAGTTACGTAATCTATTAGAATCACATTCTAACACGTTCACGTCCGGTAATGCCGTTTCACAAGTAACAACTGGCGAACTAACCATTCGCTTAAAAAATCCGGACAAAATAGTACAGAGAAGGCCATATCGATTGGCTCCAACCGAACGTGAACATGTTAAAAACTTAATTAAAGACCTAAAAAATAACAATATAATTCGCGATAGTAGTTCACCATTTGCAAGTCCTATATTACTAGTTCGAAAAAAAGATGGTAGTGACAGAATGTGTGTCGATTACAGAGAATTAAATAGTAACACCGTTCGTGATCACTTTCCGCTCCCCATTATTGATGACCATATTAGCAAACTGTCTGGAGCTAAGTACTTTACAGTATTAGATATGGCAGCAGGGTTCCATCAAATCCCGATAGCTCATAATTCCATAGAAAAGACTGCTTTCGTCACACCTGACGGGCAGTACGAGTTTCTTCGTATGCCATTTGGCCTTTGCAATGCACCCTCGGTTTTTCAAAGGGCCATTAACACAGCACTAAAGCAATTCGTTTACAATTTTGTTTTAATTTACATTGATGATGTAATTATTTATTCTGAAACTGTTGATCAGGGTATTGAACGACTAGATCTGGTACTTGATGCCCTACATAAAACGGGTTTTTCTCTTAATGTCAAAAAGTGTAAGTTCTTGCAAACTAAAATAGAATATTTAGGAAGAATTGTCTCCAATGGCCAAGTAAGACCAAGCCCTGGTAAAGTTAACGCCTTGTTAAATTCTCCCATTCCAACAAACATTAAACAAGTCCGGCAGTTCTGCGGATTAGCCAGTTACTTTAGAAAATTTATTCCTAATTTTTCACTTACCATGATCCCTTTGTATAATCTCACCCGTAATAATGTCAAGTGGAACTGGACATCTGAACATGAGGTTGCTAGAAATAAAATTCTTGAGTGCCTTTCTTCTGAACCTGCATTGACTTTATTTGATCCAACAAAGCATGTAGAGCTACACACAGATGCCAGTTCTGCTGGACTAGGAGGTATCCTTTTTCAAAAACATGACGAAAACCTCAAAGTCATAGAATATTTTAGTATGCGCACCACCGAGACTGAAAGCCGTTACCACTCTTATGAGTTGGAAACGCTTGCAGTAGTTAGATCTGTTAAGCATTTTCGCCATTACTTACTTGGCAGACCATTCAAGCTTGTTACTGATTGTAATTCTCTGAAGGCCTCGCGGAACAAAAAAGAATTGCTTCCCAGAGTCCACAGGTGGTGGGCATATTTGCAATCTTTTGATTTTACTATTGAGTACCGCAAAGGTGAACGTATTCCCCACGTAGATTTTCTAAGCCGCAATCCGACAACTATCAACATAGGTAATGTACAAAACTACAGTGAATGGTTAGAAGTAGAGCAAAATAATGACCCTGAAACTAAAAATATAATTGAGTCAATCCAACAGGGTACCATCGATAAAGATATAGCTTCTAGTTACGAAATACAAAATGGTCTATTATATCGTATTATTTCTGTCAATAACAAAGTAAAAAAACGTCTCTTTATTCCTAAGAGTTATCGATGGCACATAATACAAATTTATCATGATACACTTAAACACTTTGGCTGGGAAAAAACGCTCGAGAAAATCAGAGAGCAATTTTGGTTCCCCAACATGTCCAAGTGCACCCGTAAATATGTTGACAGTTGTCTGACTTGCAAAATTAATAAAAGTCAATCGGGATCACGACAGATTACGTTGCATCCAATAGAAAAGCCACCTACTCCTTTTCATACCGTCCATATGGACACCACTGGCAAATTGAGCGGTAATAAACCCACTAAACAATACGCGGTTGTTTTCATAGATGCATTTACGAAATATGTTTTCATGAAACCCGTTAGTAATTTAACTGCGGGAGCTACTGTAAATTGTTTGAAAGAGCTAATTTACACTTTTGGCACTCCTAAGCGTATTGTTTGTGATCAGGCCGCTTCTTACACTGGTAAAGAATTTTCGAATTTTTGTGAACATTGGTCTATTGAATTGCATTTTATAGCTAGTGGTGTAAGTCGAGCAAATGGGCAAGTTGAGCGAATAATGAGGGTTTTGACTAACTGCTTTACAATTGTTGAAAATACCACTAAAAGAAGTTGGAAAGATGCGGTTGGTGAAGTACAGTTAGCAATTAATAGCACTTTCAGTAAAAGTACCGGTCATACTCCGTTCCAACTTCTTATGGGCTGCGATCAGTCACCTCCTGCCATATCAGCTTTGCTAAATGATGTTGAGCGCTTGGACCTCGACACATGCCGTCAAGAGTCAAAACTTAAAATGGACGAATTGGCTCAAACCCGGAAAGCCGATTTTGATAAAACTAAAGCTAAAATTGTACCTTTTAAAGTCGGCGATACTGTTTTGGTCAAACAAAACCCGCGAGCAATTAACAAACTTGACAGTAAGTTTAGAGGTCCTTGCGTCATTACCGAAGTAAAAGACAATGATAGATACATAGTTAAGGTTCATAAAACAGGTAATGAGTTATATGTTTCTCATGATAACTTGCGAGTTGTTACTCCCGATATGGGATATGAGTTGACCGAATCGTTAGATACATCTGATTGATAACTGTTTGTAGATTTGATTTAATTAATTAGTTTAGATTGTCTTGCATAATCAGTAATCGCCTGGCCAACGATCATTGTTATGCCTGATAATCGCATTTTTGCTGCCATGTGATTTGGCAATTGTATTTTGTTGTCATGTGATTTGACAGCTGCCATGTGATTTGGCAATTGTATTTTGTTGTCATGTGATTTGACAGCTGCCATGTAATTTGGCAATTGTATTGTGTTGTCATGTGATTTGACAGTTGCCATGTGATTTGGTAATTATGTTTTGCTGTCATGTGATTTGACAAGCAGCCATGTGATTTGGCGTTTGTGGTCATGTGACTTGACCAATCTTAATTGTAAACCATGCGATTTGGTAGTAGGATCATGAGATTTGATCATTAACAGATGTTGTTACTTTAAGTACTTTAATATTTATAAATTATGTTCGCGAGCCATGACGGCTGCTCGTCAGAATGGCCGTGTGCGAGATAATTTAATTTTTCGAAATTAGAAATAATTAAAGGCATTTAATTGTATTTTTTTAAGTCAACTTCCGATTTATAAAAAGTATTGCATTGACTTCTCGTTACGCGCCGCTCCCCACCTACCGATCGAGTTGAGTATAAAACAAGGTGCGCGGCGCTCGACAGATCAGAAGTTGTCTAGTAGCAGACACGGTACGAAGGTGCTCTGAACTGTCAGGTAACGTTGAGTTAATTATTACTTTATACTGTTACTATGTTGGTTGCTTTATTGATGTGATAATTAAGTTACTTATTTATTGAACGGCTATTTAAATTGTGTATTTGCTGTATTGCTTTCTATTTTGCTTATTCCATGCCTTATGCTTTATGCTATTATGTATTATGGTGTGAATATATTTGTAGAATTTATGCATTAGTTATTTATTTAATAGTAGGTACATATAATATAACTATGTACCTCCTTATGGAAAATATATTAATTTGATTTAAAACTATTTCTTTCGTATTATTTCTTCCTCGTCTCCCACATCAGAAGTGGGATTACGTACATAACAGAACTACGCCTGTTAATGTTTTGATTTCAGGAACTTCAAAATGAACTCAGATTCTACCACGGGTCAGGCTGAGCGGTCACAAGCTGCTTCAGGGTCTGCGCCAGCATTTCAAGACCAGTATACTGGTAGACATCCATCGCCGATCCTGAGTCAAAGAGCGTCGCATCCACCTACTGGCCGATATGCAGACGTCAACGGCAGGAACACTGCGTCCTCATCATCCACGGGCGATGCAGTTCCCGGTGGTTCCACGGCCCCGTGCGACAGTCGCGAATCAAGGACAGTAGAGTTTGTACCTCTTAATTTTATGCAAAATATGATGCAGGAAATGATGACTCAGTTGATAAACACTACCGCCCAAGCTTTTAACCCACCGAATGTGCGGCCTACCCCACGAATGCGAAGTCTTGAGCATATTTATGTCCCTGCTTTTAATCCCGACGATCGGACCGATACCATACAAGTTTGGTGCCGAAACGTCGAAGAGCTCCAAGCTGAGTATGAACTCTCTGATAGAGAGCTACTAAACTTGTCTCGGAACCACTTACGTGGACGAGCCGCTGAATGGGCTCGTCGTAATTATTCAAGTTTAATTAGGTGGTCAGAACTTAAAACTGGTCTTATCGAAACCTTTGCAGATGAGGCTCGTTACTATGACGACCTGACGCTGTTCATGGAGTATACCAGCGAGCAGGCCAGCAACTTCGCCGAGTACGCAACCCGAAAATGGGAACTGGCAAAGAAGGTGATTGGTGTGGAGATGACTGAGCAACGCCTCGTCGAAGCAGTTATTTCGGGTATGTCTGACTTTCGTATTCGTTCTGATTTGTTACGACTTACACCTAAAAATTTGCCACAGCTAATTCAAAGTCTCAATTCATATAAGCGTAAGAGGCCCGGTGGTGAGCCTAATCACAACATCCCATCTAAGCGCTCTAGAGCCGCTCCCTCTTCAGATATGTCGACTCGACGATGTCATAAATGTCATAAAGTAGGTCACCTTCAAAAAGACTGTCGCTCAGGCACAAATAATAACGGTCCTCAAAAAGATTCTGCTCCCAATCCTAATAATAATGCTAAGCCTACTGAATCAAAGCCTTCTAAAGCAACAGTTTGTACTTTTTGCAATAAGAAGGGGCACACTTTTGAAAACTGTTTTGGACGCATAAATAAGCAAACCAAAAACGAAAAACCTTCTACTGTGAATAGTTTGAGTATAAGCAATAAAAATTTGCAAACTATTCAAATCGAAAGCCGTGATTATTCTTGCCTCTTAGACAGTGGTGCAGAATGCTCCCTAATGCGCGACAGTATTGGCGATTCAGTCAAGGGTAGGATTATTTACGAGACCTCCGTTTTGCGGGGCATTGGAGACAATGCTTTCAGTTCATCACGAAAAAAGCTGTGCATGGTGTGTGTTGATGGCCTTAATATTGAATTGGACTTTATTCTAGTCCCTGATAGGTACATTCAATATGATGTATTGCTTGGTCAAAATCTTTTTGATGTACCTGGAATTCAGGTAACTTTCTCAAAAAACAGTGCTAAAGTTTTTAGAAACTCTTATAGTATTAATTGTCTACGGAAGAATTTTGATTTTGAAACATTAGATGTGAACCCTGACATAAATTCGGAACATAAAATTCAGTTACGTAATCTATTAGAATCACATTCTAACACGTTCACGTCCGGTAATGCCGTTTCACAAGTAACAACTGGCGAACTAACCATTCGCTTAAAAAATCCGGACAAAATAGTACAGAGAAGGCCATATCGATTGGCTCCAACCGAACGTGAACATGTTAAAAACTTAATTAAAGACCTAAAAAATAACAATATAATTCGCGATAGTAGTTCACCATTTGCAAGTCCTATATTACTAGTTCGAAAAAAAGATGGTAGTGACAGAATGTGTGTCGATTACAGAGAATTAAATAGTAACACCGTTCGTGATCACTTTCCGCTCCCCATTATTGATGACCATATTAGCAAACTGTCTGGAGCTAAGTACTTTACAGTATTAGATATGGCAGCAGGGTTCCATCAAATCCCGATAGCTCATAATTCCATAGAAAAGACTGCTTTCGTCACACCTGACGGGCAGTACGAGTTTCTTCGTATGCCATTTGGCCTTTGCAATGCACCCTCGGTTTTTCAAAGGGCCATTAACACAGCACTAAAGCAATTCGTTGACAATTTTGTTTTAATTTACATTGATGATGTAATTATTTATTCTGAAACTGTTGATCAGGGTATTGAACGACTAGATCTGGTACTTGATGCCCTACATAAAACGGGTTTTTCTCTTAATGTCAAAAAGTGTAAGTTCTTGCAAACTAAAATAGAATATTTAGGAAGAATTGTCTCCAATGGCCAAGTAAGACCAAGCCCTGGTAAAGTTAACGCCTTGTTAAATTCTCCCATTCCAACAAACATTAAACAAGTCCGGCAGTTCT
Organism: Noctua pronuba; assembly: GCA_905220335.1. Lineage (NCBI taxonomy): Eukaryota > Metazoa > Arthropoda > Insecta > Lepidoptera > Noctuidae > Noctua > Noctua pronuba. The sequence continues at coordinate 1,893,402 of LR999915.1, read as the reverse complement.
GCGGATTAGCCAGTTACTTTAGAAAATTTATTCCTAATTTTTCACTTACCATGATCCCTTTGTATAATCTCACCCGTAATAATGTCAAGTGGAACTGGACATCTGAACATGAGGTTGCTAGAAATAAAATTCTTGAGTGCCTTTCTTCTGAACCTGCATTGACTTTATTTGATCCAACAAAGCATGTAGAGCTACACACAGATGCCAGTTCTGCTGGACTAGGAGGTATCCTTTTTCAAAAACATGACGAAAACCTCAAAGTCATAGAATATTTTAGTATGCGCACCACCGAGACTGAAAGCCGTTACCACTCTTATGAGTTGGAAACGCTTGCAGTAGTTAGATCTGTTAAGCATTTTCGCCATTACTTACTTGGCAGACCATTCAAGCTTGTTACTGATTGTAATTCTCTGAAGGCCTCGCGGAACAAAAAAGAATTGCTTCCCAGAGTCCACAGGTGGTGGGCATATTTGCAATCTTTTGATTTTACTATTGAGTACCGCAAAGGTGAACGTATTCCCCACGTAGATTTTCTAAGCCGCAATCCGACAACTATCAACATAGGTAATGTACAAAACTACAGTGAATGGTTAGAAGTAGAGCAAAATAATGACCCTGAAACTAAAAATATAATTGAGTCAATCCAACAGGGTACCATCGATAAAGATATAGCTTCTAGTTACGAAATACAAAATGGTCTATTATATCGTATTATTTCTGTCAATAACAAAGTAAAAAAACGTCTCTTTATTCCTAAGAGTTATCGATGGCACATAATACAAATTTATCATGATACACTTAAACACTTTGGCTGGGAAAAAACGCTCGAGAAAATCAGAGAGCAATTTTGGTTCCCCAACATGTCCAAGTGCACCCGTAAATATGTTGACAGTTGTCTGACTTGCAAAATTAATAAAAGTCAATCGGGATCACGACAGATTACGTTGCATCCAATAGAAAAGCCACCTACTCCTTTTCATACCGTCCATATGGACACCACTGGCAAATTGAGCGGTAATAAACCCACTAAACAATACGCGGTTGTTTTCATAGATGCATTTACGAAATATGTTTTCATGAAACCCGTTAGTAATTTAACTGCGGGAGCTACTGTAAATTGTTTGAAAGAGCTAATTTACACTTTTGGCACTCCTAAGCGTATTGTTTGTGATCAGGCCGCTTCTTACACTGGTAAAGAATTTTCGAATTTTTGTGAACATTGGTCTATTGAATTGCATTTTATAGCTAGTGGTGTAAGTCGAGCAAATGGGCAAGTTGAGCGAATAATGAGGGTTTTGACTAACTGCTTTACAATTGTTGAAAATACCACTAAAAGAAGTTGGAAAGATGCGGTTGGTGAAGTACAGTTAGCAATTAATAGCACTTTCAGTAAAAGTACCGGTCATACTCCGTTCCAACTTCTTATGGGCTGCGATCAGTCACCTCCTGCCATATCAGCTTTGCTAAATGATGTTGAGCGCTTGGACCTCGACACATGCCGTCAAGAGTCAAAACTTAAAATGGACGAATTGGCTCAAACCCGGAAAGCCGATTTTGATAAAACTAAAGCTAAAATTGTACCTTTTAAAGTCGGCGATACTGTTTTGGTCAAACAAAACCCGCGAGCAATTAACAAACTTGACAGTAAGTTTAGAGGTCCTTGCGTCATTACCGAAGTAAAAGACAATGATAGATACATAGTTAAGGTTCATAAAACAGGTAATGAGTTATATGTTTCTCATGATAACTTGCGAGTTGTTACTCCCGATATGGGATATGAGTTGACCGAATCGTTAGATACATCTGATTGATAACTGTTTGTAGATTTGATTTAATTAATTAGTTTAGATTGTCTTGCATAATCAGTAATCGCCTGGCCAACGATCATTGTTATGCCTGATAATCGCATTTTTGCTGCCATGTGATTTGGCAATTGTATTTTGTTGTCATGTGATTTGACAGCTGCCATGTGATTTGGCAATTGTATTTTGTTGTCATGTGATTTGACAGCTGCCATGTAATTTGGCAATTGTATTGTGTTGTCATGTGATTTGACAGTTGCCATGTGATTTGGTAATTATGTTTTGCTGTCATGTGATTTGACAAGCAGCCATGTGATTTGGCGTTTGTGGTCATGTGACTTGACCAATCTTAATTGTAAACCATGCGATTTGGTAGTAGGATCATGAGATTTGATCATTAACAGATGTTGTTACTTTAAGTACTTTAATATTTATAAATTATGTTCGCGAGCCATGACGGCTGCTCGTCAGAATGGCCGTGTGCGAGATAATTTAATTTTTCGAAATTAGAAATAATTAAAGGCATTTAATTGTATTTTTTTAAGTCAACTTCCGATTTATAAAAAGTATTGCATTGACTTCTCGTTACGCGCCGCTCCCCACCTACCGATCGAGTTGAGTATAAAACAAGGTGCGCGGCGCTCGACAGATCAGAAGTTGTCTAGTAGCAGACACGGTACGAAGGTGCTCTGAACTGTCAGGTAACGTTGAGTTAATTATTACTTTATACTGTTACTATGTTGGTTGCTTTATTGATGTGATAATTAAGTTACTTATTTATTGAACGGCTATTTAAATTGTGTATTTGCTGTATTGCTTTCTATTTTGCTTATTCCATGCCTTATGCTTTATGCTATTATGTATTATGGTGTGAATATATTTGTAGAATTTATGCATTAGTTATTTATTTAATAGTAGGTACATATAATATAACTATGTACCTCCTTATGGAAAATATATTAATTTGATTTAAAACTATTTCTTTCGTATTATTTCTTCCTCGTCTCCCACATCAGAAGTGGGATTACGTACATAACAGAACTACGCCTGTTAATGTTTTGATTTCAGGAACTTCAAAATGAACTCAGATTCTACCACGGGTCAGGCTGAGCGGTCACAAGCTGCTTCAGGGTCTGCGCCAGCATTTCAAGACCAGTATACTGGTAGACATCCATCGCCGATCCTGAGTCAAAGAGCGTCGCATCCACCTACTGGCCGATATGCAGACGTCAACGGCAGGAACACTGCGTCCTCATCATCCACGGGCGATGCAGTTCCCGGTGGTTCCACGGCCCCGTGCGACAGTCGCGAATCAAGGACAGTAGAGTTTGTACCTCTTAATTTTATGCAAAATATGATGCAGGAAATGATGACTCAGTTGATAAACACTACCGCCCAAGCTTTTAACCCACCGAATGTGCGGCCTACCCCACGAATGCGAAGTCTTGAGCATATTTATGTCCCTGCTTTTAATCCCGACGATCGGACCGATACCATACAAGTTTGGTGCCGAAACGTCGAAGAGCTCCAAGCTGAGTATGAACTCTCTGATAGAGAGCTACTAAACTTGTCTCGGAACCACTTACGTGGACGAGCCGCTGAATGGGCTCGTCGTAATTATTCAAGTTTAATTAGGTGGTCAGAACTTAAAACTGGTCTTATCGAAACCTTTGCAGATGAGGCTCGTTACTATGACGACCTGACGCTGTTCATGGAGTATACCAGCGAGCAGGCCAGCAACTTCGCCGAGTACGCAACCCGAAAATGGGAACTGGCAAAGAAGGTGATTGGTGTGGAGATGACTGAGCAACGCCTCGTCGAAGCAGTTATTTCGGGTATGTCTGACTTTCGTATTCGTTCTGATTTGTTACGACTTACACCTAAAAATTTGCCACAGCTAATTCAAAGTCTCAATTCATATAAGCGTAAGAGGCCCGGTGGTGAGCCTAATCACAACATCCCATCTAAGCGCTCTAGAGCCGCTCCCTCTTCAGATATGTCGACTCGACGATGTCATAAATGTCATAAAGTAGGTCACCTTCAAAAAGACTGTCGCTCAGGCACAAATAATAACGGTCCTCAAAAAGATTCTGCTCCCAATCCTAATAATAATGCTAAGCCTACTGAATCAAAGCCTTCTAAAGCAACAGTTTGTACTTTTTGCAATAAGAAGGGGCACACTTTTGAAAACTGTTTTGGACGCATAAATAAGCAAACCAAAAACGAAAAACCTTCTACTGTGAATAGTTTGAGTATAAGCAATAAAAATTTGCAAACTATTCAAATCGAAAGCCGTGATTATTCTTGCCTCTTAGACAGTGGTGCAGAATGCTCCCTAATGCGCGACAGTATTGGCGATTCAGTCAAGGGTAGGATTATTTACGAGACCTCCGTTTTGCGGGGCATTGGAGACAATGCTTTCAGTTCATCACGAAAAAAGCTGTGCATGGTGTGTGTTGATGGCCTTAATATTGAATTGGACTTTATTCTAGTCCCTGATAGGTACATTCAATATGATGTATTGCTTGGTCAAAATCTTTTTGATGTACCTGGAATTCAGGTAACTTTCTCAAAAAACAGTGCTAAAGTTTTTAGAAACTCTTATAGTATTAATTGTCTACGGAAGAATTTTGATTTTGAAACATTAGATGTGAACCCTGACATAAATTCGGAACATAAAATTCAGTTACGTAATCTATTAGAATCACATTCTAACACGTTCACGTCCGGTAATGCCGTTTCACAAGTAACAACTGGCGAACTAACCATTCGCTTAAAAAATCCGGACAAAATAGTACAGAGAAGGCCATATCGATTGGCTCCAACCGAACGTGAACATGTTAAAAACTTAATTAAAGACCTAAAAAATAACAATATAATTCGCGATAGTAGTTCACCATTTGCAAGTCCTATATTACTAGTTCGAAAAAAAGATGGTAGTGACAGAATGTGTGTCGATTACAGAGAATTAAATAGTAACACCGTTCGTGATCACTTTCCGCTCCCCATTATTGATGACCATATTAGCAAACTGTCTGGAGCTAAGTACTTTACAGTATTAGATATGGCAGCAGGGTTCCATCAAATCCCGATAGCTCATAATTCCATAGAAAAGACTGCTTTCGTCACACCTGACGGGCAGTACGAGTTTCTTCGTATGCCATTTGGCCTTTGCAATGCACCCTCGGTTTTTCAAAGGGCCATTAACACAGCACTAAAGCAATTCGTTGACAATTTTGTTTTAATTTACATTGATGATGTAATTATTTATTCTGAAACTGTTGATCAGGGTATTGAACGACTAGATCTGGTACTTGATGCCCTACATAAAACGGGTTTTTCTCTTAATGTCAAAAAGTGTAAGTTCTTGCAAACTAAAATAGAATATTTAGGAAGAATTGTCTCCAATGGCCAAGTAAGACCAAGCCCTGGTAAAGTTAACGCCTTGTTAAATTCTCCCATTCCAACAAACATTAAACAAGTCCGGCAGTTCTGCGGATTAGCCAGTTACTTTAGAAAATTTATTCCTAATTTTTCACTTACCATGATCCCTTTGTATAATCTCACCCGTAATAATGTCAAGTGGAACTGGACATCTGAACATGAGGTTGCTAGAAATAAAATTCTTGAGTGCCTTTCTTCTGAACCTGCATTGACTTTATTTGATCCAACAAAGCATGTAGAGCTACACACAGATGCCAGTTCTGCTGGACTAGGAGGTATCCTTTTTCAAAAACATGACGAAAACCTCAAAGTCATAGAATATTTTAGTATGCGCACCACCGAGACTGAAAGCCGTTACCACTCTTATGAGTTGGAAACGCTTGCAGTAGTTAGATCTGTTAAGCATTTTCGCCATTACTTACTTGGCAGACCATTCAAGCTTGTTACTGATTGTAATTCTCTGAAGGCCTCGCGGAACAAAAAAGAATTGCTTCCCAGAGTCCACAGGTGGTGGGCATATTTGCAATCTTTTGATTTTACTATTGAGTACCGCAAAGGTGAACGTATTCCCCACGTAGATTTTCTAAGCCGCAATCCGACAACTATCAACATAGGTAATGTACAAAACTACAGTGAATGGTTAGAAGTAGAGCAAA